>CM038141.1:263194221-263863305 GCA_021437245.1 Aegilops speltoides
GCTTTTCCCTGAAACTGCCGTTTTGTATGGAAAAACCTGCGGCGCGGAGGAGCTGCGCCATGAGCTAAGTTGCGCCTTTGATTTGTTTTCGAGTCCGCTTAACAATACAAGTGGCCGCAACTAGCCCCGACGAGTTTTTTGTCGAGGCAAGACCGCCAGCCGTCTGATGTTCCGCACTCAAGAAGTGTAAACTTACCCGGCAAGTTCCCTCAAAGCGAGGGTAAAAGCATACAAGGGATGCAATGAATAAAGGATATAACCCGCAAGCATTCCTTTTCATTAAAAACATCCCACGATACAACCCACAGAGGATGAAAAATATGAAAGAGAGGATTACAAGTTCTAATGCAGCTAAGGCCAAGGCTTACAAATTAAAAAGATAAGATGCCCTGTAATCCTTTTTATGTCCCTCTCTTGAGGAGGTAGGTCAAGGAGGCGAGAAGGGCAAAAGAGGCGCTAGGCGAGCCACGAAGTGCGAAGACACCAAGAGAACATCCCGAGCCTCGGAGGCTGGATGGTGATGGCGGCGCCGGAAGAGGGGCTCAAGACGAGCGGCGGGATCGCCAAGCACGCTGCCGAGGGCACTACGCCAGATTCGGATTCCGACTGACGGCCTTGCCGCCAACCCTCTTCCTCTTCCGCAGCCTCCCCACGCTTAGCCGCCCAAGGAGACGACCACGGAGTTCAAGGGCCGGCGACATCGGATGATGGGGTCGCGGTGACGACGGCGCGACGCTCGGCGACACCTAGTCGGGCCCGCTATCCCGCCGCCCGTGTCGGACCCGACTCAATGCCACATCGATCTAGCATGTAACACCTCATATCACTTTGCGGCCTCACGACGGTATCCCCACGGGTGTCGCCTTACCTTTACCCGGGACCGCTTAAGCCTTTTGGCACACGATATGATAGTGTCGCTAGCATCCATATGATAAGGAGCCCAGTGACATGGCTAGTCGTAAACCCAAAGTGGCACAAACTTACAGGACAGGCATCCATGACCCAAAGATCGAACGTGTCGGTCATCGCGAGTGAATCCAGTCGAGCACTGGGCTAGCAGACTCGTGAACCGGCTGTAGCGGGCTAACAGACTCGGTATTCATCGCGTGACATTTCCCGGGCGATGCATACCACGAACGAAGAAGGACACATGCGGCCAGCCTAAGTGTTCCGGAGCAAGAGTAAGCTACCATGGCTCGTGGAAACACTAGGAGACATTTCCCGGTAAGAGAGGCTACTAAAGATAAACAACTAGATAGTCAGATCCCACACATACCAAGCATTTCAATAACATACACACAATATGCTCGGTATGTGCACATACAACTTGGCATCACAACATGACTCTACAACTCAAGTATTTTATTCAATAGGCTCCGAGGAGCGAGATATTACAAACAGGGGTGTCATGACCCAACATTCAGGGCAAACAAGTCAAGCACAAGCGGAAGCTTAACATGTCTGAGTACAGACATCTACAAATGAAAAAGGCTTAGAAGCCTGACTGTCTACCAGATCTCTTAGAGGGCACAAGATCGTAGCTGAGGTAACAAGCTAAACGTCAAGTCCACGTGGAACTACTAGCGAGACCAAGTCTCTCTGCAAAAACATAAAATAGGCAAGCGTGAGTACAAATGTACCCAGCAAGACTTACATCGTAACTATCTACATATGCATCATTATCAACAAAGGGAATGGTGGGGTTTAAGCGCAGCAGCCAGCTTTGACTCGGTGGCTATCCTGAACTACGACTGCAAGTAACTCTTTTGAGGTGGCGCACACGAGTCCACATATTCACCATATCAATACACCACTATGGATCCGCTCCCGTCTCCCTACGAGAACGCCATCCATAGCACTCACGCTTATCTTGCGTATTTTAGAGTATCCACTTTCACTTGTCTATGAACTGTATAAGGGGTCCAAGTTTCCATATCCTAGGAATCCGGCTATTCGAATAGATAATGATAACCCTGCAGGGGTGTACTTCTTCACACATGCTCTCGCCACTTATCGCTGTACACGTCATGTACCTCGGCAACCTTCAAGCGGAAGCCGGGCGAGGGAGTCGGCCACGACCTGACTAACCGCACAAGTCTCTCATCCAGGTTTATCGCCTATTCGGGTTCCATCCGCAAGGAGATCCGGCGGGTGTCGCCACGCCCCAAGCGATGTGAGCAGGGTTCCCAAGCCCACCTCGGCGGGTGGATGTGCGCTAGGTACACCGCCCACGGTGCCTAGTCCGTCCCAAGCCCACATGCGGGTGCCACTTGGTAGACTACTAACACTACCTACAAACACCAGAAACTAGTTGCAACTCCTGGACAGAGATCATGTTGATTAATAAGTCGAGAGAGCTTGGAGTGCCCGGAGCCCAATGTGTGGTAGTAACTGTTCATGGATCACAAACACAGAACTCAGTTCCTGAGGACGGCTGCAATGAGACAACCCACCATGTACTCCTACATGGCCTCTCACCGCTACCTTTACCAAATCGTGTTCACACACTTAGCTCTCAACGGTAGGACATGTTCACACACCTCCGATTCATCCCCGATGAATCAGACCTGACACAACTCTGAGCAGTAGCAGGCATGACAAACAAGCATGTATGAGTAGGCACATCAGGGCTCAAACAACTCCTACTCATGCTAGTGGGTTTCATCTATTTACTGTGGCAATGACAGGTCATGCAAAGGATAATGGGGTTCAGCTACCGCAGCAAGTAACAGTTGAATCGTTGTTGTCCTAATGCAGTAAAAGAGAGCAGGAGCGAGAGAGTGGGATTGTATCGGAATGAACAAGGGGGTTTTGCTTGCCTGGCACTTCCGAAGATAATATAGCTCTTCATCAGTGTCATCGATCTCATCGTCGAAACCACGTCTATCGAGAGGGGACAATTATCGGCAAACAAAGAGGAACACAATCAATGCAATGCAACAAATATGATGCATGATAATGTCATGGCAATATGCTGTTGATTGAGCTAATGCAACTAGCAACCATATTAAATGAAGTTGGTTTGAATCCAGGATTCAAATTCAAACTCCATAAGTGGATATTTAAATGCCATTATATGATTTGTGCTAAACAGCAGCTATAAGTTGTTCTAATATGCATGAAAATGGTACAGATGGATAGATTGGATTTTTCTGATCATTTTTCATATATAATTTATTTCATTTGGAGTTATGGTTGAATTTCTATGAATTTTAGAAGTTTTAGCTATTTTACGAAATTTCTGTATAAAAATAAATCCGAAAAGGATTTCTCATGCGTCGACTGGCGTCGACACTACGCCAAAGACAGTCAGCGGAGCTATTCGAGTCAAACTCGACGTGTGGGGTCCTACGTCGCTGGCATATGTACTAATCCCGGTCAAACCCAGCGCCGACCGGGTTTGACTAAGGTAGGGCCTGATCGGTGTCATTTGGGGCTTAGGTGGCGGGTTAGCACCTAATAGGGTCCACGTCGTCGATCGCCGGAGTTTCGCGGCGACGACCTAAAACCCATCAAGGCAAGAACTCGCGGACTTGAGCTGCGGCGGCGGATGGATCTTGCGAAAGGCCACGAGGTAGCCAGCGCTCGACCGCGTCTTCAGCGTAACCATCGGAAGGCCTCGAGTCGCCGGAGATGACGACAGCGAGCACAGAAGCGGCGGCCGGAGCTCGGGCGAGCTTCGGGGTCGAGGCCACAGCGGCCTTGGCGTCGGGGTTAACACCTCGGTGTCTCTGTGCTGTCTGGCGAAGCGTTGGGCGCTTGCGGGACCAAATGGTCACGGAGCATCATCGCCGGGCGAAGCTTTGGCGGCGGCGCTTGTCGGGTGAGAGAGGCACGGAGGCTACGGCATGCTAGAGAGTGAGCGGAGAGGGAGGATGATCGGGGCTTCTGGCGGTTCCGGTAGAGGCTTCAAGCGGGCTCGGGAAGGCGGAGCGAGCGGAGCGGCGAGGCCGATCTCCGGCGGCCGAGGAGGGAAACGGCGGCGGTGGCGGGTTGGCGGCGCGTCCGTGGCGTCGTGGCTCGTCGAGGAGGTCGGGGACGTCGAGGCGGAGCTCGCAGGCACGGCGAGGGGTCGAGGGGGAGACGGTGGCAGCCTGCAAGCGGGCGGCGACGCGAGTGTTCGTGGCGAGAGAGAGAGAGATCCAGAAGGGGTGAGAGCTCGGAGAGTGAGAGAGAGGCAGGAGGTGCGTGGCGGCAGGGGAGATCCAGCGACGGGGACACTGCAGCAGGGTGGAGGTGGCAGGCGCGCGTGCGGCTGCAATGCCACGCTGCCTCGTCCTCTGGCGAGGAGGAAGGCGACAGGAGTTGGCGGTGGTGGGCTGGGCTGTACATGGCCAGGCAAGACAGAGCTGGGCCGGTTGGTGGGCGCCAGGTAAGTTTCTGCTTCTCTTTTTTTTGTTCACTTTCCTATTACTGTAGTTTTGTTTCTGATTTAGTTTATAGCCCAAATCATTCTAATAAATCCTGAAAAAATTGTGGGCATTAAATGAATTATTACAGAGGCCCTTAACTATTTTAAGAATTGTTGGAGCATTTAAAAATATTAATAGTATTTAAATGCCCCAATTCAAATACAATATGGATTATTCAAAAATCCATGATGGCCCAAAAATATTGGCATCATTTTTGGTAGAGGTATTCACCTTTGTCAAAAATCATGAACATTTTTGAAAGCCATTTGGACTTACTGAAAATATTTTAGGTGAACCTAGTGATTTTCTTTAATGCTAGGGTTTGCGCAATCCCCATTTCAAAATTAAGCAAAATTTAAATATGATGCACACATGAAGCTAGCCTAGAGCAATACCAAAAGCTAGGGATGTGACAGCCCGCTACCCTCGTCGTCGCTGTCGCTCTCCTCCTCGTCACGCTTGCTCGAGGAGGAACCTTTGCTGTCGGAGGAGCTGTCCACGCAGCACCTCGCCCGAATGTCCGAGTCCCCGAAGACCTTGACGGAGAGGATGTCGCCCTCCATTAACTTAAAATGGAGGGTAAACCCCGCCGTCAAGCTGTGGATGCGAGCGAACGTCTTCCACCCACGATCAAGATACATCACATTAGGGGCTGGGAATACAACGTGGACTCGCATGCCGCTGATTCCACAGCCCCTCATGTGCAATCTTAGTGTCTCGGGCGGGTCCAACTCCATCGCGTTTGCAAACGGAGCTGGAAGCTGGAGGCGACGATGAGGCGCCCGGCGCAGCCTGGCGAAGAACTCGCAAGGGTCGTCCCCGGTATGGACCGCTGTGGGGAGAGGAACCACCGGTGGAGGCGGAGATGGCGCGCTGCCCCGTCCGCCTCTTCCCCGAGCGCTCCGACCCCGTCCTCGACCTCGTCCACGACCTTGCCCCCTCCCTCTTCCCCTTGCGGCTGGCTCTGCCACCACAGGCGGGGGATAGGGAGAGGTGCGCTGTCTGGTGGCGACCCTCGCCGCCACCGATGAAGAACCAAGGTTCCCTTTCTCCATGGAGAATGTGAGAAAGGGTAACAGAAGCTGAAGGAAGAGAGGAGATGGGAGAGTGCGGGCTTCTGCGCTCCCCTCTCGCCCTTCTTAAAGGGGTGAGGTGGGGGCTCGGCCGCCCCGCTCAGCCAATCAAAGCACGGGAATCGCAATGGCCCAGTTTCCCACTCCCACCGTCCGTGACCCCAAGCGCATGGGAGCCGCATGGCGGAGATGCAGAGCCGAGGCGACGGATGAGGTGACCTCTCCCCACCCCGTGATCACAGGGGGTGGACGCCTCGAAAATCATGCATGCCACCCACGTCTCCCTAGACACCGCGATTGACGCGTGCCGTTACGGGAGGACGCGGTTGATTCGGAGCGGATCTGGTTTGGACCCGGGCTGCGCGTGCCGTGCCTGTTTGGGCCCGGCCCAACAGCGCTCGGCACCGTGTATGGCCCAGGCCCGGGGGCTCCTGTCGGTGTACTAAAGTAGGGGTACCTTAGTACCCCGAACTTGGGCACGGGCAGTTGCAGCGCCCCGCGGCAAGGCTTGCCGGGCATCCGCCAAGACCCTTCGTCATTCCTATTACTACCATTCAAGAACAAAGTGTTAACTTTATAGACAAGGCCCCGGCAAGAGGAGCTTGCCGGGATAGACAAGGCTCCGGCAAGAGAAGCTTGCCGGGAAGAGCAAGACCCCGGCAAGAGGAGCTTGCCGGGAAGGCCAACCAAGGCGCTTCAGAAAACTTGCCACGACGCGCCGCGCGTCCCGGCAAGACCCGGCGAGCGGCAAACTCGCGGGTGCGACAAGACAGCGACCACGGCAAGGCGCTTGCTGTGGCGAAGCCACCACTCTGCGCCCACGCTCCAGCGCACCCAACGACGTGTCGCCACAGGATCATTCCTGGTGCACGTGGCGTGTGGCTGTGCAGCCTAGCGGTGCGAGGTGGCGAGCGAAGGTGACTAGGAGGCCATCATGGCGATCGGTGGCGCCCCTAACGGTCATTTCCTGCACCGTTGGAGCGACTAGACGGGCATTAAATGCTCTTGTCCCCTGCCGTCAGAGTTAGGTAGGGGGGCACTGTAGATAGCAGTTGTACCAACCCGCGTTTTTACCTTTCTACCCCTCTCCCCGCGTTGCCACCTGTCGGTGACCCCTTTAGACTATAAAAAGGAGGCCCGTGCGCACGTAGAAGGGGTTCCCAAATTGGAGACAACAGCATACCCACGCTTTCGAGAAAAGAACAAATACAAACACAAAGCAGCAGTAGGAGTTTTATCTCTCCGGAGAGCTCCGAAGCTGGGTAAAAATCTCCCCCGCGTGCTCTCGCCTCGATCTGCTCTGCGCGCGCACCCCGCTCCCTTGCCGGACCAGAAGGGGCCCCCCCATAGGTGCTCGTTCCCCCACGACAGCCACCTCATCGTTGCCGCCGCCAACCTGAACAGCCACTCGGTAGTCTTCAAGCCAAGTATCAGGCCTGGACTCACCAGTGAACTTACTGACTCCAGTCGCCAACCTGAAGTTGGGAGGAATCACCCCAGCCCTAATGGCTCTGCTGAAACACTCTGGTCCTGAGACGTGTACTCTGCTGCTGGTGGGTACATCTCTGTCATGACCTTCTCGGTGAGCTCTGTTCCTGTCGACCAAACCTTGAACGATAATGGATCTCGCATCAAAGCCTGGTTCCCTGGGGTCGATTGGAATCCTTCGCCCAACACTATGCTGACGTCTATCATCCTGCCGTCGAGGCGCGTACGATCCACCCTTGGGGGAGGGGTGGGCACTCGACGTCGACCATTGCGATCGAGTCGGTGATCATACTGCTCACGGTTCTTGTACTGATCACGCCGGTCTCCACATTCCTCACGCCTCAGGGGCGATCATGGGCTATGGGCTGACTGGACTGTATTCGCAACGACGGATCTGCTGTGAATCCTATTCCGTGACTGTGATACAGCTGAATTTTGATCTCCTGCTGCCTGGAGTAATGCTCTTATCTGTAACAAGCCTCTGCCAGCCTCTGACTGGGAAGGCTGAATCGACTCTGCTATACGGGCTGCAGCTGCTAGATTCTGAATCGGAGTTTGATATACCTGAGTCGGTGGTGGAAAGAGTTGACGTCGACTGGTTTCTAGAACCCGTTCCCGCGCACGCTCGTCGAGTGCTCGCTGGAGGTTCTCCAGTCGAGTGTGCTCAGCCAAGTTGGCCAGGCGCGCGTCCTCTAAGGCACGAGCCTCGGGGGTTTCTCCAACGATAGGAGTGTGCAGCGCATCCATGTTCCGACGGTGAAGTTCTTCCCTCTGCAGCGAAGTGAGGGGCTCGGGGAGATACTCTTCATGGACCTGCGCTGGATCGCCTCCGTCAGTGTGGGGAAAACCGGGAGGACTGCGCGGTCCATTGACCATCAGAACCTCCACCGTTGGATCACTGCTGTTGCACTCGGATGCAGTCTCTGCGGAGCTAGTCGTCAGGTCGAACAGGCCGTAGAGAGATTCATCGGGCTCGATCACCGCGACTTGGGGGGTGGCCGACTGGCGAGCCACCGCGTGCCTCACCCACCGCTGAAGCCTCGACCGATCGAAACGCTTGCGCCGGCGGGAAACAGGGAGGAAGGACGACACAGGGGCCGACCGATACTGGGTCGATGGTTGTCGCAGGAGGACGCCGCGACGACGCTGCGCAAGTCGTCGCCCATGGACAGGGCGCGATCGATGTTGAGCGGGCGTCCCGGCCATAGCGGAGTCGCCGGGCGATGAACGTGAGCACGCCGAGACGGATCACGCGGCCCTCAACCAAAACTCCGCCTTAAACCATGATGAAGGAAATCAGAAAAATCGCAACTTCTCCAATAAGTCGCTAAGACACCTGCCCCACGGTGGGCGCCAACTGTCGTGGTTCTAAGTCTGACAGTAATGTAGAGGGGTAGGAATGGAGAGGCAAGATCCTAGCTATGGGGTAGTTGTATACGCAAGAGATTTACGAGTTCAGGCCCTTCTCGGAGGAAGTAACAGCCCTACGTCTCGGAGCCTGGAGGCGGTCGACTGGATTATGTGTATATGAGTTACAGGGGTGCGAACCCTTTACACTGAGGAGGGGGGTGGCTTATATAGAGTCCGCCAGACCCCTCCGGCCCTCAGTATGTAGGGTTTAAGGTACATTAAGATCGGGTGTTACTGGTAACGCCAGAAATAAAGTGCTATGATGACCATAAAAGCTACTTAATGACAGACCGTTTGTGTGCAGAGTGACTTTAGGTCTCCTGGCAGTCGAGTGGTTGGCTTCATGGTCGAGTGTCTTCGAGTCCGTCGAGTGGAACCCTTCCAGGTCGACTGAAAGGTGGTTTCTTCTAGAGATGTCCTTGGGGAGTGTATCTTGGACAGGTCCATGACTCTACCTGTTGGGGATATAATTATTCATGTAAGCCGCCTAGGAGGGGCCAGGTTACGCGAAGAGGACTCACCAGAGAGAAGCCCAAGACCAAGCATGAAGATGGCGATTAAGTAAAGGGTTTAAGGCCCACAGGCGACTTAAGGCCCGTTGTAGTAAACCGCCATAATGGCAAGACTTGTATCATAAGGTAGATTTAACTAGTCACCGAACCGGACACTGTTATAAGCCGGCCAGGACTCTGTAGGCCATAGGGCGTCAACCCGTGTATATAAGGGGACGACCTGCTGGCGGCTTAGGGCAAGAAACAACTCATCGAGAGCCGGGCATAGCATATCTCGCTCCCTGGCCATCGAAACATCAATACCAAACCCAACTAGACGTAGGCCTTACCTTCACCGTAAGTGGCTGAACTAGTATAAAACCTCTCATGTCCTTTGTCCCGATTTAACCCCTTCAAGCTTCCTAGTTGCGATGGCTCCACAACTAAGTCCTTTCACGAGGACATCTGACGTGACAATTCCACGACACTACCCTAGGTACATGGCTTCATCAGCGGCAGCGTGACAACTTGTGAACAGAACTCGAAACTCTAAAGGACTAGACACTAAGACCAGCAACTCGAAACGACGATGCAACCACAAATTCAACAAAGCAAAAGACTGAAAAGAATATGCAATGGCTCAGACTGGTTCAGATAGGATGAACTAACCCTAATTTTCTGTTGCTTTTTCGTGGACTGTAGGTATGATAACAGAGTCGATTTAAACTATGAAAAAAGTATAAAATCTCACTAAGCAACCTGAAAATCTGATACCACTTGATAGAGGCAAAGGTGTCCCGTCTTTCGATGAGATGGTGATTGTCATTTTGGAGGAGTAGACTTTGACGATCCGACTATGTACGTGCGAGGATTGTCGTTTCAGGCGGTGATGAATGCCGACGAACTCAACAAGGTTCCAATGCAGATCTAAAGAAAGGGAAGGAGAGGAACTCATGGATGTGGACGAGCTGCGGAGGTTCGCCGTCGATTTCTGGTCAGAGTCAGGTTGATGCAGCGGCCTGAGTCGATGAAGACGAGGGGTTCGACGGCGGCGGCGGCGGAGCTCGAGAGGAGGCAAGAGGAAGAAGACGATTGAAAGAGGGAAGAATGGAAGACCTGAGTCGCGCCTATTTATAAGGAGAGGATAACTGAGACGGCGTGGGAAACGAGGAGATAAGAATTATTATCCAGCGGCCCCGACGCCTCGATTTTCGATAAAAGCAGAGATCCGCTGAAGGATACGATGGAATAGAAAAGGAATTAAAGAAAGGATGACGTCATACCGGGTTAACACGGATCCAGAAGATGACATCATGGCGGGTTAAAGAAAACCCTCTGTATAGTCACAAGACTGAAGATTTAATCTTTAAAGGTATTTTTAAGATTGACATGAACAGGTTCAAATCAATCTGAGGCCTAATGTTGGGGATATAATTATTCGTGTAAGCCACCCAGGAGGGGCCGGGTTACGCGAAGAGGACTCACCGAAGAGAAGCCCAAGACCAAGCATGAAGATGGCGATTAAGTAAAGGGTTTAAGGCCCACAGGCGACTTAAGGCCCGTTGTAGTAAACCGCCACAATGGCAAGACTTGTATCATAAGGTAGATTTAACTAGTCACCGAGCCAGACACTGTTATAAGCCGGCCGGGACTCTATAGGCCACAGGGCGTCAACCCGTGTATATAAGGGGACGACCTGCTGGCGGCTTAGGGCAAGAAACAACTCATCGAGAGCCGGGCATAGCGTATCTCGCTCCCTGGTAATCGAAACATCAATACCAAACCCAACTAGACGTAGGCCTTACCTTCACCGTAAGGGGCCGAACTAGTATAAAACCTCTCGTGTCCTTTGTCCTGATTTAACCCCTTCAAGCTTCCTAGTTGCGATGGCTCCACAACTAAGTCCTTTCACGAGGACATCTGACGTGACAATTCCACGACAGTTGGCGCCCACCGTGGGGCCAGCGCACGGTGGATTTGAGTTCTTGAAGGGCAACTTCGAAGGGCTCAAGGGATACGTAGTGGGCCGGATGACCAAGAGTCATCGCGGCAAGATCTACATCGACGACGATGGCTGGGGCCCCGACGCCGGCTCAATTGAGTACGGATACCGGGTCCCCTTCGGCGGAATCCACGTCTTCATCGGCCGGATCGGTGATCCGGGCCCTGAGCCGAACAACTGCAACGACCTCGTCGAGACGGCTCAGCGTGCGAAGAAGACCCGGACTCAACCTGTCATGAAGCGTGCCTTCGTGAGCTGCGTCCACGGAAGAGAACTTCCTGAAGGATATGAAGATAGGGGTGAGGCGGCCGTCCTCTCAGACGGTGATTCGTCCGCCGGCTCAACAGATTCGTTGTATCCGGTGCAAGACGACGTGCTCAGGGGCTGTTCCGATGGCATCAGTATTCCGGACCCCTATGAGCCGCCAAGATGGGCAGGAATCTTCATGGCTGGAACTCAGCCCGACTCTTACTCTACGGCTGCTACAGCAATAACATCCAGAATAGGGATAGCCGGGGCAGGTGGCCCTGTGCGCCCGCCGGCTCAGGTGCTGATAGACCTCATGGACAAGCTTACGGCCATGTTAACCACCACGGTTATCCCTGCAAATAAAGATGAGCATGAGCGGAGGTGGCACGGGTATGTGAGGAGATAGCTCAAGCCAAGGAGGCCTTGGTAGCTGAGGATACTAGACTAGCTACAGAGCGGGCGGCTCTCGACGCCCGGGCATAGCGGTTGCAGTCAGAAGCTTACCAGCTCACGATGAGCTTAAACGCATCTAATGAGGTAATGAGGAGGAGACACCAGAAAACCCAATCCCGTTTACCTCCGAATTACGACCCTCGAGTTCTTTTCGCTACACCTGGGGCCGGCCCAAGTAACCCGCCAGATGCCAATCAATTTACAACAGCCGGAGCAGGAGGACCGGCTCAGCCTCGAGAGATGCCACCTCCTCATGTGAGCATGGCACCACCACGTTATGTGCCGGTACCGGAGGGTCACTTTTCTAACCCCATGGAGAACTTAATCGTGGCTTCGGCGTGCTGGGCGGCTCTGCCCATGGACGGTGATGACCCGACAGCGGTGGAGACCCGGAGGGTCAGAGAGCTTCTCCAGACGGCCCTGGCTCAGGAAGAGACCTACTCTTACAGCAGTGACATGATTCATTCAACTCCTCCGCCTTGGTTAGCACCGCCTCGTCAGAACCGGAGCCCGAGTTACAGCAGGCACATGGAGTCCGAAGCTTTGTCAAGCAACGCCCAATGCCATAACCAACACGGTGCAAGACCGAATACGTCAGGAGAACGAGCGGGCGGCTCAACTGGCGGCTCATCAGGATATCCCAGAGTATCCAACGACTTCTGTTGAGGCGGGAGTAGCCACTAGAACCGGTGGTGTTCCTTGTTTGGTACCGGCTTTGCGCAACGTGCGTTTGCCCAAGGACTTTAAGGGACCTGAAAGATCGCGAATTACACGACCGACTTACAGCCCAGAGCATGGATCGAGAGTTATGAGATGGCCATGGAGCTGTTGGAAGTCAGTGACGTGGCAATGGCTAAATATTTCACCATGATGTTAGAAGGAATGGCCCGGTCTTAGTTAAAATGTTTGCCACCCAATTCCATTGGTTCATGGGAAGAGTTAAAAGCCCGGTTCATCCAGAACTTCAAGGACACCTGTAAGCAATCCATGTCTATTGTGGACTTGATCAATTGTAAGCAGGGGGAGGGTGTATCCACCACCCATTGGGTACGCCGGGTCAAGGAGATAATTCATTCATCTGACGAGATGGATGCCGGCTCTGCAGTCCTTATGTTGGAGAAAAATTGCAGCTTTGAGCCGCTGAGGCAGAAACTGGGGCGCCTTAAATGTGACTGCAAGGATATGGGTACGCTGATGGCGGCTTTAGTTAAATATGCCGATTCTGATAGTACCAAGGATCCCGCGTCTGATGATGAGAAGACAGGGAAGGGAAAAAGGAATGGCAATGGAAAGGGTCAGCAGCATAACCCGGGGAATCAAAGCGGCAATAAGCGTAAGGCGGACGGTAACCCGGAGTTTGTGGCCAATGCCAATGCGCAAGGTAACAATCAGAGACGTAAGGGTAAGCCGCCTCGATCCGGCGGGTCAGGCCCATCGCTTGAGCAGCTACTCAATGAGCCCCGCCGAGACACGGCACCGGGGCGCCCGCCACACACCTATGGAAGGATTGCGCGATCATGAAGGCATTTAAAAATTCCAACACCTTTGATGGCAGTCATGGATCTGGCGGCGGTTCAGGGGCTGGCGGTTTTCATGGCCCGGGCGGTGGTTCAAATTCCAACCTTCAGGGGCATCCAGGCGGTAATAGTCAGCAGCAGTCTGACCAAGGAGGGCAACAGCAGCAGCAGTCGGGTTATCAAAGCCATCCGAAGTAGTTGAGTGGTGGGCAGTACCACATGTTTACCACTAGCTTGTGTAAACGTGACCAGAAGGTTCATAAGAGGGCTGTCAATTCTGTTGAGCCGGCAATTCCTCGTTATCTGAGGTGGTTAGAACAACCCATTATATGGAGCAGAGAGGATCACCCTCCACGGGTCGATAATCCGGTCAGTTGGCCTTGGTGGTAGCACCTCAGGTTGGTGGATATAAATTCACTAAGGTACTCATGGACGGGGGTAGTAGCATCAATATCCTCTATTATGAGACCTTTCGATGCATGGGGTTAACTGATAAAAATCTGAGGACGTCCAACACTGTTTTCCATGGAGTGGTCCCTAGTAAGTCAGCTTACCCTGTTGGCAAGATTGAGCTGGAGGTGGCCTTCAGAGATGAATATGACTCCAGAGCTGAGAAGTTGACGTTTGAGGTGGTCAAAATCAGAAGCCCGTATCATGCTCTGTTCGGGCGGCCGGCTTATGCTAAGTTCATGGCCCAGCCGTGTTATGTTTATTTGCAGCTCAAGATGCCGGGCCACAAGGGCACCATCACTGTGCATGGAAGTCGGAAGGTGGCATTGGACTGTGAAGAAGGTGACGCGGCTTATGCTGAGTCGGCCTGTGCAGCAGAATAGCTCAAATTTTATCAAGATAATGTTGACCCAATGGATATGACCTCCCTGAAGAAACCAACTACAGAGCACGACCCGACGTTAAAGTTTAAATCGGCTGCCGAGACAAAGCTTGTTGACTTTACCCCGGGAGACCCTTCTAAGCAGTTCAACATCAGCAGCAATTTGGATCCTAAATAGGAAAGCGCGCTCATCGAGTTCATCCGTGAGAACCGGGACATCTTTGCATGGAAACCTTCTGACATGCCGGGTGTACTGAGGGAACTCGCTAAGCACACTCTCAATATTGATCCGAAGTATAAGCCGGTCAGGCAGTTTCTTCGGTGTTTTAATGAAGAGAGACGGAAAGCTATTTGAGAGGAAGTCGCCCGGCTCTTGGCGGCCGGGTTTATTGTTGAAGTTTTTCACCCAGAGTGGTTGGCTAACCCGGTGCTTGTCCTCAATAAGAATGGCACTTGGCGGATGTGTGTGGATTACACGAATTTAAACAAGGCTTGTCCGCTGATCCCTTTGCTCTCCCCCGTATTGATCAAATCATTGATGCTACGGCGGGTTGTGAACGTTTGAGTTTTTTGGATGCTTACTCTGGTTATCATCAGATCAAAATGGCAGTTAAGGACCAGGAGAAAATAGCTTTCATCACTCCGTTTGGGGCCTTCTGCTATGTACCTATGCCATTTGGACTCAAAAGTGCCCAGGCGACTTATCAGCGGTGTGTGCAGAACTGTTTGCACGATCAAATTGGGCGTAATGTTCATGCTTACTTGGATGAAATTGTGGTGAAGTCCAGAGAAAAGGAAACATTGATATCTGACTTGAAAGAGACCTTTGATAATCTCCGGGTTTACAAGATGATGCTTAACCCGGCCAAGTGTGTATTTGGCGCACCTGCGGGCAAGCTCTTGGGTTTTCTGGTGTCAAACAGAGGCATCGAAGCTAACCCGGAGAAGATTAAGGCGATTACCTCTCGCTAAGTGGGCGGCATCAATGATGTTCAACGATCAAGGGTCGTGTTGCCGCTTTTGCCGTTCATAAGCCGGTTAGGTGAAAAGGCCCTTCCATTGTAACAGATGATGAAGAAAACTGACACTTTTGTCTGGAGCGAGGCCGCTAATGCTGCTTTTGAAGACTTGAAGAGACAATTGTCTGAACCGCCGGTTCTCGCGGCTCCAATTGATAAAGAGCCTTTGCTGTTATATGTGGCTGCCAATTCACGAGCCGTCAGCGTTGCCATCACGGTGGAGCGTAAGGAAGATGGCAAGGAGCATTTGGTTCAACGGCCAGTTTATTATATTAGTGAGGTACTCATTGAGTCTAAACAAAGGTATCCACATTGGCAGAAGCTTGTTTACGGAGTGTTTATGGCCAACTGGAAGTTGAAGCAGTATTTTCAAAGTCACCCTATAACTGTGGTAAGTTCTGCCCCTTTGGGACATATCATTCAGAATAGGGAGGCCACAGGACGAGTCGCCAAGTGGGCATCGAGCTTGGGCCTCACGATTTGAAGTATATGCCACGTACTGCTATTAAGTCTCAGGCCTTGGTGGACTTTATCAATGATTGGACAGAGTTACAGGCCCCTGAGGAGAAGCCCGATAACACATATTGGATGATTCACTTTGATGGGTCCAGGTAGCTAGAAGGCTCGGGGGCTGGAGTGGTGTTAACTTCCCCTCGAGGTGACAAATTTTGTTATGTACTTCGGCTTATGTTTCCATGTACTAACAATGCAGCAGAGTACGAGGCCTTACTCCATGGTCTCCGAATGGCTAAGGATATGAACTTAAGCCGGGTGAGATGCTTGGGCGACTCAGATCTCGTGGCTCAGCAGGTGTCAGGCAAGTGGGATTCCAAGGATCCCCTTATGGCGGCTTATCATCGTGAAGTAGATGTTGTGGCTGGTCACTTCAAGGGTTATCATGTGGAGCACATTGATTAAAGGAAGAATGAAGCGTCTGATGCTTTAAGCCGGTTGGGATCCCAACGTAAGCCGGTGCCGCCTAACACCTTTCTCGATATTTTACATAACCCTTCTGTCAAGGTGCCTACCAAGGAAGAGTTAGCGGTGCCAGACCCGGAAGCCCAGCTGGTGGCGGCTCTTCACGTTATCCCGGATTGGACAGTGCCCTATTTGGCTTATATGACCCGGGGTGAGTTACCTGAGGATGAGACCTTAGCGAGAGAAATCGTGAGGCGCTCCAAATCTATGACGATTGTTAACGGCGAGTTACATCACCTAAGTGTCACTGGGGCGTTTCAACGCTGTGTGTCCCCTACAGAAGGCCAAGAAATACTTCGTGAGATCCATGAAGGGGATTGTGGCCATCATGCCGGGTCAAAATCTCTTGTAGCCAAAGCTTTTCTTCATGGCTTCTATTGGCTGATGGCTCATGCTGATGCGGAGGATCTGGTCAGCAAATGTGACAGTTGTCAAAAGTTCTCACGACAAGCTCATGTGCCGGCTCAAGAACTGAGGATGATCCCAATCACTTGGCCGTTTGCAGTCTGGGGGCTTGACATGGTTGGGCCTTTCAAGAGGTCTAAGGATAAAAAGACACATCTCCTGGTGGCAGTGGATAAGTTTACAAAGTGGGTTGAGGCAGAGCCAGTCAGTAAGTGTGATGCAGCCACGACGGTTCAGTTCATGAAAAAGGTGATCTTTCGTTTTGGTTTCCCACATAGCATCATAACGGATAATGGCACTAATCTCTCCAAGGGTGCCATGGAAGAGTTCTGTCAAAGAGAACATATCCGGCTTGATGTTTCGGCTGTTGCTCATCCTCAATCCAATGGTCAAGCAAAAAGAGCTAATCAAGAGATCCTGAAAGGTATCAAGCCCCGACTCTTAGTCCCCTTACAGCGGACTTCGGGTTGTTGGGTGGAGGAGTTACCTTCTGTGTTATGGAGCATCAACACTAAGCCTAACAGGTCTATAGGCTACACGCCTTTCTTTATGGTGTATGGAGCAGAGGCGGTCCTGCCAAGTGACATCAGGCACGATTCACCCCGCGTGGCGGCTTATGTTGAGGCTGACAACTAAGAAGCTCGTCAAAACGCACTTGACTTATTAGATGAGGAGCAAGACTTGGCAATAGCCCGCTCGGCGATTTATCAACAAGACCTGCGCCGCTATCAAAGCCGCCGGGTTAGGAGCAGAACCTTTCAGGAAGGCGACTTGGTGCTCCGGCTCATCCAGGATCAGTCTAACATGCACAAGTTATCCCCGCCTTGGGAAGGGCCCTTTGTGGTCAGCAAGAATCTGCACAATGGGTCATACTACCTCATCGATGTTCGAGAGCACAAAGACTCACGTAAGTCGGAGGAGGAGACCCACCGGCCGTGGAATATTGCTCATCTCTGGCCTTATTATACTTAAGCCACCGGCTTTTAGGATGTATATATTTTTTTGCCAATGTATATATTATATAAAGAAATAAAGCATGACCTTTGTCCTTTTTTACCTTCAAAAATCTATGTGTCTTCTTTATCAGGTAGTGGAGACAATCAACAGGGAGCGGATCACATCTGAATCCGGCTTTCCCTTTGGACTGGCTTATGATCATATCTGAATCTAGCCATGGTCACTTGGGGGCTTCCTGTTCAAACATAGGTCGTATTCGAACCAAAGAGAACATAGCTGTCGATACCCACTTGATCGGCATACTGCCAAACCCACTTGGGGGCTTCTTGATCATATTTGAATCACAGCTTAACCCCTTTGGGTCTGACGTGGATCGTATTCGAATCAGCGTCATTAAACAACTCTTATGTTCACCTGGGGGCTTCCTGTTCAAACATAGGTCGTGTTCGAACCAAATAGAACATAGCTGTTGATACCCACTTGAATCGGCATCGCCAAAGCCACTGGGGGCTATATGATCGCATCCGAATCTTAGCTTAACCCCTTTGGGACGGTTTTCTGATCGTATTCGAATCAGGAGCCTGTGAACATTGCTTATAAATATAATTACTTTAACTATCTTGAAACCTTCTTGAGGAGATGGTTTTTGTTTCTTCCGGTTTAATATTGATCACCCCAGGTTCGTAAATGCCAGGTGAAGCATCAAAGAGCCGGGAAGACTATCAAAGGGGTCGCAGGTATGCTATTGTGATTATATTTTGAGTAATCATAAACCGGCATGTATATGATGTTTTCGGGTTATGTTCCGGGTTATCAATACTCTATAAACCCCTGGCGCAGTAAACCGCCAAGAAAACTTTGCTTATGTTTTCGGGTGACTTGGCAGCTCAGCGTAAGGGAAAAGACAATCTCTCCGCCGCTGGATTGAGATGCCACCAAGCTCAAGACTAGGCCCGTTGGCACGTTCATTCTGCCGGTTCAAGTAAAACAGTTCTCTAAACAAAAGCAGACTTGGTTCCTCTCCCAGGTAAACCTCGCAGAAGACTTGAAAATTGCAAAGATTTGACACGGAATTGGGTCCAATGTCTTGAGGTCTAAGATCAAAGAAATTCAAAACTTCCCTGAAGAATTTTGAGCCGGGAGGGGCAAATCCCCGGTTCATGTGATCTGTGAAAACTATCACCTCCCCTTCTTTGGGTTGAGGCATCTCCTCAGACGGGTTAGGGGCACGATAAGACATGACCTCCTTTTTTGGCAGGTGGCCAGACTTCACGAACTCAGCAAGTTTGCTCTTAGTAACTGTGGATGGGACCCAATTGCAAGTTACAGGGGCCTTGGCCGCCTTAGGTGCCATGACAACAGTTGGCCTATTACAAAATAAGAAGTTCCGGTTTAAAGTTTAACCCGGGAAAAATATCTTAACTATTCAAGGTGGTGGTTTAAAAAGGGGCCTAATGATATAAGGGTGACTGTGCAACAATATTTAAACCGCTACAAGTATCAAGAGCAGTTCAAAATTCCAAAGGTCAGGAGAAGCAAGTAAGGCTCACAGATCAGTATCATTTATTTAAGCCGGACATCTGGACAGTTGTGTGTAAGGGCATTTACCAGAAGAAGCTTTCCGGGTGATAGAAACAAGTTTCACAAACGACAGCTATTATTCTGGATCAAATTATTGCTCTGAAAGGAAAATTTTCTATACCTAAAAACAGGGCAGAGAAGTTCATGCACTCGAAGAGGGTTTCCAAACAAGGGAAATGAGATCTGTTTCTATGCAAGATAAACACAAACAACTACTGCAACAGTTCTACATAGTTTTTACGATCTAAACAGGGCATTGGAGGTATAAACTAGCGAGGGTTTGCGTCGGGCGGTAATGAACGCTGACGAACTCAACAAGGTTCCAATGCAGATCTAATGAAAGGGAAGGAGAGGAACTCACGGATGTGGACGAGCTGCGGAGGTTCGCTGTTGATTTCTGGTCAGAGTCAGGTTGATGCAGTGGCCTGAGTCGATGAAGACGAGGGGTTCGACGGCGGCGGCGGCGGAGCTCGAGAGGAGGCAAGAGGAAGAAGACGACTGAAAGAGGGAAGAATGGAAGACCTAAGTCGCGCCTATTTATAAGGAGAGGATAACTGAGACGGCGCGGGAAACGAGGAGATAGGAATTATTATCCAGCTGCCCCGACGCCTCGATTTTCGGAACAATCAATAAAGCAGAGATCCGTTGAAGGATACGATGGAATAGAAAAGGAATTAAAGAAAGGATGACGTCACGCCGGGTTAACACGGATCCAGAAGATGACGTCATGGCGGGTTAAAGAAAACCCTCTGTATAGTCAGAAGACTGAAGATTTAATCTTTAAAGGTATTTTTAAGATTGACATGAACAGGTTCAAATCAATCTGAGGCCTAATGTTGGGGATATAATTATTCGTGTAAGCCGCCCAGGAGGGGCCGGGTTGCGCGAAGAGGACTCACCGGAGAGAAGCCCAAGACCAAGCATGAAGATGGCGATTAAGTAAAGGGTTTAAGGCCCACAGGCGACTTAAGGCCCATTGTAGTAAACCGCCATAATGGCAAGACTTGTATCATAAGGTAGATTTAACTAGTCACCGAGCCGGACACTGTTATAAGCCGATCGACTCAGAGGCCACTGTATGCCAACCCGTATATAAGGGGACGACTTGCTGGCGGCTTAGGGCAAGAAACAACTCATCGAGAGCCGGGCATAGCATATCTCGCTCCCTGGTCATCGAAACATCAATACCAAACCCAACTAGACGTAGGCCTTACCTTCACCGTAAGGGGCCGAACTAGTATAAAACCTCTCGTGTCCTTTGTCCCTATTTAACCCCTTCAAGCTTCCTAGTTGCGATGGCTCCACAACTAAGTCCTTTCACAAGGACATCTGACGTGACAATTCCACGACATTACCCTAGGTACATGGCTTCATCAGCGGCAGCGTGACAACTTGTGAACAGAACTCGAAACTCTAAAGGACTAGACACTAAGACCAGCAACTCGAAACGATGATGCAAACGCAAATTCAACAAAGCAAAAGACTGAAAAGAATATGCAATGGCTCAGACTGGTTCAGATAGGATGAACTAACCCTAAATTTTTTTGTGGCTTTTTCGTGGACTATAGGTATGATAATAGACTCGATCTAAACTATGAAAAAAGTATAAAATCTCACTGAGCAACCTGAAAATCTGATATCACTTGATAGAGGCAAAGGTGTCCCGTCTTTCGATGAGATGGTGATTGTCGTTTTGGAGGAGTAGACTTTGACGATCCGACTACGTGCGTGCGAGGACGTCGCGCCTTAGCAATCGCTAAACCAACTCCGAGAGGTTATTGACCACGCTGGAGCATGATCAACTTGACCACGAGGGTCTATTTCCTGCGAGAAAATGAAGAACAAGCAAGAAACTGAGATTGCAATCTGGATATTGCGAATATAAGATGAAAGCTTTATTGATCAAGATGGGGTTCTGTGACGTCTTGGTCTAGTCATTGAACACAAATAAGTACGCGAAGTTGCAGCTATGGAGAACTTTTAATCTAAACAAAACCCAAGGTCTAAATGGTGCCCTAAGTGCTGTATATATGGAGGAAGAGGGGGGGATTCGTGGCCCTTGGTGGAGGGGTCCGAAACCAACCCTATCTCTTGTTTCCCCACACATACAGACTCTAAAAATAGCCTATACTTATGTATTTCGAAATTACATGGGCCTGGCCCAATAAAAAGGTGACGGAGCACCTAGAATAGCCTCTGGACGAAATTTATGAAGTGGCATCTTGTATATTTCGTCCAAGGCTTCATGCACTCGTTATGGTGGCTTCAAAGCCCTGAAATCATCACTTGTAACTCCGTTCTTGTTCCCCTTGCGCATGCCATCATCTCCATGCTTGTTCTTGCTCCAATGTTCATCCTTCTCCAAGCTAGGCCCTTCATTTGTAAGAAAAACAAATGTATCCAATTTAGGCAGCATTATATTCTCATGAACATTAGAATCATTACCAAGAAACGAAAGTACCTGGTAATTTAGTTGGCATGTGCGAGCTCTAGTAATTGGTCTAGTATGTATAGCAGCAGGGGCTGTGGGTGTGTAACGCCCTCGATGCGGCTATATCTCCCACGTGTCGAAGCACGACTTAGAGGCATAACCACATTGAAAGCAACGTCGCAAGTGAGGTAATCTTCACACAACCCATGTAATACATAAGGGAAAGAGATACATAGTTGGCTTACAATCGCCACTTCACACAATTACATGAATAAAGCATTACATCATCCAGATACAATCAAGGTCCGACTACGGAACCAAAATAAAAGAAGAACCCCAAATGCGACAAAGGTCCCCGATCGACCCCAACGGGCTCCACTCTTGATCAACTAGAACGAAACAACACAAAGGGCAAGATCTTCATTGAGCTCCTCCTTGAGCTTGGTTCGTCCCCGCCCGTAACATAGGCACCGCAAACTGGTTTTGAAGTATCCGGTGAGCCACGAGGACTCAAAGAATCCCATTACCATGGGTATCAAGACTAGCAAAGCTTAATGGGAAAGGAAGGGGTAAAGTGGTGAGGTTGCAGCAGCGACTAAGCATATATGGTGGCTAACATACATAAAATGAGAGCGAGAAGAGAAACAAAGGAACAAATGTGAAGCTAGGAATGATCAAGAGGTGATCCTGAACTCCTACTTACGTCAAACATAACCCAAAGACCGTGTTCACTTCCCGGACTCCGCCGAGAAGAGACCATCACGGCCACACACGCGGTTGATGCGTTTTAATTCGGATCTGGTGTCAAGTTGTCTACAACCGGACATTAACAAATTCCCATCTGCCACATAACCGCGGGCACAGCTCTTGAAAGTTTATACCCTGCAGGGGTGTCCCAACTTAGCCCATGACAAGCTCTCGCGATCAACGAAGGAATAGACCTTCTCCCAGGAAGACCCGATCAGTCTCGGAATCCCGGTTTACAAGACACTTCGACAATGGTAAAACAAAACCAGCAAGACCTCCCGGCGTGCCGACATCCTGATAGTAGCCGCGCGTATCTCGTCTCAGGCCACGACCGGATGAGCACTACGTACAACTAGAACCAGCCCTCAAGTTTCCCCGAGGTGGCGCTGCAAGTGGCTCTAGTTTGGACCAACACTTAGACAAGCATTGGCCCGAGGGGGCTAAAATAAAGATGACCCTTGGGATGCGCGACTCCCAAGGGAAAAAAGGTAATAGGTGAGGCAAATGGTAAAACCAATGTTGGGTCTTGCTGGAGGAGTCTTATTCAAAGTGAACTGTCAGGGGGGTCCCATAAATCACCCGACCGCGTTAGGAACGCAAAATCCGGGAACATAACACCGGTATGACGGAAACTAGGGCGACAAGAGTGGAACAAAACACCAGGCATAAGGCCGAGCCTTCCACCCTTTACCAAATATATAGATGCATTAATAATATAAGAGATATTGTGATATCCCAACATAAACCCTGTCCACCATGGAGAAATCTTCAACTTCACCTGCAACTAGCAACGCTATAAGAGGGGCTGAGCAAAGCGGTAACATAGCCAAACAACGGTTTGCATAGGAAAGGTGTCAAAGGTTAGAGGTTCATGGCAATATGGGATGGCTTGATAAACAGGTAATAGGTAGCGCAACATAGCGATAGAACGAAGCAACTAGCATAGCAATGATAGTAGCGAGATCCAGGGTAGCGGTCATCTTGCCTGAAATCCCGCTAGGAAGAAGAACGAGTCCATGAAGAAGACGAACGGGAGTAGTCGAACAAATCCTCACAACTCCGGAACGAAACCAAAGCTAACGAAAGAAGCAAACCGGAAAGAAGCAAATAACATAGTAAACAACCATCGCATAATCATGGCATGATGCACAAACAAGTATGATGCGTGTCCGGTTTAAATGAGGCATGGCATGGCAAAGTGCAACAAACAAAACTACAAATTAAGTGGAGCTCAATATGCAACGAGTTGCATATTGACGAAACACCACATCAATTATTTAGTTGTCTCTCGGTTTAGGTACACAACAATATTAAATGTTGTTAAACATGGCAAGAGGTGAAGCATAATTAAACTACCTATCTAGGCAAGTTTAAATGAGGCCGGAACAACAAACAACAATTCCGGAAAATCCCCATATGCAATTGATGAATTTGCTACTGTTCTGCCCTAAACACAATTTTAATGTTGTTAAACAGGAAAATAAAATGAACCATGTTAAACTAGGCATTTTTCCACCCCATTTACATATAAAGTTTATTAAGATTGGAGCTACGGTTATTTAGTTATGAAATAAATCATTTTAGCATGGCATATATGCAAATTAATGCAAACATCAGTTTTAAATATTTTAACATGGATGAAAGTTGGATATTATTAATCTACACAAAATTCTAAGCATTTTACATGTTTAAAGCATTTTAATCCGATGCACCATTCATGAGTTATTATATGCATGAAGTTTAGGGTCCAATCTGTAAAACTGGAATTCACTGGATAATTAGTAAATTCGTTCGTGAAAAAAAAACATTGACTCGGGCCGAATCTGAATAGGAAGCCCAACAAGGAAACACAGGGGGCTGCTCACCCTGGGCCTACAGGCTGTCGGTGCTGGGCCGGGGGCAGGCTGGATCTAGAGGGGAAGCAGGGTGCTTGGCGGCGCGATGCAGGAGGCAGCCTGGTGCGTGGGGTCGATGAAGCAGGGGATCGAACGGAGCGGCTGGCGCTCGTGTTTGTGGACGAAGCAGAGGGACGCGGGGTGC
Source organism: Aegilops speltoides (assembly GCA_021437245.1). NCBI lineage: Eukaryota > Viridiplantae > Streptophyta > Magnoliopsida > Poales > Poaceae > Aegilops > Aegilops speltoides. Next base: position 263,218,307 of record CM038141.1, read on the forward strand.
TGGGGTCGTCCTCCTCAGGTGCTCGCACGCAGAAGCAAGGGGAGGCCGACGAGGAGGCTTGGAAAGGTCGATGTGGCTGCGTGCGTCTGTGGATGAAGCAGGCAGCAGCTGGAGAAGCAGGGGCGCAGGTCAACGCACGCGGCACGACGCAGCAGGAGCTCCGGCAAGGCGGTCTCGGCGGGGACCGATCGGAACGGTACTGGGACGGCGGGATCCGGCGGATCTGGGGCGCGGGTGTGGGAGACGACACTCCAGGCGGAGAAGGCGGGGCGTGGAGCTCCAGCTGGGTGTCCATGGCGAACCTGCAACGGGACAGAGAAGGGGAGGTGAGAGAGAGAAGAACAGGAAGATGGAAAGGGAGGCAGGGAAGAGAGGGGACGGAGGAGAGGTGCGGCTGCCTGCTGGTGTGGTTGGGTGGATGGATCGAGGGGAGACGGGCAGAGGAGCTCGGGATCGAAGCTAGCAAATCGGGGAGGAGCAGTGGAGAGCTCTGGTTGGTGGGTGGAGGAAAACGAGGAGGAGGGGGATTCCGAGGGGAATTTGGTGGAGTGGCGGCGGCGGCGACGGGTGGATGGGACAAGGTCCCTAGGTTTTAGGGTTGGTCTTTATATAGCAAGTGGATTATTGGGTAAGGGTATTTAGTCCCTCCGATTAAATTGGACGGTTCCGGATAAATATGCTAGGGAGACCAAACAAAGAAAACGGAGATATTTTGTAGATGTTTGGGGATGATCCGAATCCAATGGTCACGACAGAACGTGTCATGTTCGGGGCAGATTTCGGACGCGTGCGAGAGGTTTGCGGGATGTGCAGAGAGGTTAGGAAAGCCAGGCAAGAGGGAAACAAAATCTGGTTGGACTCAGAACGGTCAACCAAAGCAAGGGGGGACGCGGCAACTACGAAGCGGATGCAAGTTTTAAAAACAATGACGGCAACGAGTGCCGATGCAATGCGAATGATGCGATGATGAAATGCATGACAAGAACAAAATGCAAAACAAAAAAACAAAAACCCAACCACGAAGGAAAATAAAATATCACATCTCCGGAAAAGGCAAGAGTTGGAGTTACGAATATGGAAAGTTGTATCCGGGGCGTTACAACACTCCACCACTACGAGAGGATCTCGTCCCGAGATCTAGGATGGCACCGGAGGGAAAAGGAAGAGGAAGAGAAGAGGTAAAACTAAGTTACTTCTTTGACGAACGAGTGAAACCATGAACCTTGAGAGGTTGAGCAATTTAAAAGAAAGAATACAACAGAGATGAACGAGATTGCAAACAATCCGTTAGAAAAGAGGACAAGGAGTATTACGAGAACTTGAAGGTTTAAAGACATAGAAAAAAAAGAGCTTCACGAACGAAAAGAATATGACCACCTCTGTATAATGAGATAGCCAAGGAACAAGAATGGCAGAATTTGGACAGCACTCCGGTAGAAAAGAGAAGAAAACTTGATGAGATGAAAAGATATTGAAGAGATGATACCACACTCCGGTTAAATGTATAAGCCAGAAAAGAAGACGATCCTCACAATTCGAGATGATTAGTGAAGATAGCAACAACACAATGCCTCCGTAACGAAAGAATATAAGTTAGATCATTGGAATAAAAGAATGGAGAAGAAAATGCCAACTTCTGCCACAAATGAGCTTGGAAATCACCCTTCCAAGAAGGTTATAATGGAGTTGTTGCAAAACCAACAACGAAAAGAATAAGCTTGTAGTGGGCTTATGGAAAACATCTCAACACTTGAGGTGAAATTCTGCCACTAACAAAAAACAATTGCTTGTTTGAGATCAAAGAAGAGATGGAAACTTGTTTCACCAAGAGGATAGGAGAAAACTTGGAGCATTAATAAGCACCACACTAGCAACATTCCTGAGGGAAGGCTTTAGGTGAAATCTATACCAAGATAACTCCAATGGAGGGATTGATAGGTTGAAACGATCTCCTGAACGAAGAGAAAATGATGGATTTAAACTATCTCATTCTTGACAACTTGAATCACGAAGGGAAATTGTCAAGAGTGACATAACACCACCTCAAAAGATAAGATAGAAAGAATTGCACTTCGGAATGCAAGAAGAAGAATACTTGAGCTCCTCAAAACAAAACATGTGTTGGCCACCATGTTTAGTTTAGAGTATAGCTTGGCGGGTCATAACTTCAAGAGAAATCTTGAAGAACAATTCGAGATTGAAAGGAATCCTTGACGAACCATCATGTAAAGCCTCCATGAAGAAATCCGGTAATAAAAGGATGATAAAAAGAAAGAGAAGTTGAAAACACAAGGTGAAGCCTTGCAATGATTTAGATGGAGCTTCGCGATGATATAACCGAGAGAACTTGGAACTCCGGAAAGAAAAGATGAACACTAGAACCGAGAATTACTTCATCATGAACAATCTCCGGAAGAAAAGAATTGAATCACCTCGAGGAAATAAGAATAAGATTTATTGTATGCTTATCCTTCATCAAATTAAATTGATGACAAGCAATGGATTTTGCATATTACTTATTCTCGTAGAAAGGATTAAGAGAGATATAGCGCAAATTTGAGAAGGTATTGATGGAACCACCGGTGGAATTGAAACAATGAAAGAACAAATGAATTGATACGATAACCAAGAAAGAGAACTCTTGAACGCACCACCATAAGAGTTGAAAATGAAAGTAGCAACGACACAATTCACCAAAAAGAATGAAGATACTCGAGAGGATTTAGATACAAGTGAACGAAGAGATCATGAGCTTATTAGAGAATACTGAATTATGCACCGGTAGGATATGGAGAAGGAGAGCTAAAAGCTGAGAATGAATAAACCCGAAATGATGGCCTTCGGAGGAAAGAAATTGAAACAACTCATGAAATGCTCCGGATGGTGAAAAGAATTCTTACAATCAAAAACAATTATGAGGATAGCATGAAGCTAGAACCATGAATCTTCAAGAGAACGGACAAGATTTAAGAGAAATCCTTCTTCGGTCTTCACATGTTGAGAATGAAGATGAGAACCACCATGAATTGTATGAGATACTCCGGGAGAATGAAAAAAAAACAAGTTTGTTGAGCCAACAATGGAAAATAATTTGAAAGATCTTGGAGAAGGCATGTGACTGATGAAAATTCATTCTTACATCAAACTTGGAAAAGAATTTGGGATAGCTCCGGAATAATTAGAAGAGTCAGGTAAGATCCTGGGAAAAGACCTGTGGGTTAGGGCCCACTCAAAAGAAAACACCGTTGGAAATGATTTTAAAGAGAAATTGCACCGGTTGAATTAAATGGCTTGAATGAGATAACAATCTCCAAATAGCTCGAATGGATTAAGAATGGAAACACAAGTCTTGTGAGATATCTTCAGCACTCCAGAACAAATGAATAGGAAGAAGTGAATGATTAAGAGGTGCATCGGCATGAGAAAGCATTAGAAACGAGGAAAGGAATATGATGAATATCGAAAGCTTGAATTGGATCCACCGGAGAAGAAACAACAATGAAGGATGATGAACTTGAAGCTCGTGAGCATCTTCACGAGGGATCACCGGATCAGAGCATTGATTGAAAAGAGTGAAGTGACTTCACATGAATAAATGGATACTTGATTAAAATAAATGAGTCCTTGAAGAAAAGGGTGGGAGGGTGGGGAAAAACAAAGACAACTTGGGATGAACAAAACAAACACCGTTGAGAAAACTTAGAACTGATCTTGCGGATGGGAAAAATGATGGGATCCACTTGAAGAGAAGCACGCTGGTTGGAAAAGAATTAACATGACGACCTCGATGAACAAGAAGGATTAGTACTCCCATAGAAATATGAGAACACCATTTAGGAAAGGTATAGAATCAACACTTGACATTGAAGCAACTCGAATACCACAAATAAAACAAAACAAAGGATTTGGCTTGCAGGATAAGCCGGAACAAACATATGATAGAGATTTCGTCCGAAGTTTTCGTGGTGGGGCCCACACGGGCTCAATCGTACAACACCATCATGTGCAAGGCAGTGCACATGACATACGAAGTGTCCCCGAATCGGCATAGCCAAGGATTCTTTAAGACACAACGAGACCACTGTAAAACCAATCGTGGATAGGCGGACCACTAGACGTCGAACCCCAATCTCATATCATACATCTGTCGGAAAGATATTCTAGGAGCTACTTGAATTCCCACCTATAAACTCCCGAAACTTTCTAGTTATGCAATCTGGTGTTGGGGATACAGGGGAAGCAATATATCTCACCCAAACTAACAATCCCTACATCCAGCTGTATCCATCCGTCAACACATAACCAAGAAAACTCTGGAAATCGTGTACCTCAACCTTCGAAAAGCATCAGTTATACGAGTCATGGCAATACTCCCGTACTCACCTCAGTACTGGGTTATCGGGGTTATCTCACCAACAACTGCATAAAAGAGATTTTCAATGTCGGCGTACTAAACTCAGGTATTCCAGAACTACAACGATAAAATTATGACGACAACACCTCAGAGCTCAAATCCCCGGGACACTTCCACTAAACCCCTGACAGGAGGCACCAAGACAATGTTCTCATCATAAAACCATCGGAACGATTCCAAGATACCCGCGTGATCCTAAAAAAAAATTTAGTGAAATTTGAGAAGAGAAGAGTCAAAACTCTACGTCAGGATGCCTTACCAGAGCGATGAAGAGACTGGGGAGTAAAAGAATTCCTAACTCTCCGATATATATAATCCTAAATGACTCAAAACATTTTTCTAGACACAACTCGCCGCTAAAAACGATCAAGCGGTGGGGATCCTAAGGTCGGGAAGGCTCGATTACCAACTTGTAACGCCTCGATGCGGCTATATCTCCCACGTGTCGGCACGACTTAGAGGCATAACCGCATTGAAAGCAATGTCGCAAGTGAGGTAATCTTCACACAACCTATGTAATACATAAGGAAAGAGATACATAGTTGGCTTACAATCGCCACTTCACACAATTACATGAATAAAGCATTACATCATCCAGATACAATCAAGGTCCGACTACGGAACCAAAATAAAAGAAGAACCCCAAATCGATAAAGGTCCCCGATCGACCCCAACCGGGCTCCACTCTTGATCAACTAGAACGAAACAACACAAAGGGCAAGATTTTCATTGAGCTCCTCCTTGAGCTTGGTTGCGCCACCGCCGGTAACATAGGCACCGCAAACTGGTTTTGGAAGTATCCGTGAGCCACGAGGACTCAACAATCCCATTACCATGGGTATCAAGACTAGCAAAGCTTAATGGGAAAGGAAGGGGTAAAGTGGTGAGGTTGCAGCAGCGGCTAAGCATATATGGTGGCTAACATACGCAAATGAGAGCGAGAAGAGAAACAAAGGAACGGTAGTGAAGCTAGCAATGATCAAGAGGTGATCCTGAACTCCTACTTACGTCAAACATAACCCAAAGACCGTGTTCACTTCCCGGACTCCGCCGAGAAGAGACCATCACGGCCACACACGCGGTTGATGCGTTTTAATTCGGATCTGGTGTCAAGTTGTCTACAACCGGACATTAACAAATTCCCATCTGCCACATAACCGCGGGCACGGCTCTCGAAAGTTTATACCTGCAGGGTGTCCCAACTTAGCCCATGACAAGCTCTCGCGATCAACGAAGGAATAGACCTTCTCCCAGAAGACCCGATCGATCTCGGAATCCGGTTTACAAGACATTTCGACAATGGTAAAACAAAACCAGCAAGACCTCCCGGCGTGCCGACATCCCGATAGTAGCTGCAGCAGATCTCATCTCGTGCCACGACCGGATGAGCACTACGCACAACTAGAACCAGCCCTCAAGTTTCCCGAGGTGGCGCCGCAAGTGGTTCTAGTTTGGACCAACACTTAGACAAGCATTGGCCCGGGGCTAAAATAAAGATGACCCTTGGGATGCGCGACTCCCAAGGGAAAAAAAGGTAATAGGTGAGGCAAATGGTAAAACCAATGTTGGGTCTTCTTTGGAGGAGTCTTATTCAAAGCGAACTGTCGGGGGTCCTATAAATCACCCGACCGCGTTAGGAACGCAAAATCCGGGAACATAACACCGGTATGACGGAAACTAGGGCGGCAAGAGTGGAACAAAACACCAGGCATAAGGCTGAGCCTTCCACCCTTTACCAAATATATAGATGCATTAATAATATAAGAGATATTGTGATATCCCAACATAAACCCTGTCCACCATGGAGAAATCTTCAACTTCACCTGCAACTAGCAACGCTATATGAGGGGCTGAGCAAAGCGGTAACATAGCCAAACAATGGTTTGCATAGGAAAGGTGTCAAAGGTTAGAGGTTCATGGAAATATGGGATGGCTTGATAAACAGGTAATAGGTAGCGCAGCATAGCGATAGAACGAAGCAACTAGCATAGCAATGATAGTAGTGAGATCCAGGGTAGCGGTCATCTTGCCTGAAATCCCGCTAGGAAGAAGAACGAGTCCATGAAGAAGACGAACGGGAGTAGTCGAACGAATCCTCACAACCCCGGAACGAAACCGAAGCTAACGAAAGAAGCAAACCGGAAAGAAGCAAATAACATAGTAAACAACCATCGCATAATCATGGCATGATGCACAAACAAGTATGATGCGTGTCCGGTTTAAATGAGGCATGGCATGGCAAAGTGCAACAAACAAAACTACAAATTAAGTGGAGCTCAATATGCAATGAGTTGCATATTGACGAAACACCATATCAATTATTTAGTTGTTTCTCGGTTTAGGTACACAACAATATTAAATGTTGTTAAACATGGCAAGAGGTGAAGCATAATTAAACTACCTATCTAGGCAAGTTTAAATGAGGCCGGAACAACAAACAACAATTCCGGAAAATCCCCATATGCAATTGATGAATTTGCTACTGTTCTGCCCTAAACACAATTTTAATGTTGTTAAACAGGAAAATAAAATGAACCATGTTAAACTAGGCATTTTTCCACCCCATTTACATATAAAGTTTATTAAGATTGGAGCTACGGTTATTTAGTTATGAAATAAATCATTTTAGCATGGCATATATGCAAATTAATGCAAACATCAGTTTTAAATATTTTAACATGGATGAAAGTTGGATATTATTAATCTACACAAAATTCTAAGCATTTTACATGTTTAAAGCATTTTAATCCGATGCACCATTCATGAGTTATTATATGCATGAAGTTTAGGGTCCAATCTGTAAAACTGGAATTCACTGGATAATTAGTAAATTCGTTCGTGAAAAAAAAACATTGACTCGGGCCGAATCTGAATAGGAAGCCCAACAAGGAAACACAAGGGGCTGCTCACCCTGGGCCTACAGGCCATCGGTGCTGGGCCGGGGGCAGGCTGGATCTGGAGGGGAAGCAGGGTGCTTGGCGGCGCGATGCAGGAGGTAGCCTGGTGCGTGCGGTCGATGAAGCAGGGGATCGAATGGAGCGGCTGGCGCTCGTGTTTGTGGACGAAGCAGAGGGACGCGGGGCGCTGGGGTCGTCCTCCTCAGGTGCTCGCACACAGAAGCAAGGGGAGGCCGGCGAGGAGGCTTGGAAAGGTCGATGTGGCTGCGTGCGTCTGTGGATGAAGCAGGCAGCAGCTGGAGAAGCAGGGGCGCAGGTCAATGCACGCGGCGCGACGCAGCTGGAGCTCCGGCAAGGCGGTCTCGGCGGGGACCGATCGGAACGGGACTGGGACGGCGGGATCCGGCGGATCTGGGGCGCGGGTGCAAGAGACGACGCTCCAGGCGGAGAAGGCGGGGCGTGGAGCTCCAGCTGGGTGTCCATGGCGAACCTGCAACGGGACAAAGAAGGGGAGGTGAGAGAGAGAAGAACAGGAAGATGGAAAGGGAGGCAGGGAAGAGAGGGGACGGAGGAGAGGTGCGGCTGCCTGCTGGTGTGGTTGGGTGGATGGATCGAGGGGAGACGGGCAGAGGAGCTCGGGATCAAAGCTAGCAAATCGGGGAGGAGCAGTGGAGAGCTCTGGTTGGTGGGTGGAGGAAAACGAGGAGGAGGGGGATCCCGAGGGGAATTTGGTGGAGTGGCGGCGGCGGCGACGGGTGGATGGGACAAGGTCCCTAGGTTTTAGGGTTGGTCTTTATATAGCAAGTGGATTATTGGGTAAGGGTATTTGGTCCCTCCGATTAAATCAGACGGTTCCGGATAAATATGCTAGGGAGACCAAACAAAGAAAACAGAGATATTTTGTAGATGTTTGGGGATGATCCGAATCCAATGGTCACGACAGAACGGGTCATGTTCGGGGCAGATTTCGGACGCGCGTGAGAGGTTTGCGGGATGTGCAGAGAGGTTAGGAAAGCCAGGCAAGAGGGAAACAAAATATGGTTGGACTCAGAACGGTCAACCAAAGCAAGGGGGGACGCGGCAACTACGAAGCGGATGCAAGTTTTAAAAACAATGACGGCAACGAGTGCCGATGCAATGCGAATGATGCGATGATGAAATGCATGACAAGAACAAAATGCAAAGCAAAAAAACAAAAACCCAACCACGAAGGAAAATAAAATATCACATCTCCGGAAAAGGCAAGAGTTGGAGTTACGAATATGGAAAGTTGTATCCGGGGCGTTACAGGGTGTAACAGTTGTATTGATGTCCTCATCAGGAAGAGTGCTTGTGATAAAGGTTAGTGAAAACTGCCATGAATAGTTACGAGAGGGAGGGAGGGTTATATCGAGAGCATGACTGCGAGAAAGACACCTTGGCGGAGAGTGTGTGAGCATGTGTGAGATACCACCGATGGAGAGTGAAACTACACGTAAAAGACCGATGTACACATTGATTAAAGACATAAATTGTATACAAATATTAGGATTAGATCATGATATTTGCAATTCGCGTAAGAAACGATCATTGATCCATCAGACATCTAGATTCTATCGAATTTGAGCATGTCTATGTTATTACACAATTGATCCACATAGTTAGTATTTTGAACTCCAGACAATGCATCGCTTTAGCAATCGAATATAAACGTGAGTATCGTTCATGTTGTGTGTGTAAAGCACATTATACATACGAAAGTGACACAATGAACATTGTAAATAGCTACCTATGAACTAGCATACATTTGAATTCAACTTAAGGTGGTTTGAAAAAATCGAATTCAACATGAAGTCCATTCAATTATTTGAATTCGATATCATGGCATTTGTAAATCATACCTAAATTATGGGGGCACCAATCTTTGCTCTGATTTTGTACAAAATAGCATATGTAGTCGTGTACAAAATAGATTCAAATTTAGCTCCTCCATTCCAAAATAATCATAGTTATAGGATTTTCAAGTGTCAAAATTTCAAAAAGAAGCGGATAATTTAATGAGGTTTCCAAACATACAAGGTCAAACTTAACGTTGTCTATTTAGGTCAATCCTCAAAGTTCAAGAGTACTCTAAATGTGAATGCTTGTGTTTCAAAATTTCGAATGAAGCGCCAAAAGAGCCTCTACTCGCCCGAAACCACGTGAGACCAATGTTTGGTAGTACAAGGAAATTACTTTTCTAATAACTCCGACCCGTGAAACCTACTAGCCTGACGTCCAAAGGTCTAAACCGGGGTAGGTTTGAAGCTTCATCTAGACTCCACACAACCGCCTCCGAAAAACATTCATACACAATGGCCGCCTAAGCACACATGCGCGCGGCTGAAATCGCTCTGGCCACTATTTGGGACACCAGGGATTACCATCCTACCCCCGACCCGCAGTAGGTCCAAAATTTAAGAGGGGGCAAAGTTTGTACTTTCCCCAAATTTCAAACAAGTGCGTCCCATCTTCTGTTCAAAAAAGCCAAAAACAAGCACGTAACAGACCGAAACATGGTTCTCCCTTAGCTCCCCTTCCCCCCGCCCACCCGTCCGATTCCCCATTCGTACTCCGTGAGCACAAAAACTACCTCTCCACCAGCCGCGAAACCCCGGCGTCCTCTGTCCGCCACCCCATCCACCCATCAACCACCGCCCTCCTCCATCACACCGGAGACGATACCCTAACGTCGTCGTCCACCGCAACCTCAACCGGAACGCCCTCGACGGCTAGTAGTTGAAGCCGAGGCCGAGCCGTCCGTACACGAGCCAGTTCAACCACGCCGTCCTGCGCCTCACCGCTGCCGCTCCAACTTTGCCACCATCCACCGCACCGGAGCTGTTCCTGCTATACCGTCCTTTGCCGCCTCGGATCTGCTTCCCCTCCACCGATATACGGCCACGACACAATTTGGCCATGAGTTCCAAAACAGCGGTTCCCCCAGAAGAAAAAAGAAGACCGCCGCAACATATGGAGGAGACCACACTGGCAACCGGAAATGGTACTCCTCTTCCCTTATTCATGCAAATCTTACGTGTCTGCTTGCACCGTATTCATACCACAGAAGACACTAGTTGACTGCTTCTTCTTGATACTAGATGTTCCTAGTAACTCGCGATGCACAAGGTTTCTCCTCATATACTATTTCACCTTAGCTAGAGGTCCGTCGCCCCCTAGATTTCAATTCCTGGTCAGTTGATTCCCAATTAACGGAAGCATTCCCTGGCGTAACAGGTGCTAGTCCACCTATTACGTCGGGGAAGCAGCGCCTCGGTGTTTATCTTAGGGGCGTCTGGGGCTTAGAGCTGCTGGCGCCCGATCTGGAGGTCGGCTGGGATTAAAGGGATGGCCTGGGGGCGCTGCCAAGCACGACGGTGGTGTGAGGTTGAGGGGAGGGCGGGGCGGCGGAGGCAGGGGTCTGGGCCGGTGGTCACTGGCGGTTCGAGAAAGATCGTCAACAGTGACCGGCAGGAGGTAGACGAAGGCCATCTGCCCGTTCCTTATAGATCGGACGGTTCATAAAAAAGCGACTGACCTATTTATTTTCAGTCGACTATTATCTTGATATGACCACATGTGGTGGTGTCCTGGAGGAATACCTGCATTTCCTGTGCTCATATATTACAAAATCATACGGAGTAGAATCTAATTTTGTTTGCCATGCAATGTTGTAGAGCTATCATATGTCTCCTGTCATTTATTTTTTAGCCACATGCTATCTGCCACTTTTACAGTGCACTAGTTATGCACACACTTCACCCATACTCTCACTATTGTGTTTTTATGCAAGGGTATTTAAGAGTCTGCCTCAAGAGAAGCAGAAAAGAAAAGAGAGAAGTCGCCCCAGCTTGGTATGCGGGTAGGCAAGGCATGTTACAGCGCTATAAAGGGTGCAGTGTCAGCAGATGGAGACGGTAAACGTAGCTCTGGAGTTGATGACCTCGCTCGCAATGAACCACCATCTCAGGTGCTTGCTTTAACTTGGCGGTGTCATATGTGGTTGCATATTCCATATGGTGTCTGGCTTGTATTCGAAAGGCCGAAGTCGGTCTTTATTAAGATAAGGAAAGATATTTTTTACATGAACCACCATCCCCTGAGCACCAGAAGACAAATAGCTAGTCGGGGCACTGGCCGAGCCAGTGACAAGCCCAGCACAGACAGGCATCACCTGGAAGCCAACTAAAAAGCCACGATGGTGGCGAAGCAGCCCGCCTCCCACCAGGCTCTCAGGTCCTAGATGATCATACTCACCACTCGAGCCGAATGTTTAGCTTGTATTGCTTCCAATTTGGTTAAATTGCATCTGCTTAGCGTACACATTATACCTTTGAATATGACATGCCTTTCTGTTTTTGGTACATACTAGTACATCTGTCTATTAACCATGTTCTTGCGTCAAACTAATGTTCTTGTGCATCCCTCATCAATCACTTATGATGAGGCAATTAGGCAAGTGGACTACTCCTCATTTAAAGAATGCAGCATCATCCTCCCGACATGATTCTCAAGAAACAACAAGGCTAGATGAAGATAGTGAACGTAGCTCTGTAGTTGATTACCGCATTTCCCCTACACTAGCATCGCAGGTGCTTGCTCTAACTTGGCAGCGTGATATGTGGTTGCATGTTGCATATGGTGTCTAGATTGTAATTCTTCCAATCTGGTTAAACTGCATGTGCTATTCTGCTTAGCTTATACATTATACCTGTTAATGTGACATGCCTTCCTGTATTTAGTACATAGTACATCTGTGTATTAAGCATGTCCTTACATAAAACTATTGTTTTTTTGTATCCCGCATCAATCAATAAGATAAGACACCTTTAGTATATGTAGTGCGATATTAGTTGCATCTTTCATATGATTTATAGCATGCGCTGCTTCTAATTTGTTGAAATGCCATTTATGATGGGACGCTTTTAACTTGGCAGAGTCATATTGGTTGCATCTTTCATGTGGTGTCTAGCTTTCATTGCTTCTTTTTGCTTAGTTTACACAAACAGTTGTGAACATGCCATGTCGTCCTGTTTTTCGTACATATTCCATCCCGTTATCATGCGTTTGCCTTACATCAAAGTAGTGATTGTCAGTATCATGCATGAATGAGTTCTGAAGAGAGAATTTTATTGCTTTTTCTTGTCGGTTTTACTTGAAAATTCAAAATCAATAAAGCAGAAGGAAGTTAGCAAGGCAGCGGATAAAGGTGCTCCTTCCAAACGGAGGGCCTCTACAGATTCTACTCCTCCACCCCCCCAATATGATTTGCAAGACAACACATGCATAGACTTGATGATGAGCACGTCTCCCCTAGTGCACCATCACCGGTGCTCCCTCTAACTTGGCACTATTATATGTGGTTGCATGTTATGTGTGATGTCTAGCTTGTATTGCTTCTAATTTTGTTGAATTCCATCTGCTTACTTTACACATTATACTTGTGAATAAGGCACGTGTTCCTGTTTCTAGAACATACAATATCTGTCTATCACACCATGTTCTTACATCAAATTGCTACTGTTGTGTAACCTGCAACAATCACTTATCATAAGACATGTTTGACTTGGGAGTGTGACATAGGTTACATCTCCCACTCTTTTCTAGCTTGTACTACTAATTTGTTGAAATGGCACTTATGACGAGACAGTTTTAACTTGGTAGAGTGATATTCGTTGCATCTTGCATATGGTGTCTAGCTTTCATTACTTCTAATTTGTTGAAATGCCTTCTCCTTAGTTTACACATCATAAGCTGTGAATATGCAATGCTGTGAATATGCAATGGCACTAATGACGAGAGACCTCTAACTTGGTAGTGTGATGTTGTTTTCATCTTGCATATGATTTATTTCTTGTACTGCTTCACATTTGTTTAAATGCCATTTATGATGAGACACTGTTAACTTGGTAGAGCAATATTTGTAGCATCTTTCATATGGTGTCTACCTTCCATTACATTGCTTCTAATTTAGTGAAATGTCTTCTGCTTAGTTTACACATCATAGTTCTGGTTATCTCTTCCGTCCCGTTTTTCGTACATATTACATCCTCCTATCATGTGGTTGTCTAACATCAAAGTTCAGTTCGTCTGTATCATGCATCAAATTTCTTCTGAAGAACTAAATTGTTATTCATTTTTCTTGTCGACTTGACTTAACATGGCACAGAGAAAGAGGAAGAAACACAGAATGGCAGGGAATGGGAAGAGGAAGAATCCTGCAAATTCTGCTGGTACTGATGGTGCAATAGAAGGTCAAAGTCTAGCAAAAAATTCTACAAATAGGGTACCCCGTGGTACACGAGCTACAGAAAAAGCCAAACAGAAACAAATAGCTGCCACCAAACAAGCAGAGACAACCCTAGTTCTTGCAACACCTTCGATAGTACTACCAGCTGCATGAGTTACTCATGGGTCAATTGAGCTAGCAGCATGTTCCCAAGCTCCCTTGCCACCTGACACTACTTCCCATGCACTCTTGACACAAGACGAGTTGGCAAGATTAGATGAACCTTGTGAGCTTCATCAGCAAGAAGGTAGTTGCTGGAGTCAAGTTACAGTTGCAAGCTTCTTTATATGTAGTCTCACAGTTTGATGTACACTAACACTTCCTATGTTCATTGTTGGACTAGCACCTAGGCGCAAGAGGAAACAAACATCAGGGATACTGCTCAATAGGTTAAATAAATCTAGAGGAGGAAGAATGGAGATCCGTTTTGAGGCAGGTTTAAAAAGGCCACGTGATGCTACAAAGTCAGCCAAGTTAGTATCAAAGGCAGCGGTTGCCGTTAGGTGTCATGTACGTATCCTCCCAACATGGATTCACTACAGGAATGACAAAGACGAAACCTAGTTCAACACCTTCCTCGACCATTTATCTGTAAGTATGGTTATGTATGGAAACTAGTAATATCGTCTTGCTCTGTCCCATACTTTCTAGGTTGCTGATAATGAGACTCCCATAATTTTCAACAGATGAGGTTCAAGTTGGATAGCCAAGAAGATGCAACCAGACAAGCTTGCACCCATGTTTTCAAGTCTGCTCTGCGACAGTATCGGTATAACTTGAGGAAAACTCACTTTGAAGGCAAGGCTAATAGTGAACTTGCCCAAACATCTCCAGTGGAAAATATATCGGATGAAGACTGGAGAGGCCTCGTTAAACACTGGTCTGATCCGAAGTATCAGGTACATTATATATATGTGATCAGATCACATGTTGAAGTCCTATTTACGCATGTGCCACACAAATCTATCTTCATGTAGGTGAACTATTCAAAGAACAAGGCCAACCGTACGAAAGTGAAATTCCAACAGACGACAAGATCTCGTAACTATATTGCACACTGCGAGGCTCTTGTTATTAGCTGTTGTTTCACTCTTTTCGTTGTACCATATTATCAGATCTATATTGACTTGTTCCAAATGCAGAGGAAAGCCCGCAAGGACCAAAAAGTACCTGAACCAAATGCTATGGAAATCTTCAAGGGCTGTCACGCCAGCAAGAAGAAGGGCATGACTACACCAGTCAAAGCCGCTGCTGCAAATCCTTAATCCTCATGCCTTTTAACTACTACTTACTCTGACTTGTGCCTTGAACTGCATGGTTTGCAGCCAATGTCTATTACTCTTTTCAATTTTATACACAATTGTCTTAGCGTATCATTGCACCTTACAAGGTTTAAAAGAGAGGAGTGATGTTCCTTTGATCTTAACCTGTAATCTAGTTCCGTGCTGGACTTGCCCACACAACGTTACAATTGCCTTTTTGTCCGTTCTCAGTTGTTTTGTGATATGAATGATGTCATACTATGCTTACTGTATTATAAACTTCGCCTCTTTATCCTTAGCCCTCAATACTATGTGAAGAAATAGACAATACATTAGCGATGGTACATGGTCATATGTTTGGAACCTGGTTTTATTATCTACTTTGCATTAAAATACAACTAATATTGTACATGGGTTCACCAGAATAAGTTATGTATATAGACCAAAGCTATTTTGTTTGGTTTTGCTGCCTCCTTAATATCTTCTGTTCTGGTACTACTAATGTAAAAACTCAACTTTTCAGCAAGCTATGGAAAAAATGGTGGAACCGCTGAAAGTACATGTAGTCCCCATGTGTGGTTTTGGTAATTAAATGACAATCCTAATGGACTAATGTTTGCACTGAGATATACATTTGAAGGAAAGTTCCATTTGCAATGCATGAAGAATATTGGATGAATTGGTGGATGAAATCCATTAACATATATATATATGCATTGAGACTTGATAATGAATGACAATTCCTATCAAGAAACAATGACATCAAGTTATATAGGAAGGTTTGTTCCATGGGTGATGCAAGAAGGATATTGAATGGATTCGGAATGAATGCCATATACATGTAGTTGTGCATCAAGATTAATCATGGAGCAAAGATTAAGGTTGACCAAGATGAAGATCAAAGATTGAATTCAAAGATGGTCAACATACAAGCGCAAATCATGTGCCACGTGAGATCTTGTGGTATGGTAAGAATTTGTCAATTGCGCTTTGTGTACTAACCCATACTCAGATTGCCTATGTTTTTGAGAGGAGATTCTCATGGGCTCGCGAGAGAGAGAGAGATTTCAAGTGTCTATGAGAGGATGACATCAAGTGTTGATGATCATGGTTGACAAGGGCAAGTTCAAGATAACTATCCCGAAGGATTACATGCTTGAAGCTTGTGGATGATCACATGATGGACACATGAAAGATAAATACAAAGCAAAGCTTCCCACATTGTGTATGGGGGAGCTACTTGAAGAATTCACCAATGTCTTGCCATTCAACTTGATCCAAGAAGAAACTTCAACTTCAAGCTCAAGTGAAAGGCTCGAGTCAAAGGTATTAGTTCCTTCGACGTTAGTGTTGTGGAGTGATGAACACCGAAGGAACACATACACTCAAGAATGGATTATTGATAGCTATGTAGTGTAGACCTTTTATGATTCTTGAGTTATAGGGATCCCGCACTATTAAGAGGGATCAAAGGGTTCGTGATAGATTTGCTCAAGTCAACATCTTCTCTACACAATTCCACTCATATCCTATATACCAAAGAAAATCCAAAGCCAAATAGGTTACCCAAATACATGATAAAAACTTTGCATATTTTGCATCCTCCATTTTGGTTCATCTTGGGTGACTCTCTATGTGAGGACCTGGGTTTTTTTCATAGCTTCAAAACGAGCCCAAGATCATCAAAATCGGAGTCCGGATGTAAAAGTTGTGCCTGTTTCAGTTTCTAGGCTGCAGCAGTTTGGTTTGGCCGGATCATCCGGGTCCTCTCCCATATCATCCGGGCTTTGCCCGGATCATCCGGGTTCCTGCCCGGATCATCCGGGTTATTCGTAAAATTCATCACAGAAGCTTATTCCGCTAGCCGGATCATCCGGCTACCCACCCGGATCATCCGGGAATTGCCCGGACCATCCGGCTATGTCCCCGGACATCCGGGTATCTACTTCACCACATTGTATCATCCGGGTATGCGTCCAGATCATCCGGGCAGGTCAACAACTGCGGGAAATGGCTCTATTTTCTTTGGGGGTATAAATATCCCTCTCCCACTCCGGGGGAGGGTTGAGCAACACATTCATATGAACCCTAGAACACAAAAAGGCTCCCTCTCACTTCTCCTACACCAAATCTTAGATCCCGGAGAGATTCGTGAGAGTTCTTGAGAGATTTTCCAATCAAGTGATAGATCCACTCCCTCTCCCTCTCTTGACCAAAGGAACTCGTGATTTGAGCAAGTCTTGAGCATTTCCCCTTTGTTCTTGTTACTCTTGGAGGTTGGAGACTCCTAGGCGGTAGGAGTGCTCCGGTGAGGAATAAACTTGTGATTTGTCCCCCGGAAAGTTTGTGAAGGTTTGGAGGCCGCCTCAAGGTCTACCACTAGTGGTTGAGAATTGCCTTCGTGGTGATATCTCAAGGAGAATAGGGTGAGCCTTCGTGGCGTTGGTGTGCCTTCGTGGTAACATCCACCTCTCTAACGGTGACTAGCTTCCCTCCAAGGAAGTGAACATCGGGATACATCCTCGTCTCCGTGACTTTGGTTATCCCTAACCCTAACTCCTTACTTGTGGTTTACTTTGGTCATTTGACCGTGCATTCACTATATCTTATTGTCCTCATTATATTGTGGTGGTTGATTATATTGTGTTGGCCATTTCCTTGTAGAGATTATTTAGGCCTACACTTCATATTCCACAATTCATACTTGCTACTATTGATATACATTGTAATTAGTGTGAATTGCTAACTTGTGTTATAAACTTCCATATATTGTGACATTGCTCAAGTAAGTTTGTGTAACTTACTTGAGTTTGCTTGTATCATTAAATTCCATATATTGTGATACAATTTGTGTAAGCTTGTATTGCTTACTTGTTGTTGTGTGTATTATTCATTTCCATACCTCGTGATATACACTGAGTAAGTTTGTGTAACTTACTTGTGCTTACTCATATCCTGTTGTTCTCATCTTGTTTATGCTAAGTTGTTGGTGCACTTAGTGAGCCTAGTATATTTAGGATTTGTGCTTGAAAAGTATCCGTTTAGTTTATTTCCGCATTAGGATATAGCCAAATCTGTAAAAGATTTTAAAACGCCTATTCACCCCCCTCTAGGCGACATCGTGGTCCTATCAATTGGTATCAGAGCCCGGTCTCTCCTTATTAGGCTTCACCGCCTAGAGAGTAACGATGTCGACTAGTGAACTAGTGCACAAAAACACTTTTGATTTGGATGGCACAAATTATCACCTATGGAGAATTCGCATGCTTTGTCACTTTCGGGCCATGGGTCCAAATGCTTTGCGAATTGTTCTTATAGGAATTTCTATTGCTAAGGATGGACATTCTCCATCTATTGAGGATATGTATCTTGATTGTGATACTTCTCTTGTCATTCATCAAGCTTTAACCTTTGAAGTGTTAAGGCAGTCACGACTTGCAAGTCAGCTCATGAGACTTGGACCAAACTTGAAGATATATATGGTGGGTCCAATCTTGATGAAGATAATATTATATTTGGGGAGTTGATGGAGGAGTTCTCCACATTTTTAAATCATGAAGAGCTCTCTATTACTTCCACCTCCGATTACTTGCACACTTCAATATCTTGCACTTCACCAACATGTGGCATGCCACAAGGTAATGACATGGTGAGTGAAGAAATATCTTGTGATGATGGTGCTAAGCTCATTTGTGATGATATGCTTGATCTCCCATGTTGCCATGATAGAAATACCTTGGTTTCCTCTAGTTGTTCTATGACTAACCATGTAGAGGAAACCAAGAAAGATGAGGCATGCTTGATTGATGAAGAACCCTTGTCTTCAAAAGAATCATCATCAACCCCCTTTGTTCACATGTGCCTCATGGCAAGAGGTAATGACGAGGTATCATCTTCTCTTAGTGATAATGATGATAGTTGTAATGAGGATGATGATGATGACTTGACTCAAAATCTCTATGAGATTGGGAAAACTCTTCATAAAGCTAAAAATAACACTTATGAAAGGTTCCAAGATGTTCTTGCTTGCTTTGAAAAACGTAATGATTTATTTCTCAATGAGCAAGCTAAAAGTGAACATCTTGAACATGAACTTGCTAAGGCTCATGAAACGCTTAGTGACTTGAGGTCTTCAAAAGAAGAGATTAAAGTTACTCATTGTAAGCTTAAAGATAATTTTGAGCTCCTTCTCCTTGAATGCAATAGTGTCAAGGGAGAGCTCATAAAACTCTCTAAGTCTCATGAGGAGCTTCAATCAACTCGTGAGAAGTCACTAAGTGCTACTTGCTCCTCTCATATTGATAATGATGTTTGTGCTACTAACTCGATTTCATGTGATGCATCAATTTTGAAGGAGAATGTTGAGCTATGTGCTCAACTTGCTTTGCTAACAAGAAATTATGGGAAATTGGAAGAAAGTCATGCAAAGCTCTCGGGCGCTCATGAGGATCTTTTAAGCTCTCATAGTAAGATAAAGTTAGCTCACGAGGCTATGGTCTCCGAGGTAAAATCTTGTGAGTCTCATGTGAACATTAGCACATCTACTCTAAATGCTTTATTGCCATGTGCTAATCCTTGCAGTTCATCCACCTCTCATATTATATCCACTCATAATGAATTGCTCACCATGCCTTGTTGCTCTAACAATGAAGCTTCTACTTCCTCTAGTTCTTTTGTTAATACTAACCTTGTAGAGGAAAATAAAGAGCTCAAGGCCCAAGTCACTAGTTTGAAGAAAGACTTGGAAAAATGTTGTGATAATATCTTGAGTGTGCAAAAGGACCCTCAAGACAAAACTGGACTTGAGTTCATCTCCAACAAGAAGAAGTCCAAGAATAAGAAGAAGGGACAAGATCAAGTCAAGAATTCGGCCAACATTACTTGCTTCAAGTGCAAGAATGTTGGACACCATGTGAGATCTTGTCCATTGAAGAAGAAGGTTTCAAATGTGAAGCATCAAGGGAAGTGGCCTCAAGTTCAATATCAAGATAATGAAAGGCCTCTTCCCATGCCTAACCAAGATAATGCTCTCCAAGTTGAAAAGGTAAAGAAGAAGAGAAAGGGAGCACATGTTGCTATATTTGCCGTAAGAAGGGACACATAGCTTCATATTGTCCCAACGGTAACATATCTAAGCCTCCTATAGTCAATAATCATTATTCGCTAAGGAAGGATCTTGGTGGCAATGTGTTTGCCAAGTTTGTGGGTTCCCAAAGAAGTTTGAAAATGGACAAGACCATTTGGGTTGCCAAGCCTATTGTTACTAACTTCTTAGGACCCAACTTGGTTGGGGACCATCAAGCTCAAACTTGATCAATAGGTGTGTGGATGGCATTGGAGACTTGGCTACTTCATGAAGAAAAACTATTTTCACCATATGTTATGGTTAATGCCAAGTCAAGTGGATTATCATCATATCTATCAATCCAATGCTCCTCTTTGTGGTAACTTGTACTTGCATTGTGTACATTGAAAGTTACTAAGTCCCTTGCGTGTTTAAATTTTGTAACTAGCATGTGCTTGTATATGTTGTGCTTCCTAATATACTTGATTCGTGTTATCTAGCATGCGTAAGTTGCTATGCACATCATATAGTTGTGTGTGTGGTTTTGAGCCTTTATTGCTTCATTAGTTGAATCTTCATTTGTGTTTTTGAGATATTAATGGATCATCACATTATGGGGGAGTGCTATGATTTACACATATCACAAACCTTAAATATGTATATATGTAGGATACCACCTAGTATTGTTAGTGCAATATTATCTAGTTACTATGTGGTATGTAAAGTTCATTTGAAACTCAAATCCTCATCCATTAATTATCCTTAGTTGGGTTTCATTTGCCTCTTATGGATAATACATGGATTATCACATTATGGGGGAGTGATATACTTTGTACATATCACTTCTCGTGTGAACATTAACAATAGAGGTTTGCCAGTTTGCCACTTAGAATTTATATTTGAGATTATCTTATATCTCTGTGGCATGTAATGCTTTGTTTGAGTATGGTATTCTTGTGCGGTTTTGCGCATGGTTATCTTAAAAATCGTATTTGGAAAATCATTTGAATAGATACATTCCAATTGTTGCTTTGCATGATGTTCTATCTAATTGGAATGTTAATAATATGCTAGCCAAGCATTGTGTTTATTTCTAAACTCTCATGTTATGCTTGTGTTAGTATAGATGATCATGAACTTATTTGGTTCCTACACCAAATGTCAAATTGAAACACCATTTTGTTCGAGTTCATCTTATTAGTTTGTATGGAGTTTTGGTAGTTTGTTATCTCATTGTTTATAGTGTCCTATATCTTCTTGAGTGAGATATTCCCATGAGTATGTGTGCAATGCATATCTTATATGCTCATTGTTTTTTCCTTGGTTCATATGTTGTACTTTGGGTGCTATCATATGTTGATTTGTCACTTTGAGTCATTTTGGACAACATGAATGACTAATGATGTTATTGGAAGTATTAACTGTTATGTGTTCATTTGTCCAATTTGTATCTCCCTGGATTTTGGGAGGCTTGTGCATGTGTATTTACTATGTGTAAATTCGCATGCCTTGTTTGCTTTATTTGATCCAATATATATATGGTAAATCCATCAAATTCTTAATAGCTAAGGTGTGCATGATATTCAAATTCATATCGATATGCACATATTTAAGTGATTTTACCCTATGTTTTGTAGTTATGCTAACTACTTTGGACCCAATAAGTTTGGGGACCATATTGTACTTAAATTGTTTTAGGTACATTTGAGAAGCATTGGGTGCTTGGCTTATTCATGAAAGTGGTGGCACTATGAGGAAATTAGAGCCAAGCTCGAACCATTACCTACTACATCATTCCAATGCTATCTCGGTAACAAGTATGTACTTCATGCATACACTTCTTGCATTCAACCTTGTGTAGGTTGCATCATGGCATGAATTTCTTGACTCGTTCTTGTCATACTTGTTTTCTTTCTCAAAGAATCGCAACAATGATCTCTTGTTGCTAGTTGTGATGTCTTTGATGGTTGTGTGTTTGGAGTTCATTAATATACGATAAGATTACATTAAGCCATGTGCTATACTTTCAAGCAAAGATCCCATTGGTATATTTTATGTCTCTTGTTTGGATATCTTATTCTTATTCATGTGTACATCCTTCTTTGTGGATGTATATCATCATGATTGTCATCTACCTAGAATCTTATACACGTGAGCCAAGTTACATCCCTAGTTGATATCCCTATTCTTTCATGTCCACCGTTTCATTCTCTTTTTATATCTTTGGTGGCTTCGTGGAAGCATTTGTGAAAGTGCAACTAATCCCCGGGTGGTTTTGGTAATTAATAACAACATATATATCATTGAACTAATGGTTACTTGAGAATCATTTCAGAAAGTTCAGTGATATGGGTATGGCAAGGACTGAAGAAGTGGACCCCTCAAAATGCTAAGGCAAGCATTGGCAAAAGCTCAAGACTCTATTTTTGGTTTAGTGATCCAAGATCACATTGAGTCCATAGGAAAGCCAATACTATTAAAAGGGATGAGGTTATCTTGATGATCTGGTTGCTCAAGTGCTTAGTGATACATCTCCTAAACTATCAAGCAACTTTCACCGCCATATACACTCATAAGTAGTCTCGGTCCCACCGATTTTCCAAACTCAGTCCACACCGAGATGAACCACCTCACCATAAGCCAAACCCTAGAAAACTCGGATTTTCCGATTCGAACTCGGTCTCACCGAAACTTGAGCTGCCAAGCTTCAGAACCTTCATCATCAAATCGGTGTCACCGAGATGATGAAGTCGGTCCCACCAAACCGGGCTTGCTCTTGTCATTGCACGAATCGGACTAACCGAGATTGTATTTTCGGTCCCACTGAAAATCCCAACGCTCACATTATTTGAACTTTCGGTCTCACCGAGTTGTCAACTTCGGTCCCACCGAGATTGCTCAAATGTGTGTAACGGTTGGATTTTGTGTGGAGGCTATAAATACCCTCCACCCCCTCTTCATTCGTGGAGAGAGCCATCGAAGAACTACCACTCCTACATTACATTTCGAGAAGAGAACTACCTACCCTTGTGTTGAGATCAAGTTGCTCCACTCCCACCATATGAAGCTTGATCTCTAGCCTTCCCAAGTTGCTTTCCACACAATCCTTTCTTCCACCACAGCCAAATCAGTGAGGAGAGTTGAGTGTTGGGGAGATTATCATTTGAAGCACAAGAGCAAGGAGTTCATCATCATCAACACCATCTATTACCTTTTGGAGGCTGGTGCCTCCTAGATTGGTTAGGTGTCGCTTGGGAGCCTCCGTCGAGATGTGGAGTTGAACCAAGAAGTTTGTAAGGGCAAGGAGATCGCCTACTTCGTGAAGATCTACCCCGAGTAAGGCTAGTCCTCCGTGGGCGTAGGCCATGATGGATAGACAAGGTTGCTTCTTCGTGGACCCTTCGTGGGTGGAGCCCTCCGTGGACTCTCGCAGCCGTTACCCTCCGTGGGTTGAAGTCTCCATCAACGTGGAAGTACGATAGCACCACCTATCGGAACCACGAGAAAAATCACTGCGTCTCCAAAATTGCATTTGCTCTTCTCCACCTCTCTTTACTACATGTGCAATTTACTTTCCGCTGCCTATACTCTAGAATTGCATGTGTATGGTGATGCTTGACTTGATCATAATTGTGAATCTGCCAAAAACTGTTCTTTATCAAAAGGTAGAATTTTTATATTGTCAAGTAGTCTAATCACCCCCCCTCTAGACATACTTTCGATCCTACAATTTGTTGTATGAGTGTGTGTCTTACCTCTTTGCATCTTAGTGCACTCATGTTTGGTGAAGATTGTTGTCCTCGTGCTTGTCTTGACAAGCCTATTATTTCCTATCTTCATCATGGGTTGTCACAAGCTTTGATTTTTAATTTTCTACTAGTGAGCTTGTGAACCCATTTGCTTGATGTGTTTGTCACCTTCTTAATTTCGTGTGTGTGGGAAGGACATGTCTTGCACCTTGTATCTCATTTACTCAAGGCTATGTTGATGCTTAATTCTCATCCTTATACTAGTCTTCTCAAGTGCTTTGACGTGACTCACACATATCATTTTGGTTGTGCCTATTCTTAGGTTGCCTCATTTATATGTTGCTCAACCATATGTTTGTTCCAAATGCTAGGCTTCTTTTCTTATCTATGCTTGCTTGCAATTGTTTTGTGTTCCTATTGATTTTGGGGGAATTATGATCCTATTTTGTGCACTTGTATCCAAATACAAAAATTCTAAATAGTGCACAAATCATGGGGAGCTTCTCTATTTTCCCTAGAACACTCCTCTTCCCAAATCGTAGTATTCATTTATCCTTTTGGCTCATCGGATCTTTTGATTGCTTGCTTCACTTTGTGGTATGCAAATGAGATCAATTTGTGCCATGTGCTTTGTGCCATGTGCCTTGCTATTATGACTAGGCTCAAGTTGTATAATAATGGATTCACTTGTGGATATCATGTCATTATCAATTGCATTCTTTCTTTTTGTGTATACGAGTTTCTTTATGGATACATATCATGATTATTATAGGCCACTTAGAAATTTTTATACATGAAAAAGTTCATATCTTCGTGTCTCGATTGCATTCTATAGATTTCGAGCTCCTTAAATTGTTCATCATTGAATATGTGCATTTGTTTTCACTCACATTTTGTTATATGCACACATTAAGGAGGAACTCATACTATATTGGTCTGCTAGATGTTTTGTCTTCCATTTTGGCATTTGTTGCCAATGGGGGAGAAGTTTAGAGGGTTTAAGATAAATATATTTTCTAGTTCTTGTTGTCACTCATGCATATCTACCCTTGTTATATATTCCTATTGCATGGATGAGTCTTGTATATAGAGAATTTGTTGCCAATGGGGGAGAAGTTTAGAGGGTTTAAGATAAATATCTTTTCTAGTTCTTCTTGTCACTCATGCATATCTACCCTTGTTATATATTCCTATCGCATGGATGAGTCTTGTATATAGAGAAATATTCTCCTAGTTTATGTCAACCAATATATGCAATGACATTCAAAGTTCATTCACAAATTCATATATTATGGGGGAGTTTGCTCTATATACTATGGGTGTACTATCATCAAATGCTTGTGTAGTGTATTGATGATACTACAACCATCCCAAGTATACAATTTATCCTTGGATAAATTTCATGCTTGTTTAAAAATTCATTATATAAACCCTCTTGTTGAGATTGTCATCAATTACCAAAATGGGGGAGATTGAAAGTACATGTAGTCCCCATGTGTGGTTTTGGTAATTAAATGACAATCCTAATGGACTAATGTTTGCACTGAGATATACATTTGAAGGAAAGTTCCATTTGCAATGCATGAAGAATATTGGATGAATTGGTGGATGAAATCCATTAACATATATATATATGCATTGAGACTTGATAATGAATGACAATTCCTATGAAGAAACAATGACATCAAGTTATATAGGAAGGTTTGTTCCATGGGTGATGCAAGAAGGATATTGAACGGATTCGGAATGAATGCCATATACATGTAGTTGTGCATCAAGATTAATCATGGAGCAAAGATTAAGGTTGACCAAGATGAAGATCGAAGATTGAATTCAAAGATGGTCAACACACAAGCGCAAATCATGTGCCACGTGAGATCTTGTGGTATGGTAAGAATTTGTCAATTGCGCTTTGTGTACTAACCCATACTATGTGTTGCCTATATTTTTGAGAGGAGATTCTCATGGGGTCGCATCGAGAGAGAGAGATTTCAAGTGTCTATGAGAGGATGACATCAAGTGTTGATGATCATGGTTGACAAGGGCAAGTTCAAGATAACTATCCCGAAGGATTACATGCTTGAAGCTTGTGGATGATCACATGATGGACACATGAAGATAAATACAAAGCAAAGCTTCCCACATTGTGTATGGGGGAGCTACTTGAAGACTTCACCAATGTCTTGCCATTCAACTTGATCCAAGAAGAAACTTCAACTTCAAGCTCAAGTGAAAGGCTCGAGTCAAAGGTATTAGTTCCTTCGACGTTAGTGTTGTGGAGTGATGAACACCGAAGGAACACATACACTCAAGAATGGATTATTGATAGCTATGTAGTGTAGACCTTTTATGATTCTTGAGTTATAGGGATCCCGCACTATTAAGAGGGATCAAAGGGTTCGTGATAGATTTGCTCAAGTCAACATCTTCTCTACACAATTCCACTCATATCCTATATACCAAAGAAAATCCAAAGCCAAATAGGTTACCCAAATACATGATAAAACCTTTGCATATTTTGCATCCTCCATTTTGGTTCATCTTGGGTGGTTCTCTATGTGAGGACCTGGGTTTTTTCATAGCTTCAAAACGAGCCCAAGATCATCAAAATCGGAGTCCGGATGTAAAAGTTGTGCCTGTTTCAGTTTCTAGGCTGCAGCAGTTTGGTTTGGCCGGATCATCCGGGTCCTCTCCCATATCATCCGGGCTTTGCCCGGATCATCCGGGTTCCTGCCCGGATCATCCGGGTTATTCGTAAAATTCATCACAGAAGCTTATTCCGCTAGCCGGATCATCCGGCTACCCACCCGGATCATCCGGGAATTGCCCGGATCATCCGGCTATGTCCCCGGACATCCGGGTATCTACTTCACCACATTGTATATTGACCTTCCCGGATCATCCGGGCATTGCCCGGATCATCCGGGTATCGTCGATCATCCGGCAGGTCAACAACTGTGGAAACGGCTCTATTTTCTTTGGGGGTATAAATATCCCTCTCCCACTCCAGGGGAAGGTTGAGCAACACATTCATATGAACCCTAGAACACAAAAAGGCTCCCTCTCACTTCTCCTACACCAAATCTTAGATCCTGGAGAGATTCGTGAGAGTTCTTGAGAGATTTTCCAATCAAGTGATAGATCCACCCCCTCTCCCTCTCTTGACCAAAGGAACTCGTGATTTGAGCAAGTCTTGAGCATTTCCCCTTTGTTCTTGTTACTCTTGGAGGTTGGAGACTCCTAGGCGGTAGGAGTGCTCCGGTGAGGAATCAACTTGTGATTTGTCCCCCGAAAAGTTTGTGAAGGTTTGGAGGCCGCCTCAAGGTCTACCACTAGTGGTTGAGAATTGCCTTCGTGGTGATATCTCAAGGAGAATAGGGTGAGCCTTCGTGGCGTTGGTGTGCCTTCGTGGTAACATCCACCTCTCTAACGATGACTAGCTTCCCTCCAAGGAAGTGAACATCGGGATACATCCTTGTCTCCGTGACTTTGGTTATCCCTAACCCTAACTCCTTACTTGTGGTTTACTTTGGTCATTTGACCGTGCATTCACTATATCTTGTTGTCCTCATTATATTGTGTTGGCCATTTCCTTGTAGAGATTATTTAGGCCTACACTTCATATTCCGCAATTCATACTTGCTACTATTGATATACATTGTAATTAGTGTGAATTGCTAACTTGTGTTATAAACTTCCATATATTGTGATATTGCTCAAGTAAGTTTGTGTAACTTACTTGAGTTTGCTTGTATCATTAAATTCCATATATTGTGATACAATTTGTGTAAGCTTGTATTGCTTACTTGTGGTTGTGTGTATTATTCATTTCCATACCTCGTGATATACACTGAGTAAGTTTGTGTGACTTACTTGTGCTTACTCATATCCTGTTGTTCTCATCTTGTTTATGCTAAGTTGTTGGTGCACTTAGTGAGCCTAGTATATTTAGGATTTGTGCTTGAAAAGTATCCGCTTAGTTTATTTCCGCATTAGGATATAGCCAAATCTGTAAAAGATTTTAAAACGCCTATTCACCCCCCCCTCTAGGCGACATCGTGGTCCTATCAACCGCCACCTTCTGAAGGTGGCGAGGCAACTATAACCGCAATGTCAGCTCTTGCTGCAGTGGGTCAGTACCTATCCACTAACAGTGCCAAAAGCACGTTCCTGCGTAATACTGGGTTGGTTGTTAAGGCAATCTCGTCCAAACTGCCTCATGATCAAGATATGCAAGCTCAAAACAATGTTGTATCTGCGCTCCAGACATTAGTCCATTCCCTAACAGAGACCCTTTGTGAAACAAGGAGAGACATTGTTCGATGTCGTCAAGATATACATGGTTTTGAAACCAGACTATCAGACATTTGCTATGTTGTTCAGGAGCCTAGGAGAAACGAAGGCGAAGGTTATGGTGCTCCATCGGACAATACAACATGAAAACGCAACAGTCAGGTCAAATGAACTGAGCTTCTGAATTTCTGGTGGTGCATTTATTTGCTAGACTGTTAACTTTTATGCCAACCTTCCTTTTGTTTTATAGTTGTAATTTGTTTTGGTGCGATACAAAATTTGTTCTTAACGTGCAACCACCGACTGAAGAAAACAGGAAGCCATTCTTGTATAGTGTAGGGTGTTCCCTATATTTGCACTGGTGGCGATCTTTGATGTCGAGTGGATGTAATCTGTGCAATCGCCTTAATAGCCTAGCGTTAGTTTTGGCCTTATTTATTTCCTAGTCTTCTTTTTCCCTGGTTTGCTAGTGGCGGCTGTTGGGGAACGTAGTAATTTCAATAAAATTCCTACGCACACGCAAGATCATGGTGATTCATAGCAACGAGAGGGGAGAGTGTTGTCCACGTACCCTCGTAGACCGAAAGTGGAAGCGTTAGAACAACGCGGTTGATGTAGTCGTACGTCTTCACGGCCCGACCGATCAAGCACCGAAACTACGGCACCTCCGAGTTCTAGCACACGTTCAGGTTGATGACGATCCCCGTACTCCGATCCAGCAGAATGTCGGGGAAGAGTTCCGTCAGCACGACGGCATGGTGAAGATCTTGATGTTCTACCATCGCAGGGCTTCGCCTAAGCACCGCTACAATATTATCGAGGAGGACTATGGTGGAGGGGGGCACCGCACACGACTAAGAGATCAAAAGATCAATTGTTGTATCTCTTGGGTGCCCACCTCCTCCGTATATAAAGGGGGGGGAGGAGAGGGCCGACCAAGGGGAGGAGGCGCGCCCAAGGGGGCCAATCCTACTCCAAATAGGATTCCCCCCTCTTTCCTAGTCCAAGTAGGAGAGGGGAAGGAAGGGAAGGAGAAGGAGAAGGAAGGAGAGGGAGGAAAAGGAGGAAAGGGGGGCCGACCCCCTAGTCCAATTCGGTTTGGGCTGAGGGGGGGGGGCGCCCTTGTCTCCTCTTTTCCACCACTTGGCCCATGAGGCCCATTGCTTCTTCCTCGTATTCCCGTAACTCCCCGGTGCCCCCGAAAATACCCGAATCACTCGGAACCTTTCCAAAGTCCGAATATAGTCGTCCAATATATCGATCTTTACATCTCGACCATTTTGAGACTCCTCGGCATGTCCCCGATCTCATCCGGGACTCCAAACTCCTTCGGTACATCAAAACTCATAAACTCATAATATAACTGTCATCGAAACCTTAAGCGTGCGGACCCTACGGGTTCGAGAACTATGTAGACATGACCGAGACACATTTCCGATCAATAACCAAAAGCGGAACCGGGGTGCTCATATTGGCTCCAACTTATTCTACGAAGATCTTTATCGGTCAAACCGCATAACAACATACACTGTTCCCTTTGTCATCGGTATGTTACTTGCCCGAGATTTGATCGTCGGTATCTCAATACCTAGCTCAATATCATTACCGGCAAGTCTCTTTACTCGTTCCGTAATGCATCATCCCACAACTAACTCATTAGTCACATTGCTTGCAAGGCTTATAGTGATGTGCATTACCGAGAGGGCCCAGAGATACCTCTCCGGCAATCGGAGCGACAAATCCTAATCTCGAAATACACCAAACCAACATGTACCTTCGGAGACACCTATAGAGCTCCTTTATAATCACCTAGTTATGTTGTGACGTTTGGTAGCACACAAAGTGTTCCTCCGGTAAACGGGAGTTGCATAATCTCATAGTTGTAGGAACATGTATAAGTCACGAAGAAAGCAATAGCAACATACTAAACGATCAAGTGCTAAGCTAACAGAATGGGTCAAGTCAATCACATCATTCTCCTAATGATGTGATCCCGTTAATCAAATGACAACTCATGTCTATGGTTAGGAAACTTAACCATCTTTGATTAACGAGCTAGTCAAGTAGAGGCATACTAGTGACACTATTTTTGTCTATGTATTCACACATGTATTATGTTTCCAGTTAATACAATTCTTGCATGAATAATAAACATTTATCATGAAATAAGGAAATAAATAATAACTTTATTATTGCCTCTAGGGCATATTTCCTTCAGTCTCCCACTTGCACTAGAGTCAATAATCTAGTTCACATCACCATGTGATTTAACACCAATATTCACATATGTATGTGATTAATACCCATAGTTCACATCGTCATGTGATCAACACCCAAAGGGTTACTAGAGTCAATAATCTAGTTCACATCATTATGTGATTAACAACCAAAGAGTACTAAGGTATGATCATGTTTTGCTCGCGAGAGAAGCTTAGTCAACGGGTCTGTCACATTCAGAGCCGTATGTATTTTGCAAATATTCTATGTCAACAATGCTCTGCACGAAGCTACTCTAGCTAATTGCTCCCACCTTCAATATGTATCCAGATTGAGACTTAGAGTCATCTGGATCGGTGTAAAAGCTTGCACCAATGTAACTCCTTACGACGGGCTCTTTTATCACCACCATAATCGAGAAATATTTCCTTCGTCCTTACTAAGGATATTCTTGACCAATGTCCAGTGATCTACTCCTAGATCACTATTGTCCTCCCTTGCCAAATTCAGAGCAAGGTATACAATAGGTCTGGTACATAGCATAGCATACTTTATAGAACCTATGACGGAAGATAGGGAATGACTTTCATTCTCTTTTCTATTTTCTGCCGTGGTCGGGATTTGAGTCTTACTCAATTTCACACCTTTGCAACACAGGCAAGAACTCTTTCTTTGACTGTTCCATTTTGAACTACTTCAAAATCTTGACAAGGTATGTACTTATTGGAAAAAAAAACTTATCAAGCGTCTTGATCTATCTCAATAGATCTTGATGCTCAATATGTAAGTAGCTTTATTGAGGTCTTTCTTTTAAAGAACTCATTTCAAATACTCCTTTATGCTTTCCAGAAAAATTCTACATCATTTCTGATCAACAATATGTTACTCACATATATTTATCAGAAAGGCGGTAGTGCTCCCACTCACTTTATTGTAAATACAGGCTTCACCATGAAGTGCAGATAAAACTATATGATTTGATCAACTTATCAAAGCATATATTTCAACTCTGAGATGTTTGCACCAGTCCATAGATGGATCGCTGGAGCTTGCACATTTTTGTTAGCACCTTTAGGATTGACAAAACCTTCTGGTTATATCATATACAACTCGTCTTTAAGAAAACCATTAAGGAATGTAGTTTTGACATCCATTTGCCAGATTTCATAAAATGTGGCAATTGCTAACATGATTCGGACAGACTTAAGCATTGATACGAGTATGAAAATCTTATCATATTCAACACCTTGAACTTGTTGAAAAACCTTTTGCGACAAGTCGAGCTTTGTAGATAGTAAGACTACTATCAGCGTCCGTCTTCCTCTTGAAGATCCTTTTATACAATATGGCTTGTCGATCATCGGGTAACTCCACCAAAGTCCACACTTTGTTCTCATACATGGATCCCATCTCAGATTTCATGGCCTCAAGCCATTTCGCGGAATCTGGGCTCATCATCGCTTCCTCATAGTTCGTAGGTTCATCATGGTCTAGTAACATGACTTCCAGAACAGGATTACCGTACCACTCTAGTGCGGACTGTACTTTGGAAGACCTATGAGGTTTTGTAGTAACTTAATCTGAAGTTTGATGATCATCATCATTAGCTTCCTCACTAATTGGTGTAGGAATCACTGGAACTGATTTCTGTGATGAACTACTTTCCAATTCGGGAGAAGGTACAAATTACCTTATCAAGCTCTTACTTTCCTCCCACTCACTTCTTTCGAGAGAAACTCCTTCTCTAGAAAGGATCCATTCTTGGCAACGAATGTTTTGCCTTCGGATCTGTGATAGAATGTGTACCCAACAGTTTCCTTTGGGTATTGTATGAAGATGCACTTCTCCGATTTGGGTTTGAGCTTATCAGGTTGAAACTTTTTCACATAAGCATCGTAACTCCAAATTTTAAGAAACAATAGCTTAGGTTTATTGCTAAACCATAGTTCATATGGTGTCGTCTCAACGGATTTAGATGGTGCCCTATTTTAACGTAAATGCAGCTATCTCTAATGCATAACCCTAAAATGATATTGGTAAATCGGTAAGAGACATCATTGATCGCACCATATCAAATAAAGTGCGGTTATGATGTCCGGACACACCGTTAAGCTGTGGTGTTCCAGGTGGCATTAGTTTGTGAAACTATTCCACATTATTTTAACCGAAGGCCAAACTTGTAACTCAAATTTTCATCTCCACGATCATATCGTAGAAACTTTATTTTCTTGTTACGATGATTTTACACTTCACTCTGAAATTCTTTGAACATTTCAACTATTTCAGACTTGTGTTTCATCAAGTAGATATACCCATATCTTCTCAAATCATCTATGAAGGTCAGAAAATAACAATACCCGCCACGAGCCTTAATACTCATTGGTCTGCATACATCAGTATGTATGATTTCCAACAAATCAGTTGCTCGCTCCATAGTTCCGGAGAACGGCGTTTTAGTCATCTTTGCCATGAGGCACGGTTCGCAAGTACCAAGTGATTCATAATCAAGTGATTCCAGAAGTCCACCAGTATGGAGTTTCTTCATGCGCTTTACACCGATATGACCCAAACGGCAGTGCCACAAATAAGTTGCACTATTTTTATTAACTTTGCATCTTTTGGCATCAATATTATGAATATGTGTATCACTACGATCGAGATCCAACAAACTATTTTCATTGGGTGTATGACCATTTGAAGGTTTCATTCATGTAAACAGAACAACAATTATTCTCTGACTTTAAATGAATAACCGTATTGCAATAAACATGATCAAACCATATTCATGCTCAATGCAAACGCCAAATAACATTTATTTAGGTTTAACACTAATCCCGAAAGTATAGGGAGGTGTGCAATGATGATCATATCAATCTTGGAACTACTTCCAACACTCATCGTCACTTCCCCTTCAACTAGTCTCTGTTTATTCTGTAACTCCTGTTTTGAGTTACTAATCTTAGCAACCGAACAAGTATCAAATACTCAGGGGATACTATAAACACTAGTAAGGCACACATCAATAACCCGTATATCAAATATACCCTTGTTCACTTTGCCATCCTTCTTATCCACCAAATATTCAGGGCATTTCCGCTTCCAGTGACCATTTCCTTTGTAGTGTAAGCACTCAGTTTCAGGCTTTGGTCCAGCTTTGGGCTTCTTCACGGGAGTGACAACTTGTTTGCCATTCTACTTGAAGTTTCCCTTTCTTTCCCTTTGCCCCTTTCTTGACACTAGTGGTCTTGTCAATCATCAACACTGGATGCTCTTTCTTGATTTCTACCTTTGTCGATTTCAACATCACGAAGAGCTCGGGAATCGTTTTCGTCATCCCTTGCATATTATAGTTCATCACAAAGTTCTAGTAACTTGGTGATGGCGACTAGAGAATTCTGTCAATCACTATCTTATCTAGAAGATTAACTCCCACTTGATTCAAGTGATTGAAGTACCCAGACAATTTGATCACATGCTCACTAGTTGAGCGATTCTCCTCCATCTTTTTAGCTATAGAACTTTTTGGAGACTTCATATCTCTCAACTCGGGTATTTGCTGGAAATATTAACTTCAACTCCTGGAACATCTCATATGGTCCATGACGTTCAAAACGTCTTTGAAGTCCCGATTCTAAGCCATTTAAGCATGGTGCACTAAACTATCAAGTAGTCATCATTTTAAGCTAGCCAAACGTTCATAACGTCTGCATCTGCTCCTGCAATAGGTTTGTCACCTAGCGGTGCATCAAGGACATAATTCTTCTGTGCAGCAATGAGGATAAACCTCAGATCACGGATCCAATCCGCATCATTGTTACTAACATCTTTCAACACAGTTTTCTCTAGGAACATATCAAAATAAACATATGAAAGCAACAACGCGAGCTATTGATCTACAACATAATTTGCAAAATACTACCAGGACTAAGTTCATGATAAATTTAAGTTCAATTAATCATATTACTTAAGAACTCCCACTTAGACAGACATCTCTCTAGTCATCTAAGTGATCACGTGATCCAAATCAACTAAACCATGTCCAATCATCACGTGAGATGGAGTAGTTTTCAATGGTGAACATCACTATGTTGATCATATCTACTAT
This sequence comes from Aegilops speltoides, assembly GCA_021437245.1. Taxonomy (NCBI): domain Eukaryota; kingdom Viridiplantae; phylum Streptophyta; class Magnoliopsida; order Poales; family Poaceae; genus Aegilops; species Aegilops speltoides. Next base: position 263,252,616 of record CM038141.1, read on the forward strand.
ATGATTCACGTTCGACCTTTCGGTCTCCGTGTCCGACGCCATATCTGTATATGCTAGGCTCGTCAAGTTTAACTTTGAGTATTCGCGTGTGCAACTGTTTTGCACCGTTGTATTTGAACGTAGAGCCTGTCACACCCGATCATCACGTGGTGTATCGGCACGAAGAACTTTCGCAGCGGTGCATACTCGGGAGAACACTTCTTGATAATTAGTGAGAGATCATCTTAAAATGCTACCGTCAATCAAAGAAAGATAAGATGCATAAAGGATAAACATCACATGCAATCAATATAAGTGATATGATATGGCCATCATCATCTTGTGCTTGTGATCTCCATCTCCGAAGCACCGTCGCGATCACCATCGTCACCGGCGCAACACCTTGATCTCCATTGTAGCATCGTTGTCGTTACGCCATCTATTGCTTCTACAACTATCGCTACCGCTTAGTGATAAAGTAAAGCAATTATAGGGCGTTTGCATTTCATACAATAAAGCGACAACCATATGGCTCCTGCCAGTTGCCGATAACTTCGGTTACAAAACATGATCATCTCATACAATAAAATATAGCATCACGTCTTGACCATATCACATCACAACATGCCCTGCAAAAACAAGTTAGACGTCCTCTACTTTGTTGTTGCAAATTTTACGTGGCTGCTACGGGCTGAGCAAGAACCGTTCTTACCTACGCATCAAAACCACAATGATAGTTCGTCAAGTTAGTGTTGTTTTAACCTTGCAAGGACCGGGCGTAGCCACACTCGGTTCAACTAAAGTTGGAGAAACAGACACCCGCCAGCAACCTGTGTGCAAAGCACGTCGGTAGTAACCAGTTTCGCGTAAGCGTACGCGTAATGTCGGTCCGGACTGCTTCATCCAACAATACCGCCGAACCAAAGTATGACATGCTGGTAAGCAGTATGACTTGTATCACCCACAACTCACTTGTGTTCTACTCGTGCATATAACATATATGCATAAAACCAGGCTCGGATACCACTGTTGGGGAACGTAGTAATTTCAAAAAAAATCCTACGCGCACGCAAGATCATGGTGATGCATAGCAACGAGAGGGGAGAGTGTTGTCCATGTACCCTCGTAGATCGAAAGTGGAAGCGTTAGAACAACGCGGTTGATGTAGTCGTACGTCTTCACGGCCCGACCGATCAAGCACCTAAACTATGGCACCTCTGAGTTCTAGCACACGTTCAGCTCGATGACGATCCCCGTACTCTAATCCAGCAGAATGTCGGGGAAGAGTTCCGTCAGCACGACGGCGTGGTGACGATCTTGATGTTCTACCATCCCAGGGCTTTGCCTAAGCACCGCTATAATATTATCGAGGAGGACTATGGTGGAGGGGGGCACCGCACACAGCTAAGAGATCAAGAGATCAATTGTTGTGTCTATGGGGTGCCCCCCTCCTCCGTATATAAAGGTGGGGGGAGGAGGAGAGGGCCGGCCAAGGGGAGGAGGCGCGCCCAAGGGGGGCAATCCTACTCCAAGTAGGATTCCTCCCTCTTTCCTAGTCCAAATAGGAGAGGGGAAGGAAGGGAAGGATAAGGAGAAGGAAGGAGAGGGAGGAAAAGGAGGAAAGGGGGGCCGACCCCCTAGTCCAATTCGGTTTGGTCTAGGGGGGCGCACGCCCTTGTCTCCTCTTTTCCACCACTTGGCCCATGAGGCCCATTGCTTCTTCCTCGTATTCCCGTAACTCCCCAGTACCCCCGAAAATACCCGAATCACTCAGAACCTTCCCGAAGTCCGAATATAATCGTCCAATATATCGATCTTTACGTCTCGACCATCTCGAGACTATTTGTCATGTCCCCGATCTCATCCGGGACTCCGAACTCCTTCGGTACATCAAAACTTATAAACTCATAATATAACTGTCATCGAAACCTTAAGCGTGCGGACCCTACGGGTTCGAGAACTATGTAGACATGACCGAGACACATTTCCGGTCAATAACCAATAGCGGAACCTGGATGCTCATATTGGCTCCTACATATTCTATGAAGATCTTTATCAGTCAAACCGTATAACAACATACATTGTTCCCTTTGTCATCGGTATGTTACTTGCCCGAGATTCGATCGTCGGTATCTCAATACCTAGCTCAATCTCGTTACCGGCAAGTCGCTTTACTCGTTCCATAATGCATCATCCCGCAACTAACTCATTAGTCACATTGCTTGCAAGGCTTATAGTGATGTGCATTATCGAGAGGGCCCAGAGATACCCCTCCGACAATCAGAGTGACAAATCCTAATCTCGAGATACGCCAACCCAACATGTACCTTCGGAGACACCTATAGAGCTCCTTTATAATCACCCAGTTACGTTGTGACGTTTGGTAGCACACAAAGTGTTCCTCCGGTAAACGGGAGTTGCATAATCTCATAGTTGTAGGAACATGTATAAGTCATGAAGAAAGCAATAGCAACATACTAAACAATCAAGTACTAAGCTAACAGAATGGGTCAAGTCAATCACATCATTCTCCTAATGATGTGATCCCGTTAATCAAATGAAAACTCATGTCTATGGTTAGGAAACTTAACCATCTTTGATTAATGAGCTAGTCAAGTAGAGGCATACTAGTGACACTATGTTTGTCTATGTATTCACACATGTATTATGTTTACGGTTAATACAATTTTAGCATGAATAATAAACACTTATCTTGAAATAAGGAAATAAATAATAACTTTATTATTGCCTCTAGGGAATATTTCCTTCAGCCGCAACAACCATGGGCCATATACGGACTGTGGTAACCTTGACCCTGCTACGGGCCGTAGGATCCATGGGTCTCCTATGGGCCATCGATAAATGGGCCTCCAACAGGGCCATAGAATAGGTGGGCCTCAGGCCGTCGGATAAATGGGACTACTTGGGCCGTAAACGGGCCTAATTGGTATCGGCCCAGCACGGTAATGAGCCGTTAACAGGCCGGAGGACAGCAAAGGCTTAATTCTATCACAGACATAACGGGTCGCTAATGGGCCGGAATATAGGACGGGCTGGAAACGGCGCAACGGGTTAATAGGACAGAAACGGGCCGACTCTTGCCACGGGACGAATTTGTCCCATCAGGGGAACAGGCTAGTAACAGGCCGAAAGTAATCGAGGGCCGGAAAGGAGCCCAAGAACATATGTGCCGTCAATAGGCCGAAAGCTAACACGGGCTGGAAACGGCCCATGTGAATCAAAGTTGTTAACGGGTACAAAGAAATTTACTGTTCATTATGGGCTAGAGTTACTGTGGGCCTCTAAAGGGCCTATAGATACAAAGGCCTCATATGGGCCGAAAGACGTCGTCGGCCATACATGGGCCGAAAGTGAAACGAGCTGGTGTTTGATACGTCTCCGTCGTATCTATAATCTTTGATTGTTCCATGCCAATATTATTCAACTTTCATATATTTTTAGCAACTTTTTATACTATTTTTGGGACTAACATATTGATCCAGTGCCCAGTGCCAGTTCCTGTTTGTTGCATGTTTTATGTTTCGCAGAAACCCAATTTCAAACGGAGTCCAAACGGGATAAAAACGGACAGAGAATTATTTTGGAATATTTGTGATTTTGGGGAGGAACAATCAATGCGAGACGGTGCCCGAGGGGGCCACGAGGCAGGGGGCGCGCCCTGGACCCTCGTGGGCACCCCGTAAGGCGATTGACGCTCTTCTTTTGCTGCAAGAAAGCTAATTTTATGAGAAAAATCTGGGCGAAAGATTCAACCCACTCGGAGTTACGGATCTCCGGATATAAAAGAAATGGTGAAAGGGCAGAATCAGGGAACACAGAAACAGAGAGAGACAGAGAGATAGGTCCAATCTCGGAGGGGCTCTCGCCCCTCCCACGCCATGGGAGCCAAGGACCAGAGGGGAAGCCCTTCTCCCTTCTAGGTAGAAGGTCAAGGAATAAGAAGAAGAAGGGGGGGCTCTCTCCCCTTGCTTCCGGTGGCGCCGGAACACCGTCGGGGGCCATCATCATCACCACGTTCTTCACCAACACCTCCGCCATCTTCACCAACATCTCCATCACCTTCCCCCATCTATATCCAGCAGTCCACTCTAACACAACCCGCTGTACCCTCTACTTGAACATGGTGCTTTATGCTTCATATTATTATCCAATGATGTGTTGCCATCCTATGATGTCTGAGTAGATTTTCGTTGTCCTATCGGTGATTGATGAATTGCTATGATTGGTTTGAGTTGCATGTTTTATTATTGGTGCTGTCCTATGGTGCCCTCCATGTCGCACAAGCGTGAGGGATTCCCGCTGTAGGGTTTGCAATATGTTCATGATTTGCTTATGGTGGGTGGCGTGAGTGTGAAGCATGAACCAGTAAGTAGGTTGTTTGCGTATGGGATAAAGGGGACTTGATGCTTTAATGCTATGGTTGGGTTTTACCTTAATGATCTTTAGTAGTTTTGGATGCTTGCTAGAGTTCCAATCATAAGTGCATATGATCCAAGAAGAGAAAGTATGTTAGCGTATGCCTCTCCCGCAAATAGAATTGCAATAGTGATTACCGGTCTAGTAAAGTAGTCAATTGCTTAGGGACAATTTCACAACTCCTACCACCACTTTTCCACACTCGCTATGTTTACTTTATTGCTTCTTTATCTAAACAGCCCCTAGCTTTTATTTACGTGCTCTTTATTATCTTGCAAACCTATCCTATCACACCTACAAAGTACTTCTAGTTTCATACTTGTTCTAGGTAAAGCGAACACTAAGCGTGTGTAGTGTCGTATCAGTGGCAGATAGGACTTGAGAGAATATTTGTTCTACCTTTAGCTCCTCGTAGGGTTCTACACTCTTACTTATCGAAAGAGGCCACAATTATTCCGTATACTTGCGGGATATCAAGACCTTTTTCTGGCGCTGTTGTCGGGGAGTCATAGTGTGGGGTGAATATTCTCGTGTGTGCTTGTTTGCTTTATCCCTAAGTAATTTTTATTTGTTGTTCTTAGTTTTTCTCTATCTTTATTTATGGATATGGAACACGAAATACCAAAAAAATTAGGTGTACTTGCTACTCATGGAGATGGGGAACCTCCTAAAACCCTCGATGCTCGTTATGTGAAAGAAATTATGTACTACTTTGATAATCCTGAGAAAACCCCATTCAATTATGTTATGGGAGACAAGTTGGATCAACGTGAATACTTTAGGGATTATCGCTTGACACAAAAAGGGAAACTATTATGGGATCAAATTTATATGTTATATTGGTATGCTAGCCAACTATGCTTGAGATATGATTATACCTGTTGCTCTAGGATGAAGTCTCCACACCTTCCCTTTTCATGCAAATTTAATGATGATAAAACCTTGGCTTCTTATGCTAATGGTATCTATGATTACTATGATGTGGAACAAATAGAAGAATCCGTTGCTTTTATGGGTGCTTATGAGATTGAATCTATGTTTAAAGAGTTTGAAGATTTTGATGATTCAATTTACAGACTTGAAAATTTTGCTATACTTAGATATTGCTATGAAAATTATGAATACAATTCCAATATTGATGCATTTATTGCGAAAGTCTCCGCTGTCCAAGAAGAGACTAATATTTTGCAGGAGTCTATCAAAGAAGAAATTGATGAAACTGTGAGCTCATTGGATGAAAAAGATGATGAGGAGAGCGATGAACAAACGGAGGAAGAGTGGATTAGCTACCCGTGCCCACCTTCTAATGAGAGTAGCTCTTCAACTCATACATTGTTTAATTTCCCTTCATGCTTACCAAAGGATGATTGCTATGATGATTGTTATGATCCCGTTGATTTTCTTGAAATATCCCTTTTTGATGATGCTTGCTATGCTTGTGGCCAAGATGCCAATATGAATTATGCTTATGGAGATGAACTTGCTATAGTTCCTTATGTTAAACATGAAATTGTTGCTATTGCACCCACGCATGATAGTCCTATTATCTTTTTGAATTCTCCCAACTACAATATATCGGAGAAGTTTGTGCTTATTAAGGATTATGTTGATGGTTTGCATTTTACTGTTGCACATGATGATTTTGATAGATATAATATGCATGTGCTTGCTTCTCCTACTTGCAATTATTATGAGAGAGGAACTATATCTCCACCTCTCTATGTTTCCAATATGATAAGATTGCAAGAAACAGTTTATACTATGCATTGGCCTTTACTTGGTGTCAATGAATTGTTCTTTTATGACATGCCGATGCATAGTAAGAGAGTTAGACTTCGTTGTTGCATGATATATGTTACATTGTGCTCACTACTAAATTACAAATCATTGTTAATTAAAATTGGCTTTGATATACCTTGGGATCCGGGTGGATCTATTACCTAAGCACTTTATGCCTAGCTTAATGGCTTTAAAGAAAGCGCTGCTAGGGAGACAACCCGGAAGTTTTAGAGAGTCATTTATTTCTGTTGAGTGATTTTATATAGTCTAAAAACAAAAGAAATAAAGGGGGGAACCCTAAAATTTTCAAAAAGGAAGTGAAAGTGAGAAAGAGAAACATTGTTAAAGTGGGAGAGCTCCTTGAAATTTGTTCATGCTCACGGAAACTTTGTGAATCTTGATTACGGAAACTCATCAAAAATAATTATCCCCTTGTACAATTCCATTGTATTGTAAAAATAATGTGCCAAGGTTTGCCTTTAGGATGTTTACAATGCTTGTTGGTTTGTACAGTGCAGGACAGAAACTTTGGCTGTAGTGCGTGATTTTAAATTTTTTACTGGAAAGTCAAATGATTCTGATTACTTTTGAACTCTCTTTCTGTCCAAATTTTTTATTTTTCCTAATTTTGGTAGAATTTTTGGGGTACCAGAAGTATGGTGAATGTTCAGATTGCTACAGACTGTTCTGTTTTTGACAGATTCTGTTTTTGATGCATAGTTTGCTTGTTTTGATGAAACTATCAATTTATATCAATCGATTAGGCCATGGAAAATTTATATTACAGTAGACACAATGCAAAAACAAAATATGAATTGGTTTGCAACAGTACTTAGAGTAGTGATTTGCTTTATTATACTAATGGATCTTACTGAGTTTTCTGTTGAAGTTTTGTGTGGATGAAGTGTTTGATTGAGGAGGTCTCGATATGAGGAAAAGGAGGAGAGGCAAGAGCTCAAGCTTGGGGATGCCCAAGGCACCCCAAGTAAATATTCAAGGAGACTCAAGTGTCTAGGCTTGAGGATGCCCCAGAAGGCATCCCCTCTTTCTTCAACAAGTATCGGTATGTTTTCGGATTCGTTTCGTTCATGCGATATGTGAAAGTCTTGGAGCATCTTTTGCATTTAGTTTTCACTTTTCTTTTATGTGCCATGCTGGTATGAGATAGTCCTTGGTTGATTTATAGAATGATCATTGCACTTCACTTAAATCTTTTGAGTATGGCTTTATAGAATGCTTCATATGCTTCACTTATATCATTTGAAGTTTGGATTGCCTGTTTCTCTTTACTTAGAAACCCGCCATTTGTAGAATGCTCTTTTGCTTCACTTATATTTGTTAGACCGTGGGCATATCTTTTGTAGAAAGAATATTCTCTTGCTTCACTTATATCTATTTAGAGAGATGACAGGAATTGGTCATTCACATGGTTAGTCATAAAATCCTACATAAACTTGTAGATCGCTGAATATGATATGTTTGATTCCTTGCAATAGTTTTGCGATATAAAGATGGTGATATTAGAGTCATGCTAGTGGGTGGTTGTGGATTGTAGAGACACTTGTGTTGAGGTTTGCAAGTCCCGTAGCATGCACGTATGGTAACCGTTGTGTAACAAATTTGAAGCATGGGGTGTTTCTTTGATTGTCTTCCTTATGAGTGGCGGTCGGGGATGAGCGATGGTCTTTTCCTACCAATCTATCCCCCTAGGGGCATGCGTAGTAGTACTTTGCTTCGAGGGCTAATAAACTTTTGCAATAAGTATATGAGTTCTTTATGACTAATGTGAGTCCATGGATTATATGCACTTTTACCTTTCCATCATTGCTAGCCTCTTCGGTACCGTGCATTGCCCTTTCTCACCTTGAGAGTTGGTGCAAACTTTGCCGGTGCATCCAAACCCCGTGATATGATACACTGAGGGATCGAAGAAGGTGAGAGTGTCTAGAGGGGGGGTGAATAGACTACTCGACAAGATAAAAATTCTTTCTTTTATCAAGGACAGATTTTGGCAGATTTTGCATAACACATAAGTCAAGTAGCACACTACACATGCAATTCTAGAGTATGGGCAGCGGAAAGTAAATTGCACAAGTAGTAAAGAGAGGTGGAGAAGATCAAACGCAATTTTGGAGACGCGGTGATTTTTCTCGTGGTTCCGATAGGTGGTGCTATCGTACTTCCACGTTGATGGAGACTTCAACCCACGGAGGGTAACGGCTGCGAGAGTCCACGGAGGGCTCCACCCACGAAGGGTCCACGAAGAAGCAACCTTGTCTATTCCATCATGGCCTACGCCCACGGAGGGCTAGCCTTACTCAGGGTAGATCTTCACAAGTAGGCGATCTCCTTGCCCTTACAAACTTCTTGGTTCAACTCCATATCTCGTGGAGGCTCCCAAGCGACACCTAACCAATCTAGGAGGCACCACCCTCCAAAAGGTAATAGATGTTGTAGATGATGATGAACTCCTTGCTCTTGTGCTTCAAATGATAATCTCCCCAACACTCAACTCTCCTCACTGATTTGGCTGTGGTGGAAGAAAGGATTGAGTGGAAAGCGACTTGGGAAGGCTAGAGATCAAGCTTCATATGGTGGGAGTGGAGCAACTTGATCTCAACACAAGGGTAGGTAGTTCTCTTCTCAGAAATGTAAGGTAGGAGTGGTAGTTCTTTCTGATGGCTCTCTCCACGAATGAAGAGGGGGTGGAGGGGTATAAATAGCCTCCACACAAAATCCAACCATTACACACATTTGAGCAATCTCGGTGGGACCAAAGTTTACAACTCGGTGAGACCGAAAGTTCAAATAATGTGAACGTTGGGATTTTCGGTGGGACCGAAAATACAATCTCGGTTAGTCCGATTCGTGCAATGACAAGAGCAAGCCAGTTTCGGTGGGACCGACTTCATCATCTCGGTGACACCGATTTGATGACGAAGATTCTGAAGCTTGGCAACTCAAGTTTCGGTGAGACCGAGTTCGAAATCGGAAAATCCGAGTTTTCTAGGGTTTGGCTTATGGCTGAGGTGGTTCATCTCGGTGTGGTGAGTTTGGAAAATCGGTGGGACCGAGACTACTTATGAGTGTATATGGCGGTGAAAGTTGCTGATAGTTTAGGAGATGTATCACTAAGCACTTGAGCAACCAGATCATCATCATAACCTCATCCCCTTTTAATAGTATTGGCTTTTCCTATGGACTCAATGTGATCTTGGATCACTAAACCAAAAATGGAGTCTTGAGCTTTTGCCAATGCTTGCCTTAGCATTTTGAGGGGTCCACTTCTTTAGTCCTTTTGCCATGCCAATGTGATTGAATTTCCTGAAACATACTTGATAAAAGCATTAGTCCAACCACAAAGTATGTTGTCATTAATTACCAAAACCACCCGGGGAGCAAATGTGCTTTCATACACTCTATCACACATAAGCCTCCTTATATCTTCCTCAAAACAGCCACCATACCTACCTATTATGGCATTTCCATAGCCATTCCGAGATATATTGCCATGCAACTTCCATCATCATCATATACATGACTTGAGCATTCATTGTCATATTGCCTTGCATGATCGTAAGATAGCTAGCATGATGTTTTCATGGCTTGTCCATTTTTTGATGTCATTGCTATGCTAGATCATTGCACATCCCGGTACACCGCCGTAGGCATTCATATAGAGTCATATCCTTGTTCTAGTATCGAGTTGTAATATTGAGTTGTAAGTAAATAAAGTGTGATGATCATCATTATAGACCATTGCCCCATAAAAAAAGAGGCCAAAGAAGCCTAAATAAAAAAGGGGGCCAAAGAAGCCCACACAAAAGAAAAGAAAAAAAAGAGAAGGGGCAATGTTACTATCCTTTTACCACACTTGTGCTTCAGAGTAGCACCATGTTCCTCATATAGAGAGTCTCCTGTATTTCACTTTCATATACTAGTGGGAATTTTCATTATAGAACTTGGCTTGTATATTCCAACGATGGGCTTCCTCAAATGCCCTAGGTCTTCATGAGCAAGCAAGTTGGATGCACACCCACTTAGTTTCAGTTTGAGCTTTCATACAATTATAGCTCTTAGTGCATCCGTTGCATGGCAATCCCTACTCCTCGCATTGACATCAATTGATGGGCATCTCCATAGCCCGTTGATTAGCCGCGTCGATGTGAGACTTTCTCCCTTTTTTGTCTTCTCCACATAAACCTCCACCATCATATTCTATTCCACCTATAGTGCTATATCCATGGCTTGCGCTCATGTACTGCGTGAGGGTTGAAAAAGCTGAATCGCGTTAAAAGGTATGAACTAATTGCTCGGCTTGTCATCGGGGTTGTGCATGATGGGAGCATTTTGTGTGACGAAAATGAAGCATGGCCAAACTATATGATTTTGTAGGGACAAGCTTTCTTTGGCCATATTGTTTTGAAAATACATGATTGCTTTATTAGTACGCTCGAAGTATTATCGTTTTTATGTCAAATGATAGACTATTGCTTTGAATCACTCGTGTCTTAATATTCATGCCATGATTAGATATATGCTCATGATTATGCTAGGTAGCATTCCACATCAAAAATTATCTTTTTTATCATTTACCTACTCGAGGACGAGCGGGAATTAAGCTTGGGGATGCTGATACATCTCCGTCGTATCTTGTAATAGCCTGGCTTATTAGGGATGATAGACTACTCATATCAATAAGGAATTCCTTCTTTTCCGGGAGCCCATTCGGAAAGAACTCCAAAGTTAAGCGTGCTCAGCTTGGAGTAGTTTCAGGATGGGTGACCGACCGAAGTTGCTCCGGGTGCGCATTTAGTGAGGACAAAGTGCACGAAAAAGACTAGTATTGATCTGTGGGGCGATCTAGATCCCACCAGAATGCGACCACCGGCGGTGTGTCCGGGCGTTACAAGTTGGTATCGAGCCGACCCTCGCGGTTACACGGATGGTTGCGGACAGGTCGCGGTCATGTTGTTCATGACGTTTGTGACCCGTCATGGCACACGGCATGGCACATGTACGGACTAGATGCACGAGCGGTTGTGCCAGAGGAGCGTTCACGTGGCCCGACGAGGGCGTCGGTTCCTCCGAGTGTGGGTGTATGTAATAGCCTGGCTTATTAGGGATGATAGACTACTCATATCAATAAGGAATTCCTTCTTTTAGGAGCCCATTCGGAAAGAACTCCAAAGTTAAGCGTGCTCGGGTTGGAGTAGTTTCAGATGGGTGACCGATCGAAGTTGCTCCGGGTGCGCCGCAGTGAGGACAAAGTGCACGAAAAAGACTAGTATTGATCTGTGGGGCCGATCTAGATCCCGCCAGAATGCTGACCACCGGCGGGTGTGTCCGGGGCGTTACATATCTATAATTTTTGATTGTTCCATGCCAATATTATTCAACTTTCATATACTTTTGGCAACTTTTTATACTATTTTTGGGACTAAAATATTGATCCAGTGCCCAGTGCTAGTTCTTGTTTGTTGCATGTTTTATGTTTTGCATAAACCCAATATCAAACGGAGTCCAAACGGGATAAAAACGGACGGAGAATTATTTTGGAATATTTGTGATTTTTGGGAGGAAGAATCAGCGAGGCGGTGCGAGGGGCCACGAGGCGCGCGCGCCTAGAGGCGGCGCTCCTGGACCTCGTGGGCACCCCGTAAGGCGGTTGAAGCTCTTCTTTTGCCGCAAGAAAGCTAAATTTATGAGAAAAAACTGGGCAAAAGATTCAACCCAACCGGATTTACGGATCTCCGGATATAAAAGAAACGGTGAAAGGGCAGAATCGGGGAACGCAGAAACAGAGAGAGACAGAGAGATAGATCCAATCTCGGAGGGGCTCTCGCCCCTCCCACGCCATGGTAGCCAAGGACCAGAGGGGAAACTCTTCTCCCATCTAGGTAGAAGGTCAAGGAAGAAGAAGAAGAAGGGGGGCTCTCTCCCCCTTGCTTCTGGTGGCGCCGGAACACCGCCGGAGGCCATCATCATCACCGCGATCTTCACCAACACCTCCACCATATTCACCAACATCTCCATCACCTTCCCCCATCTATATCCAGTGGTCCACTCTCCCGCAACCCGCTGTACCCTCTACTTGAACATGGTGCTTTATGCTTCATATTATTATCCAATGATGTGTTGCCATCCTATGATGTCTGAGTAGATTTTTGTTGTCCTATCGGTGATTGATGAATTGCTATGATTGGTTTGAGTTGCATGTTTTATTATTGGTGCTGTCCTATGGTGCCCTCCGTGTTGTGCAAGTGTGAGGGATTCCCGCTGTATGGTTTGCAATATGTTCATGATTTGCTTATCGAGGGTGGCGTGAGTGACAGAAACACAGACCCGACTAAGTAGGTTGTTTGCGTATGGGATAAAGGGGACTTGATGCTTTAATGCTATGGTTGGGTTTTACCTTAATGATCTTTAGTAGTTGCGAATGCTTGCTAGAGTTCCAATCATAAGTGCATATGATCCAAGAAGAGAAAGTATGTTAGCTTATGCCTCTCCCTCAAATAGAATTGCAATAGTGATTACCGGTCTAGTAAAGTAGTCAATTGCTTAGGGACAATTTCACAACCCCTACCACCACTTTTCCACACTCGCTATATTTACTTTATCGCTTCTTTATCTAAACTGCCCCTAGCTTTTATTTACGTGCTCTTTATTATCTTGCAAACCTATCCTATCACACCTACAAAGTACTTCTAGTTTCATAGTTGTTCTAGGTAAAGCAAACACTAAGCGTGCATAGAGTCGTATCAGTGGCAGATAGGACTTGAGAGAATATTTGTTCTACCTTTAGCTCCTCGTTGGATTCGACACTCTTACTTATCAAAAGAGGCTACAATTATTCCGTATACTTGTGGGTTATCAGTATTATATTCGACGGCCCACATACGTTGTTGGGCCGATTTCCATTAGGCCCTAACGGGTCGTGAGTTATCGGGCCGTAAAATGGGCTATTTGCAAAAAGACCGTTAACAGGATTTTCATGGGCCAGCCCGTTAACTTTTGACCAAGTCAAACGGGCCGGCTTTCTAAGCTAAATGGGCCAGTGGTGGGCCGTCGCACGTGTCGACATATCATAGGCACTTATCTAACCCACTGATGAGCTGACACGTGTTTCATCCAGCCAATCAAAATTTTACAGGTGGAAATTTCCCATTGGTCCGGGCTGTTAACGGGTTATCGGATCCAAAACCCGACCCGATAGCTTTACGGCGTTCCATTATGGTGGATGCCATGTGTCGATCACCCTTGACGAAAGCTCTTCTGTGACGCGTGATTTATCGTCATGGAAGTGGACACTTCCATGATGATAATTTTGGTAATGTCATGGAACACTTCTACGACATCACAGGTATGACTATCTTGATTCTGTCATAAAATCGTCATGGATGTTGATACGTCTCTAATGTATCTATAACTTTTGATTGTTCCATGCCATTATATTACCCGTTTTGTATGTTTATGGGCTTTACTCTACACTTTTATATCATTTTTGGGACTAACCTACTAACCGAAGGCCCAGCCCGAATTGCTGTTTTTTTGCCTATTTCAGTGTTTCAAATAAAATGAATATCAAACGGAGTCCAAACGGAATGAAACCTCTGGGAGCAATCTTTTTGGAACAAACGCAATCCAGGAGACTTGGAGTGGACGTCAAGAAGTAACCGAGGTGGTCACGAGGGAGCTCGGTGCGCCCCCACCCTCGTGGGCCCCTCATGGCTCCCCTGACCTACCTCCTTCGCCTATATATATTGTCATGGGAACGAACACCTATGGGACAGGGGTCCCTTTCGGTCCGGCGAGGGGCGGAGATCGCACGAAGAGCGGATCGAGGCGAAGCACGCGGGCGATTTTACCCAGCTTCGGAGCTCTCTGGAGAGATAATACTCCTACTGCTGCTTTGTGGTTGTATTATGTTCTTGCTCGAGAGCGTGGAAGTGTACTGGTTTCGAATGAGTCGAACCCCCTCTACGTTGCGCATGGGCCTCCTTTTATATGTTAAAGGGGTCACCGACAGGTGGCAACGCATGCAGGGGTAAAAGTGTAAAAAGAACTGCGGTTGGTACAGCTACCTCTACAGTGCATCCTACCTAACTCTGACGGCAGGGGACAAGAGCATTTAACGCCCTTCCGCGTCGCCCAAACAGTGCAGAAAAGCGACCGTTAGGGGCGCCACCATTCGCCACGATGTCCATCTTGTCATCTCCGTTCGCCACCTCGCACTGCTTGGCTGCACAGCCTCTCGCCACGTGCGCCTGGGACGGTCCTGTGGCGACACGCCGACGGATGTGCTGGAGCGTGGGCGCAGAGTGGCGGCCTACCCTTGCCGCGGTCGTTGTCTTGTCGCGCCCGGAAGCTTGTCGCTCGTCGGGTCTTGTCGGGACGCGGCGCGCGTTGCGGCAAGTTCCTTGAAATGCCTTGGTTGGCCTTCCCGGCAAGCTCCTCTTGCCGGGGCCTTGTCCTTCCCGGCAAGCTCCTCTTGCCGGGGCCTTGCCTTCTTAGCTTGAACACTTTGTTCTTGAATGGCTCCAAAGGAAACACGGAGGATCTTGGCGGGCACTCGGCAAGCCTTGCCGCGGGGCGCTGCAACTACCCGTGCACAAGTTCGGGATACTAGTGTACCCCTAGTCTAGTACACCGACAGGAGCCCCCGGGCCTGGGCCACACACGGTGCCGAGCGCTGTTGGGCCAGGCCCAAAATAGGGCACAGGCACGCGCGGCCTGGGTCCACGCCGTATCTGACTCCGTATCCTCCGCGCCTTCCCATAACGGCACGCGTCGAGTGCGGCGTCGTCGGAGAGGTCGTGGGTGGTTATTTATTCGGAGAAAGCGTAACGTTCGCCTCCTCTCTCTTTATAAGCAGGGGAAACAGGGGCAGTTCCCCCACCTTCGCCACTTGCGGTTCCAATCTCAGAAATCTCCGTCGCTCCCCTCCGCTTCCAAAGCCGAAAGAGAGCAGCGCTCCGCCCCCCCATCGCCGTCGTCGCTGCCAACGCCCTCGATCTCCCCCACCGCCTCCGCCATGGCTCCGAAGACCAGGAAGGGTGTGAAGTTGGCCGGGCGCTCTGGCTCGGCGCGCTGCGAAGGCGAGCAACTTTCCCCCCTGAGCTCTCCGTGAAGGAGCTGAGGGAGTGGTTCTACCTCTTCTGGTCGACGGAGACGCGAGCGCATCCGCGCACCAAGGTACTCTCCGCCGCCGCTTCGGAACAGGCCCCAAATGGGTATCCCTTCTTCGCGCTATTCTTCTACTGCGGGCTCTGCCCGCCTTTCTCCGAATTCTTTTGTGATATCATGAACACCTACGGGTTCCACCTCCTTGATTTCGCCCCCAATGCCGTTCTGACCATGGCGGTTTTGGCGCATCTCTGCGAAAACTTTGTCGGAGTCCACCCAAACGTAGCCCTTTTCCGCCACTACTTCATGCCCCGGGTCGAGAGAGGAGAGCCCTTAGCTGGCGGGATCGCCTGGATCTCGAGATCCGGCAAGAAGGAGGCCTATCTTGAGGGGGAGCTTCGTAGCAAATGGGAGGAGCGGAGAGCGGAATGGTGTTGGATCGTTGAGGAGAACCCTCAGCCGTTCAACGCCTGCGCCAAACCCAGCGGTCGCTGCAATGATTGAGCGCTCTGGCGGCGGGCGATGCTAGGCTGAAGATCGCCACCACCGGATCTTGCGACTCGAGCTTGCGGGCTCACCATAAGCGCTGTTAGCACGGACTTTCTTCGCCGCCGCACGCCCTCTGCGGAGAGGGGAGGCCCACTGGCTGTTCGAGGTCCGGCAGACATCATGAGGCTGCGCCCGGGCCTCAACTTCAATTTCACTGTCTTGGAGTTGGATGCGATGCTCAAGGAGCTGTTCAAGCATGACCCCAATCATCCCGAGTGGTTCAGGCTGCCGCAGGGCGGCGTCCCGTTGTTCAACAACTCTTCGCTCGATCGCATCCGTGCAATGATGCCGGAGTGCGACTCGCATGGATTTATTCCGACTTGGCAGGAGCCCGCCGACGACGTCGTGCAGCAGTTCTTCGACGGCTTGGTGGAGGTGGCGGTCCGCGCCAACGAGCAGAGGAGCCTCACCCGCGACACCACCGAAGATGAGATCGCGCGCGCCACGCCACCGAAGCGGAAGAGGCGGCGGCGGCCGCCGCCGTGGGCGAGTTTGGGTTTACTGTGGAGGAGGCAGAGGCAGCCGAGGCGGCAAGCCTTGCCGATCGAGACGAGCTTGTCGGGGAGATCGTCGGCGAGGGAGGGCCCGAAGCCGAATCGAGCGAGCCCGCCGAGGGTGCAAGCGGCCAGCCGTCGTCAAGCAGCTTGCCGCAAGCGGAGCTCCCAGTGCAGCCCCCAGCTCCACCAAGAAGGCGCCTACGCAGGACCGGAGACATAGCAGGGCGGCAGACGGGTCAACAGTCGCCGCACCGCGGGACACGCTCCACCGCGACAAGCACTGTTGCCGCGAGAGCGTCTCACGCCGCTGCGGCAACTGGAGCGGGGTCCTCTCGGGCCACCGCTTCTGATCCTGCCGCAGCTCCCGCCAAGCGGCCAAGGGAGCCTACTCCGCCTCGTCGCGCCGAAGGAGGACCAGACTTCGACCTCTCCACGCTCAGCTCCGACGAGGAGGAAGAAGAGTAAGATTTTTTGATGTACTTATATTTCTTCAATTCTTGCTGTTTCTTGTCTTGCATCTGATCTTCTTTCTTCTGAACCTTGTTCCTTTTGGGACTCGGCCTGAGAGCGGCGAAGAGCCAAGGTCCCGTGGTTGTCATCGAGGGCGATCCTGCTTTGTGACAACAGAGGGTGCGTCCGAGACCACCTTGTCGGACTGCAACTTCTCCCAAGCAGCCCCCAGTGCATCCCCTAGCGTAAGTATATAGTCTTATTTCCCGCTGTTAGGTGCGCATGGGTGTTCTTTCTTTGCCGATATCTTGACTGTTGGTTCGCTTGTGTAGGAGCAGAACAGGTTCACCAGGAGCAACCGGAAGCCGCCCCTGAGGTGCTATCCGCTTCGACTACGCCGCCAAGGGAGGATTCCCCGGCAAGGGGCGCTCTCTGGTAAGGGAGAGGTCTCCGGCGAGGGGCAGTTCTCCGGCAAGGGACGGGACCAGCGATCCCCCGGTGGTGGAGCCCATGACTACGGAGCCTAGCACAGGTA
This sequence comes from Aegilops speltoides, assembly GCA_021437245.1. Lineage (NCBI taxonomy): Eukaryota > Viridiplantae > Streptophyta > Magnoliopsida > Poales > Poaceae > Aegilops > Aegilops speltoides. The sequence goes on from CM038141.1 coordinate 263,269,968, forward strand.
ATCCTTCTTGTCAGAAAACTTCCCTTTGGGTTCTTCTTCTTCTGATCTTCTTTTTTGGATATTTGCTTGACTTTTTCTCCCTCTTCCTGCCTTCAGATCCACCATCCACGGAGCCGATGGAGACCGAGGCCACCGGCGAGGAGAACGCGCGCGGCGACACCAACGACGCCGCCGCCCCTGAAGGAGAACCTGGCGCCGAAGATCCCACCGGTGAAGAGGCCGCCAAAGCTGCCGGCGCAGGAACTGGCGAGGGGTCCGGCGATCGCACTGACGGCCCCAAGGCCGCAGGAGCGCAGGGCACTACGCCGACCGCCGATCCCTCTGCCGCTGCCGCTGCTCCAGGCTCCGAAGAGCCCCAGCCCGGCGCCTATCTGAAGGCCGGTGATGGCGTCTTCATAAAACTCCCCTGGGCGTCAAGCTCTAGGGCGCCGGTTGAAGGAGAAGCCTTTGACGAAGAAGTGCTCGCCTCCACTGGGTTGACACTTGTCGACGCGCCAAGCAGCAGCAGCGGCGAGCCTGAGGAAGAACAGCTGCTGCGGAGGCTGTTGTCACTCTACCGCGCCCGACAAGCCAAGGTAGAATCCCGGGAAGCGCTTGTCGCGCAGGCGGGAGTGGATATCGAGAGGTGCGCGGAGGAGCTCCGGGAACGTAATCAGGAATCCCTCCGGTCCATTGCAGAGGAGCGAGCGCAGCTTGTCGAGGCGTGGAAGGCCTTCTTCCTCGAGAAGGCTGAAGCCGAAGAGCAATAGCGGCTTGCCATCGAGGAGCTGTCCATGCGGGAAGGCGAGTTGACGCAGCGGAAGTTTAATCTGGACAGCTATGAGGAGGAGCTTGGTGAGCAAACACTTGGCGGGGCTCTCAAGGAGGCAAAAGATGCTGCCGCAGCTGCTGAGGCCGCCAAGAAGGAGCTGGAAGTGAAAGTGGTGTAGCTAGAGGCCGATCTGAAGGCGAGGAATGAAGAGCTTGCCGCGCTCCAACGTGAGCGCGAGAAGGACGCCCTCGCCCACGGCAAGCTGCAGGGTCGCCTCCTCGAGAGGGGCAAAGAGCTGAGCGCCGCCAAGGACTCCAATGCCGATCTCGAGTTGAAGCTGGCTCTGCTGGTGAGGCGCTAGGCAGCGTCAAGAAGCGGAGGAGGCCTTGAAGGAGGAGATCAAGGCCAGCGAGGCGCTGGCACGAGGGCGCCAAACCTGAACACCTTCGAGGATCTTGTGGAGCTCACAGACGGAGGGCCTCGTGAACATCGCCGTGGTCATCGACGAGGAGCTAGCGCAGCTGGAAATGGAGGGTTTTGGGTATTCCTCTGATGAGAACCTCCAGCCCAACGCCAAGCTCACTCTGTTCTTCAAGGGCGTGGCGACGGCCCTCCAGCAACTCCGGGAAAGGATCCCAAAGCAGCTGGCCGACGAGTCGCGCACGATCTGCGCCAGAGTTTTGGAGAAGGTGTTGGTGAAGGTGGCCTTCCGCAACCCAGGCCTCAACCTCACCAACGTCCTCAAGAAGCTGCCGGCGGGTGCTGATCTTGGAGAGCTCAAAGCCCTTGTCGCACCCATCGTGGACAAGGTGAATGAAATCAAGAGGGTTGATGGTGGCCGCGTAGATTAGACCGCCCATTTCTTCCTTTTCTTGCCGCTGCTAGTCATGTTATGAAAAACAATCTGTCAGAGCTGCGACAAGTTATCTTTGTAATATAACTTTATCCTGGGCAGTATTTGCTATGTTATCCCCTTTACTTGATTCCTTCCTTTGTATGTTTTTACCCTACGCTTTTAGGGAACTTGCCGGCACAGGCACCCTTGCCGCGAGCGCTGAGTGTGGAACGTCGGCAACCTGCTGGCGGTGCCGCTACCGACAAGAAACCTTGTCGCAACTAGTCGCAGCACACTTAAGTTGTTCAGCGGACTCTTAACAAAGTAAGGGTGCAACTAGCTACGAGTTGGTTCCTCCGCGCACAGCTTTTTCCATACAAAGCACGGTCGTTCAAGGAAAATAACTTAAAAATTTAAAACTAATTGCTCAAACTTTGGCAACTTAGCTTTTCTGTCGTTTGCTTCCCGGCAAGATGAAACTTTCTTGAGCGACGCTTGGTCCACACCATTATCTTCTCCTCCCCCCCCGGCAAACTTGTGGGCGAGGGAACCTTCCCTTTCTTTGAGAAAAGAAAGAAGAGAAAAATAAAGATGTGGAGCCTTATGGCTCGTTATTGCTTACCGGGGGTAGGTGCTGCACAAAGCGTCAGATAATACATGCAAAAAATGAAAAAGCATGAAATTTGACAAGATGTGCGGAGCACATGAGCTTTATTTATGCACGGGGTCTGCGCCCGGCTTTGTACCTAGGATTACATGCAACAGCGGCAAGACTTGTACAAAAGGTGGTTGCCAGAATAGGTTCCGGCAACCGCGCCTTACGGGTAAAACTTACGAAGATGCTCAATGTTCGGGGAGTTGCTCACGGAAAGCCATCTTGGTCTCAAAGCGAGACAGACACCAGGCACTGGTGACACGCTTCACCCGATAAGGGCCTTCCCACTTTGGCGTCAACTTGTAGGAATTCTTGGCGGACTGAACACGCCGAAGAACAAGGTCACCTTCCTTGAGACTTCTGGCATTGACTTTGCGGCTATGGTAGCGGCGCAAAGCTTGCTGGTATCGAGCAGCTTGTACAGCAGCCTGAAGACGATCTTCCTCAAGGAGCAGCGGGTCATCTTATCGCAGCTGCTCTTGCTCAAGCTCATCATAAGCGAGCACTCGAGGCGATCCATATACGAGTTCCGTGGGGAGAACTGCCTCTGCTCCATAGACTAGAGCGAAAGGTGTCTGCCAGTGGCTCGATTTGGCGTCGTCCTGATCGACCAAAGAACCACCGGCAGCTCCTCAATCCAATTCTTTCCGCACTTGTGCAGCCTGTCGAAAGTCCTGGTCTTGAGCCCGCGCAGCACTTCAGCATTTGCCCTCTCCGCTTGACCGTTGCTTCTCGGGTGAGCAACAGAAGCGAAGCAAACCTTAGCGCCAAGATCTTGGACGTACTGCATGAAGGTGCGGCTCGTGAATTGCGTGCCATTGTCAGTGATGATCCTGTTAGGGACTCCAAAACGGCAAACAATCGACCTGAAGAACTTAACTGCTGACTGTGCGGTCACCTTCCTCACTGCTTCCACTTTCGGCCACTTTGTGAACTTGTCGATTGCAACGTACAAGTACTCAAAGCCCCCGACAGCTTCGGGGAAAGGGGCCGAGGATGTCGAGCCCCGGACCAAAAATGGCGGGATAAAGGGATCGTCTGGAGAGCTTGAGCTGGCTGGTGTATCTGCTTGGAATGGGCCTGCACGCTTCACACTTGGTTGCTTGTGCGATTGCATCTGGAGGCTGTCGACCAAAAGAAACCTTGCGGAATGCTTTGCGGTAAGTGCTCTTCGTAATGTGATGACCACATATGCCTCCATGTATCTCCGCCAACAACTTCGGCCCATCTTCCCGGGAATGCACTTGATTTCACATCTGTTGAACCTTCTTACATGCGGTATGTCATCGACAAACTGGTACATACTTGATTGCCGGGCTACTCTCTCCGCTTCTTCTTGCTCTTTGGGAAGTTCTCCTGTCTGAAGAAAACGGACAATCTGCTGCGCCCATGCTGGAGCTTGCGGCTCGACAACAAGGACTAAGGGCACATATGCTGTTGCGGGAACATCCGCTTCTACGGCTAGAACCTGCGGCTTAGCCGGAACTTGATGTTCCCCGGCAAGCTTGCCGGAACAAAACTTGTCGGGAGCATCTGCTTCAACGGAACAAACCCTAGGGCTTGTCGGAGCAGACTGCTCCTCAGCACTCTTGGCGTTGATCTTGGGGACCTTCTTGGCGGCGGCTTCGGGGAGCTCTGCCGGAAAGTAGTCACCAGAAACCAACTTCCTCTTCTTGCTCTATCCAGTTGATGGTGTTACAGATGGTTGAGTTAGCTTAAGCACAAAGATCCACGGTTCCATGAGTAACTTAAGTCGGGCGCACTTTGACAGGCCATCTGCAATGTCGTTCTGAGCTCTCGGAACATGTTCCATCTGTAGGCCGTCAAAGTGCTCTTCCAACTTTCTCACTTCATCAATGTAAGCTTCCATCAACGGACTCTGATAATCTTTGTTTACTTGGCGGACGACAAGCTGCGAGTCACCCCTAAAAATAAGCTTCTTGATCCCAAGGTCTGCCGCGATCCTGAGACCGGCAAGCAAGCCTTCAATTCTGTAGTATTGTTTGTCGCTTGCTCCTTGGGAAAGTGCATCTGGACCACGTACTTGAGGTGCTCTCCGGTGGGTGCGACAAGTAACACGCCCGCACCGGCGCCTTGCAGCGAGAAGGCACCATCAAAGTACATGATCCATTCTTTGCTTGCTTCCTTGACGGGGATGCTCGTTTCCGAAATTTCTTCATCAGGTGTTGGCGTCCATTCTGCTATGAATTCTGCCAATGCTCGGCTCTGGATAGTTTAAGTACTCTCAAACTTGAGGCCAAAGCTAGACAGTTCGAAAGCCCACTCGACAATCACGCCTGTTATACGGATTACGCAATATCCTCTTCAATGAAAAGCGAGTGACAACTGTGATCTCATGTGCTTGGAAGTAATGGCACAGCTTTCTCGAGGCCATGAGGAGGCCGAAAAGCAATTTCTGCACGCCAGGTACCATGACCTAGCCCCCTGCAGAAGGGAACTGACAAAGTAAACTGGGCGCTGCACCATTTTCTTCTGTTTCTCCTCCTATACCTGCGCAGATCCATCCTTGTTGGGACCAGAGCTTGTCGGGGAAGCCTCTTGCTTGTCGCTGGATGCATTTGCCGAAGTTGCTGGCTCATCATCTACCTCCCTCTCCGCTACTAACGCAGCACTAACCACTTGATTGGTTGCCGCTAAGTACAACAACAACTTTTCTTGTGGCTTAGGTGCGACAAGTACTGGAGTGGAGGACAGGTATCTCTTCAAGTCCTGCAGCGCAGCCTCCGCTTCCGGAGTCCATTTCATTGGACCTGCCTTTTTCAAAATTTTGAAAAATGGCAGGGCGCGCTCAACAGACTTAGAGATAAACCTGCTGAGAGCAGCCACACAGCCGGCAAGCCTTCGTACATCCTTGACGCGCTTCGGTGCTTCAATCTGCTCAATGGCCTTAATCTTGTCGCGGTTGGCTTCAATTTGCCGCTGAGACACAAAGAACCCGAGAAGCTTGCCGGAAGGGACTCCAAACACACACTCTCGGGGTTCAGCTTGAGGTTGATCTTGCGTAGATTTGCAAAAGTTTCGTCCAAATCCTGAACCAGGGTTGCTTTGTCTTTGCTCTTGACCACTATGTCATCCATGTAAGCTTCTACATTTCTGTGCAACTGTGGCTCGAAAGCTTCGTGAACTACCCTTGCAAATGTTGATCCAGCATTCTTTAGTCCGAAAGGCATCCGTACAAAACAGTATGTGCCACATGGAGTAATGAATGCGGTTTTCTCCTCATCCTCTTCTGCCATGAAGATCTGATGATATTCTGAATATGCGTCAAGAAATGAAAGCAAATCACACCCGGCCAGGGAGTCAACAATCTGGTCAATGCGCGGCAAGGGAAATGGGTCTTTGGGACAAGCTTTATTAACATCAGTGAAGTCAATACAAAGCCTCCATTTCCCGTTCGCCTTGCGCATGACTACAGGATTGGCCAGCCACGTGGGATGGAGCACTCCTCGACTAGGCTCTTGCTTCCAACTTCTTGATCTCTTCTGCGATGAATTCTTGGCGCTCCTTTGCTTGCTTCGGGACTTTACGCTTGGCGGGCGCGTGAGGACAGACGGCAAGGTGGTGCTCAATTACTTTCACAGGAACACGGGGATGTCGACGGTTGCCATGCAAACCGTCGACATTCGCCCATGAGAAAACAACAATGGCGCTTTCCTATTTAGGGTCAAGCGTGGCACCGATGGTGAAGGTACCACCAGTGCCGTCCTCCTTGGCGGCCACTTTCTTGGTCTCTGGTGAAGCTGTCTTTATCTTCTTACACTTGCCGGTGGAGCTCGATGGTGCATCCTCGACGATAGCGTAGCACTCCGAACAGGTGCGTTTGCCGGAGTGGGCATCAGAGCTCTTGCCGGACTTGGTCTTCTTCTTCCCCCCGGGAGCTTCAGCGGCAAGTGTCTTGCGATCTGCTACGGCTGCTGCTTCCTGGTAGATCTTGTCGGTGTAGATAAGGGCATCTTTCTTGTCGCCAGGGACAGAGATGACACTTATCGGGCCTGGCATCTTGAGCACGTTGTAGGAATAGTGAGAGGCTGCCATGAACTTGGCAAGCGCTGGACGGCCGAGTATTCCATTGTAAGGTAATGGAAAATCAGCAACGTCAAAAGTGACCCTCTCAGTCCTGTAGTTTAGCTCGCTGCCAAATGTCACCGGCAACGTGATCTTCCCTTTTAGCTTGCTCCTTCCCGGGTTGATTCCTTGGAATGTACCGGTATCTTCAAGCTCACTGTCAGGGATCTAGAGTTTCTGGAGTACCGCTGAGGAGATCAGGTTCAAGCTGGCCCCGCCGTCAACTAGCATCTTTGTGACCTTGAGGTTGCGGATAGTTGGTGAAACCAACATCGGCAAGCACCCGACCGCAGTTATGCGGTCAGGGTGGTCCTCAATGTCAAAGATGATAGGCGTGCTGGACCACTTCAGGGGCTTGCGTGACTCAACTGGTGGTTCTGCTGCATTAACTTCTCGCACCCATTGTTTGAGCTGGCGGTGTGAAGTATGCAGAGAAGCACCACCGTCAACACACAGAACCTCTGTGGCTTTCTGAAACTCCTGCTCGTTGGCCTCGTCATCATCCATATCCTCATCTTCGTCTTCATCTTCATCCTTGTCGCGGCCGCGGGGAGGCCTGTCTCCTTGCCGCTGCTTGGCCTTGCCGCGACGTCCTCCCGGCGGGGCGCTTCTTGCGGATCCACGGTACCTTCTGGGACTTCTCCTTGTCGCGTCGCTCGTACTCAGCTTTCTGCTGCTCAACAAGCTGCTCGACCTTCTTGCAGCTCTGGAGATCGTGACCCTTGGTGCGGTGGATCTTGCAATCTCGCTACGGAGCCGTCCTGCTGTCGGCGGCCGCCACAGCCTCGCCGGAGCTACCAGCTTTGGCTTTGTCGGCGCCACCTCCGTTCTTGGACTGCTCAACAGCTAGCACATCTTTGCCTTTTCTTTTTACATTATTCCGCCGCGGTTTTTCCTTGCCGGGCGGCATCCTCCTTGTCGAGACCCTCCTGCTCTGTGTTCTCTCCGGGAGTTTCCTTCCTTCCTCGACGCGTACACTTAGCGGCGGGCGTAGAGCTCATCAGCGTCTCTTATCTTGCACATCGCCATCTCCTCCGCATCCTGCGATTCGCGCGTTCGATGGAGCAGCTACCGATGACCAGCGACACGATGGACATCCGGGATGTTGCGCTGCACTTGGCTGAATCTCTGAATATACTTGCGCAGGGGCTCTCCTTCCTTCTGGGCGAGCAAATGAAGATCGCTTTCTTGGCCATGAGGCTTGTGGCCGCCTGTAAAGGCGCCGACAAACTGATGGCACAGATCCGCCCATGAGGATATGGAGTTGTCCGGCTAGTGCATGAGCCAGGATCTGACATTAGGCTTGAGCACCAGTGGGAAGTAGTTGGCAAGGATCTTGTCGTCTCGTCCCCCGGCAGCTTGCACCGCGATGGTGTAGATGCTGAGGAACTCCGACGGATGCAACCTGCCGTCGTACTTCTTTGGTACATCGGCTTGAAGTTCTTTGTCTTGGGCCGGACTTGCCACACTCACGAGTGAGCAGGGCAACCTACACGTCTGACAAGTCGCTGGTTCCTGGCGCATGCAAGTCGATAGTGGGCCTAGCGCGCTGGTCTGACTGACGCCGCGCTTCTCTTCGGCGCTCGATGCGTGTGCGAGCGTCTTCTTGCTGTCGTTCTTGAAGATCTTGGCGCTGATTGCGACGAGCTCGTGGATCTGATGACGCCGTGGAGTTGGTGTCGAGGTTGACCCGGCGAGTCGGCGATCTTGGCCTTCGGGGAGGGGAGTGCACGGTGGTTGCACCCCCGCCGGTCTTGTCGCCATCGGCTCGCGCCCGGCAATCTTGCCGCAGCTTTGATGTACTCAGTTGCCGTGGAGTATCGCCGTTAGCGAAGCCGATGAGACTCTGAATTGTGGCCCTCCAATCGTCGATCTTGTCCGCCGTTGGAGGGTAGTCCAGGAGCAGTTGGGCTCGGGCCAACGCTTCTTCTGGAGTCTTTGGTGGCGGTGGTGAACGGTGCGAGGAGTGGGATATGCCGGACTTCTAACTATGTTAGAAGGAGCAGATCCGTCGAGCGACCGTGTCTTGCTTTCGTGCCAGCGGTGGCGTCGCGTGCTGGTCTTGAGCATCCCGAGATCCACCAACTCGACCTTGGTCCAACGAGCATATGGTACTGTGAGTACCATGACACTGTCGGTCTCGCGCCTCCTGAGATGGGCGCGGTGCGTGTACGGACGCCGAGGTTTGCGCGGCCTTGTCCTTGGACCTGGCGGCAGCGTGAGCTCCCTCGTCGGTGCCCGTTCTTCCTCCGGCGTCTACCCCACCACCCATTTGCACCGGTGGCGGTGGGATCGACGCGGACGGAGCATCTACCTCCGAAGCCTTCTTCTTCGGTGGCATGTCGACGAAGGTGATGGAGAAGATGAAGATCTAGCCCGCGTGAACGCCGGATCGGGTTCACACAACCTCGACGCCCCCTACCTGGCGTGCCAAAGATGTCGTGGGAACGAACACCTATGGGACAGGGGTCCCTTTTGGTCCGGCGAGGGGGCGGAGATCGCACAAAGAGCGGATCGAGGCGAAGCACGCGGGCGATTTTACCCAGCTTCGGAGCTCTCCGGAGAGATAATAGTCCTACTGCTGCTTTGTGGTTGTATTATGTTCTTGCTCGAGAGCGTGGAAGTGTCTTGGTTTGAATGAGTGAACCCCCTCTCGTTATGCATGGGCCTCCTTTTATATGTTAAAGGGGTCACCGAAGCAGTGGCACACGCATGCAGGGGTAAAAGTGTAAAAAGAACTGCGGTTGGTACAGCTACCTCTACAGTGCATCCTATCTAACTCTGACGGCAGGGGACAAGAGCATTTAATGCCCATCCGTGTCGCCCAAACAGTGCAGAAAAGCGACCGTTAGGGGTGCCACCGTTTGCCACGATGGCCATCTTGTCATCTCCGTTCGCCACCTCGCACCGCTTGGCTGCACAGCCTCTCGCCACGTCTTTGGGGCGGTCTGTGGCGACACGTCGGCGGATGTCTTTGGGCGTGAAGCGAGTGGCGGCTGCTTGCAACAAGCGCCTTTGCCACGTCGTTGTCTTGTCACGCCCGGAAGCTTGTCGCTCGTCGGGTCTTGTCGGGACGCGCGGTGCGTCGCGGCAAGTTCCTTGAAATGCCTTGGTTGGCCTTCCCGGCAAGCTCCTCTTGCCGGGGCCTTGTCCTTCCCGACAAGCTCCTCTTGCCGGGGCCTTGCCTTCTTGGCTTGAACACTTTGTTCTTGAATGGCTCCAAAGGAAACACGGAGGATCTTGGCGGGCACCCGGCAAGCCTTGCCGCGGGGCGCTGCAACTGCCCGTGCACAAGTTCGGGATACTAGTGTACCCCTACTCTAGTACACCGACATATATCCACGTACCCCGAAAACATCCAGGGGCACCACGAAATACAATTTCCACCACCGCAACCTTCTGTATCCGCGAGATCCCATCTTGGAGCCTTCGCCGGTGCTCCGCCTGAGTGGGAATCGACCATGGAGGGCCTCTACATCATCTCTAAGGGCTCTCCAATGAGTTGTGAGTAGTTTACCACAGACCTTTGGGTCCATAGTTATTAGTTAGATGGCTTCTTCTCTCTCTTTGAATCTCAATACAAAGTTCTCCTCGATCTTCTTCGAGATCTATTCGATGTAACTCTTTTTACGGTGTGTTTGTCGAGATCTGATGAATTGTGGGTTTATGATGAAGTTTATCTATGAGAAAATAATTGAATCTTCTCTAAATTCTTTTATGTGTGATTGGTTATCTTTGCAAGTCTCTTCGGATTATCAGTTTGGTTTGGCCTACTAGATTGATCTTTCTTGCACTGGGAGAAGTGCTTAGCTTTGGGTTCAATCTTGCGGTGTCCTTTCCGAGTGACAGCAGGGGCAACAAGGCATGTATTGTATTGTTGCCATCGAGGATAAAAAGATGGGGTTTATATCATATTGCTTGAGTTTATCCCTCTATATCATGTCATCTTGCTTAATGTGTTACTCTGTTCTTATGAACTTAATACTCTAGATGCAGGCAGGAGTCGGTCGATGTGTGGAGTAATAGTAGTAGATGCAGAATCATTTCGATCTACTTGTTGCGGACGTGCTCCCTATATACATGATCATGCCTAGATAATATCATAAGTATGCACTTTTCTATCAATTTCTCGACAGTAATTTGTTCACCCAACGTAATACTTATGCTATCTTGAGAGAAGCCACTAGTGAAACCTATGGCCCCCGGGTCTATCTTTTGTCATATAAGTTTTCCATCAACTTTTATTTGCATCTTTTACTTTCCAATCTATATCATAAAAATACCAAAATATTTATCTTATCTTATTATCTCTATCAGATCTCACTTTACATGAAGTTTAGTGAAGGATTGACAACCCCTTAATCGCGTTGGTTGCGAGGTTCTTGTTTGTTTGTGTAGGTGCGTGGGACTTTTGAGGAGCCACCTACCGGATTGATACCTTGGTTCTCAAAAACTGAGGGAAATACTTACGCTACTTTGCTGCATCACCCTTTCCTCTTCAAGGGAAAACCAATGCAGTGCTCGAGAGGTAGCAAGAAGGATTTCTGGCGCCGTTGCCGGGGAGGTCTTCGCTCAAGTCAAGACCTACCAAGTACCCATCACAAACTCATCTCCCTCGCATTACATTATTTGCCATTTGCCTCTCATTTTTCCTCTCCCCCACTTCACATTTGCCTTTTCTTCGCCTTCTTCCTGTATGTCTGTTTGTTTGTGTTCGTGCCTTCTATTTGCTTGCATCTTTGCTTGCTAAAAATATATTGATATGGATCCACTTGAAGTGTTTTACTTGGATAATCTTCGATCCTTATGCGCTCGTGCTGAAACCCCAACTAGCCTAGTTGATGGGAAATCTTTAGATGAGCATGCTCGTTTTGTGCATCACTGTTTGTCTGAAAAAGGGAGACTCTTATGGGATCAAATAAACAGATTGTTGTGCTATGCTTGGAATCTCTGTGAAATTTATGATTTTACTTGTTGCTCTAAGAACCCTAAAAAACACCTCCCCTACCTTTGTGAGTTTAATGATAATGAAGTCTTATCTTCCTATGCAAAGGGTGTTTATAGTTACTATGATATCGAACAAATTGAAGAATTTGTTGCTTTTAAGGGTGCTTATGAAGTTGCTTCTTTGATTGAAAAGTATGATATTACTCTACGAATCTGAAAATTTTGACATACTTAAATATTGCTATGAAAACTATGCTCACAATGGTATGCATGAATCTATAGATAATTATGATTCCAATGATTTGATTGAAATATCCCTTGATGAACATGATGCTTGCTATTCTTGTGGCCATGATGCCAATATTTATGGAGGTGAATTTGATATAGTCCCTTATGTTAAACATGAGGTTGTTGCTATTGCACCCATACTTGATAGTTACTTTGATGAAAAGCATGATTGCAATGATGTTATTATAAATTCTATTAATGTCAATTGTGCTAGTAATATGCAATACCCTAAGCTTGGGGATGCTAGTTTTGCTATGTCTACTATTTGTTGCAATGATCATGATTGGGGTGATTCTTTTTATGATCTTGAAAATTTATTTAAGCCCCATGATGATGAATATAAGATTGATAACCGTGTTTGCAATATTATTGAAAGTGGGTTTGGAAGAGTGCCAACTTTAGATCCCACATATTTGGAGAATGTTCAATCTTATGAAATTTTTGATAAAAGTGGGTTTGGAGAGGTCATGACTTTAGTTAATGTTAATCCCACTATTTTGGAAGAGTGTCAACTTTGCATACATGTGGATCGTATTAAGAATGTGTTTTGTGATAGCTATATTGTTGAATTTGCTTATGATCCTACATGTAATTATTATGATAGAGGAAATTATGGTTGTAGAAATTTTCATGTTACTAAATTACCTCTCGTTATGTTGAGATTGCTATTGTTTCTCTCTTCTTCCTTGCATATGGTAGTTTTTGCTTGCCTTTATAATTTGTTTGCTTATAAAACGCCTATGCATAGGAAGCATGTTAGACTTAAATGTGTTTGTCACATGTTTCATGATGCTCTCTTTGTGTTTCATCTTTCGTGTGAGCATCATTGAAATCTTATGCCTAGCTAGGGGCGTTAAACGATAGTGCTTGTTGGGGGGCAACCCAATTTTATTTTTGTTTCTTGCTTTTTGCTTCTGTTTAGTAATAAATATTCCATCTAGCCTCTATTTAGACATGGTTTTATGTTTTAATTAGTGTTTGTGCCAAGTAGAACCTATAGGATAACCTACGGTGATAGTTAATTTGATTCTGCTGAAAAACAGAAACTTTTACGCGCACGAGAATAATTTTGATAAATCACAGAAACGTGATTTTGTATTGATTCATTTTGAAGTAGATCAATAGACAAATTTCCCATGACTTCCTATTTTGGTAGGATTTTTAAAGTTCCAGAAGTATTCGAAAGTTACAGATTTCAACAGACTATTCTGTTTTTGATAGATTCTGTTTTTCATGTGTTGTTTGCTTATTTTGATGCATCTATGGCTAGTATCGGGGGGGGGGGGGTATGAACCATAGAGAAGTTGTAATACAGTAGGTTTAACACAAATATAAATAAATAATGAGTTCATTATAGCACCTTATGTGGTGGTTTTTCTTTCTTGCACTAACGGAGCTTATGAGATTTCCTGTTGAGTTTTGTGTTGTGAAGCTTTCAAGTTTTGGGTAAGGATTTGATGGACTATGGAATAGGGTTTGTCAAGAGCCTAGATATTCAAGGACAACCAAAAGCCTAAGCTTGGGGATGCCCCGGAAGGCATCCCCTCTTTCGTCTTTGTCTATCGGTAACTTTACTTGGAGCTATATTTTTATTCGCCACATGATATGTGTTTTACTTTGAGCATGTTGTGTGATATGAGTCTTTGCTTTTTAGTTTACCACAATTATCCTTGCTGTACACACCTTTTGGGAGAGACACACATGATTTGGAATTTATTAGAATACTCTATGTGCTTCACTTATATCTTTTGAGCTAGACAACTTTTGCTCTAGTGCTTCACTTATATCTTTTAGAGCACGGCAGTGGATTGATTTTGTAGAAATTGTTGATCTCTCATGATTCACTTATATCATTTTTAGAGTCTTTTAGAACAGCGTGGCATTTTCTATGTTTATAAAATTGGTCCTAGAATGATGAGCATCCAAGTTGGGTATAATAAAAACTATCATAGAAAGTGCATTAAACACTATGATCAATTTGATGCTTGATAATTGTTTTGAGATATAAAGGTGATAATGTTAGAGTCATGCTAGTTGGCTAATTATGAAACTGAGAAATACTTGTGTTGAAGTTGGCAAGTCCCATAGCATGCACGGATGGTAAAAGTTGTGTGACAAATTTGTTGCATGGGGTGCTCTTTTAATTGTCTTCCTTATGAGTGGAGGTCGGGATCACGCAATGGTTAACTCCTACCAACCCTTCCCCTAGGAGCATGCGTAGTAGTATTTTGCTTCAAGGGCAAGTAGACTTTTGCAATAAGTATATGAGTTCTTTATGACTAATGTGAGTCCATGGATTATACGCACTCTCACCCTTCCACCATTGCTAGCCTCTATTATACCGCGCAACTTTCGCCGGTATCATTCACCCACCATTTACCTTTCTCAAAACAGCCACCATACCTACCTATTATGGCATTTCCATAGCCATTCCGAGATATATTGCCATGCAACTTTCCGTTGTTCCGTTTATTATGACACGCTCCATCATTGTCATATTGCTCTTTGCATGATCATGTAGTTGACATTGTATTTGTGGCAAGGCCACCTTCATAATTTTTCATACATGTCACTCTTGATTCATTACATATCCCGCTACACCGCCGGAGGCATTCACGTAGAGTCATATTTTGTTCTAAGTATTGAGTTGTAAATCAATAGAAGTGTGATGATCTTCATTATTAAAGCATTGTCCTAAGTGAGGAAAGGATGATGAAGACTATGATTCCCCCACCAGTCGGGATGAGACTTCGGACTTTATAAAAATAAAAGAGGCCAAAGAACCCAAATACATAAATAAAAAGGGAAAAAAAGAGGCCAAAGAAGTCCACCAAATAAAAAAAGAAAAGAAAAAATGAGATAAAAGAGAGAAGGGACAATGCTACAATCTCTTTTCCACACTTGTGCTTCAAAGTAGCACCATGATCTTCATGATAGAGAGTCTCCTATGTTGTCACTTTCATATACTAGTGGGAATTTTTCATTATAGAACTTGGCTTGTATATTCCAATGATGGGCTTTCTCAAAATTCCCTAGGTCTTCGTGAGCAAGCAAGTTGGATGCACACCCACTTAGTTTCTTTTGTTGAGCTTTCATATATTTATAGCTCTAGTGCATCCGTTGCGTGGCAATCCCTACTCACTCACATTGATATCTATTAATGGGCATCTCCATAGCCCGTTGATATGCCTAGTTGATGTGAGACTATCTTCTCCCTTTTTGTCTTCACAACCACCACCCTATTCCACCATAGTGCTATGTCCATGGCTTGCGCTCATGTATTGCGTAAGAGTTGAAAAAGCTGAAGCGCGTTAAAAAGTATGAACCAATTGCTTGGCTGAAATCGGGGTTGTGCATGATGGGAGTATGTTGTGTAATGAAAATGAAGCATGGCCTAACTATATGATTTTGTAGGGATAAGCTTTCTTTGGCTATGCTATTTTGATAAGACATGATTACTTGTTAGTATGCTCGAAATATTACTATTTTCATGTTTTATGGACTTTTATCTTGAATCATTTGGACCTGAGCATTCATGCCACAATAAAGAAAATTACATTGAGAATTATGCTAGGTAGCATTCCACATCAAAAAATCTGTTTTTATCATTTACCTACTCGAGGACGAGCAGGAATTAAGCTTGGGGATGCTTGATACGTCTCCAACGTATCTATAAATTTTTATTGTTCCATGCTATTATATTACCCGTTTTGGATGTTTATGTGCTCAAAATATTACTCTACACTTTTATATCATTTTTGGGACTAACCTACTAACCGGAGGCCCAACCCGAATTGTTGTTTTTTGCCTATTTCAGTGTTTCGAAGAAAAGGAATATCAAACGGAGTCCAAACGGAATGAAACCTTCGGGAGCGATCTTGTTGGAACAAACGCAATCCAGGAGACTTGGAGTGGACGTCACGAAGTAACTGAGGCGGCCATGAGAGTGCCAGGCGCGCCCCCACCCTCGTGGGCCCCTTGTGGCTCCCCTGACCTACCTCCTTCGCCTATATATAACCACGTACCCCAAAAACATCCAGGGGCACCACGAAAACCTATTTCCACCACCGCAACCTTCTGTATCCGCGAGATCCCATCTTGGAGCCTTCGTCGGCACTCCGCCGGAGGGGGAATCGACCATGGAGGGCCTCTACATCATCTCCAAGGGCTCTCCGATGAGTTGTGAGTAGTTTACCACAGACCTTTGGGTCCATAGTTATTAGCTAGATGGCTTCTTCTCTCTCTTTGAATCTCAATACAAAGTTCTCCTTGATCTTCTTGGAGATCTATTCGATGTAACTCTTTTTGCGGTGTGTTTGTCGAGATCCGATGAATTGTCGGTTTATGATCAAGTTTATCTATGAGAAATAATTGAATCTTCTCTGAATTCTTTTATGTGTGATTGGTTATCTTTGCAAGTCTCTTCAAATTATCAGTGTCGGTGTACTAAAGTAGGGGGGCACCTTAGTACCCCGAACTTGTGCACGGGCAGTCGTAGCACCCCGCGGCAAGGATCGCCTGACGTCCGGCAAGGCTCCCCACCGCTCCTTATCACTGCCATTCAAGAACAAAGTACTAGCCAAGAACACGAAGGCCCCGGCAAGAGGAGCTTGCCGGGAAGGCCAGCCAGGGCAACATCAGAAGACTTGCCGCGGTGCCCCGCGCGCCCCGGCAAGACACAGCGGCGATAAACTTGCCGCACAAGCGAGAAGCAGGGCATGGCGAAGCGCTTGCAGCGGCAAGGCTGCCACCAACTCCAGCGCCCACAGCGGCGTCATCACCGAACCGCCCGAGCACGTGGCGGGATACTACGCAACCATGCAGAGCGAGGTGGCAAGCGGAGCTGACAGGCGCCGTCGTGGCACCGGAGGCTCACCTAACGGTCCTCCACTTGCCTTTGTTAGGCGGCCGGACGGGCATTTAATGCCCTTGTCCCCTGCCGTCAGAGTTAGGTAGGGGCACTGTTGTGCGCTGTTATACCAACCTGCGTTTTTATGCTTATACCCCCTCTTCCTATGCTGCCACCTGTGGGTACCCCCTTCAGACTATAAAAGGGAGGCCCATGCGCACGTAGAAGGGGTTCGATCCATTCGACACACAGCACCACCGTATGCTCGCGCGTTCGAGCTAGATCAAATAACAACACAGAGCAGCAGTAGGGGTGTTATCTCTTCGGAGAGCCCCGAAGCTGGGTAAAGATCGCCCGTTTCCCCGCGTGTGCTCGACCTCGATCTGCTCTGCGCGTGACCCTCGCCCCCCTGCCGAACCAGAAGGGGCCCCCGAGTGCCCCATAGGTGTTCGAGGCCACGGATACGCGTCCGGACCCTGACATCTTTGGCGCGCCAGGTAGGGGGCGTCGAGTCGTGAGCATCTGATCCGGTCTCCACGCGCGCTACATCAGCGTCATCGTCAACATGCCACCGAAGAAGAAGCCTTCAAAGGTGGCCGCTCCGTCTACATCAACTCTTCCACCGCCGCCGGAGCAAGCGGGCGGTGAGGTGGACGCCGGCGCGGCAGCAGGTGCCGCCGGTGGGTCTCGTGTCGTCACCAGATCCAAGAACAAGGCCCCACAAGCGTTGGCGACGATGCAAACGCCGCGCCCGTCCCAAGAAGTTCAAGGCCAACAACACCCCGGTGCTCCAAGCACCGTGCTCGCGTTGGAGCAAGGCCAAGCCGGTGGGTCGCGAAGCGCTTCGCGCGCGCATGCACGCAACGCACCTGCTTGGTGCGGCGAAATCTGATCGCTGGGCGGTGTTGCTCCTCCCAACCCGGTTGGGAGTCTGAGCACGTCTCGCTCCTCGCGCCACCCATCACCACCGCTGCCCAAGACTGCCGAGGAAGCGCTGGCCCGAGCCCAACTGCTTCTAGATTTCCGTCCAACGCCACACAAGATCGACGACTGGAGGATGGCCATACATAGCCTTGTCAGCTTCGCCAGCGGCGGCTCAAACCCAGCGGCGAGCAGCGTCGAGGCCCGACAAAACGCCCGGCGCGGGGCGGCGCCAGCAGGACGGCTGAAGTACCGCTTCATGCGCTCCCAGCCCCGAGCCAAGATCGCCCGGCTCGCGGACTAACCTTGCGCCGACTCTACGCGTCATCGGACCCGCGAACTTCGCGGGATCAGCGCCACGTTCTCCAAACGGCAGCGAAAACGCTTCCTTTTCGTGTCGGCGCCGGAGAAAGCGGCGTCAATCGACCAGCGCGCCGGGCCCGCTATCGGCAGCGCCGCGCCGGAGAACCAGCGACTTGCCGTATCGCGGCTGGTTGCCCTGCGTTCACCCATGAGCTGCGGCAAGTCGATGTTAAAACTAAAAACTTCAAGCGGATGTGCCGAAAGTATGATGGCAGGATACACCGTCGGAGTTCCTCGACATCTACACCATCGCGGTGCGAGCTCTTTGGAGGACGCGACGAAGATCTCGCCAACTACTTCCGGCGGTACTCAAGCCCAACGTCGAGATCTTGGCTCATGCACTTGCGAGCGGTTCCATCTCTTCATGGGCGGACTGTGTCATCGGTTTGTCGGTGCCTTCACGGTGACCACAAGCCTCATGGCCGGAGAGTGACTTACACTTGCTCGTCCGAAGGAGGGGGAGCCCTGGCAAAATATATACAAAGATTCAGCCAGGTGCGGCGTAACATTCGAGCGTCCACCTGCGCGATTATCAGCGCGTTTCATCGAGCGTCGCGTAACCGCGAGATGAGGAGGAGATGGCGATGATAAAGATCAGAGATGTCAGCGAGCTCTACGCTCTCGCCGACAAGTGTGCACGGGCTGAAGAGGGGAGGAAAATCCCCGGAGAGGTTGCCGGAGTAGAAGGATCTGACAACGAGGACGCTGCCCCGGCAAGAAGGAACCGGAGAGCACCTCAAGTATGTGGTCCAAATGCACTTCCCCAAGGAGCAAGCAACCAACAATACTGCAGAGTATGAAGGCTTGCTTGCCGGACTCAGGATAGCAGCAAAGCTTGGGATCAAGAAGCTTATTGTCAGAGGTGACTCGCAGCTTGTCGTCCATCAAGTTAATAAAGATTATCAGAGTCCATTGATGGAAGCATACATCGATGAAGTGAGGAAGTTAGAAGAGCATTTGACGGCCTACAAATGGAACCGTTCCAAGAGCTCGAGAATGACCTGCGGATGGCACAGCCGAAGTGTCTTTGCACTCAAGTTACTGTGGAACCGGTACTTTTGTGCTCAAGCTGACTCACCATCCGTAACACCATCAACGGGACTAAGCAAAAAGAAAGTTGGTCACTGGCGACTACTTTCCGGCACGACTTCCGAGCCGCCGCCAACAAAGTCCCGAGGATCAACACAGAGATTGCTGAGGGGCAGTCTGCTCCAGCAAGCCCTAAGGTTTGTTTCATTGAAACAGACGCTCCCGACAAGCCGCGTCCCGACGCGCTTGCCGGGGGGCATCACGCTCCGGCGGAATCCCAGATTCTTGCCGTAGAAGCGTATGTTTCCGCAGCAGCATTTGCGCCTTTAGTCCTTGTCGTCGAGCCTCAGGCTCCGGCATGGGCACAGCAAATCGTCCATTTCCTTCAGACAGGGGAACTTCCCAAGGAACAAGAAGAGGCGGAGAGTAGCCCGGCAATCAGTATGTACCAGTTTGTCGATGACGTCTTTGTGTGAAGGAGATTCAATGGAGTGAATTAAAGTGCATTTCCGGGAAGATGGGCGGCAGCTATTGGCGGAGGTACATGGAGGCATATGTGGTCACCACATTGGCGCAAAGCACTTGCCGCAAGGCTCTCGGCAAGGCTTCTTCGGCGACAGCCCTCCGAGGATGCAAGCGCACAAGTAACCAAGTGTGAAGCATGCAGTTCCACTCCAAACAGATTCACCAACCAGCTCAACCTCTCCGGACAATCCCTTTGTCACTGGCCATTTTCGATGCAGGGGCTCGACATCCTCGGCCCCTTTCCCGAGCTGTCGGGGCTTTGAGTACTTATGCGTTGCAATCGACAAGTTCACGAAGTGGCACGAAGTGGAACCAATAAGGAAGGTGGCAACCACGGTCGTGATCAAGTTCTTGGTCGATTGTTTGCCATTACGGAATCCCAAACAGGATCATCACCGACAACGGCACACAATTCACGAGCCACACCTTCATGCGATCGCCCAAAATCTTGGCACCAAGATTTGCTTTGCATCCGTTGCTCACCGAAGCAGCAACGGTCAAGCGAAAAAGGCGAACAGCTGAAGTCTTCTTGCGAGCTCAAGACCGAACTTTCGAGAGGCTGCACAAGTGCGGAAGAAATTGGATTGAGCATTGCCGGTGGTTCTTTGGTCGTCAGGGCGACGCCAAATCGAGCCACCGGCGGACACCCTTGCTCTCGTCTACGGGCGAAGCGATTCTCCCCACGGAACTTCGTATCACGGATCACCACGAGTGCTCGCTTATGATGAGCTTGAGCAAGAGCAGCTGCGACAAGACGACGCGCTGCTCCTCGAGGAGAATCGTCTTCAGGCCGCTGTGCGAGCTGCTCGCTACCAGCAGGCTTTGCGCCACTATCATAGCCGCAAAGTTAACGCCAGAAGCTTCGAGGAAGGCGACCTTGTTCTTCGGCGGATTCAATCCGCCAAGAATTCAAACAAGTTGACGCCGAAGTGGGAAGGCCCTTATCGGGTGAAACGAGTCACTAGGCCCGGCGCTGTCCGCCTTGAGACCGAAGATGGCGTTCCAGTGAGCAACTCCTGGAACATAGAACGTCTTCGCAAGTTTTACCCATGAGGCGCGGTTGCCGGACCAGTTCCGGCAACCACTTTCTTTTGTACAAGCATTGCCGCTGTCGCATGTAACCCTTTGTACAAAGCGGGCGCGATTCCGTGCGTAAATAAAGTTCGCGTGTTTCGCACATCTCGTCAAATTTAATGCATTATCTTCCTTTTTGCATCTATACCTGACACTCTGTGCAGCACACCACCCCGGTAAGCAATAGTGTACCTTAAGGTTCCATACGATTATTTTCTCTTCTTTCTTCTCATAGACAGAAGATTCCTCCGCCCGCAAGTTCACCGGGGGGGGTGTAGAAGTATGGAACAGGCGACGTTCAAAGGAATCCAGCCTTGCCGGGTGTAGAAGTATGGAACAGGCGACGTTCAAAGGAATCCAGCCTTGCCGGGACGCCGAAGACGGAAAAGCTAAGTAGCTAAAATTTGGGCCCGCTCAAATTTAAATTTCTTTTCCGGTTATAACCCTTGAACGTTCGTGCTTTGTATGGCAAACCTGTGCGCGGAGGAATCGACTCGCGGCTAAGTTGCGCCCCTACGTTGTTTTCGAGCCCGCTTGACAATACGAGTGAGTTGCAACTAGCCCCGACAAGATTCCTTGCCGGAGGCAGCACCGCCAGTGGGCTGCTGATGTTCCGCACTCAGCAAGTGTGCTTGCCCCGGCAAGGTCCCTCAAAACTCAGAGTAAAAGCATACGAAGGACGTAGCATGAAGGGGGATAGCTCGGCTAGCAGTACTCATAATTAAGTTATATTACAAGAATGACTTATTGTGGCACTAACTGAAATCGTTCTCATAGTTAAAAGACAGCAGCAAGGAAAGAGGAAAGGAAGAGCAGCCTAATCCGCGCGCCCGCCGTCGAGCCTCTTAACCTCGTTCACCTTATCCACGATGGGCGCGACAATGGCCCTGAGGCCCTCGACGTCAGCACCTGCCGGCAGCTTTTTTGTGACGCGGGAGAGGTCGACGTCCGGGTTGCGGAAGAGGACCTTCACCAACACTTTCTCCAAGACCCGGCACGAGACGGTAGCGACTCTGCGGCCACCTGCTTGGGATCCTTTCCGGAGCTGCCGGCGCCGTCACCACATCCTTGAAGAAAAGCGTGAGCTTGGCGCTGGGTTGGGCGTTAAGCCATGGAATACCGAAGCCCGTCAAATCCAGCTCCGCCAACTCCTCATCAATGGCGCGGCAATGTTGGCGAGGCCTTCCGTCGAGCTCCACCGTGGTTTTGAGGTGTTACGGGCTTGGCGGCCCTCGTCAATAGCTCCTCATGGTCCACGAGGTCCTTCTTGAGGTATCTTCCCGTTCTTGGCGGCGTCCGGCGTCTCCGTCAAGGCGGCCAGCTTCAGCTCGAGATCGGTGCTCGAGTCCTTGGCGGCGTCCAGCTCTTTGATCTTCTCGGAGAGTTGGGCTTGCAGATCGCCGTGGGCGCGCGCGTCCTCCTCACGGTCACGCTGGAGTGCGGCAAGCTCCTCGTCTTTCCTCGTCGCGTCCGCCTCCAGGCCGCGTCACTTTCTCCTCCAGCTCTTTCTTGGCGGCCTCGGCAGCCCGCGGCAGCATCTTCGCTTCCTTGGCGCCCGCCGAGTATTTATTCCCGACGGCGAGCTCCTCATCGTGGCTGTCCAAGCGCTTTCCGTTGTATCAGCTCACCGTCCCGCTTGGACAGCTCCTCGGCGGCAATCCTCTGCTGCTCTTCGGCTTCGGCCCTCTCCAGAATGAAGGCTTCGCCGCTTCATCAAGCTGCGCCCTCTCCTCGACGATAGGCCGGAGGGCCGCTTGTTCGCGGCTCTTGAGCTCTTCGCGTGCTTCTCTATGTCGGCTCCGCTTTGCCACGACAAGTGCTTCCGGGACCACGAGTTTAAGCTGCAGACGCGGTAAGTGACACCAGTTTCCGGAGCAGCTCCTCCTCCTCTGACTCACCGCTGCTGCTGCTTGGCCTATCGACCACCGCCATCCCAGCCGAGGCGAGTACCTCCCCATCAAATTCCTCTCCTTCAATTGGCGCCCTGGAGCTCGATGCCCAGGGGAGCTTGATGTACACACCCGCGCCGGCCTTCAGGTATACGCTGGGTTGAGGCTCCTCGGAGCTCGGCACCGTGCCAGCAGCGGAGGGATCAGTGGTTGGCCTGGCGCCTTGTGCCCCTGCGTCCTCCGGGCCGTCGGCGCGATCACCGGACCCCTCACCGGCCCCTGTGCCGACGGCCCCGGCGGCCTCCTCGCCAGCAGACCCCTCCGCGCCGGCCCCTTCCTCGGTGGCAGCGGCGTCATCAGTGTTGCCGCGGCCGCCCCCTCAGCAGCGGCCTCGGCCTCCATCCAGGTCCCGAGGAATATCTAAAAGCGGGGAGGAAAAGAGACAATCAACAACGGAAGAAATTAAAGGGAGGTCGGCGGGTTCAAGGAAAACCCCGGCGAGGAAGCTCACTGCGCTTGGACTCCGAACAGGTTCCATCGCCGGGGGCTCGTCGGTCTCGCCCCTTGCCGGGGACCCCTTCCTTGTCGGAGACGGCTCCCACACCGGGGAGTCGGCCCTCGGTGGCGTAGTGGAGGCCGACGACGCCTCTGCGTCGAACCCCGGATGCCCCTGGTGGGCCTGCTGTCCTCCTGCATACAAAAGAACCAACGATCAAGATGTTGGCTGAGGAAGAAGCGACCTTGCACCCCCCATGACGAAGGATGAATCAAGACGCTCACGCCGAGGGCTGTGCTGGGGGCTGCTGCGAGGAGAAGGGATTGGGTCTGTCAAAATGGTCTCGGACGCATCTTCTGCTATCACGGCAGGATCGTCTTCGACGTTGACCACGGGGACTTTGGCCCTCTTTGCCGCCCTCTCCGCCAAAGTCCTATTACGAGGCATAAGTTTGGAGAAAAGCAGGTCAGATACAAGGCAAGCAATAAGAAAGATTGGGAGAAGGGCAAACACGGTGCGAAGGAGGCCTTACTCCCCCTCCTCTTCCTCCTCGTCGTCGTTGGAGCTCAACGCGGAGAGATCGAACTCCGGCACCCTCTCGGCACGACGTGGTGGAGGGGTGGGCTCCCTCCGGCGCTTGTCGGGGGCCACGACAGGATCAGGCGTGGCGGCCCGGGAAGACCCCGCCTCGGTTGCCGGCGGCACAGGATCCGCCAGCGGCTCTGGCGCTTCGCCCGCAGTGGAGCGTGTCCCACGACGCCGCGGCTGCGGGGCGGCCTGTTCCTCCGCCAGCTCACCGACCCGACGAAGGCGCCTCCTCGGACGGAATTGGGGCTGCGCTGTGGGCTCCGCGTGTGGCGGGCCGCCTGAAGACGGCTGGCCGCTCGCGCCCTCAGCAGACTTGCCCGTCCCGGCCTCGACCTCTCCCTCGCCTTCGCCTTCCCCGGCTAGCGCTTCCAGGGCGGCAAGGCTTGCCGCCGCCGCGGCATCTGCCTCCGCCAGCGTGAATCCAACTCGCCCACCGCGGCGGCTGCGGCGGCCTCTTCGGCCCGGCTAGCAATATATGCTAGCTCTTCGGCAGTGGTGGCGCGGGTGAGGAGTTTCTGCTCATCGGAGTTGACTGCCGCCTCAGACAAGTTGTCAAAAAATTGTTGCACGACCTCGGCGGCAGGCTCTATCCAATTCGCATTTATCCCATGCAAATCACACTCTGGCATCATCGCGTAGATGCGATCGCGCTGGGAATTGTTGCACAAAGGGACGACACCCCGCGCCAACTGGAACCACTCCGGATGGTTGGGATCATGCTTGAACATCTCCCTCAGCATCGCGTCGAGCTCCATGACCGTGAAGTTGAAGTTGAGGCCTGGGCGCAGCCTCATGAAATCTGCCGGGCCGCTGAACTGCCAGGCAGGCCGCCCCCTCGCTTGCGGAGAAGCGTCTGGCAGCGGAGAAATCCGCGCCCGCCCCTGTGGTAAGCCCGGCTGCTGGCCGGAGGATTCGGTGGTGGCGATCGACAGCTTAGCGTCGTCCGTGACAGGCGCTCGATCGTTGCGCGCACCACCCGAGTCTTGCGCGGCTCGGTGAGCGGCGGCGGGTTGTCGTCACGGATCAACACCACTCCGCCCTCCACTCGTCCCACTTGCTGCGGAGTTAGCGACAAGTACACCTCCTTCATACCCATCCGGGAGGTCAGGCGATTCCGCCCGGCGGTGACTCCCCTTTTTCAGCCGAGGGGAGAAGTAATGACGGAAAAGGGCCACATTGGGGAGGATGCCAGCGAAGTTCTCGCAAAGATCTTGAAAACCGCCATTGTCGAGCGGCGTTAGGGGTGAAGTCAGCAGATGAAACCGTAGGTGTTCATGATATCACAAAAGAAATCGGAAAAGGGTGGGCGAGCCCGCGATAGAAGAACACGGGAAGAAGTAGTACCCCACAGGGCACTTCTTGATTTAGAAACCTCATGGAAATCACCGGCGTCTTGCGGATGCGCCGCGTTTCCATCGACGAAAAAGGTAAAACTCCGTCATAGCGCCTCGGAATGCTTCGGGGAAAGAGCACTGCTTCTGCGCAGCGCCTCGAGCTCCATAGCCTCGGCGATTTAGCGGCCTTCGCAGCCTTCGCGGCGCCGTAGCCTTCCGGTTTTGAGCCATGACGGGGAGGCGAAAGCGGCAGCGGCGGCAGGCGGCGGGCGCTGTTTTCCTCTCGATTCGGGACACGAGGAACAGCGGAGCTTCGGAGGAAGGAGCTGCAAATGGCGGAAGTGGAGAACGGCCCCGTCCCCACGCTTATAAACAGGAGATCTGGCGTTCTGCGTTTCACAGGAATTAAGTATAGACCCACGTCTCCCACGCGCCGCAATCGGCAGCGTCTTGAATTCGGGGAAGGCGCGGTGGAGTCGGAGCCGTTCTTTGTGTGGACCAAGGCCCGCGTGCCGTCTGCTGACTTGGGCCTGGCCCAACAACGCCGGCACCGTGTATGGCCCAGAGCCGGGGCTCTGTCGGTGTACTAAAGTAGGGGGCACCTTAGTACCCGAACTTGTGCAGGCGGTCGTAGCACCCAGCGGCAGGATCGCTGACGTCCGGCAAGGCTCCCCAACGCTCCTTATCACGCCATTCAAGAACAAAGTACTAGCCAAGAACACGAAGGCCCGGCAAGAGGAGCTTGCGGGAAGGCCAACAGGGCAACATCGGAAGACTTGCCGCGGTGCCCGCGCCCGGCAAGAAGACACTGGCGGCCGACAAACTTGCCGACACAGCGAGAACAGGGCGCGGCGGGCGCTTGCAGCGCAAGGCTGCCACCAACTCCAGCGCCCCACAGACGCGTCATCACCGAACCGCCCGAGAGCACGCGTGGCGGGATACTACGCAACCATGCAGAGCGAGGTGGCAAACGGAGCTGACAGAAGCGCCCGTCGTGGCACCGGAGGCTCACCTAACGGTCACTCCACTTGCCTTTGTTAGGCGGCGGGACGGGCATTTAATGCCCTTGTCCCTGCCGTCGAGTTAGGTAGGGAACCTTTGTTGTCTTGTTATACCAACCTGCGTTTTTACGCTTATACCCCCTCTTCCCTACGCTGCCACCGTGGGTACCCCTTGAGACTATAAAAGGAGGCCCATGCGCGTAGAAGGGGTTCGATCCATTCGACACACAGCACCACCGTATGCTCGCCGCGTTGAGCTAGATCAAATAACAACACGAGCAGCGGTGAGGGTGTTATCTCTCGGAGAGCCCCGGCTGGGTAAAGATCGCTGTTTCCCGCGTGTGCTCGACCTCGATCGCTTTCTGCTGCGACCCTCGCCCCCTGCCCGAACCGAAGGGGCCCCGAGTGCCCCATAGGTGTTCGAGGCCACGGATCTGCGTCCGGACCACGACAATCAGTTTGGTTTGGCCTACTAGATTGATCTTTCTTGCAATGGGAGAAGTGCTTAGCTTTGGGTTCAATCTTGCGGTGTCCTTTCCGGGGACAGCGAGGCGACAAAACACGTATTGTATTGTTGCCATCGAGGATAAAAAGATGGGGTTTATATCATATTGCTTGAGTTTATCCCTCTACATCATGTCATCTTGCTTAATGCGTTACTCTGTTCTTATGAACTTAATACTCTAGATGCAGGCAGGAGTCGGTCGATGTGTGGAGTAGTAGTAGTAGATGCAGAATCGTTTTGATCTACTTGTTGCGGACGTGATGCCTATATACATGATCATGCCTAGATAATCTCATAACTATGCACTTTTCTATCAATTGCTTGACAGTAATTTGTTCACCCACCATAATACTTATGCTATCTTGAGAGAAGCCACTAGTGAAACCTATGGCCCTCGGGTCTATCTTTTATCATATAAGTTTTCCATCTACTTTTATTTGCATCTTTTACTTTCCAATCTATATCATAAAAATACCAAAAATATTTATCTTATCTTATCATCTCTATCAAATCTCACTTTCGCCAGTTTCTGTGAAGGGATTGACAACCCCTTTATCGCGTTGGTTGCGAGGTTCTTGTTTGTTTGTGTAGGTGCATGGGACTTTTGAGGAGCCTCCTACTGGATTGATACCTTGGTTCTCAAAAACTGAGGGAAATACCTACGCTACTTTTCTGCATCACCCTTTCCTCTTCAAGGGGAAACCAACGCAGTGCTCAAGAGGTAGCAGATGTACATGCATGACAAAAAACGCGACCTACTGTGACAAACACGTATCATCACAGAAGTGTATTTTTTTGTAGTGTATCCCCAAATCAATAGAGGCATCCACGAAAACACTTTTGCGCCATGCAACCTTCTGTACCCATGAGATCCCATCTAGGGACCTTTTCCGGTGTCCTACCGGAGGGGGATTCGACCATAGAGGGCTTCTACATCAAAACCATTGCCCTTCTGATGAAGCGTGAGTAGTTTACCACAGACCTACGGGTCCATAGCTAGTAGCTAGATGGCTTCTTCTCTATCTTTGATTCTCAATACCATGTTCTTCTCGATGTTCTTGGAGATCTATTCAATGTAATACTTTTTTTGCGGCATGTTTGCCGAGATCCGATGAATTGTGGATTTATGACCAGCTTATCTATAAATATTATTTGAATCTTCTCTGAATTCTTATATGCTTGATTTGATGTCTTTGTAATTCTTTTCGAACTACCGGTTTGGTTTGGCCAACTAGATTGGTTTTTCTTGCAATGGGGGAAGTGCTTAGCTTTGGGTTCAATCTTGCGGTGACTTTCCCACTGACAGTAGGGGCAGCAAGGCACGTATTGTATTGTTGCCATCAAGGATAAAAAGATGGGGTTTTCATCATATTGCTTGAGTTAATTCCTCTACATCATGCCATCTTACTTAATGCATTACTCCGTTCTTTATGAACATAATACTCTAGATGCATGCTGGATAGCGGTCGATGTGTGGAGTAATAGTAGTAGATGCAGACTCGTTTTGGTCTACTTGACACAGACATGATGCCTATATTCATAATCATTGCCTTAGATATCGTCATAACTTTTGTGCTTTTCTATCAATTTCTTGGCAGTAATTTGTTCACCCACCGTATTATTTTCTATTTTCAGAGAAGCCTCTGGTGAAACCTATGGCCCCCGGGTCTATTTTGCATCATATAAGTTTCCGATCTACAATTTTAGTTTTCGATCTTCTATTCTTGCAAGCTTTTACTTTCCGATCTATAAACCAAAAATACCAAAAATATTAACTATATTGTTTATCTATCTCTATCAGATCTCACTCTTGCAATTAACCAATTGAAAGGATCGAGAAGAGGTGTCTTGATGGGGGTGATTAGACCCTCAACAAGTAAAGATAGCAGTTTTAAGTTTTTCAAGTTGAGGTTGGAGATTAGCACAATTTCACACATTCACAATACAATCCAAGCAAGCATGCAAAGAGTATATGAGCAGAGGAAAGTAAAGCGTGCAACTTGCAAGAAAGTAAAGGGGTGGAATTGGAGTGTGCAAACGCAATTGGAGACACGGAGATTTTTGGTGTGGTTCCGATAGCTGGAGCTATCGTACATCCACATTGGTGGAGACTTCAACCCACGAAGGGTAACGGCTGCACGAGTCCATGGAGGGCTCCACCCACGAAGGGTCCACGAAGAAGCAACCTTGTCTATCCCACCATGGCCATCGCCAACAAAGGACTTGCCTCACTTGGGTAGATCTTCACAAAGTAGGCAATCTCCTTGCCCTTACAAACTCCTTAGTTCAACTCCACAATCTTGACGGAGGCTCCCAGGTGACACCTAACAATCTAGGAGACACCACTCTCCAAAAGGTAATAGATGGTGTGTTGATGATGAAGTCCTTGCGCTTGTGCTTCAAATGATGGTCTCCCCAACACTCAACTCTCTCTCGCAGATTTGGCTATGGTGGAAAGATGATTTGAGTGGAAAGCAACTTGGGGAAGGCTAGAGATCAAGATTCTTGTGGTTGGAATGGAATGTCTTGGTCTCAACACTTGAGTAGGTGGTTCTCTCTCAGAAAATGAGTAGTGGAAGTGTAGGCACGTTCTGATGTCTCTCTCCACGAATGAAGAGTGGGTGGAGGGGTATATATAGCCTCCACACAAAATCTAGCCGTTACACACAGATTCCCAAATTTGGTGAGACCGAATGGTGAAACTCAGTCAGACCGATTCAGGTCAAAATGTGAACGTTAGAGTTTTCGGTGGGACCGACAAGGTCAACTCGGTGGGACCGATGTGCAAGGGTTAGGGTAAAAACCTCAACTCAGTATCAGAGAATTGGTCAAGCAAACTCGGTGGGACCGATCACATGAACTTGGTGGGACCGATTTCAGTAATAGGCACAAACAGAGTTTGCAAGCCCATCTTGGTGAGACCGAGATCCCATCGATGAGACCGAACTGATTAGTGTTTGGCAGTGGCTATATCAAATAAACTCGGTGGCGCCGGATATATCAAATTGGTGGGGCCGAGTTTGACTTTTAGGTTTAGGACATATGTGGATATAAGAAAGTGGTTGAGGGTTTTGGAGCATATCACTAAGCACTTTGAGCAAGCAAGTCATTAAGCAACACCTCATCCCCTTTAATAGTATTGGCTTTCCTATGGACTCAATGTGATCTTGGATCACTAAAATGAAAATGTAGAATCTTGAGCTTTTGCCAATGTTTATCCTTAGCATCTTGAAGGGGATTCACATCCACTACAAAAAAAAGACACATCCGTGACATTTTGGGCCGAACGAAATTTTTTTCTGTCATACATATGACACTTCTATGACGATAATTGTGACAAAACCCGGTATCATCATAGATGTGGTGGGCAGCTACTTCTATGACAAATAATCATGAAAGAAAATGGGCTTTTCGTCCTGGGCGGGCCGAAGACGCAGCTGCATGACATTCTTTGGGCCGTCCATGATGGAAAAAACCATGGTAGAAGCGAGGGGGAGGAAAATTTCGGGGAGTTGCCGGTTACGGTGGGAGGTCGGGGCGGCGATCGCGCGTTTCTCGTACATGTACGCTGGCGTGTGTCGCGGCGTTGGCTCTAATCGAACTGAAGCGGGCGTTGGGCTCTAATCGAACCCGAGCGATTGCAGACCGAGGCTACGCGTTCTTGAACCCGGCGATTGATCGATGGTGTTAACTAAACCCGATGGGCGATTCGCCGCTCTGCTGCTAATCGAAGCCGATCGATCGCCTCTGGATGAGCAATGGCGTTGCGGGGGATGAGCGATGGCGGTGGCGTTGCCTCTGGATGAACGAGGAACTGTGGTGTGGAGGGCTGGATGAGCGATGAGCGGTGGAGGGTGGCCGTGGAGGGTGGTTGAACAGACCCCGTGGTGTGGAGGCTAGATGAATAGTAGGCGGTGGAGGGGTGCCCGTGGAGAGGTGGTTGTATAATAGCTGGTGGAGTAGCGCGCAGTGGAGGCTGGATGAACAGGAGCCCATGGAGGCTGGAGGAGGTAGACGGTAGCTTGTGGAGGCTGGAGGAGGTCGACGGTGGAGATAAACAGTATCCCGTGGAGTCCGTTTTACGATGCGCGCACCTCCCGATGAACAGGACCCCGTTTGACCGTGGCGCTCCAACACAAGTCTGTTTAAATCCGTTTTGCGATCGCCACACCCCTCCCGGTCAACAGGACCCCCGTTTCGACCGTAGGAGGTCCGTTTCGTCCGTTTTGCGGTATGCCACACCCCTCCCGATCAACAGGACCCCCATTTCGACTGTAGGAGGTCTGTTTCCTCCGTTCTGCGGTACGCCACACCCCTCCCGATCAATAGGACCCCGTTCCGAATGTAGGAGGTCCGTTTCCTCCGTTGTGCGGTACGCCAGGCCTCGTTTCCATCGCCTGTTCCGTCCAAGCCCTCCCGATGAACACGACCACACATTTCGTTCCGACCCAGCCGCTTGGCTCCCCATGAACACGACGACGACGCTGTTTCTCCGTTCCGACCCAGCCATGTACGTATGCACGAGTAGGCGTTCGAGACCCCGCCCGTATGTACACATACGTGGCCGTATTTTCTTTCTTGCACCCTGGCCGCTGTACGTACGTGTACATGCTACGTGTGTGCCTCTACTACGACACGTGCGCGCCTCTACTACGACACATGCGCCCTCTACATCGACCAGTATGTACGTACACGTTCGCGACCAGGATGACAACACTCGTGCGCTTCAACCGTGGGTCCCGGTATTTAGGCACTTCCTTACTGCGAAGATGTAGCTGGTGGGTCCCAGCGGTCGAGCGCCGTCGTTTTGTTTTTGTTTTTTTGCGGACGCACTTCCTTGCGTCTGAAGGTGTAGCTGGTGGGTCCCAGCGGTCGGGCGAATCGTTTTTTGCGGAAGCACTTCCTTACATGCGAAGATGAAGCTGGTGGGTCCAAACAGTCAGGGGGAAACGTTTTTTCTATGAAATACAGTGGCCCGTCCGGTAGGTCCCAGCTGTCAGGTGGAGGAATCATTATTTTCTACGTAATAAGGAGGCACTTCCTTGCTGCGGCCGTGGACCCAGCTGTCAGCCTCTCCACGTACAATCCACATCCGATGGAAGTCGTTCCTTGATCACGTTGACCACGCCACGCCGAGAGCACCAGGGCGGTGGACGACGGCGAGGCCTAGGAAGGGGACGACGGGGAGCCGGGGAATACGCGACAGTGGAAGCCCACGCAGAGAGGAGTACGAGGGTTCACTGGTTCGGCTGCGGTGTGAGGCTACCATCGCCGCAGGGCCTGGCCAGCATTGGGAATAGTAGGGGGCGGTGAGGCCTCCGTGGCAGCACAGCCGGCCACGGGAGGCAGCAGCATGCGGCACGACCGGCGCTGCTTTGGGCGGCTCTAGCAAGAAGACCACAGGTTGAAGAAGCACTACGGCCGTTGGATGGACATCGTACGGTCACTGGAGCTAGAATCGTTCATATTGACTAAAGTTTACAAGACCCCGTCCCCAGCCAACTTAGTAGGCCCATTAAGTCAGCCTCCCACCATGGTGGGTCCCACTAGCGGGGAGTATTCATTTTTTGTGCGTAATAAGGAGGCAATTCGGTGGAGTGCGAGTGACAATGGGGAACATTTTTTCGCGAAATACGCTGGCCCGTCTAGTGGGTCCCAGCAGTCAGGGGGAAACGTTTTTTTCGCGAAATAAGGTGGCCTGTATGGTGGGTCCCTGCTGTCAGGTGGAGGAATAATTATTTTGCGCATAATAAGGAGGCACTTCCTTGCGGCCGCCTGGACCCAGCTGTCAGCCTCTCCACCTACAGTACTCTTCCGATGAAAGTCGGTCGTTGACCACATTGACCATGCCACGCCGAGAGCACCAGGGCGGTGGTCTGGACGATGGTGAGGCCTAGGAAGGGGACGACGCGGAGCCGGGAAGACAGCAGGTGGAAGCCAGCGGAGAGAGGAGTCTGAGGTTCATTGGTTGGCTGCGGTGTGAGGCTGCCGTCACCGCAGAATAATAGGGGTGTGGGTGAGTAGAGGATGGCTTTGCCAAGGCGGGAGTAGTATGGGCGGTCGGGGCCTCCGGCATCCTGACCGGCCACGGGAGGCAAGAGCACGCGACACGACCGGCGCTGCTTTGGGCGGCTGGAGCAAGAAGAACAGAGGTTGAAGAAGCACTACGGCCGTTGGATAGACATCGTACGATCACTGCAGCTAGAATCGTTTATATTGACTAAGTTTTTTTGAGCGATTAAACCAAGCTTTATTCAGAAAATTCCACATGGTGTGGGATACAACGCTGATCATGGGATTGGCCTAGCCACAGGTGGCGCCCCGGTCCCAGTGAAAAAGCATGCTTGGCTAAACTATGTGCCTCTACATTGACGACACGAGATTCAAAAGTAAATGTAAAGCTAAGTAAAGAAGATATAGCCCATTTGCGATTTGTAAGAATGTACAGCCCATTTAACTAAGTTTATATTGACTAAGTTGACAAAGCCCTTGGTACGCGTGAACTTAGTAGGCCCACGGCTCGGATTTGGCAGAGAACATATAGCCCATTTGCGATTTGTAAGAATGTACAGCCCATTTTTTAATTCTAATGGAATTTACTACAGCCCATTTACAGTTTGTTAAAAGTACAACCCAACTTCTAGCTAGGACAACGATTAATAATTTCAAACAACCGCTTAAAACAGAATTCAAAAAAAATTCCCACATTTTGATGGGATCCGAAATATTTTTATCCGAAATTTCTAGTCAGGTTTAATATAATTTCAAAATAAAGTTGTATTACGTTAAAATCCAATGAAATATTGCGCGCGCAACAAGTAATGAAATTAAAATTTCCAAATTCCAAAAATAATATATTTTTCAAACTAATTACGTGTTTGGTGCATAGTACTTGCCCAGTTATTATAATTACATCCCATTTATTATTTCTTAAAGTCCATTTTCTTGTTAAGCCTAATGCATACCGCCTAGGAAACTTGGCAGCCCAGCGGGGCGGATAACAAGTTGACCCGGATATTGTGTACAACTGTCGGCCTAGTTGTATTGCTGATGTTGAAAAAAAAGCCTGTGTAGTATAGTACAACCTAACATGGTTACTCAGCCCACATTCAGTGACGCCGGAAAGGCCCAAACAAGTCTTCTGTACAACTTTTTGAAGTCACTCAGCTCAATTAATAACTTAAGAAAAAATTAGATTGCAATGGAACCTAATTAAAAGCTGTCACGAGCAAATAAATAATTCAATGGGTCCCACTTGTGCGTGTGCGCGCATGCACGTGTGTTGTGTGTGAGAGAGAGAGATAGAGAGAGAGACCCATCGGTCGATGCTCGTAAATACATCTTTCAGCCATATGCATTGTTGATGCTCAGTAAAAACTTATATAGTTGACACAATCATATAGAACATCATAGCACACTGAACTTGCATACAAAAATTTCACGCAGGCGGCACAATCAGGATGAAAGCAGTGGATCGCTACGGGAAGGGCTATGTTGAAACCAACGAAGTCGTACATAATGGTTCATCGTCTTTATAAATGACGGGGAAATATCTTGAATGTTGTGCAAAGAAAACAGACAGACAACACAATAAGTTCTGCTAGCACATTAAGTTGACATACAGCCCTTTCTAAAAAAGTTCAGGTACAAAATTAGAACAGGTCACAATCAAATGTCTTGGCATATCGATTAGCTTGGACCCATAGCTCGATTTAACTAGTACTATCGACAAGATTCGGTTGTTACCTCAAATTAGAGCACATCCAGGCAGCCAGCCCCGCCTCTTCTCCCAAAGAAGCGATGGCCTCCGCCGTAGCGATGGAGTAGGCCTGTGCCATCCATCGTTCCGAGCAACAGGGGAAAGTCGACATTGACTCACGTAATGGATGTCATCGATGGACCACGGCACCGGCGGCGGCGAGGACTTCGATTGATGGATTGACTACTTCTTGACATGGGCGAACACTCGTCAGGTACATCCCTAACGTGGTCCGCGGCGGCCTTGGTGGCGGCGAATAGTACAACCCCGGTTCCTGCACCGGTATCTCAACACCAATCACCTTCGGTATGGTGGACGGCTTCTTCATCCATGCCATAACCGTCAGAGCCCAGCATCCTGGAGGAACAAACATACTTATGAGCTCACCTCCAAGGTCATTGATAAGCTCGTTCATGGTCTCATTGTTCCAAGCACGTCGAGGCATGCCGTGGAAGGTAAGCTTTGTTAAAAACTCAAGCTCAGAGGGCACCGAGCCCCATCCTGGGTGCCACCGATCAAAGCTCACCAGCGTGCCATAGCAGAACAAACGCCGGGAAGATTCGAACACAAGACTGCAGTCGAAAGTTGTCCGGAACCTGACGAAGAAATCAGCCGGTGGCGGACAGACTTCGATGAGCAAGTCACTTATTTGTATGTCATGCGCACAAGAGCTTTGACAAGGTCGTCCGGCGAGACGGGAGGCCGGTCACCGTTGATGGTTACCATCAGCACTTTGCCGGCAAACTGGTCGTCAAGCGCCGCCATGCCACTATTGAGCGACAGCACGCAGCGACCGAAGGCAGGACGGGCCTCAGGATCTCCGGCTCGGAGATCCGCATTGACCGGCGACATGATAGTGCGCTTGAGTACGAGGAGTCTGGGAGGTGGATTTGGGGAACTGGGTAGGAATTGAGATTCGAGAGGTGGGGAGGGCGGGAGGCGGGGATGAAAAGGTAGCATGAATTTGAGCACGCCAATATGCTCTCGACACGCAGCACACGAAAACACCGTGGCGCCCACATGTCGGCCTAAGAGTCCTTATTCTTTCTTTTTGGAGAGCCGGCCTTTTTCCAGATCTGTTGAGAGCCGGCCCGAGAGTCATAATTGACTGTTTGGCATTGCATTACTACTCGGCCCATATTCAACAACACCTCACCGGCCCAAACAAGTGTACATCATCGAAAAGACAGTGAGCTCAAATTATATAACTTGAAAAAGGAGATATACTCACGAACAACGGAGAATGGTGATGCCCTCATTTAGCCCACCAAGAGTGCGAGACAATAAGCAGATTCGAAACAACGATATATACAGCATTCAAACACTGACTAGTGACTACTGCTGACATAAACAGCAAGACATGATAGTTCATAAGAAGTCTTGCTACACCACCAAAACGCACCCATCTGCAGCGCTCAGACTCTCGTGATCCAGACAAGAATGACATTCTAAATAGAAGCAACTATTACATAGAAAGAGTGACATAGACGAGGATGACCAAATGACAAGGAATATGCATAACAAAAGAAAGAACTACCCATCCAGAACCAGCAGCAAAGACAACAAAGTCATTCGAAGAGATGATCCAACACCATCATAATTTGCAGCCCCGCTTCAGAGACCAGTGATCCGGAGACACCAGTACTCCACCCTCTCGATGCAACAGCCCAATTACCTATCAACCTCAAGGCTTGAACCACATCACTGCCTGTCGTAATTGAGACATCCAAGGATCAAAGTTAATCCGGATGCCTTTGTCATTCTCACCTTCTTTTGGCTGCAGGCTGTATCATTGACAATTAGGGGAGTTTGCTCCCGAACTCCTAGGGCTCGCCGTGTGACCACGATTTTCCATAGCAAGAGCCTCTCTGCCATCATGGTCCTTGCCAGCGGTGATCTCTGGTTAATCGGATAATTGAGTCAGAAAGCGGAGAGTGTGAACCAAGGCTGTTTACCGCCTCCAACTAAAAAATCCTAAAGGCCCCAACAAGCCGGTATCCTGCTCATAGACGTAACAGCTGTTGTCCGGATACTCACGTATTACACGGTGCTTGTATATAGTGGGTTTTTTGCAATAGAACTTCTCTGGTTCATGTGCCCGAATGATCATCAGTCTTTTGCCATTGTCTGATCGAGCGAGGAACCAGTTGTGCTTCCCTGTTTTTGGCAAAGGTGGTGTGATTACAAAGGGCAGTAACTATAGGGACACTGCATCATATCAAAAAGGACATGCATTGTTAATGTAAGATCAGCATTGTTCGAGTATGAGTAGGATAATGCAAGAAACAACATTGATATGTCCTGTTGGGCTGGGAGGAAAATACAGGAAATGTATCTTGGGTTCGAAAATATAGAAGTGCCATGCATGGTTATACTCATGTTATCTCGCAATCGATTCTTCACAGAAAACTACCATGTCATGCATGTTATGTAATCATGTTCTGTCCTCACAAAAAAATTCTTCAAGGTAACTAACGGACCATGCATTGTTATATACTCGTGTTCTGTGGGCAAAAAATTTGTGAGGATATTATTCTAGCCATTGATTGCTGAAGGGCGAATATATGTATGTACACATGGTAAGCATTGCATGATTTCACTACTTCCAAATATAGAGTTCTCCATATGCACATTTACTTCCCTAATGTATGGTTAGATGAAACCAACAGTGTGGTGCATGTTTCTACATGATAAAATGAGGAAACTAACATGGCCATTGATACACACTCATATTTAGTAGTAGTATATAGATTACTATAAAATAAGGATAATATCCATATATTCCTAACCGTTTGATTATCCAGGGTACAAATTGGCTGTAATGACATGGTCACAATCGCATGAATTAACTCATTCCAAATATAGCTGATTTACAGCGTCTCTAATACATTGCCATAGTTCTACTCAAATTCTGCTCAAACAGGGATATGCCAATCATCACAAAAAGTTCAAACAGTGTCATGGCGTCATCATTAACATGAGACGGAAACAACTTACAGCGCCGTCCCAAAGAATACGTGGTGCCATCTGCTTTGTCGATCGCGTAGATGATGCCATTGTGTTCAATAGCATCACAGAAGTGTGTATCAGCTTTGACGATGATCCACTGCGAGCCGAGTTGTCTCCAGCTAAAGAAGGCACCAGCGTAAAGATAGGCGAGTCCACGGTCGAACAAGGCAATTAGCTTGAAGTCTGCATAATTCGCATGTCGTGTGGGCACTTGGCAGATTACAATCTTCTGCAAAAACATCCGTCCAACTGACGTAGTAATCTAGATGACTTGGACCGCGATGGTAATACTCTATATAATCCAACGGAGGAAGGATAATCTCATGGGAGGTCTGGAAGTTCACGAGCACCAACTTTTTACCGTCTTCTCTGAAGGCAGCCATCGATGGGAGTTCATGCCGACCCGGTACATACCTGCCAAGAAGTTTGGGCGATGGTGATCAGATTGATGTCGAGGAAATGATGTCTGACGACACACTACATACACGCAAAGAAGTTTGGCTAATGGAGATCGGATTGAAGTCGAGGGCATCATGCGCCTCCGTATCATGGTGAGCCAATCTTGCAAGACCGATAGCGCAAGCGGGGTGTCTTGAAAAGCTTAGGCCTCGCTTGACGATGGCGTGTGCATGTCTCCGAGCATGCATCCAGCCCAGGCGGTCAACATATCCATACACAAAAACAGAGGTCGAGGATGTCACTGGGGAGATTGCTCCAATCGCGGCTCATATGGATCTTTGCGCGGTTCGTGTTCGGCCATGGTGGAGTTTGGAAGGGGCTTGATTCTGGGGAGAAGGATGTCGGTCTTTGGAGCGGCTAGCGAGGAATAGTGGTCTTGAGGGAGGCGAGTGAGGCGATGGTACACGGGGGCACAGTGAGATGGAGACGGAGATGGAGACGGAGAAGGAGATGGAGATGGACTGGTGCTATGGGAGCGGAGAGGAGACGAGGCGGGCGCCAATGTGTTGTCTGCGAGAGGTAACAGTACGCACGATTACATGTGGTGAGGCTGACTTTGATAACCCGAACACGCCGCCTTGCCTGGACTAGTGTCAGGCGCAGGGTGTTGTCACTTCACTGTGAGGACCGGATGAATAGTATTTTGACCATCAAGTGTACCATAGTTGTACTACTACTACTACTACTACTACTACTAGGAACATGAGTGCTCCAGTATTGTATAGCGAAAATAGGTCTCCCGTGCTAGCATGCCTGTTCACTTCATCAGGTATCATCCATATTGCGAGCAGAACCAAATTCTCGTCCATGCCCAATCAACGCCCTACCACGATGCATGCAGTGGTCGTTCTGGTGCATCCAGGACGGCATGTAGATCATTCCACACTTGAGAAGAGGAAAAATGGGAAGGTAGACGTGGCAGTAGAGGAAGAGAACGCTGGCTAACGAGGCTGGGAGGGGATCAAGCGGGAAGTTAATGCTCCATGCCTAAAGGTTTTGGGAAAACCTGATTTTCATAAGGTGACTTATACTCACCTAAACGGAGGGAGTATTCCTTAACCAGAGAATGTTGTGTCTCCCACTCACGCGCTCAAAAAAAAGAAAGCTACGACACATTTTTTATATGTTTGCATAGGTCCCACCTATCAGGAAGGATGGGCACATACACGAACAGGTACGACTCCTCAGTATACCCTCATAGCCTTTTCGTTTACTCTACCTAGCCATCTAATCAACTGCCTGCACGCCACTTCTCCCATTTACTTCTCCATCGAGAACCGATTCGCCTCGGCTTCTTCACCTCCCCTTCGTATTCATTTGCATCCAAACCCCACTGCGTTCACATTGTTTTAACCTCTTTAAATAATCATCTACTACTATAGTTAGACTAGCCATCTAATCCTAATTCTCCAAACCATAGCCCTCTGTTCCAGCGGTTCCAAATGGTGAAAGAGATCGAGATGCAGGTTTTTAGCGTCCAACATGTCCTCGTCGAAGGCTTGATGCGCATAGTTGCCACCGTCACCGTCCACCCAAGGGTTGTTCGGCAGTGGATCAAAAATGTATCCAACTCCCTCAAAAAGGTAGAGACGAGGGTCATCGGTCTCGACGCAGAGTACACGGAGCATGCCCCTGGGA
The DNA here is from genome assembly GCA_021437245.1 of Aegilops speltoides. Taxonomy (NCBI): domain Eukaryota; kingdom Viridiplantae; phylum Streptophyta; class Magnoliopsida; order Poales; family Poaceae; genus Aegilops; species Aegilops speltoides. The sequence goes on from CM038141.1 coordinate 263,308,969, forward strand.
AGATCCAGCGCGCCGTCGTCCTTCAGCTGTGCCTCGAAGATGATGTTTTGGTGTACCACATCATACACTCGCCGTCCATACCAGGTGAGCTTCACGATTTCTTGTCTCGGGAGGATGTATACTTTTGTGGGGCAGCCATCGAAGGGGACAAATAGAAGCTGGAGTCGTACAACCTTGATTTGAAAAGCATCGCTGACCTACAAACCAGAATCAAAATTCTTGTAGAAGATTGTGCTAAACAGACACCATCCCTATTCGACGTAGCAAATTTTGTGCTCAGTACAAATCTTCAGAAGGGTGACGAGACAGTGGCATTAAGGTCGTCTGGATGGGAGAATTATCCCTTGACGTACGAGCGGATACAATATGCTGCCCTCGATGCCCGTGTGAGTTTCAAGATAGCTGCAAGGTCCAAAGAGCTTGTTGTGAAGCCGTCTCCCACAGAGAATGAGAAGAAGAAGAAGAAGAAGAAGAAGAAGAAGAAGAAGAAGAAGAAGAAGAAGAAGAAGAAGAAGAAGAAGAAGAAGAAGAAGAAGAAGAAAACATTGCACCAGCAGGAGGGCATTATGGATGGATGAACTATTTCCTCTCTTGTAAAAAAAATTATTCCCTCTCGGTGTATATTGATATAGGTGGACTATTTCGATGGTGTGCATGTATTTGGAATAGAGTAGTTGCATGGGTCCGCTTGACTATAAGGAACTATGTATCCGCATATATAGCTTTCTCTGCTACTCCTTCCAGTGATCGGTATGCAGTGCATGTGTCCGTAGACATGAAAGCTTGTCCATGGAAGTTCAACTACGGCGACCATCACGTTTCATCTCGCGATTCCCACAACGCCTCTCCAACCCACGGCACCACGCCCCCCGACGTGCTCCTCACCCCTCTCGGCCGCACCACCCCTCTGCCTTTGTGTGCATAACATGTGGGCCACCTAAAATGCGGCGAGCATCAAGTTTCTACCACAGCCACCTGTGATTCCCACGACACCGCTCGAACCCATGAAACCACACGTCCCCCGACCTGCGGCTCACCCCTCTTGGCCCCACTGCCCCTCTGCCTTTGGGAGCATTACATGTGGACCAGTCACCTATTGGGTCCACAGACAGCATGGTCCACCTTTGACCACCATGTGCAAGGTTCGTGCTATCTTATTCAATCTCACCGTGGTTCCATCGTACCAATTCATGCGGTGGCCCGTTGCATGGCTGATCCCAATGTTGGACAAAGGTTCTACGGGAACGGTGTCACCGTTGTAAATGTTGTGCAAATTGATGTTGGTACCCTCCCATACATATGCAAGCCAATCTCCACTTGCACCGAGCCTAGCCTGTGAAACAGTTGGCAGGGGGAGAATTAGGAAATGGACATGGAAGTAGTCTTTAGAATGCATTTACTACGTGATCAAACTCATCTTACCTGCTCATCAGAGGAAATCCCAGTGCCCCTCAATGTCGGCATCTCAAGGGGCGTCAACTTGCAACTACGGTCACGCCGCGCTGGAGAGACCACCAAGGAAACATCCTCATGCGTTCCACGGAACATCAAGATGTATTTGTATGAGTAGTTTATCTTGTGAGAGAAAAGGATGAACGAGGGAAGGCCTCTAGAGATAGAGATAGACACTACTACTACCAATGTGCTGGCCCGTGCGTTGCAATGGATCCAAACTAGTAGAATAATACTTGTTCACGTGCTTGAAATATAAACACTCTACTTTTGATATACATGTGTCAGCAGACACGATAGCTTCTCCATGGAAGTTGAACCACGACGACCATCACATTTCTTGTTTCTAGTTTTCTACCACTGCCACACCCACACGCGATTCCCACGACACCACTCCAACCCACGGCATGATGTCCCCCGACGTGGACATGGATCCTCTGACGTGGCTATCACCGCCTTGCCCTGCCTTTCCTTCGCTGACAGGTGGGACCCACGCTTATCGGTCCCACATGTCAGTGACAGAATGGTAGGATTGTTTGTGCCCCTCATCCCTCTCGGCCCCACCGCTCCTCTGCCTTTGTCTGCATGACATGCAGCCCAGCTAAACTGCGGAGACCATCAACTTTCTACTATAGACACATGCGATTGGACGCGGTTTGCCTGCTCCGCTGCTTTGCTCCGATCCGTACTCCCGCACCAGCGAATTTTCATCCAGCGGCTGTGACAAATTTTGTCCCGGGCATCAATCCTCAGCTGGAGTACTTATGTACTACAGGTAGTACCCACCGGTGTGGCCATCTATGCCTCAGAGCATACGACGCCCGGTTGTGGCACCTCGCCACGCCACGCCACCACCGGCGGTGCATCTCGAGCAGTAATTCGCGAACCACGCCACCACCATGAGAATGACATGTGGGCCAGCCGCATTTAAGGTCCGCATGTCATTGACTCATAGGCCGGGCACTAAGCCACTGAAGTTCGGTCCTGTGGGCTCCGAGAGGGAATTGTAACTCCTGCGGCAGGCCTTGTGGTGCTCCTGCAGTACGAGCTCGTGCCAAAACTGGAATTTGTTTCTTACTAGTACTATCAACTGGAGTAGTACTAGTAAGGTACACGTGCATTGCACGCATGAGATTCTGGTGGTTTGTGCATTATGCTTCTACATGTGGAGTTTTCTGGATTCTAACATGTGGCAAAATCTGGTGGAATGTAAGGTTAGGGAAGTTTGATTAACTTAGGTGAGTGTTTGGTTCAAGCCACACCTTAGGCAAGCCACACTAAGGCCCCACATGACATACACACAAAAAATGTGGCAAGATTCCCTTAGGCTTGCCAACTTGTGGCTCTCATTTTGAAGAACTAATAACTTTGCCTAAGCTTAGTTGTGGCAAAGTTAGTCATGAATTAAGTTCAACCATGGAGTCTTCTAGATTATACATGTGGCAGAATCTGGTGGATGATATCCAACGGCCAGTAGTGCTCGGATTTGCCATCTTTGTACCATCGTATTGGCTTCATCCAACGACCAACTTTCAAAGTTTTTCACACACTATATAGGGGGTATAGATATAGATGTGCCGGTCCGTTGCAATGGATCCAAAGTATATCTATTTAGTGGAGTGCACTCTAAACACATTATCTATTTATTTTTATCTAACCTTCCGTAGCCATGCAACCAAGCCACATAAGCTTCATGGGTGCCCCCCACATCATATTATTCATACTACTGAGGGATCGAAGAAGGTGAGAGTGTCTAGAGGGGGGGTGATTAGACTACTCGACAAGATAAAGATTCTGTCTTTTATCAAGGACAGATTTTGGCAGATTTTGCATAACACACAAGTCAAGTAGCACACTACACATGCAATTCTAGAGTATGGGCAGCGGAAAGTAAATTGCACAAGTAGTAAAGAGAAGTGGAGAAGATCAAACGCAATTTGGAGACGCGGTGATTTTTCTCGAGGTTCCGATAGGTGGTGCTATCGTACTTCCACGTTGATGGAGACTTCAACCCACGGAGGGTAACGGCTGCGAGAGTCCATGGAGGGCTCCACCCACGAAGGGTCCACGAAGAAGCAACCTTGTCTATTCCATCATGGCCTACGCCCACGGAGGGGTAGCCTTACTCGGGGTAGATCTTCACGAAGTAGGCGATCTCCTTGCCCTTACAAACTTCTTGGTTCAACTCCACATCTCGATGACGGAGGCTCCCAAGCGAAACCTAACCAATCTAGGAGGCACCACCCTCCAAAAGGTAATAGATGTTGTAGATGATGATGAACTCCTTGCTCTTGTGCTTCAAATGATAATCTCCCCAACACTCAACTCTCCTCACTGATTTGGCTGTGGTGGAAGAAAGGATTGAGTGGAAAGCAATTTGGGAAGGCTAGAGATCAAGCTTCATATGGTGGGAGTGGAGCAACTTGATCTCAACACAAGGGTAGGTAGTTCTCTTCTCAGAAATGTAAGGTAGGAGTGGTAGTTCTTTCGATGGCTCTCTCCACGAATGAAGAGGGGTGGAGGGGTATAAATAGCCTCCACACAAAATCCAACCGTTACACACATTTGAGCAATCTCGGTGGGACCGAAGTGGACAACTTCGGTGAGACCGATAGTTCAAATAATGTGAGCGTTGGGATTTTCGGTGGGACCGAATATACAATCTCGGTTAGTCCGATTCGTGCAATGACAAGAGCATGCCGTTTTGGTGGGACCGACTTCATCATCTCGGTGACACCGATTTGATGACGAAGGTTCTGAAGCTTGGCAACTCAAGTTTGATGAGACCGAGTTCGAATCGGAAAATCCGAGTTTACTAGGGTTTGGCTTATGGCTGAGGTGGTTCATCTCGTTGTGGTGAGTTTGGAATATCGGTGGGACCGAGACTACTTATGAGTGTATATGGCGGTGAAAGTTCTTGATAGTTTAGGAGATGTATCACTAAGCACTTGAGCAACGGACCATCATCATAACCTCGTCCCCTTTTAATAGTATTGGCTTTTCCTATGGACTCAATGTGATCTTGGATCACTAAACCAAAAATGGAGTCTTGAGCTTTTGCCAATGCTTGCCTTAGCATTTTGAGGGGTCCACTTCTTTAGTCCTTTTGCCATGCCAATGTGATTGAATTTCCTGAAACATACTTGATAAAAGCATTAGTCCAACCACAAAGTATGTTGTCATTAATTACCAAAACCACCCAGGGAGCAAATGTGCTTTCAACTACGTTGATTGAAAAAAAAGATAAATCACCCAAAACAAGATCTTCCCGTTTTTGTTCCTATGATGTTGTGCCGTGCACGTACCTACTAGTTGTATAGTGGTACTACTAGTAATATAGTATTAGGAGTACAAACTTGGTACTAGTAGGAGTAGTACTAGTACGGAATGCTCCTACTCTATCAACGAGCCCCATCTCACCAAATTTCTTGGCTTCCGTGCAACAGCTAGATCTTCCTTCTGTTTTCCAACCCGGCGGCGGGCGGGGTGTCGGTTTGCTCAACGGCGGTCCCACATGAAAGTGGAAACGCTAGGAAACATGCCTTCCCTAAGCTATGTGTCGTGCCGGACGGGCCGTGTTGTACCCCCGATTCCCGGGCGTGGGGGGTGCGACGCGAACGCGGCAGGCCTTTTCCTTTTACTAGCAATGTGCCCGTGCGTTGCGACGGATCCAATGTAGTAGAATAGTAGTATTTGTGCACAAACTTTAAAGAAATCACTATTGTTTTGATATACTCCTAATATATTACTCCCTCCGTACCTAAATATTTGTCTTTTTTGAGATTTCAAATGGACTATCACATACGGATTATATAGACATATTCTAGTGTTTCTAGCAAGATGCTCACGCGTTGCACGAAGTTAATGGAAAAGGTAAGCACAACTTATAAATTGACGGATGGAGTACTAGTTAGAGTGATGCATATAATTAATCAAAGAGATCGCACACGTCGGTATTGACTGGAACGAGAATACAACATCACAATAAGAATTAAGGCCACGATGATGCGATCACAGTGCTGGTTACAGAAGGCAAGAAGAAAGATGGATCCACGAACGTACGACCTCCTCCTCCTCAACTTAGTGCGCCAGGCCACCGACCGGCGGCTAAGGAGCGGCGGCTTTTGTGGCGAGGTCGAGGTGCTTCTCAGCAAAGGCATCCAAGGCTTCCAAATGTTGAGGAAGGCCAACGTCGTAGCGTCCTCACTGGCCTTGTAGATACCTATGTACATGATTTGCTCGTACACGTGGATGTGTAGGTCGACGAATTCTTGCAGAGAGAGGCGCCTCGCGGCGAGTGCGACCTCCAGGTGGACATTCTTCGTGGCGTCGGTGGGCGGTCGCAGGGCCACCAGTGCTTGAAAGAGGTTTCGGCCATGGAGGCCGATTAGGGTGGCAGGCAATGAGGAGCCCAGACGCGCGGGCTGGAGGAGTATGGCGATGTCGTCCGTGAGCTTCTTGAGGACGGTGAACTTGTTGCTGGTGGCAACGATCATCTGGTCCAACTGAGAGTCGTAGTTGGCGTTGACGGCGGCCATCCACCAACCGGTCTCCAACACCGTCTGGAGACGATCCTCGGCGCCATGCCGCAGGCCGGCATCGTGGACCATCTGGCGCAGCCGCTAGCCGCTCACGCACATTGCCGCCATGGGTCTAGAGTGAGCTCTTTTGCGCTTAGTGTAGGTGCTTAGGCAAATGCTTAGGTGCGTACGATGTGGTAGATGCATTGGAATGGAGGGGTGCCTTTATATGAGGGCAATGAGGGCAAACTGCGTTGCATTCACATCGTGCAGCCTCTTTTCCCGGACCTCCTCCCATTACTTCCCTCATGCATTAATTGAAAGAGGATGCATTGGCCGTTCAACATATCGAGAACCGCTACTCCCGCCCTCGTCTGCATTAAAGCCGTATCGGGAACTGCGCCGCCCGCTGTCAAATCGCATACTCCCTCCGTCTAGGTGAGTATTAAGTCATCTTACGAAAACCAAATAGTAAACACACAGGCATGGTGCATTAACTCTCACATTGTTTCTTATTTTTTGACATAAATAGAGGAATGACTTGTATGCTTTTAATGACTTGAGACTATCAAACATGACATGCAGTGGTCAGTTCGTTGCACAAGAACAAATACAACCCATGTCAGCACACACACATCTTATAGCAACACATCCAATGGCTATAAAAGATGAATGAGACCAAATTATATCTCATCTAGATGAGTTCTAGCAAAACTGTATTAATAATACTTAGGCTGGTCATAGTGGGGAGTAACGTAGACTAGTAGTAACATGTATATGTTACTAGTCTATGGTACTACCTCTATAGTGCATAGTATCATAGATTAATATCGTAGGTGGTCTCATTTATTGCCATGCATGACACATAGTAGCATCGCATTTATTATGTTACGATATCTACCTATGTTACTATAACCATCTTTCTCTTCTTTGCCTGCCACATAAGCATGTTTGCGAGTCCCAAGTGCATGTTACTACTTATGTTACCCCCACTATGGTCAGCCTTAGTACTGCTGCGCCATGTATCATATATTAGTATCATGTAGTACTTTATTTATTGCCATGTATGACACATAGTTCACGAGCGCTCTCTATATGAACCACCTTTTTTTTTAATTTCAAGTTTTGCTCCATGGCGCAATCCATCGATACTACTACTGTACAAAAGTGGAGTATATACATTTTTTAAAAGGCTAGAGGCGGGCAGTCTAGCTCGGTCGGTTTCACGAGGCGAGGCCTTTGTGATTTGGCGCCTCATTAATGTTGTCAAATCGAAAAGTACTGCGCCGCCCGCTGCACGCCCGGCGCCTCCATTAAACCCCTCCGTTAAACCCGCATGCAAACCGAGAATCCTACTTCGGCCACACGTCCGTTCATGAGCGGGCCAGAATTAAACGCAACACCGGCCGAGCTCCTCCCGTCCGCCCTCAGTTTAAACGAGGCCATACGCCGGCCAAGCTCCAACCGTCTGCCCTCTATTTACACGAGGCCAGACACACAGCGGGCAAGAATCGCAGCCCTCCGCCGCTCCCCCATCTCCTCCTTCACCATTTTCTCCACCCTTCCGATGGCTTCCGATGAGCCGTTCTCCAGCATATTACCCGGCTGGGTGGCCCGCCGAGCCCTCCGGATACGGGCGAGGCCACTCGGTGCTGCACCAACCTCGCTTGGCCCGACGGAGCCAGTTGCCGCCCAAGCAGGCGCGTGGTTCAGCAACTCGCCGCTCCAGTTCAGCTCGATGAGGAGTGGCGAGTTGCTCCACGCCGGCACGGCGACGAGCACACCGGTACGGGTGCCGTCGCTGCCGCGTCGTACCGCGCCACTAGTGTCTGCGATGGCCGCGCCTCCCGTGTTTGTGGGCGCGCCTCCCGTGCCTGCGGCAGCGCCATGCAGGCAGAGACAGAAGCCGGGTGCATGGAGAACGACGAGTCGGTGGCCAGCTTCTCCGTGTCCGCCGCTATCATCAACGACAAGTACAACACAGGAGGCCGCCGCCACTTGGGACCCATGAAGGCCACCGCCGAGGCGACGACCGCAGATTCAGGTGGTTTCTTTGCTGCTTCGTCTCTTCCGAGGACCTTCGTCGACCCTGCAAGTGTCTGGCGGACATGAGAAAGACAAAGGGATCCGCGGGCGGCCATTTAGAACTAAAATAAGTCTAGATATATCCATTTCTAGGACAAGTATTTCCGGACGGAGGGAGTATTAATTATACAAGAGAGCCGGATTGGCACCTCTTAGTTCCTGTAAATGTAATGAAATCCATCATGTCTATATGAAGATCCGGCTTTTTTATACGAAATCCTTCATGCTTATATGAAATCAGTCCGTGTTAGCATGAATTTCATTTGGTTGGTTCGAGTTGTAAAAATGTATGCCGGTGGCGTTTGATGCCGTCCTCCGCGGAAGGAAGCGGGAGGAAATTTGCCGGCTGCCGTTGGAGATGCTCTTTATGCTGGAAATAATAGAGTGACATCCAATCCATTTGAGTTAATTGCCTGTATGATTGTCCCTCTATAAAAAGTTAATTGCATGTACAATTATACACGTGACTTGCGGGGTGGCTCTGACTTAAATGCGAAAAGTTAAAAAGAAACAAGTCCATCCTTAATATTCTAAGTACTCTATGGGTTCCACTGTCAGTACAGTAGCGAAAGAAGTACATATGAAATAAGTAGAGTAATATATAATATAAAAATCTAAAGTTAAAAGACAGAATTTGAACTCATGTCATCGCGTTGCAAGCATCCGACGCTAACCAGCCTAGCACATTTTTGTTGTAGACCATGCTGGAGATATATCTCCATGTCTACTCTTATATATACTCCATTCGTTCCTAAATATTTGTATTTTTCAGATTTCAAATGGACTACCACATACAGATGTGTATGTAGACATATTTTAGAGTGTAGATTCACTCATTTTGCTACGTATGTCTTTTCAGGAAGGGGTCAGATTTGTCCTTGATTTATTTATGAGGTATCCAGATGGCCTTTGCACCGCCAAGAAAAGAGGGTAACATCAAAATTATGGACTACTTTTTTGAGTATGTTGGTAAGGTCCGGTCATAGTCACTTGTTGAAATCTCTAAAAAGACAAATACTCCCTCCGTCCGGAAATACTTGTCATCAAAATGGATAAAAGGAAATGTATCTAGACGTATTTTAGTTTTAGATACATCTCTTTTTATCCATTTTGATGACAAGTATTTTCGGACGAAGGGAGTAGAAAACAGAGTTGGTGATGATGGTGTGCGTGCCATCCTGCAATATAGGCCGTTGGATTTATATCTAATGGATAGGAAAGAAACTATGGGAATTTTGCAAAAATATACCCACAAGTCTCTCCACGTTCGCAAATAAGGCCTTCCCTCGTTTAGCCTTTTGTCTCACAAGATAAACTACTCATACAAATGCATCTTGATGTTCCGTGCAACGCACGGGCAGCTAGCTAATTTCTTTTAAAATAGTTGTTGCGATAATTGGGTTGAAGTGATATATTTTATGTCTGCCCCGAATGATTTCAGATTCATTAGTAGTAACAAAGAAAAGGTTGCCTTGTTAATTAATAGAAAACAGGGTGAAAACTATCACATGAGGCCGGTAAAAACAAGGCACACTGGGTTCAGCGTCATCGTCACTACAGTTGTGCGCGCACGAGAAGTCTACATATCGATGGGGCTAGCGAGCGAGGCACCAAGGCACAATGTTTGGGAGAGAAACCAATTGACAGATTATGATCAGATCGAATTGTCACCCTTCTGCTGTCATTGTTGGGGGTGGGAGAAAGACGTATCGAGAGTGTGCGCGGTAGGCACAGAGGCACAACTAGAGTGTGTGTGTGTGTGTGTGTGTGTGTGTGTGTGTGTGTGTGTGTGTGTGTGTGTGTGTGTGTGTGTGAAAGAGGAGTAGACAGATTATTATCAAGATCGATGTGCCACCCTACTCCTTCGGTGCCGGGTAGTGTGTGTGTATGTTTGAGAGAGAATCTAGTCGATAGATTAGTATCAAGATCGAGGTGTCACCCTACTTCTTCGGTGCGGGGTAGTGTGTGTGTGTGTGTATGTTTGAGAGAGAAGCCAGCCGATAGATTAGTATCAAGATCGAGGTGTCACCCTACTCCTTCGGTGCGGGGTAGTGTGTGTGTATGTTTGAGAGAGAAGCCAGTCGATAGATTAGTATCAAGATCAAGGTGTCACCCTATTCCTTCGGTATTGGGAAGTGTGGGTGTGTGTATGTTTGAGAGAGAAGCCAGTCGATAGATTAGTATCAAGATCGAGGTGTCACCCTACTCCTTCGGTGTTTGGAAGTGTGGGAGTGTGTGCGTGTGGGGGGGGGCAGTGACACTCACATATCTCTACTCTTAAAAACAGAGTTGGTGATGATGGTGTTCCTGCCATCCTGCAATATAGGCCATCCGATTTATATCCGACAGACAGGAAGGAAAATATGGCAATTTTGCAAAAAGATACCCACACCCCTCTCCGCATTTGTAAATAAGGCATTCCCTCGTTCATCCTTTTCTCCCACAAGATAAACTTCTCATACAAATGCATATTGATGTTCCGTGCAACGCATGGGCATCTTGCTAGTAGGGAGAAGGAGTTTGTGTGACACATATCTAGCTATATTAAGGGATAGGTAGATAGAATATGTGTGAGAGACATTATTATACTTTGAGACATTAGTGGCTGTGGGTAGGCGGAATTAAAGGGGTGGGCGTGTTAGACATAGAGAGCGTGTGTGTTTCTGTGTGAGAGACTTGTAGGACAGGGTAGAAAGAGGAATTTAACCCTAACGGAGGGAGAGAAATACACGAAGTGCGCGTGTGTGATTCCGATGCCCATAGGGAAATGAGATATGTATGCGTGTTAGAGAGATTGCACAATTCATTCACGTATCACTATCTAGCGATCGTGGACGTGCATCGCTTGAACATAAGTCAATATCTACTTCGTAGCGTGGCCAAAGGTATAATATCGATTCAATGCTATAAAGATTGGACACTCACATATCACATTTTTTTCTATTTAAATAAACCTTTTCAGTTGTGCATGCGAAAGTTATAGTGATGTTTCTTCAAACAACCAATGTAGCTATCATGTACATGCACCATTGGTACTATTGCATTCAAATTCATTAGTCTTGGATGATTTAAGTTTCTATTTTGAAGTAATATATGTAATATTCATATATGAATTCAACGGGTACGCAATTTATGAAATGGAGGCTATGTAATCATATGAGGTAACACTTTTAAGTAGCTAACTACAATATCCATTTCTTTTTGTGCGCCTCTACACTAACACGTCAATGCATTATGTTTAAAGTAAATAACCAATGGCACTAAATTATCTATTTACACGAGAAATACATAGGCTGAGCGTTTGATCCTTTTTTTGTGAACGCGCCACTACACCCGTACGATTGGCCGCGCCCGTGTGAACGTCCAAGTTATCGGCGCATAATCCCGAGTTATTGTCTTTTTTTCTGGGGTGAACTTCACACCAGTTATTAACTCGCGATCGTGCCCGTGTACATAGTCTAGCATGACCTTCCGCTAGCACGGTCCAAAATTAGTTGAAACCGGATCTGAACGATCCATGGGCGCAAAATCTCCCGCCTCCTTCTAAAATTTCCGCCACCTTAGTCTTTAGCATGCGAAATCCCCTTTTGTCCTTGGTGCACGGAGACCAATAGTTACAATACCGCCCTCATCTACATGATAGGTCGGGGCTGCTTTGGTAACTTTTAGTTCCCCCCACTACACGGCACCCCCATTTCCTCTCCCCCCTCCCACAAAAACGACTAACTCCACAGCACCAGAGCATCTTACATCACGCTGTCCGTACTTCATCGCCCTTTCTCCCCTCCCCTCTCGAAACCCTAGGCTGCTCATCCACCGGCGTACCATAGCCCATTCACTGCCAGTGGCGTCCACCTCGCCGGATCTGCTTCTGCGGCCGCATATACCCCTCCCACCTCCCCTAGAAACAAGTAGACTGCTCATCCACCACTGTACCATAGCTCATTCAATGCCGACCTTGTCCACGGCGCCGGATCTGTTCGTTGGTACTCTCGTCAACCGCCGCGCATCTGCAACGGCTCATTCGTACTCCCCACCGGAGACGCTTCATCCACACACCCCGGAGCCTCCCCACCGACGCCCCCATTGACGGCCGCTGATCCTCTTCACCGACACCTTCCTCAACCCTACCGGAGCCGCTTCGCCGACACCTTCCTCAACCATACCGGAGCCGCTTCGCCGACACCATCATCAAGCCTACCGGAGTAGCTTCGCCTATACCATTCTCAACCCTATCGGGGCCGCTTTGCCAACTCACAAGTCCACGGCCTCAGATCCACGTCCTCACACCCTCATCCAACCTACCGGAGCAGCTTCTGACGCCCCGTCCACAGCCGTAGATCCGCATCATCGACACCACCCTTAACCCAACCACCGGAGCAGCTTCTAACGCCCCGTCCACGGCCACAGATCCGCATCGTCGACACCATCCTTAACCCAACCACCGGAGCAGCTTCTGACGCCCCGTCCACGGCCGCAGATCCGCGTCGTCGACACCATCCTTAACCCAACCACCGGAGCAACTTCACCTACGCCCTCGTCCACGGCCACAGATCCACTTCGCCCACACCGTAGTCCACCCTACCGGAGCCGCTCCACAAACACCCTACTCGACGGTTCTAGATCTCCTTACCGGACCCCGACAGTCAGCACAGCGTCATCACCCTCGGCGTTTCTAACCTGATTTCCACCGTCTGGAGAGATGCCAAGCACCCGCCACGGCCTAGGTACTTGTCACCTTTAAACCCGTCTAGCATCACCTGCCCGATGCACTTCAAATCAAATATACTAACCGGTCACTATTACCTGTTATGCAGCTGGAAAAACCTACAAGGACGATGTTTCTTCTGGATCTAACAGCTTGGCCAACCAAGATCCTGGACTGAGGCATTGCTATGATCTTGTAAGCGCGTCTCCCTCTCTTGTATTGTTCTGTGCCTGCCTGCGTGCTTTGCTTGGATTTTCGACCGAATCCTTTGTGCGATAATGATTTCTACTCCTGGCTGCTAAATTAGATATGTAGATGTCATACATGATACTACCTCTTACCTCCGTTCCTAAATATAAGTCTTTCTAGAGATTCCACTATAGGCTACATACGGAGCAAAATGAGTGGATCTACATTCGAAAATGCATCTATATACATATGTATGTGGTCCATACTGGAATCTCTACAAAGACATATATTTAGGAATAGGGGCAGTACATTACACAAAATCGTAGGTGGCATGTAGGAATTCCAGTGCACTACATTAGGCTCCCTTAGAGTGCCTGCTAGTCCAGCATACTGAGTCATGGCTAGTTTATGGTACGCACACAATCGTTAATTGGTGGTTTAAATATGCGCAAGGGATATGCAATGTAGTATCATGTAGAGATGTCTGAAATTAGCCATGTCAACTTGCAGATAGGGTTACACAATGAAAAAGTACAAGATGTATGTGGCAATTTCATGGAACATCACAAAAAAAGGAGAGGCTGCGGTGAGCCTATACAGTGTGCTATGGTACGTCACTCCTCCATTGCAATCATCATGACATGTTATTTGTATGTCAGTTCTATTAGCCAAGTTTCTTAGGGACAGTTATTACGAGTTATCCTAAGAAAATAAGCACCTGTGAATATAAGCTCCATGTAATAAGCCAACCAGTTCTTTTCATTGCGTTTTCAGCTTATCTTTGGTATGATCAGTGGAAAGTCTAGATTGCATTATATTTTTTTTCATTTTGCTGCCCATATGGAAATTAATTTGACTTCCAAACATCACAAATTGAACCCAGTGCAGTAATTAATATGATAGGAAAACAGACCATCACTATTTGCTCAAAATGCAAATACAAAGATACCATCTACTTGGCACAATCTACCTTGGTCAATGTTTTCCATAGAGATCCCATTGCCTAATTTAAACGAAGAATGCATGACCCACATTTAAATGAAGAACAATTATTTATTGAAATTCGATGGTCCAAGTGGCTAGTTATTATCATATAGCAGCACCACCTGAAAGCATCATATAGCAGCAGCAGCAGCTCATAGCAACTCATCATACAGCAGCAGCAGTCTACAATTCATCATATACCAGCAGCAGCTCATAGCAATTCATCATATAGCAGCAGCAGGAGCAGCTCATAGCAATTCGTCATATAGCAGCAGCAGGAGCAGCTCATAGCAATTCATCATATAGCAGCAGCAGGAGCAGCTTGTAGCAACTCATCATATAGCAGCAGCAGCAGCTCATAGCAATTCATCATATAGCAGCAGCAACAGCTCATAGCAACTCATCATACAGCAGCAGCAGCTCATAGCAATTCATCATATAGCAGCAGCAGGAGCAGCTCATAGCAATGCATCATATAGCAGCAGCAGAAGCAGCTCATAGCAATTCATCGATAGTGGATCGTAATGAAAATTTGGCAAAAATTAGAGGAGATCCTCACCTTGTTGGATGAGCTCATCCTTCAACAAAGACACTCATAGCAATTCATCATATAGTGGATCGAAATGAAAATTTGGCAAAAATCGAGGAGATCCTCACCTTGTTGGATGAGCTCATCCTTCAACAAAGACCTCAAGGCCATGGCACGGGAGGAGGAGGAATAAGGTGCCTTCGCCGCATGTGGCATCGATCGTGGTTGTGCGGCACCACGGAGTAGTGCGTTGGGCGAACCACAAGGAGCAACTTTGGAGACCATGAGAATGAGGGGTGACGCCACAGGAGGAGCAGCCAGGAGATTTTCCCCACCCACGGCCATGTAGCCTAGCTGGACATAACATCATCGAGACCAGGCCAAATGGGACCAATGGCGGCGGCTTCTTTGGAGGAACCCTAGTCTTTGCAGCGGGATCGAGGTTGAGGGAAAGGGAGAGGAGATGCAAGTGGGCGAGGCAATGAATGCTTGCGTGTTTGTTTTTACTTGAGGTCGTGTGTGACACAAAGCGCCATCGATTGCATTTTGAGTGTAATATAGGCAGACAACAGAGTCATTTCACTATTCCCCTTCCCTTCATTTTTTAGTGAGGTTCTACCAGAAACACCCCCCTCCAAAGCAAAATTATTTAAGCCCAAGCCCATAACTCAAAAATGACTTCTTTACATCTTTTATGGCTTATTTTGACAATATGCCCTAAAAAGGCGGAATCGAACTGGCCCTTAACCTGTAATTCAGTTGTGCATGCAATGATGAATTACTCCTGCCTGCTATCTGTACATTTAGGCATCATCATACATGGCATAACCTAATACATGTGCATTCCGTTGTAGAATCTGGAATATGCAATGCTTATGTTAATTCATACGTTGCACATGATGTTTAAATGCCCCTTAAATCTGGTCAGTCAAGTGATGGTCTTTAAGCCTCCTTTGCTTCTTTTCTTGATATGTAAGATTTGCTCACACATCTGTTCAATTGCTTGTTTGCATCAGCCAGCCATACTAGGACTGTTTGCTTTGATTACTTGTTGTTCTTGACCTAACACTCTAACAGAGCTTGTCAACGATTTAAACACTAAGGGCTGTTGTAGTGGGGCCTTGTCTAACTCATAGGTGATATAAAGGTTTAGCTGTGCACTACAGTAGGCACTCCAAGAGTACCTGGAGATCCAATTCGAAGGTATGCCTAGTTTTTACATAGTGCAGACATAGTAAATGCTCATTTCATTGTGTGCAAGTGCAAGAGATGCGGCATGTTTCATTATGTGGTGTTCTTTTGTTATAATCTCATCCTCTTGTGTTCACAGACTGGAAAGTATGCATATTTATCTTCCAAGGAGACGAGTAACTAGTTTGTGTCACCTTGCATCTCTTGTGTTCACAGACTGGAAAGTATGCATATTTATCTTCCAAGGAGACGAGTAACTAGTTTGTGTCACCTTGCAGAGGGGGTGCAATGAAGATAAGATTGAGGATTTCCAAGTACAAGATGTTAGGAAGGAGTGTTGCAAGAGAAGTAGGAGCTGCGCTGAGCCTCTTCAACCTGCTAAGGTAAGTCACTGTATGCAACTCAACAGTTCAATTCCTTGTTTGTTTCAGGCGTAGTTAATTTTCTCTTTTCAATTGCTTTATTTGTCCTCACTTAGTGAGATGCCCAAATAATCATGCCTGATGTTCGGTACTTGTATCACTATTAGTTGACATAATTAAAGGCCTTACCATTTAATTACTCTACCGAAGTGTGCCTGAAGCTTTGAAGTCTATTAACCAACTATTGTTGCATGAGGCTCACAATCTAGTTTATACTACGCTAATGATTGCATAGTTTTGACTGCTGTAGTATGTTTGTATGAAACCCTCTGCTGTTCATTATGCTCCCTAAGACTTTAATTGAGGTACAGAATGGCCAACTGCTTGCTTACTTATACGCAATGTGCTGTCTAAATTTGTAACTTGTCTGTGTTTTCGATTGGGCCCCAACATCATGCTCCTCTGGTGAGCTAAGAGGGATTTTTGTATGCAGGCTGCACAGACTATCTTTTTTATAATTTTTAAAATATCACTTGCTTATGCTTCATGACGTGTAACATTTTTTGTGTGAAAGTGACGTGTAACATTATTGTTAGTCCTGTTTTGCCATGTAGTACAAAATAGTGTCTTGTTCGCTTCACTATTGTAACTATATTTTTGCCCTAGTCATGTGTACTTACAGAAACATTTCAGGACGAAGTGACATCAACACAAAAATCTGCGGCGATGGCGGCATGCCCGTTACGAATGATTATGGATTGGAATTGGAATGTGCTGATGTTCTCGAGCATCAACTAGAGGTGGCAAGACAACGTGTACATGATTGTCAACGTATAATCAACAAGTTGAGACTGGACATGCAGGTATTAGATGTAGGAGTCAAAAAATTAAACAAGACACCGAGGTAACCATGAAGGAATTGGAGATTTTGCAGACTGAAATTTGTGCTATCTGAATCCGGCCAATCCTATTTTCTGAAGAGATTATAGTTCAAATGGAGTTAAGTTGATGCGCGTCCATGATGTATGAGCTGTATTTGCCCAGTGTATGTAGTTTGCTGTTTGTGTATGCTTTATTATCACCTATGCCGAACCGTAATGCCCAGTGGGTATAATCGGCTGTAATTTCTTTATTGTATAGTGTAGGATTATTCTACCTTTCTATGCCTTGATCTCTTTGTTGTATAGTGTATGCTTTTTAGAGGTGATAATATTAAGTAGGATAATTCTTTGAATATGCTATATCGTTCAAACGGGGGCCAACTCGCCGACCATAGGCCTTCACGGGCCGTCGGATCCATGGGCATTCTACGTCTCGTAGGATCCATGGGCCTTCTACGTCTCGTAGGATCCATGGGCCTTCTACGTCTCGTAGGATCCATGGGCCTTCTACATCTCGTAGGATCCATGGGCCTTCTACGTCACGTAGGATCCATGGGCCACCGACTCATTTATGGGTCTTGTACGGGCCTTTAATGGGCCGTAGACGGGCCTATATTGGAAATCGTACGTTTTATGGGTTGACCATAATGGGCCGTTAATAGGCCGTATTTGGTGATGCTATGAAAATGGCCCAACAGACTAAGGGACCACAAATGGGTCGACTATAACGACGGGCTGAATTTGGCCCATAAGAAGAAAATGACAGTAACGAGCTGTAAGTAACCGAATGCTGCAAATGAGCCCAAGAATAAATGGGCCCTCAGAAGGCCGAAAGTTAACTTGGGCTAGAAACGGCCCAACGGAATAACGGCCCATTAATGGGTATAAAGTGTTACACTGTTCATTACGGGACAGTTTCACCTCGGGCCGTTAATGGGTGTAAAGTAATACACTGTTCATTACAGGCCAGTTTTAGCACGGGCCGCTAATGGGCCAAGAGTTACAAAGGTCCTCATATGGGTCGAAAGACGTCATGGGCCATACATGGGCCAGAAGTGAAAACGGGCTGGAATCATATTGGATGGCCCAGATGACGCTACTGGGCCTAATTCGCATAGGGCGTAACGGGCCTTGTGTTAGCGGGCTGTAAATGGGCTATATGCTAACAGGCTTTCCATGGGCCGGCCCGCCAGCTTTTGACCAAGTCAAACGGGCCGGCCTTTTCACAGGAATGGGCCACTGTTGGGCTATGCCACGTGTCGACGTATCATAGGCGCCTTTTGTCCAGTGAGTGGATGACATCTGTCCCAATGATGAGCCGACACGTGTTTCCTCCAGCCAATGATGATTTTACACGTGGAAAATCCCCATTGGTCGGGGCTGTTAACGGGTTATCGGATCCAAAACCCGACCTGATAGCTTAACGGCGTTCCGTTACGGTGGATGCCATGTGTCGATCACCCTTGACGAAAGCACTTCTGTGACGCGCGATTTATCATCATGGAAGTGGACACTTCCGTGATGATAATTTTGGTAATGTCATGGAACACTTCTACGACAGCACAAGTATGACTATCTTGATTCTGTCATAAATTTGTCATGGATGTACATGCATGACAAAAAACGCGACCTACTGTGACAAACACGTATCATCACGTAAGTGTATTTTTTTGTAGTGATCCTATTGTCCATCCCACTCCATTGTTGAACTTATCTGACATATACTATATAAAAATATTAGTCCAACAAGAGATATGTTGACATTAATTACCAAAATCACCCAGGGAGCACTTTTGCTTTCAATCTCCCCCTTTTTGGTAATTGATGACAACATACATCAAAGCTTTAGATAAAGATATGAAGAAAAGTAGCAAGTAAAGCTTTGGAAAGACATGCAACATGCATTAGCTCCCCCTACATGTATGCAATTATGTGATGATAGATTATAAGAGTATGAGAATGCATAAGCATGACAGAGCAAGCAATGAGTTACATGTGTCTTGGCTATATGCATGAGAGCAAATGGTGTGGATACTGGAAATATACCTTCATGTTATGAATCTCTCTTGCAAACAATATATACTATAGCAAGAGATCTTCATGCACATGAGTGTGATGCATATACTTACCTTGTCGTCTTGAACTAGCTTTGGAAGAGATGAACCTGGGTAAACAAGGTTAGATAACACAAGAACATCTACTAGATAGAGCAAGAACAAGAGATCACAAGAATACCAAGATTGGGATGACATGTAGAGAGTGAGCACTAGGTACTCTATTTGGTGATAGACATGTCCCCAAGAATAAAGATAAGCAATTAATTCGAAAGATTTTCTTCCCTTAGAACTTGGCTCTCTCCCCCTGAATCTGACATTGGATAATGGGAGAAGATAGGAAAGAACATCAGAGCAAACAAGAAAGTTATAGCAAAATAATCACAACACATACTATCATGTCTTTCCCCTCTTGAAGACATGAGACAACTTTCCTCTTAAGAATAAGAAGCATCGGGAGAAGCTTTAGGAGTGCATTCTCTCTATGTGATAAGCTTTGATGTGCTCTCTCTCCCCCTTTGACATCAATTTCCAAGAAGGGACTTCTGCAGCATGAGTCAATTAGGTTTGGTCCTTGAGTCACATTACAAAGCAACATGTAAAAGGATGCTGGTAGATGACAAGTATCATTGAGTGGAGCTGGAACAAATATGCAAGTGACACAATTTTTATCTCAGTATTGAAATCGGTAATACCGAGTTGTTATTTTCGATGGCACCGAGATTGTTTGGTTTGGCCGAAGTAAACAAACCGGTGAGGCCGAGTTCAACCCAAAGAGAAAACACTTGTCACCTCAGCTCACTTAGGCAAATAAGATCTCACAAGGATTTGCAAGAAATTAACTTTAGGATTTTCAATGAATTGGATGTAGGGAATGCAGAACATAACAGAGAAAAGAAAAGAAAAGAAATATAGATGAAGTTTTTTTGAAAGCGGAACAAGAATGCAAGAGAAAAATGCAAGAACACAGAGAAACAATAGAGAACTTCATCTAGAATTGGTCGGCGACAAAGTCTCCTATGTTAGAGTATATTGACTTAGGAGTCAAGTGAAGACACTTGATCATAGGTCATACTCATCGTTTAATCTCAAAATGGGGTTGCCATTTTTGTTTAAGCATTTTGATGTATTCTCATCTTGTTGAGTTGCTTTGACCCATGTCTTGGGGTAAAGCTTCTCTAAGATGGAATGACATACCTTTGGTGGTGGTGTTGACCTTAACCATGTAGTTGAACTTGTGTGGGATGCTCGAGGTTGATGTATCTCATCAAGAGTTGGGAGCACCACTTGTAGTTGGAGTTCATCTACCTACATGGGTTAATCTTGCAAGGAAGAGCACTTGTGTATCCAAAATGACAATCATGAAATTTGACATAAAGAAATTATCAAAAGATATATTGAAAGGATCCGTGCTTCCTTGTCTTCAACCACCATATTGTAGAGACTTGGAGATGTAGAGATTGCTTAGAATGTGATTGAATAATGTCATGGAACACTTACAAGAATATCCAAGACAAATGATCAAAATATGACTATCTTGATTAGTCATAAATTTGTCATGGATGTACATGATCATGACAAAAAATGAAACCCATCTTGACAAACCACGTATCATCACGTAAGTGTATTTTTTGTAGTGATCCTATTGTCCATCCCACTCCATTGTTGAACTTATCTGACATATACTATATAAAAATATTAGTCCAACAAGAGATATGTTGACATTAATTACCAAAATCACCATGGGAGCACTTTTGCTTTCAATCTCCCCTTTTGGTAATTGATGACAACATACATCAAAGCTTTAGATAAAGATATGAAGAAAAGTAGCAAGTAAAGCTTTGGAAAGACATGCAACATGCATTAGCTCCCCTACATGTATGCAATTATGTGATGATAGATTATAAGAGTATGAGAATGCATAAGCATGACAAAGCAAGCAATGAGTTACATGTGTCTTGGCTATATGCATGAGAGCAAATGGTGTGGATACTAGAAATATACCTCCATGTTATGAATCTCTCTTGCAAACAATATATACTATAGCAAGAGATCTTCATGCACATGAGTGTGATGCATATACTTACCTTGTCGTCTTGAACTAGCTTTGGAAGAGATGAACCTTGGTAAACAAGGTTAGATAACACAAGAACATCTACTAGATAGAGCAAGAACAAGAGATCACAAGAATACCAAGATTGGGATGACATGTAGAGAGTGAGCACTAGGTACTCTATTTGGTGATAGACATGTCCCCAAGAATAAAGATAAGCAATTAATTCAAAGATTTTCTTCCTTTAGAACTTGGCTCTCTCCCTGAATCGACATTGGATAATGGGAGAAGATAGGAAAGAACATCGAGCAAACAAGAAAGTTATAGCAAAATAATCACAACACATACTATCATGTCTTTCCCTCTTGAAGACATGAGACAACTTTCCTCTTAAGAATAAGAAGCATCGGGAGAAGCTTTAGGAGTGCATTCTCTCTATGTGATAAGCTTTGATGTGCTCTCTCCCCTTTGACATCAATTTCCAAGAAGGGACTTCTGAGCATGAGTCAATTAGGTTTGGTCCTTGAGTCACATTACAAAGCAACATGTAAAAGGATGCTAGTAGATGACAAGTATCATTGAGTGGAGCTGGAACAAATATGCAAGTGACACAATTTTATCTCAAGATTGAAATCGGTAATACCGAGTTGTTATTTTCGATGGCACCGAGATTGTTTGGTTTGGCCGAAGTAAACAAACCGGTGAGGCCGAGTTCAACCCAAAGAGAAAACACTTGTCACCTCAGCTCACTTAGGCAAATAAGATCTCACAAGGATTTGCAAGAAATTAACTTTAGGATTTTCAATGAATTGGATGTAGGGAATGCAGAACATAACAGAGAAAAGAAAAGAAAAGAAATATAGATGAAGTTTTTTTGAAAGCGGAACAAGAATGCAAGAGAAAAATGCAAGAACACAGAGAAACAATAGAGAACTTCATCTAGAATTGGTCGGCGACAAAGTCTCCTATGTTAGAGTATATTGACTTAGGAGTCAAGTGAAGACACTTGATCATAGGTCATACTCATCGTTTAATCTCAAAATGGGGTTGCCATTTTTGTTTAAGCATTTTGATGTATTCTCATCTTGTTGAGTTGCTTTGACCCATGTCTTGGGGTAAAGCTTCTCTAAGATGGAATGACATACCTTTGGTGGTGGTGTTGACCTTAACCATGTAGTTGAACTTGTGTGGGATGCTCGAGGTTGATGTATCTCATCAAGAGTTGGGAGCACCACTTGTAGTTGGAGTTCATCTACCTACATGGGTTAATCTTGCAAGGAAGAGCACTTGTGTATCCAAAATGACAATCATGAAATTTGACATAAAGAAATTATCAAAAGATATATTGAAAGGATCCGTGCTTCCTTGTCTTCAACCACCATATTGTAGAGACTTGGAGATGTAGAGATTGCTTAGAATGTGATTGAATTGCAATCTCATAGAGTTGGGCTTATCCAAGTACCTACAAGGGTTAGATAGCATGCAAGTGTACAAGAATATCCAAGACAAATGATCAAAATCATAAGAGAAAAATCAAGGATTAGTCATTAAAATGAAAATGTGATCTTGGACTCAATTTGATCTTGGATCACCAAAATGAAAATGTAGAGTCTTGAGATTTTGCCACTATTTATCCTTAGCATCTTGAAGGGGTTCCACATCCTCTTGTCCATGCCACTCCAACGTTGAACTTATCTGAAATATACTAGATGAAAATATTAGTCCAACAAGCGATATGTTGATATTATTACCAAAATCACCATGGGAGCACTTGTGCTTTCAATCTCCCCCTTTTTGGTAATTGATGACAACATACATCAAAGCTTTAGATAAAGATATGAAGAAAAGTAGCAAGTAAAGATTTGGAAAGACATGCAACATGCATTAGCTCCCCCTACATGTATGCAATCATGTGATGATCGATCATAAGAGTATGAGAATGCATAAGCATGACAAAGCAAGCAATGAGTTACATGTGTCTTGGCTATATGCATGAGAGCAAATAGTGTAGATACTAGAAATATACCTCCATGTTCATGAATCTCTCTTGCAAACAATATATACCATAACAAGATATCTTCATGCACATGGGTGTGATGCATATACTTACCTTGTGGTCTTGAACTAGCTTTGGAAGAGATGAACCTTGGTAAACAAGGTTAGATAACACAAGATCATGTACTAGATAGAGCAAGAACAAGAGATCACAACAATACCAAGATTGGGATGGCATGTGGTGAGTGAACACTAGGTACACTATTTGGTGATAGACATGTCCCCAAGAATAAAGATACTTCAAAAGATTTTCTTCCTTTAGGACTGAGCTCTCTCCCCCTGAATCTGACATTGGATAATGGGAGAAGATAGGGAAAGAAAATTAGAGCAAACAAGAAAGTTAGAGCAAAATAATCACAACACAAACTATTATGTCTTTCCCCTCTTGAAGACATGAGACAACTTTCCTCTTAAGAATAAGAAGCATCAGGAGAAGCTTTAGGAGTGCATTCTCTCTTATGTGATAAGCTTTGATGTGCTCTCTCTCCTCCTTTGACATCAATTTCCAGGAAGGGACTTCTGGAGCATGAGTCAAGTAGGTTTGGTCCTTGAGTCACATTACAAAGCAAGTTGTAATAGGATGCTAGTAGAGGACAAATACCATTGAGTGGAGCTGGAACAAATATGCAGGATGCAAGTGACACACTTTTTATCTCAGTATTGAAATCGGTAACACCGAGTTGTTATTTTCGGTGGCACCGAGATTTTTCGGTTTGGCCGAAGTAAACAAATCGGTGAGGCCAAGTTCAACCCAGAGAGAAAAATCTTGTAACCTCACTCACTTAGGCAAATAAGATCTCACAAGGATTTCCAAGGAATTAACTGAAGGATTTACAATGAATTGGATGCAGGGAATGCAGAACAAAACAGAGAGAAGAAAAGAAAATAAATCTAGATGAAGTTTTTTTTGAAAGGGGAACAAGCATGCAAGAGACAAATGCAAGAACATAGAGAAACAATAGAGAACTTCATCTAGAATTGGTCGGCGACAAAGTCTCCTATGTTAGAGTATATTGACTTAGGAGTTAAGTGAAGACACTTGATCATAGGTCATACTCATCTTTTAAGCTCAAAATGGGGTTGCCATTTTGCGTTTGAGGATTTTGATGTATTCTCATCTTGTTGAGTTGCTTTGACCCATGTCTTGGGGTAAAGCTTCTCTAAGATGGAATGACATACCTTTGGTGGTGGTGTTGACCTTAACCATGTAGTTGAACTTGTGTGGGATGCTCGAGGTTGATGTAGCTCATCAAGAGTTGGGAGCACCACTTGTAGTTGGAGTTCATCTACCTACATGGGTTAGTCTTGCAAGGAAGATCACTTGTGTATCCAAAATGACAATCATGAAATTTCATATAAAGAAATTGTCAAAGGATATATTAGAAGGATTCGTGCTTCCTTGTCTTCAACCACTATATTGTAGAGACTTGGAGATGTAGAGATTGCTTAGAATGTGATTGAATTGCAATCTCATAGAGTTGGGCTTATCCAAGTACCTACAAGGGTTAGATAGCATGCAAGTGTACAAGAATATCCAAGACAAATGATCATCATCATAAGAGAAATATCAAGGATTAGTCATAGAAAGGCTCATGCCTTGCATGCATCCAAATGGAGTTTCTACTACAAGTTTGAGGCATCAATGATGTTGAATTAACCTCTCAAGTGGAAAAACACCTTCTGATTAAGCGGTTTGGTGAGTATATCCGCCAATTGCTTATCGGTACAAACATGCTTAAGTTTGATATCTCCCTTAGCAACATGATCTCGAATGAAATAATGATGAACTTCAATATGCTTAGTTCAAGAATGTTGCACGGGATTATGAGCAATCTTAATAGCACTCCCATTGTCACAAAGCAATGGAACATGTTTCACATATATCCCATAATTTTTAAGAGTTTGGGTCATCCAAAGTAATTGAGCACAAATGAACCGACAACAATGTATTCTGCTTCGGCGGTGGATAAGGATACCGAGTTCTATTTCTTGGAGGACCAAGACACAAGAGATCTACCAAGAAATTGACAAGTACCCGAAGTGGACTTTCTATCAACCTTGTCTCCGGCATAGTATGAATCGGAGTAGACAACTAGATCAAAATAAGACCTCTTAGGATACCAAATGCCAAAATTTGGTGTCTGAATTAAGTATCTCACTATCCTTTTCACAGCCTTAAGATGACATACTTTGGGGGGCGCTTGATATCATGCACACATGCACACACTTAGCCTGATATTGGGATGGGAGGCACTTAGATATAACAATGAACCAATCATAGAGTGGTAAACCTTTTGGTCAATTGGTTCGCCATCCTTAGTCAAGTCAAGATGTCCACTAGTAGGCATGGGGGTATTCATACCTTTGCATTCTTGCATGTTGAACTTCTTGAATAAGTACTTGGTATACTTTGTTTGAGAGATAAAGGTTCCCTCCTTAGTTTGCTTGATTTGCAAACCAACAAAGAACTTGAGTTGACTCATCATAGACATCTCAAACTTCTCCGACATTAGCTTTCCAAACTTTTCACTAAAATGAGGGTTAGTTGAACCAAATATGATATCATCAACATAAATTTGGCACACAAATAATTCTCCATTAACCCTTTTAGTAAAAAGTGTAGAACCAATTTTACCAATTTCAAACCCTTTTTCAAGAAGAAACTTAGTCAAGCATTTGTACCAAGCTCTAGGAGCTTATTTAAGACCATAAAGAGCTTTGTGGAGTTTGTAAACATGGTCGGGTTTCTTAGGATTAACAAAGCCGGGAGGTTATTTGATATAAGGTAATGTCATGATGATTGGCATAAGTAAGTAAGATGTGAATGGACTCAAGTCTAGCAACGGGGCTGTATGTCTCACCATAGTCCATATCTTCGACTTGAGTGTAGCCTTGAGCAACGAGACGAGCCTTGTTGCGTACAACTTGTCCATGTTCATCTTGCTTGTTCCGAAACACCCATTTGGTTCCAATGACATTGTGCTTCTCATCGGGCTTTTCAACCAACGTCCACACTTGGTTCCTCCCAAAGTTGTGTAGCTCTTCATGCATGGCATTTATCCAATCCGGATCATCCAACGCTTCTTCAACCTTCATAGGTTCAATGCTAGGAATGAATGATTAATGTTCACAAAAATTAGCCAAATGAGTTTAGAGCGAGTAATTCTCCTGGGTTGAATGCCATCAAAGATTTGTTTGACGGGATGATCTCTTGAGACTCTTGCTCGAACTCATGAGAGCTTTTGTTTGGGTCGGGGTGGAACATCCTCTTCATTGTCTTGTTCTTCCTCTTGTCTTTCTTCGTTGTTTTGGCGTTGTTGTTCTCCCGTGGAGGTCTAGAAGGAGGTCGTCGAGGTTCACCTTGTTGTACATCCTCGTTTTCATTGTCTTGATGTGTCTCACTCGTGGATGCCTCCAAGTCAACTTGTGGTTCACCTTGGCGTGAAGTTGAGGCTTCCACTTGGATGGACGAGGTACTCTCATTCACCTCCGTCAGGTGAATCTTGCCAATAGAAAAGTCTTGGATTGCTTCTGAAGGATCTTTGTCACCTACATCAATTGGCAATTGCTCTACTTGCAAGCCGTTAGATTCATCAAACTTCACATCTACCGTATCTTCAACCTTTCGGGTGAAATTATTGTAGACACGGTAAGTGTGAGAGTTTGAGCCATAACCTAGTAGGAAACCTTCATGAGATTTAGGAGCAATTTTCAAACGACGATGCTAATCAAGAATGTTGCACTTTGAGCTGAATACCAGAAAGTATCCAACTTGGGGTTTGTTACTGATGAGAAGCTCGTATGCCGTCTTGCCGAGTAGCTTATGAAGATATAGACGGTTCGTTGCATGACAAGCTGTCTCAACCGCTTCCGCCCAAAAGTGTTTTGGCGTCTTGTACTCATCAAGCATCATTCTCGCCATTTCGATGAGTGTCCGGTTCTTCCTCTCAACAACTCCATTTTGTTGAGGTGTGTACATGGCTGAGAACTCACGTGAGATCCCTTCTTTGTCAAGAAAGGTGTCCACATTGGCGTTCTTGAACTCCATTCTATTGTCGCTGCGAACCTTCTTGATCTTCATTTCAAATTGGTTTTGGGCCTTCCTAGCGAAGTTTTTGAAGATCTTTTGGACCTGCGATTTATCATCAAGAAAGAACACCCACGTAAATCTTGAAAAATCATCAACAATGACCAATCCAAAGGAGTTACCACCAAGACTCTTGTAGGCATTGGGACCAAAAAGATCCATGTGAAGTAGCTCGAGCGGTCTCCTCGTGGTCATGATGTTCTTCATGGGGTGGCTTCCTCCAACCTGTTTTCTTGCTTGGCAAGCACTGCAAAGTCTATCCTTGTCAAATATAACATCTTTAACACCAAGGATATGATCACCTTTAATAAGCTTGTCAAGATTTCGCATGCCCACATGACCTAACCGTCTATGACACAACCAGCCTTTAGAGGATTTAGCAATTAAGCACGTTCTAGGTTGAGCCTTTTTAGTGAAATCAACAATGTATCGATCACCTCTACGTATGCCAGTAAAGACCATTTTATGATTATCTCTTTGAAACACTTGGCAATCTACTTCAGTAAATAGGACATTGAAACCGAAATCGGCTAGTCTAGATACAGAAAGTAAACTGTAGCCTAGAGATTCAACGAGCATAACATTTTGTATGGAGCTGTCATGTGAGATGGCCACCTTACCGAGGCCAACTACCTTACGCTTTGAGTTATCACCGAAAGTGACATACTTTCAAGGGCCGTCATTTTCAGCAAGCTCACAAAACATATATTTGTCTCCGGTCATGTGATCGGTACATCCACTATCAAGGACCCATTCTTTTCATCCAGCCATGTAGCCGCGAAGGTTAGCCATAAGACCAAAGTGTCTCATAGACTCTTCAAGATCAAGGCCACTATCTTCATCCTCATCATAGTATCCATGTTCAACATCATCTTGCAAATAATCATTTCCTAGAGAGAGTGATTCATTAGATATATGATTTTGACAATGTTCATCTCTATGAATTCTAATAGCTTCGTAAATGATATTGCTAATAATTCCAACATCTCCTTTGGCACACATAAGGTCACGAAGGTCAAATAAACAAACTCCAAACTTAGGATCATTGGCATCTTATTCAAAGCAATAGACTTGTGAAGAATCTCATCTAAGTTTTTTAAGGAATAGTTTGGAAATCGTTCCTCAAGAAATCTCCATATAGTATTAGCACAATCAAGAGTTGGCAAGTGACCAATCAAATTTCTAGGCAAACATCTAGTGATAAGATTGATAGTTCTAAGACTGCGAATCATGTCAAGAGACTCATCAGGGGTTGGATGCAAGGGGTCAACAAGGGGTTCACAAGGAGTAGTAATGTACTTGTTCAAGTGATATTCATGAAAAAAGTCCAAGCATCTCATTTTTCCACTCACTAAAGAACTCTCCATGAAGAATAGGCACTCTATGTTTAATACTCCCAATCGTAAACTCATCCATCTTCCTCCAATGGTGATTAAACCAAAGCAATGGAGACCAAAGCTCTGATACCAATTGAAAGGATCGAGAGGAGGTGTCCAGAGGGGGTGGGGGTGATTAGACCCTCAACAAGTAAAGATAGTAGTTTTTAAGTTTTTCAAGTTGAGGTTGGAGATTAGCACAATTTCAAACATTCACAATACAATTCAAGCAAGCATGCAAAGAGTATATGAGCAGCGGAAAGTAAATCATGCAACTTGCAAGAAAGTAAAGGGATGGGATTGGAGTGTGCAAACGCAATTGGAGACACGGAGATTTTTGGTGTAGTTCCGATAGGTGGTGCTATCGTACATTCACGTTGGTGGAGACTTCAACCCATGAAGGGTAACGGTTGCACGAGTCCATGGAGGGCTCCACCCACGAAGGGTCCACGAAGAAGCAACCTTGGCAATCCCACCATGGCCATTGCCCACGAAGGACTTGCCTTACTTGGGTAGATCTTCAAGAAGTAGGCAATCTCCTTACCCTTACAAACTCCTTAGTTCAACTCCACAATCTTGACGGATTCTCCCAAGTGGCACCTAACCAATCTAGGAGACACCACTCTCCAAAAGGTAATAGATGGTGTGTTGATGATGAACTCCTTGCTCTTGTGCTTCAAATGATAGTCTCCTCAACACTCAACTCTCTCTCACAGATTTGGCTACGGTGGAAAGATGATTCGAGTGGAAAGCAACTTGGGGAAGGCTAGAGATCAAGATTCTTGTGGTTGGAATGGAATGTCTTGGTCTCAACACATGAGTAGGTGGTTCTCTCTCAGAAAATGAGTAGTGGAAGTGTAGGCATGTTCTGATGGCTCCCTCCGGAATGAAGAGTGGGTGGAGGGGTATATATAGCCTCCACACAAAATCTAGCCGTTACACGCAGATTCCCAAACTCGGTGAGACCGAATGGTGAAACTCGGTCAGACTGATTCAGGTCAAAATGTGAACATTAGAGTTTTCGGTGGGACCAACAAGGTCAACTCAGTGGGACGGATATGCAAGGGTTAGGGTAAAAACCTCAACTCGGTTTGACCGATTACACAAACTCGGTGAGACCGATTTTGGTAATAAGAAATCAGAGAATTGGTCAAGAAAACTCGGGGGGACCGATCACATGAACTCAGTGGGACCGATTTCAGTAATAGGCACACAAAGAGTTGGCTAGCCCATCTCGGTGAGAACCGAGATCCCATAGGTGAGACCGAACAGATTAGGGTTTGGTAGTGGCTATGTCAAATGAACTTGGTGGCGCCGGATAGATCAAATCGGTGGGGCCGAGTTTGACTTTTAGGTTTAGGACATATGTGGATATAAGAAAGTGGTTGAGGGTTTTGGAGCATATCACTAAGCACTTTGAGCAAGC
This sequence comes from Aegilops speltoides, assembly GCA_021437245.1. Taxonomy (NCBI): domain Eukaryota; kingdom Viridiplantae; phylum Streptophyta; class Magnoliopsida; order Poales; family Poaceae; genus Aegilops; species Aegilops speltoides. Next base: position 263,338,921 of record CM038141.1, read on the forward strand.
AAGTCATTAGGCAACACCTCATCCCCTTTTAATAGTATTGGCTTTCCTATGGACTCAATGTGATCTTGGATCACTAAAATGAAAATGTAGAGTCTTGAGATTTTTCCAATGTTTATCCTTAGCATCTTGAAGGGGTTTCACATCCTCTTGTCCATGCCACTCCAATGTTGAACTTATATGAAATATACTAGATGAAAATATTAGTCCAACAAGAGATATGTTGACATTAATTACCAAAATCACCCAGGGGGCACTTGTGCTTTCAACCGTGAAGGTATTGACAACCCCTTTATCACGTTGGGTGCAACTTTGTTTGATTGTTTGTGCAGGTATTCGGTTATTTGTGCGTTGTCTCCTACTGGATTGATACCTTGGTTCTCAAACTGAGGGAAATACTTATCTCTACTTTGCTGCATCACCCTTTCCTCTTCAAGGGAAAAACCAACGCATGCTCAAGAAGTAGCAGTCGCTCGCCATCTCCTCAATTTCTTTCAATTTCAAGACTCTTTTTTATTCAGCATACTCTTTTCTCGCAATGACAATGGCTTCAAATCCTTCTTTAAGATCATTGTATCCAGCCTTTGACCCCTTTTTCTCCTTCCATCGGGCCTATATGCTTGGCAACCGAGTGAGGAGGGGGAGGAGGAACCGAGTGAGGAGTGGGGCTCATGCTCCCCTCCTCACCACCAACACCGTCATCATCACGACCAACAACCAAGCTCTTCCTCCTAGGAACTTCAAAAGCTTCATGATTCTTCCACTTCTCCTCATGCTCGAGCTCTTCGTAAGAAAGTTGGAAAGTGAACAATTTTCCTTTATTCTTATTGAAGGAAATATGCCCTAGAGGCAATAATAAAGTTATTGTTTATTTCCTTATTTTATGATAAATGTTTATCATTCATGCTAGAATTATATTAACCGGAAACATAATATATGTGTGAATGCATAGACAAACAGAATGTCACTAGTACGCCTCTACTAGACTAGCTTGTTAATCAAAGATGGTTATGTTTCCTAACCATGAACAAAGGGTTGTTATTTGATTAACAAGGTCACATCATTAGTTGAATGATCTGATTGACATGACCCATTCCATTAGCTTAGCACACGATCGTTTAGTATGTTGCTACTGCTTTTATCCATGACTTATACATGTTCCTATAAACTATGAGATTATGCAACTCCGCTTACGGGAGGAACACTTTGGTGCTACCAAACGTCACAACGTAATCGGGTGATTATAAAGGAGTACTACAGGTGTCTCCAAAGGCGATGTTGGGTTGGCGTATTTCGAGATTAGGTTTTGTCACTCCGATAGTCGGAGAGGTATCTCTCGGCCCTCTCGGTAATACACATCACTTAAGCCTTGCAAGCATTACAACTAATGAGTTAGCTGTGAGATGATGTATTACGGAACGAGTAAAGAGACTTGCGGTAACGAGATTGAACTAGGTATTGGATACCGACGATCGAATCTCGGGCAAGTAACATACCGATGACAAAGGAACAACGATATGTTGTTATGCGGTCCGACCGATAAAGATCTTCGTAGAATATTTAGGAGCCAATATGGGCATCCAGGTCCCGCTATTGGTTATTGACGGAGACGTGTCTCGATCATGTCTACATTGTTCTCGAACCGTAGGGTCCGCACGCTTAAGGTTTCGATGGCGGTTATATTATGAGTTTGTGTATTTTGATGTACCAAGAAGTTCGAGTCCCGGATGTGATCACGGACATGACGAGGAGTCTCGAAATGGTCGAGACATAAAATTAATATATTGACGGCTATATTCGGACACCGGAAAGGTTCCGGAAGTTTCGGAGAAAATCGGAGTGCCGGAGGGGTTACCGGAACCCCCGGGAAGTTATGGGCCTTAGTGGGCCAAGAGGGAGAGAGAGGGCCGCACCAGAGGTGGCGCGCCCCTGTGGGAGTCCGAATAGGACAAGGAGGGCGCGCGCCCCCTTCCTCTCCCTCTCCTCTCCTTCCTTTCCCTTCCTCCTTCCTAGTTGGACTAGGAAAGAGGAGTCCTACTCCCACTAGGAGGAGGATTCCCCCCCTCCCTTGGCGCGCCTCCTAGGGCCGGCCGGCCCTCCCCCTTGCTCCTTTATATACGGGGGCAGGGGGGCACCCTAGAACACACAAGTTGATCCTTGAGATCGTTCCTTAGCCGTGTGCGGTGCCCCCCTCCACCATAATCCACCTCGGTCATATCGTAGCGGTGCTTAGGCGAAGCCCTGCGTCGGTAGAACATCAAGGTCGTCACCACGCCGTCGTGCTGACGGAACTCTCCCTCCCCGAAGCTCTGCTGGATTGGAGCCCGAGGAGCGTCACCGAGCTGTACGTGTGTCAAGAACTCGGAGGCGCCGGAGTAACGGCGCTGGGATCGGTTGGATCGCGAGGAGAACGTACGACTACTTCCTCTACGTTGTGACCGCTTTCTTCGGGTCTCACGAGGGTACGAGACAACACTCTTCCTCTCGTTGCTATGCATCACCATGATCTTGCGTGTGCGTAGGAATTTTTTTAAATTGCTACGCTCCCCAACAAAGGGTATCGAGCCAGGTTTTTATGGTTTGATGTTTTGCACGAGTAGAACACAAGTGAGTTGTGGGCGATACAAGTCATACTACCTACCAAAGATGTCATATTTTGGTTCAGCGGTATTGTGAGATGAAGCGGCCCGGACCGACATTACGCCAGACGCTTACGCGAGACTGGTTTCACCGCTCGAGCACTTGTGCTTAAAGGTGACCGGCGGGTGTCTGTCTCTCTCACTTTAGTTGAACCGAGTATGGCTACGCCCGTCCTTGAGAAGGTTAAAAGCGGAGTCTATTTGACGAAGTATCGTTGTGGTTTTGATGCGTGGGTGAGATTGGTTCTTGCTTAAGCCCGTAGCAGCCACGTAAAATTTGCAACAACAAAGTAGAGGACGCCTAACTTGTTTTTGCAGGGCATGTTGTGATGTGATATGGTCAAGACGTGATGCTATATTTTATTGTATGAGATGATCATGTTTTGTAACCGGTTATCGGCAATGGCTGGAGCCATATGGTTGTCGCTTATTGTATGAAATGCAACGCATCAGTAATTGCTTTACTTTATCACTAAGCGGTAGCGATAGTCGAGAAGCAATAGATGGCGTAATGACAACGATGCTACGATGGAGATCAAGGTGTCGCGCCGGTGACGATGGTGATCACGACGGTGCTTCGGAGATGGAGATCACAAGCACAAGATGATGATGGCCATATCATATCACTTATATTGATTGCATGTGATGTTTATCCTTTATGCATCTTATCTTGCTTTGATTGACGGTAGCATTTTAAGATGATCTCTCACTAAAATTATCAAGTAGTGTTCTCCCTGAGTATGCACCGTTGCCAAAGTTCGTCGTGCGAGACCCCACGTGATGATCGGGTGTGATAAGCTCTCGTCCATCTACAACGGGTGCAAGCCAGTTTTGCACACGCAGAATACTCAGTTATACTTGACGAGCCTAGCATATGCGATATGGCCTCGAACACGGAGACCGAAAGGTCGAGCATGAATCATATAGTAGATATGATCAACATAAGATGTTCACCATTGAAAACTACTCCATATCACGTGATGATCGGTTATGGTTTAGTTGATTTGGATCACGTGATCACTTAGATGACTAGAGGGATGTCTGTCTAAGTGGGAGTTCTTAAGTAATATGATTAATTGAACTTAAATTTATCATGAACTTAGTACCTGATAGTATCTTGCTTGTCTATGTTTGTTTGTAGATAGATGGCTCGTGTTGTTGTTCCGTTGAATTTTAATGCGTTCCTTGAGAAAGCAAAGTTGAAAGATGATGGTAGCAATTATACGGATCGGGTCCGTAACTCGAGGATTATCCTCATTGCTGCACGTAAGAGTTACGCCCCGGATGCACCGCTAGGTGCCGAACTCTTCTTGATGATGTAACCGACGACGTTAAGAACGTCTGGCGAGCAAAGCCGATGACTACTCTATAGTTCATGTGCCATGCTTTACGGCTTAGAACCGGGTCTTCAACGACGTTTTGAACGTCATGGAGCATATGAGATGTTCCAGAGTTGAAGTTGATATTCCAACATAATGCCCGGATTGAGAGATATGAAGTCTCCAATAAGTTCTATAGCTGCAAGATGGAGGAAATTAGTTACATCGGTGAGCACATACTCGTAATGTCCGGGTATTACAATCACTTGACTCAACCGGGAGTTAATCTTCCGGATGATTGTGTCATTGATGTAATTCTTCAATCACCGCCACCAAGCTACAAAGGCTTCGTGATGAACTATAATATGCAAGGGTTAGTAAAGACTATGCACGAGCTCTTCGCAATGCTAAAGGCTGCGGAGGTAGAAATCAAGAAAGAGCATCAAGTGTTGATGGTCAATAAGACCACTAGTTTCAAGAAGAAAGGCAAAGGGAAGAAGAAGGAACTTCAAGAAGAACAGCAAGCAAGTTGTCGCTCAGAGAAGAAACCCAAGTCTGGACCTAAACTGAAATCGAGTGCTTCTACCGCAAGCGATGGTCACTAGAAGCGGAACTGCCCCAAGTATTTGGCGGATAAGAAGGATGGCAAGGTGAACAAAGGTATATGTGATATACATGTTATTGATGTGTACCTTACTAGAGCTCGCAGAGCACTGGTATTTGATCTTGGTTACATTGCTAATATTTGCAACTCAAAGCAGGACTACTGGATTGCTTAACAGTGGCAAAGGACGAGGTGACGATGCGCGTGGGAAATGGTTCCAAAGTCGATGTGATCGCAATCGGCACGCTACCTCTACATCTACCTTCGGGATTAGTTTTAGACCTAAATAATTGTTATTTGGTGCTGCGTTGAGCATGAACATTATATCTGGATCTTGTTTGATGCGAGACGGTTATTCATTTAAATCGAGAGAATAATGGTTGTTCTATTTATATGAGTAATATATTTTATGGTCATGCACCCTTGAAGAGTGGTCTATTTTGATGAATCTCGATAGTAGTGATACACATATTCATAATGTTGAAACCAAAAGATGTAGAGTTGATAATGATAGTGCAACTTATTTGTGGCAATCGCCGTTTAGGTCATATCGGTATAAAGCGCATGAAGAAACTCCATCTTGATGGACTTTTGGAGTCACTTGATTATGAATCACTTGGCACTTGCGAACCGTGCCTCATGGGCAAGATGACTAAAACCCGTTCTCGGCACTATGGAGAGAGCAACAGATTTGTTGGAAATCATACATACAGATGTATGTGGTCCGATGAATGTTGAGGCTCATGGCGGATATCGTTATTTTCTCACCTTCACAGATGATTTAAGCGGATATGGGTATATCTATTTAATGAAACATAAGTCGAAACATTTGAAAAGTTCAAAGAATTTCAGAGTGAAGTTGAAAATCATCGTAACAAGAAAATTAAGTTTCTACGATCCGACCGTGGAGGCGAATATTTGAGTTACTGAGTTTGGTCTACATTTGAAACAATGCGGAATAGTTTCAAACTCACGCCACCCGGAACACCACAACGTAATGGTGTGTCCGAACATCGTGTCGCACTTTACTAGATATGGTGCGATCTATGATGTCTCTTCAGATTTACCGCTATCGTTTTGGGGTTATGCTCTTGAGACGGCCGCATTCACATGAATAGAACACCGTCAAAATCCGTTGAGACGACACCTTATGAACTATGGTTTAGCAAGAAACCAAAGTTGTCGTTCTCAAAGTTTGGGGATGCGATGCTTATGTGAAAAAGCTTCAACCCGATAAGCTCGAACCCAAATTGGAGAAATGTGTCTTCATAGGATACCCAAAGGAGACAGTTGGGTACACCTTCTATCACAAATCCAAGGCAAGACATTTGTTGCCAAAATGGATCCTTTCTAGAGAAGGAGTTTCTCTCGAAAGAAGTGAGTGGGAGGAAAGTAGAACTTGATGAGGTAATTATACCTTCTCCCTTATTTGAAAGTAGTTTGTCGCGAAACCGGTTTACGAGACATCTACACAAAATAGTGAGGAAGTTGATGATGTTGATCATGAAACTTGAGATCAAGTTACTCTGTAACCTCGTAGATCAACCAGAGTAAGATCCGCACCAGAGTGATACGGTAATCCTGTTCTGGAAGTCATGCTACTAGATCATGATGAACCTACGAACTATGAAGAAGCGATGGTGAGCCAAGATTCCACAAAATGGCTTGAGGCCATGAAATCTGAGATGGGATCCATGTATGAAAACAAAGTATGGACTTTGGTTGACTTGCCCGAGGGTCGGCAAGCAATAGAAAACAAGTGGATCTTCAAGAAGAAGACTGACGCTGACGGTAATGTAACTGTCTACAAAGCTCGACTTGTCGCAAAGGGTTTCCGACAAGTTCAAGGGATTGACTATGATGAGACCTTCTCACCCGTAGCGATGCTTAAGTCTGTCCGAATCATGTTAGCAATTGCCGCATTTTATGATTATGAAATTTGGCAAATGGATGTAAAGACGCATTCTGAATGGATTTACGGAAGAAGAGTTGTATATGATGCAACCGAAGGTTTTATCGATCCAAAGGAGCTAACAGAGTGTGCAAGCTCCAGCGATCCATTTATGGACTGGTGCAAGCATCTCGGAGTTGGAATAAACGCTTTGATAGTGTGATCAAAGATTTGGGTTCATCTGAGACTTTTGGAGAAGCTTTGATTTACAAGAAAGTGAGTGGGAGCTCAGTAGCATTTCGATATTATATGTAGATGACATATTACTAATCGGAAATGATATAGAACTTCTGGATAGCATAAAGGATACTTGAATAAGAGTTTTTCAATGAAAGACCTCGGTGAAGCTGCATACATATTGGGCATCAAAATCTATAGAGATAGATCAAGACGCTTAATTGGACTTTCACAAAGCACATACCTTGACAAAAATTTGAAGAAGTTCAAAATGGATCAAGCAAAGAAAGGGTTCTTGCTGTGTTGCAAGGTGTGAAGTTGAGTAAGACTCAATGCCCGACCACCGCAGAAGATAGAGAGAAAATGAAAGATGTTCCTATGCTTCACCATAGGCTCTATCATGTATGCAATGCTGTGTACCAGACTGATGTGTGCCTTGCTATAAGCTTAGCAGGAGGTACCAAAGTAATCCAGAGTGGATCATCGGACAGCGTCAAGAACATCCCGAAATACCGAAAAGGACTAAGGATATGTTTCTCGTATATGGAGGTGACAAAGAGCTCATCGTAAACGGTTACGTTGATGCAAGCTTTGACACTGATCCGAACGATTCTAAATCGCAGACCGGATACGTATTTACACTAAACGGAGGAGCTGTCAGTTGGTGCAGTTCTAAACAAAGCGTCGTGAAGGGATCTACATGTGAAGCGGAGTACATAGCAGCTTCGAAGCAGCTAATGAAGGAGTCTCGATGAAGGAGTTCATATCCGATCTAGGTGTCATACCTAGTGCATCGGGTCCAATGAAAATCTTCTGTGACAATACTGGAGCAATTGCCTTAGCGAAGGAATCCATATTTCACAAGAGGACCAAGCACATCAAGAGACGCTTCAATTCCATCCGGATTTAGTCCGTGGGAGACATAGAGATTTGCAAGATACATACGGATCTGAATGTAGCGGACCGTTGACTAAGCCTCTTCCACGAGCAAAACATGATCAACACCAAGACTCCATGGGTGTTAGAATCATTACTATGTAATCTAGATTATTGACTCTAGTGCAAGTGGGAGATCAAGGAAATATGCCCTAGAGGCAATAATAAAGTTATTATTTATTTCCTTATTTTATGATAAATGTTTATCATTCATGCTAGAATTATATTAACCGGAAACATAATATATGTGTGAATGCATAGACAAATGAATGTCACTAGTATGCCTCTACTAGACTAGCTTGTTAATCAAAGATGGTTATGTTTCCTAACCATGAACAAAGGGTTGTTATTTGATTAACAAGGTCACATCATTAGTTGAATGATCGATTGACATGACCCATTCCATTAGCTTAGCACACGATCGCTTAGTATGTTGCTACTGCTTTTATCCATGACTTATACATGTTCCTATAAACTATGAGATTATGCAACTCCGTTTACGGAGGAACACTTTGGTGCTACCAAACGTCACAACGAATCGGGTGATTATAAAGGAGTACTACAGTGTCTCCAAAGGCGATGTTGGGTTGGCGTATTCGAGATTAGGTTTTGTCACTCCGATAGTCGGAGAGGTATCTCTTAGCCCTCTCGGTAATACACATCACTTAAGCCTTGCAAGCATTACAACTAATGAGTTAGCTGTGAGATGATGTATTACGAGCGAGTAAAGAGACTTGCGATAACGAGATTGAACTAGGTATTGGATACCGACGATCGAATCTTGGGCAAGTAACATACCGATGACAAAGGGAACAACGTATGTTGTTATGCGGTCTGACCGATAAAGATCTTCGTAGAATATGTAGGAGCCAATATGGGCATCCAGGTCCCGCTATTGGTTATTGACCGGAGATGTGTCTCAGTCATGTCTACATTGTTCTCGAACCGTAGGGTCCGCACGCTTAAGGTTTCGATGACGGTTATATTATGAGTTTGTGTATTTTGATGTACCGAAGAAGTTCGGAGTCCCGGATGTGATCACGGACATGCCGAGGAGTCTCGAAATGGTCGAGACATAAAGATTAATATATTGGACAGCTATATTCGGACACCGGAAAGGTTCGGAAGTTTCGGAGAAAACCGGAGTGCCGAGGGTTACCGAACCCCCGGGAAGTTATGGGCCTTAGTGGGCCAAGAGGGAGAGAGAGGCCGCACCAGAGGTGGCGCGCCCTGTGGGAGTCCGAATAGGACAAGGAGGGCGGCGCGCCCCTTTCCTCTCTCCTCTCCTCTCCTTCCTTTCCCTTCCTCCTTCCTAGTTGGACTAGGAAAGAGGAGTCCTACTCCCACTAGGAGGAGGATTCCCCCCCTTGGCGCGCCTCCTAGGGCCGGCCGCCCTCCCCTTGCTCCTTTATATACGGGGGCAGGGGGGCACCCTAGAACACACAAGTTGATCCTTGAGATCGTTCCTTAGCCGTGTGCGGTGCCCCCCTCCACCATAATCCACCTCGGTCATATCGTAGTGGTGCTTAGGTGAAGCCCTGCGTCGGTAGAACATCAAGGTCGTCACCACGCCGTCGTGCTGACGGAACTCTCCCTCCCCGAAGCTCTGCTGGATTGGAGCCCGAGGAGCGTCACCGAGCTGACGTGTGTCAAGAACTCGGGGCGCCGAGTAACGGCGCTGGGATCGGTTGGATCGCGAGGAGAACGTCGACTACTTCCTCTACGCCAGTGATCGCTTCGCTTGGTCTCACGAGGGCACGTGACAACACTCTTCCCTCTCGTTGCTATGCATCACCATGATCTTGCGTGTGCGTAGGAATTTTTTTTGAAATTACTACGTTCCCAACACTTATTCCCATCCCCGCTCTTTGCTCTTTCTTGGAAGAAACCTTGAGCAAGCATGAGCTACATAAACAATAAAGAAACTCGGTTAATTAGGAACATATGCATACTTAGAGAAAGCATTTGAATGTAGCAAGCAATTACCATGTCCGTTTCATCGCAACCACTTGGGTTCATGCGATCGGCATTGGCCAAGCAACTCACACATTTTTGACATTCGACGTTTATAGTGGACCGTCGATGCCGAATAGAATCCAATGGTCGATAATGGCCACTTGTGTTCCGTTCATCAATAATTCTTTGACGCGCTTTCAACATGTGCTAGCCAATTAGTCAATTCCGACAGAGGCATCAAGAGAGACTCGCTTCCAAGCCATACATCTCAACACATCTTTGGTGTTAAAATTGTTTACTATTCTTTCCTTCGAAGTCTCAACAAAACTCTCGTCTTCCGTGTCAAGATTCTCATCATCATATGGCATATCATATTTTTGGGATGAATTGATGAAAAAGCTTGAAAAACAAAATCTTCATTCACAACATTTGTCAAGTGCATAATGTATCATCATCAACATTACAAATGCACGCACACATAATCTCACATTCTATTGATATCAATACGACAAAAGAACAATGAAGAAGAAGAAGCATATTTTATACCTTTGCGTCATTTCATCAAAAAAGTTGGAGACGGTGGCAGTGGGTGTCGACTCCTCTACGCGGCGGACGGGGGGGGGGGGGAGGAGGTGCGCCAAAGAAGAACAACAACACACAGCTGCAGACGACGATGACAACGAAGAAGCATCAGCAGCCGCGGCCGCCTTCGTCTTCTCTGGCTGGGATGAAGCCACAGCATGGTCGTGCGCCCGCCACCACGTGGTTTGGTTGTGAAAGTCTTCTTCCTCGCGATGCTTCTATTGAAGATGCTTTTAGGAGTCGGAGAGGAACCGCTTGAAATTTGAGAATTCGTTTAAGAGGCTAAAATTTATGCATTCGGCTAGAGATGCTCTAATCTGAGTAGGGGATGTTTTGGCTCATTTTAAAGACATATCCAGTTTTAAGTCATACTCCCTCCGTTCCAAATTACATGTGGTGAAAATGGATAAAAATTGAATGTATCTAGAATTAAACTCCGTCTAGATACATCCATTTCCGTGAAAAGAAGTTCGGGCGGAGGGAGTACTATATATGGACTTCTTTCATATGCGACAGAAGCAAAATGTCGCGTACAAAATTTCTTTCTTCCACGTTGAATTTATTACTGACCGGAGGAAAAATGCAATCTTCCCACCGTCCCTGCAATCTCCTATGCCCGGTGGCGCCATATGCGGCCGCCGCGCCCCGCCCTCAACAGCGGCCGCAGCATCTTCTCGGAACCCACCCGCAGCGCCTCCTCTCCCCTCCCCGCCGCCACTCTGAAGCCCGCCTTCTCTCCGGCATGACCCCAATGGCCACATCCTCCTCCCCCACCGCGAACCCCCAGCCATTCAAGGTTCGCCTCACGGTTAACAAGCCCCTTCGTTTAGCTCACCGCTAGTCTGAGTGCGTGACATGTGTTGAGTGAATTTGTCGCAGTTGATCCTGGGGTCTTCGTCAGTGGCCAGGAAGAACATCCTCAACGAGATGGGGTTCGAGTTCCAAGTCATGGTGGGTTGGGCTGTCAGTTATAGTTTCCCTTAGAAAGAATTGAAGCTATTCCTTGAGTGGATTGGGTTTCTTGGTTTCAGACCGCGGACATCGACGAGAGGAGCATAAGAAGGGAGGATCCGGATGAGCTAGTCATGCTTCTTGCGGAGGCCAAGGTAGAATCTTTCCCCAGTTTTTCTACTAGGTAATTGCCTGTGCGTTGCTACTAGAGTCAACAATTTTCAATGCAACAAGAGTACCATAAAAGCCATGGTGTTCCGAGGTCACCAGACAATACACTTGATCTTACAAAGATGAGCCACATTAAGATACATAAGCATCAATTTTGCATAGCAATGTCAAAGCAAGCGCGAACGAAGGACAGTAAACACCATGATAGCCAAGTTCAATTAAAGGAAGCAAGTTAACATCATGATAGCTGAATTCACCACAACTCTCTCTTTCAAATTATTTTTCCTATGATGCGGCTAAAATATTCCTAAACGCTTACATGAATCATAAATCACCAGGCGTTCCTGTCCTACGTCATTTCATCAATTAAAAAGTTCCTCCATAGTGTGTGGCCATTATGTGCATAAGTCGGATACATGTAAATCTCAAAGTTCTGTTAAAAAGTTTTTCCGCAAGACTGTACCACTTCAAATTAAAATGGTATTTGTTGTCCTCTTTAACCAATTCATTCTCCCATGTAAGCATATAACATGAAGAAAGTAGTAATGTATTATGATCACATGACTTCTTAGCCATTTAGATAGTGAATACTTCCTTTGAAACAATCTCAAGCTAGTAAGATGAAGAAAATAGTACTGGATTGATAAGCCGAAGTGTCAATTTCCTAGAAAAAACACATAGTACTCAAATACTTATTTTATTAATCGATCCTTTAAACCTTGTGTATGCTAGCAACCAAGATCTCCACTACTTAAAATCGAGACCTCCCCATGGTCCTGCTCCTCCACACTACCAGGTCGCCTCACCATTGTCATTCTGCATGGGCTTTGTTGTCTGCCGAGCTGACAACAGCTCCACGACGGCCTCCTCTGAGCTCCTGTGCTTGTCGAGCCGGAACATGGCGACGGCGCTGCTGGCTCGTGCGGTGCAATGGAGCTTGCACCCGGCTCAGCTGACCTCATACATACCGCTATCACCGGGCAGACTACCACCTTGACGTGGGGTTGTACTCCCACCGTGGTGCTGACACTTGTCCGCCACCATGCCGTCTAGGCTGCCGACCTGACTGATGCGGCGATGAACCCTTTCACGGGGCCCTCTTCTAACAAGAACACAAAGTCAACATGACCGTCACTGAGCAATTTTTCTTCACAAAGGACTCCCGTATTTTCAAATGGCTATGCTTTTTCCAACAGTTAAATGCACCTAAGTTACCCATAGTTCGATTAAAAAAGAACACCTTCATGCTCTCTTTAGCGACAATCAGTTCCAAGTGAGCCTCCTTTGACAGTCATAGGTGTGGTCTAGCATAACAAGCATGCCAATTTGAACTTCAACAGATATCTCAAACTCAATGCCAAGCATGTGCATGTTACGCAGGTTAACATGGAGGCCCTTGGGCAAACACTATGAATGCGCACAATTTTATTTAGAGCAGATATCTCAAACTCCATAAACTGTGCCATGAGAAAATGGACAGCAATTTGATTATAGCATTCAATCAAAAGCAATTTATACAATAAAACATATCCAAGTTTCAGTGCCAACCTCTGCCAGATCATGCTGCTATGTTATTTCTTAATCCAAGTGATATCAGTCATCTCCAATCAACGTGATGGCATTGATCGCCTAACCATGGGAGTAATAATCAACTGATCCTCTTATAGTGCAGGCAAACCATGTCAAAGTACATATGCTAAAAAAAAGCAGTAAGTATACATGAATAAACATAGTATCCGCAAGGGTGCATGCTCATTCTGATCGTACATGCAATGCCATCTAGATGGGGGCAAACTCCAAAAACTGAATGGGCCGGGCATCTCGCAGGAATCAACAAAAAGCAACAGGCGCAACAGCAGACAACTCATTAGTGCCAATTTCTCGCACACGAGCGACCACATCTCCCAATACCCACAACTAACAATTCTGCATGCACTCCATGAGAGTATTAGTATGCCAATCAACTATTCCAAAGAGAATATAATCTAAAAAATCAGCAATGACTGCACCTAGACAGAGAGGATCTGGAGAATGTTGGCCGGCGTAGGGCAACCTTTTACGTGAGCGCTGTCAGGTGGCAGCGGGGCGCGGCGGTTGCCGCAGCTGGGCACAAAGCGTGAGCGGCTGCCGTGGGCGTCACAGATCGGCGTGCGCTAGTGGAGGCAGACGAGAGCGCTGGCATCTTGCATGATGCATGGGGCGGCGACTCCCGGGCGCGTGAGGTAGGCGGCAACGTTCAGGCGAGAGAGGGTGGGTGGGCGTGCGAAGCAGGGAAGGAGATAGGGTTTGTGGCGTGATTATAGGGGCAAACATAAAGGAAAGTGGAAAACCGGACTTGGGAGGGAGGTCAAACGTGGAAGAGTGCAGACGAAGGGGATGGACAAAACAGAGCGAAATACACTCTGCGACGGGAGAGGAAACCTTGCATATGTTTTAAGTGTAGAGCTTCGTAACAAAAATGGTTTCTAGTTCCTGTTGTGCCTCAGTTTCATTCTTAGCATAGGAGTGGCTTTAGATTAGTTTCCATTGTGATAGCTTGTATGGTTCAGTAGCAATTGCGTTGCGCATTCTTGAAAAAGATGCATTGCTGACTCAAACTTTAGTGCATGTTTCTCTTTCAGGAGAACGTGAGGAGTTTCTGTTGCTACAATATCTGGATAAGCTTATTGGGCCACAGTACCCAACTAAAAAAACCATGGTAGCTTCAATGAGATATGCAGATCATCCTAGAGTTGTATTATAGTCAGTTTTAATTTAGTTATACACTTATCGTTGAAGTATAAATAGAAATAAAAATAATTGGTGAATTTCTGCTGGGTTGCGCATGTGTACGTGCCTGGTGGTCTGTTCGTATCCATCTATCTACCTTTCAGGGCCAGCCAACAAATATGCCGGGCCCAGGGGCAAGACGACACAAAATATTTTGCATTTCAAAAGCAAAAGTAAATATCCAGCACATAGCATAGATCGATGATCTTTGAACTCTAAAATTGACACTCAAGCTGTTCATCGATCAAGAGAACTACATCGTGAATTCATGATAGTAAGGAAACAATGTAGCTCCACAGAAGATCACTTTCTTGAGCCTATGGCAGGACTATACTAGTACTACTATAAAAGTATTACCTGGGCCTGAGGCCCCTGCCTCTCGCGGGCCCAGGGTGAGTGCCCCGTTGCCCCGGCCTATGAGCCGGCACTGCTACATTTTAATCTTAAAAAGAAAAGGAAATGCTGGATTGCTAGTCATAAATATCAAGAGCAAAGCATTGATCTTCTGCATAGATGTTGTTTATGTTCCGACAGTTTCTTTCCTTACTGGTATTAACCATTTTATGCATATTTCAGGCTGATGCTATCATGTCTAGAATGAACATTTCTGATTACCAGAAGGAAGGCGACGAACCAACACTCCTGATCACCTCTGACATAGTATGTGTCAATTGCCTATGTGCTACTGGTTTAGACAGAACTTGAATGGTACTCCTTCCGTTCCCCAATATAAGTCCTTTTAGAGATTTTAATACGGACTACATACGGATGTATATAGACATATCTTAGAGTGTAGATTCACTCATTTTGCTCCGTATGTAGTCCGCATTGAAATCTCTAAAAAGACTTATATTTAGAAACGGAGGGAGTATATCTGTAATACATAAATATGTTGTAATTATGTCTATGCCGCATTGTGGCTTCTCTTTGTTCTTTACATAACTTGAAGTTCCATGGATTCTACTTTAGTTGGCTACTTCTGGTAGCACGAGGATGGTCATTCCATATGCATACATATACGCTAATGTGATATCACCAAATGCAAATGGTGTACTCAATACTTCTTTTCAGTTTTAGATATATAATTCTCAGTTTGTAAAGTTTTTTAAAAATAAGACCTGTCATCTTTAATGCTATTTAAGGCATAATTTAGTAGGGAAAAGTCCTTCGTGTAATAATCGTCAGTTTAGAGAATTATGATATGTGTTAGATCTGGTGAAATGCGGTCTCTTCATTGTATTTCTTCTGCTCCTTCGATCTGGTTCATCATTTTTTCTTCCTTTTTTTGGGGGAATGCTGCTAGTTAAACAACACATGTACTTATGTACTCCCTCCGTCCCATAACATAAGAGCCTTTTTGACACTAGTGTAAAAAACGCTCTTATATTATGGGACGGGGGGAGTACTTAACACCAACCAACTTTTACTGACCTAAATTTGCTGTATCCTAGGCTCGCGACAACATGACAAGTTCATTTATGCATTATCTTTTTTATTTGTTTACAGACTGTTTTGGCTAGATCCATATCTCATTAGTTTAAATTGAAAATTGGTTGCTACTCAAGATTTAATTAGATTGTACTTTGCCTCTCGATTGTTGAACTCCACTGATGGATAAGTTCTCAGTTTGGAGGAAGTAATCTAAATAATTTAACTTGACTATCTCATAAATGAACTTGGTGAGGTGAGATTTACTTGACCATGTCTTGGGAAAGCTCTTGCGAAATGAAATGGGGATTATGCAGAGCATAACCCATAGGTGTCTCAGCAGCCTACATGGAACACAGATGCGCATACCTGAGAGGCAGACTGAGCTAAGCTGGCAATAATGGCTCAGCATGATCTATTATACTTTTCTATTCATAATGGAGCATTTGGCTAATGAAGAAATAATCTATTGATAGGTGCGTTATTCAGCAGTGTAAAGTTTAATGGTAATGATGCATAATCTAACTAGTTCATGTGTTCACATTCTCTTAGGGATGTTTTCTTTCTTTTACGGGCTTTTGGATTGTGTGGTTGAACATATGTACCTCATCTGTGGTTTTACTAGATTGTCACTCTTTGCATTATTACATACTGAATGATAGTTGACTTTTAGGTGGTTGTCCATGAAGGGATTATTAGAGAAAAGCCAAGCAGCAAGGAAGAAGCACGCCAATTCCTGAAAGGTTGTCCAATCCCCTTCATCCAGGCACATTGTATCTGATTGCCCCGTGTGTATATGTATTTAGTAGTTGAACCATTATCTTTACCAGGTTATTCTGGTGGGCATGTGTCAACTGTGGGTGGTGTGGTGGTAACTAATCTTACAACTGGCAAGAAGCTTGGCAGTTTAGACAAAGCTGAGGTAGAGCACTCTTCTAACTAACCCATCAAATTACTTCCTGTTTGAATATTGGTGATCCCATTTTAATGTGTGATTGAAGTCCAACCGATCGACTTCTTTCGTGTAAGATGAACATTGAAGCAAGCGAAGGATATCCTCACAATCTCACAGTGCCTATTGATTTGTATATTTGGAGTTGGCTTTTGATTTCAGAGATCAATATCAATTGTAGTTTCTTTGCTTAATGTAGCAAACTTTGGTATATGTTTATCTAGCTATAGTTAGCTTAGCTAGCGTAAATTGGAACCTCATAATCTGTAGTAAAAAAACTTTGCAGTTCTATTTCCTTGAGTGTTTTGGTTCAGGAGGAACCTGTACAGCATGAGCTCATTCAGATTCTACCAATAACTCTGCTATAGTCAAAAGCAACCTGGTGTGATTTGATACATGTAATATTTGTGGATGTCTGCAGGTGTACTTCCATGACATACCAGATGAGATAATTGAGAACCTGGTATGGTCTTGTTTGAATTCGTTACAAGGCATGTTTTGAAATTATTGTTATGTCACCGAGCTACACCCTCTTGCTCCATTTTGTTGCTAGATCGATGAGGGGGTAGTATTTAGGGTTGCGGGTGGCTTGCTGCTAGAACATCCATTGGTGTTGCCGTTTGTCGAAGCAGTGGTCAGTTTCTATCTTTATCTGCTTATTGTGGTGCTAACATTCCATTTTATACTCATCTGAAGAAGAACTCGTTTATCATGTAGGTTGGTTCTAGTGACAGTGTAATGGGGCTATCAAAGGATCTGGCAAACAAACTCATTCACGAGGCATTGTTGGCATAGCCTAGCAGTTTGGGTGTGATCACCATCGATCGAATCCTTACTGCACTGCATGAAGGTAATGCGATGGCGAAAACCTGTCGAAACATGGTGATTGTTATGGTTTGAATTATATGAAAAATTCCAGGCACCATGGCATGAAGATTCATTGAGTGTGCAAGAACACTTCAGAACTGATGCCTGCTATTATGATCACTGATGAGATGTCACCTGAAACATCCTCCTGTGGAAACATCCTGAATCTTGGTTCTCACATAAGGTGAATTTGTATGATAAGTGAAATTGTTATTCTCTCTTCTGGAGTACATTGTTATGCAGATGCAATGACACTGCCTTCTTGTTTGCAATGGCTACATGAAGTGGCTATTGGCCTATTTCAGTTTACGGTGGCGCTGTTCTTGGACAACTTCGGAAGTGGATGCCTATTATAAAAGAAATGAGAAAGCTGCACTTTGCGAACGCCGAACCTGGCTACAACGCCAATCTAGCTGGTCATTGTACTTTATTAAAAGAGAAAGCTGGTCATTGTACTCGCATGTTTTTTTAGGGAAAGCGACTTGGCTAGATTACAATCATACATGCAGGGCTAAATAATATTGTTGGTATATCTTTTGGTCTCACCAATGTGCATGATATGTGAAGACAACTGTTTATACAGTTGGAATTGTAAAAGATGTCTTAAATAAATAAAATAAGAAACGACCACAAGACACATGTGGTAAGCAATCCAAACTGTTCAAAAAAATGATGTAAGAAAAAGGCGAAACAATTTTTTTTAGAAAAAACTAACGCCCTCACATGTGGCATCTTGCACATCGTTCACACGCCTCTATCACCACTCATTTTGCCACGTATGAACAGATGACATCAGTAGGGATCTTTTTGGTTTTTGGCTTAAAAATGTTTTATCTTCTAATTGAAAAATTAAATTAAAAATTCGTTTTCACCACTAAATCTGTCTCGACGAGATCTTCAAAACTAGACCCCATGTTGATATGTTTCGACGAATTTTTTTTGTCAAAAAATTGCCATGATGTTTCCACTGAAGTTGCCATAGTGCTTACACTAAAGTTGTCATGTGGCAATTTTAGTTTGTAGAGCATGGCAATTTTGGTCTTTTGATGATGGCAATTTTAGTACTTTGACCATGAAAATTATTTTTTATATAAACCATGACAATTTTAAGTGCATGTATCATGACAATTTTAGTTTATGGTTCATGGCAAATCTAGTTTCTTAATTTCCTGTTTTATAATATGTCAAAATTTACTTTTAAATATAGAAGAAAATAGTTGAAACATATCATGACAACTTCAGTGTCAACATCATGGCAATTCATGTGCAATAGACATGTCAACTTTTAACCCCCAAAAAATCATCAAAATATATTGATATGAGATCTAGTTTCGAAGATCTCGTCGTGAGGGATTTAATGGTGAAAACCGATCTTAAATCGGAATTTTCATTTAAGAGATAAAACATTTTAAAAGCTGAAAATCTAAAAAATTCCCCATGCATGCATGCGGTGACGTGGCGCAGTCTGTGTGTTATAGGGCGTGTGGGCGGGCTTGACTCCCACCACGTATGTGGGCGTTAGCGTTGTCCAAAAATTTAAACAGAATAATAAGCACAAAAAAGCAAGTTTTGATTAAAGAAACAATGTAGGAATCCCTCGCAAGAAGAAACAATGTAGGAAAACAAAAAAGAACAGCATCATGTAAGAACACCTAGATCAAAGGAAAAAAAAACTCAGACACAAAAAGTGAAAAGCCCACATGTTACTAGCAGTATCCTATATACCTAAGATGTTCATTCTGACATCACCATACAATTGTGGATTAGATAAGGCCCACATCACATACAACCATGCATGGAACAATACCCACCACCACATGCAACCATGCATGGAAGAATATTTTTCACTTTATTATTCTACTTATGTTCAATAAATATTTTATAACCATGCATGATTAAATATAATAAGGCATATGTACTTTTAGTTTTGGTTCACATGTTATTAATCTAAATATTATATTCCATACAATCAAATGAAATATATTGCCCCCGCAGAACTTTTTGAAATATATTGCAACCGATTCCCACAACAACGTGCGGGATATCATCTAGTATATACATGGCTCTCCCTCTATGTCAACATATGCGAGGAAAAAGTGATAAAAGACACACGTCACAACACCCGGGAACAATAACCACACACATGAGAGAAAAGGGTCCGCAAAACCCAACACATGCCTGTTGTAAAAAAGAAAAAAAAAGCGCATAATCCTAGACGGACCGTCCCTGCTAGTCCAAACGACGGAACAAGTGGAAAACTGTCACGCCCAATATGCGACCCTATCCAAAAGGAACTCAAAGGTCCCACCAAGGATAAACCCGCATATTGAAACGCTTTTGCAAGGTGGATATCATTACATCAACATTACATAATAGATGGGGATACATACATAAGGCATACAATGCCACACGAATACAACATCATCTTACAAGAGATCAACATCCGACTACGGATGGAACACAAACAAAACTCAAACGACATCCACCTCGCTAGCCCAGTGCCGACCGAACCTATCCCCGATCGAAGAAGAAGCGTAAGAAGAACTCCAAAACAAGCAAACATCGCTCTCGCGTCATGATCATCGCATAACCTGTACCGCAACTATTGTTGTAGTAATCTGTGAGCCACGAGGACTCAGCAATCCCATTACCATGGGTATCAAGACTAGCAAAGCTTAATGGGAAAGAAAGGGGTAAAGTGATGAGGTTGCAGCAGCAACTAAGCAAGTATGGTGGCTAACATACGCAAATAAGAGCGAGAAGAGAAGCAAAGGAACGGTCGTGAAGATAGCAATGATCAAGAGGTGATCCTGAACTCCTACTTACGTCAATCATAACACAGAAACCGTGTTCACTTCCCGGACTCCACCGAGAAGAGACCATCACGACTACACACGCGGTTGATGCGTTTTAATTCGGATCTGGTGTCAAGTTATCTATAACCGGACATTAACAAATTCCCATCTGCCACATAACCGCGGGCATGGCTCTCGAAAGTTTATAACCCTACAGGGGTGTCCCAACTTAGCCCATGATAAGCTCTCGCGATCAACGAAGGATATTCCTTCTCCCAGGAAGACCCGATCAGTCTCGAAATCCCGGTTTACAAGACATTTCGACAATGGTAAAACAAGACCAGCAAAGCCGCCCGATGCACCGACAATCTCGATAGGAGCTGCACATATCTCGTTCTCAGGGCAACACCGGATAAGTCAAGCTACGAGTAAAACCAGACCTCGAGTTGCCCCAAGGTGGCCCCGCAGGTTGCTCGGTTCGGACCAACACTTAGACAAGCACTGGCCCGGGGGGGGGGCTAAAATAAAGATGACCCTTGGGTTAATTACTCCCAAGGGAAAAGTAGGTGGTGGTGAGGCAAATGGTAAAACCAAGGTTGGGCCTTGCTGGAGGAGTTTTATTCAAAGCGAACTGTCAAGGGGGTCCCATAAATCACCCGACCGCGTAAGGAACGTAAAATCCGGAAACATAATACCGGTATGACGGAAACTAGGGCGGCAAGAGTGGAACAAAACACCAGGCATAAGGCCAAGCCTTCCACCCTTTACCAAGTATATAGATGCATTAATAAAATAAGAGATATTGTGATATCCCAACAACATCCTGTCCACGATGGAGCAATCTTCAACTTCACCTGCAACTAACAACGCTATAAGAGGGGCTGAGCAAAAGCGGTAACATAGCCAAGCAACGGTTTGCTAGGAAGGGTGAAAAGGTTAGAGGCTGACATGACAATTGGTGAGGCTTGAGCAACAAAGATAGGTAGCGCAGCAAAGCGATAGAACGAAGCAACTAGCATAGCAATGATAGTAGTGAGATCCAAGGTAGCGGTCATCTTGCCTGAAATCCCACAAGGAAGAAGAACGAGTTCATGAAGAAGACGAACGGATGAAGCCGAACCAAGCGTAGACGAACGAATCCTCACGGTCGCAAACGAAACAGGAACTATCGAGAAGAAGCACACAACATGGTAAACACATCACACATAGACAAGACATGATGCACAACAAAGCATGGTGCATTACAAAGCTAGATGAGGCTACTCATGGCAAGAGATGATGCATACAAGAGCAACACATCAAAGCAAGTTTAAATGAGGCCGGAAGCAACATATAACAAGTCCGGTAAGTCCTCATATGCAAATTTAGAAATTGGTCCAGAACTGAATAAACCTTATGTTCAAGTTGTTAAACAGCAAGTTAAGATGCACCAAGATGATCTACACGAGATTCTAGTCAAGTTACATATAAAGTTCATTGAATTCGGAGCTACGGCCTAGAAGATATGAGCAAAACAAGTTAAACATGGCATTGATGCTAAATGCATACAAACATCAAGCAAACACTCTCAAAACATGGATGCAACATGATAATATGAAACTTCATGCAAAATCGAGCAAGTTTCATATAGAGCACACTCAAAATGGAGCAACGGTTCAACACATACACTCTATACAAGTTATAGCAACAATCTGTCCAAAACAACAACTAGGCATATTGCAAGCATCAAAACAACATGCTACAGCACCTCAACGTAAGAACAAATGGCATGGGCATGAAGTACATGTAATGCATGACAAAACATGAACACTGAGCTATCTCCAGAAATCACTAGATCATGCTCAAAAGGACATGGCAAGATTGCAAATAATAACAGTTTCAGGCTTGGCAGAAATAACATCAGGTTACAATGTTTAGAGCTATCAAACAACATGTTACAGGAACTTAACATGGCAAACTAGAGCATGGAATGATTCTACTCAAAGCATAGAACAAAAGTCCCTTACTGACCATGAGCCAAAAAGGATCAGAGGATATGATGGCACCCATGTAAACATGGCAAGTTATATGACAGATTCAAACATGGCAGGAACAACAATAAGTAGACATGTTGGTGAGCTTGAACCACTCACCACAGAGCAATACATGGCATGGCAAGGCAACCAACAGTAAGAAGACATGTTTGAGAAGCTAAGCATGGCAAGAACAAGTTCATAGGGTGCATGGATTACTAACAACAAACATGGTAACATTGAACTTAATGTTAACAGGCTGACAACAACATTATTTAGCAACTTTGGAGCATGATAACATGTTACAGCAGACTGTAAATGCAACCAGGGGCATGAATGGATAGAGCATGACATGTATAACAAAACATCCTAAGTGAACATCTCCAGATTATGCATAGAATGACTTGTAGCAGCAGGTTTACATAGCATCATATTATAACAGAATCAGTCAGGAAAATAGCAACAACAAGTACCCTACTTAACAAGCTTGATGCACTCAGTACAAGACTCAAAAAAAATACAAGGATTACACCACTGTAAAGATGGCATATCATAGTTCAAAACTCATGTAGGACTCATGCTCAAAGGATGCACACATTAAACATGGCAAAAATGACAAATGAGCATGTTCTGTTAACAGACAGAAGATAACATTATATAGCACTCTTGCAACGATGATTCAGGCATCAAGATGGACTCAAATGAACATGATGCAATGGAATGAAATGAAGAGCATCTCCCAACGAACATTTTGACATATCATGCGCATGAAACGGAGCAATATGCATAGAGTTATGGCATGTCAAAGTTATCACCAGAATATGCAAATATTAGGACTTAGCAGTTTTTGAAAAAAATAGACGCGCGCAAGATAGCTAAATGTCGCACGGTGCGGCTCACCATGGGCTTCAGGCCCGGTTCGCTGGAGCTGGGTTGGGCCGAGGGGAGGGGCCCACGAGGCCCACGCGGGCGAGGCGAGCGGAACGAGCGGTTCTCTACTCGCCTCGAATAGGGACGGCGCCGGCGGCTGCCGGCTCCGGCGAGGGATGGCGCTCCAGCAAGGGACGGCTCCCCGGGTGCGGAGGGAGACGGATCGGGGCGCGGCAGGGCTCGGGGCGGCGTCCAACGGCGACGACGAGCGAGGCAAGCTCCGACGCGGCGGAATCCTAGAGAGAGAGAGAGAGAGAGATCTGAGAGAGTGAGAAAACCAGAGGGAGAGGGGCGACGGGGAGGCGCGGGCTCACCGAAACGGCGGTGGCGCGATGCGAGGCACGCTGGGCGGCGAACGGGGTGGCCGCCGACGAGGGGCCGACGACGGATTTAACGCCGGCGAGGCGGGAGGCAGCGGCGGCGGTCGGCGCGGAGGGCTCGGGCGGGCCCGACCGCCCACGGCGGGTCGGATCTCGCCCCGACGGGCCTGGCGGCGTGGGACGACGGCGGTGACACGTGGCGGCCGCTGATTCGGCGGGGCGGCGGCGCGGACATGTCCGGGCGGCGGGTGGACGTGTCCGTCGGCGGGAGGAGGAAGAAGCTAGGGTTAGACCGCGAATTTGGAAGGGGGAGACACATTTATAGGTAGAGGGAGCTAGGAGAGTCCAAAAGGGGTGCAGTTTTCGCCCACACGATCGTGATCGAACGACCGCGAGCATGGAGGGGGTTTGGATGGGTTTTGGGCCACTTTGGAAGGGGTGTTGGGCTGCACACAAAAGAGGCCTTTGCGGTTACCCGGTTAACCGTTGGAGTATCAAACGACCTCCAAATGGCACGAAACTTGACAGGCGGTCTACCGGTGCTATACCAAGGCCGCTTGGCAAACCTCGGGCCATTCCGAGAATGTTTAACACCCGCACAAGATAAGAGGCAAAAAGGGGACGCTGGATGACATAGGAGTGCCGGATTGCAAAACGGACAACGGGGAAAATGCTCGGATGCATGAGACGAACACGTATGCAAAAATGAAATGCACATGATGACATGATATGAAATGCATATAATGACATGGCAAAAAGCAACACGCAAGCAAATGACATGGCAACGACGGCGAATAACTGGCGGACACCTGGCGCAACGGATCCGGGGCGTTACAAAAACCAAGCCAACCTGCACAAAAGACGCACATGTCTTGAAGCCCCTGCATCGTACGGTAATGGGTTGACTGAGACTTTGTTAACTCTCAGCTGAATGAGATTTAGCAAAATTGATACTCCCTCCATTTCTATATACAAGACCACAAACTCAGATTACAAGTATCGAGGTAATATTTAATGTCTACTTTGCAGGCTAGCTTTTCTTTTTGTTTACTGAAATCATTAATACGTAGCATGCATGCAACAAAGAAATAGGAAACCGGACCTTGAGAGAGAGAAAGAGTAGTTGAGTGTCATCATGACTGTATGCATGCAAGTATTAAATATGTTGCTAGTATAAAAAATATCTTTAATTTTTGTCTCGATTATTGTTGGTGGCCTTGTATAGATGCAAATTATATTTTTCGTAATGTATTATATTTAGCTAGTTCTATCTGCATAGTAGGGAGTAACTTAGACTAGTAGCATGCAAATATTATTAGTCTATATTACTACCTCCATAATGGGTAGTAACATAAATGTGGCATCTTGCAACACTTTATTTTTTTAATTATAGACTCATTTTGTAGCTTCTCTTTTCTCGTTAATTACTTGTGACATCATCTATTTGTCTAGATATATGTTA
Organism: Aegilops speltoides; assembly: GCA_021437245.1. NCBI lineage: Eukaryota > Viridiplantae > Streptophyta > Magnoliopsida > Poales > Poaceae > Aegilops > Aegilops speltoides. The sequence continues at coordinate 263,363,739 of CM038141.1, forward strand.
TGTTATCACTTATGTTATTTAGGGTCACAACTAATTTGAGAAAATCAAGATGAGTTAGGTATGCATCATCGATGTGGAGTTCAAGATTGCTGTAAACCAACTTCTAAAGTTACAGAAGCATAGAGGAAGCAAATAACATTTTCTCAATTCCTACAACTCTTGTGTCTTAAATAGACCCAGAAATATAGATCCAATTTCCTTCATAAATAATAGATGATTCTTAAATAAGTTAATGATACAACTAATATGGTAACCGTGCTATGCATCCCCAGAACACCACCAGCCGTACCAGCTGGATCTGCCCGACAATCTGTTTTCTTTTCGAGAAAACTTCTAATCTATTCATAACTGTCAAGGTAGCACGAAAACACTGGAAGTAAAAATTACATCCAGGTCTATAGACCACCTAGCGACGACTACAAGCATTGGAGCGAGCTGAAGACGTCCATCCCTCCCTCGTCGGAGCCGGACAAACATTGTTCTAGTAGTCAGTTGGAAAGTTGTCGTGTTAAGGCCTCATAGGACCAACGCACCAGAACAACAACCATCATCAATGAAGAAAAATGTAGATCGGAGGAATCCAACCTGCAAACACACAGACATAGACGAATGAAGACTAGATCCAAGCGGATCTACTGAAAGACAAACGCCGACCGGATCCCACGAGATTCGTCGAAAACACACCATCACACGCCCTCTGACGGTGCTAGAAGCACAACCTGGACGAGGGCTAGGTGGGAAGAACCTTATTCCATCTTCAGAAAGTCGCCACAACCTCGTCTTCCTGATCGTGGCACAAACCCTGATAAAACTTAGAAAAACAGCTAAAAATGAAGCTTCCTACCGATAAGAGTCAGGATCCATCGTTCCTCCATGGTCCTAGGACCAAGGAGACGAGGCGAACCGACGGCGGCGGTGACGAGAGACACGAAAACCCTAGTTGTGCGCCTTAGGTCGCTTGCACGAGCGAACGGGTACGTCTCTCCTCCCGGTAATCTGCTTGATGGCTCCTATACTATCATCGCTGCAAGACACCTTTCATCTGGATGCAAACTCATCCTACTCAATTTTTTATTTATATAGAGGGAGGAAAAAGGGATTTGGAGACCATGGATCTATCATAAAGGCACAAGGAAAAGGGATATATGCACATGTATGTACAAACACAAGGCAAAGTTAGATGATGCAGAGTGGACTTCTCCTTGTTAGATGGACCAACAAAAGGGCTCATGCGTTGTAACGGGAGAAAGAAAAATCATAATCCTCAATGACCATGACCATATTTTACTACATCACCGAGATACACTACCACTCTCAATTTCGTGAAATCATGAAAAGAAATTAAACTCGTGCACATATTTGAAATCGTAAATATTTTTCAAATTCATGAACAGTTTTACATTTTTTACATTTTATAAAATTAAGAACATTTTTGAATTAATGGATATTTTATACTATTCACGAACTTTTTTAAAAATTGTGAACATTTTTCTAAACAATTTTCTTGAATCGACGAACATTTTTTTGGAAAATCGTGGAACAAGTTTCAAAATTCACAAAAAAATTTCTTGATTTAACGAACATTTTTGAAATGCATGTCATTTTTTGAATTAGCAACATTTTATGAATGAATAAACTATTTTGTAAGTCACAAACAGTTTTTGAATTTTAGGATATTTTTCCATTCATGAATTTTTTTGAATTAGAGAAATTTTGTTCAATTTCATTAACATTTTTTCATAAACGATTTTTAAAATCATGAACAGTTTTTGATTTCCCAAAAAACTATTTTCCAAATTTCAAACAATTTTTGAATAAGCAAACTTTTTTTAAAATTCACATTTTTCTTGAATCCACCAACATTTTATTTCAAAATTTTCGTTTTTTCTATTTTCGTAACTTTTTTAAGGCTAAAATTATTCAAAGTAGAAAAAAGAAAACGGGAAATAAATAGGAAAAATAAAAAACCAAATTTAAACGGGCGTGCTACTTCTTCTCCCGTGTACAGAGCGGAGTATAGGAGGTCCCTACTTTATGGGCCGGCCCAGACGAAGGATTTCCCTGTGCGAAACATTTTTTTATCACTTATAGTGACATTGATGGGTAATATTTTTCAACCTTTGGGGCAATTTGCTGACGTATTGGAGGAAGCAATAGCCTCTTTATATTATTATTATTATTATTATTATTATTATTATTATTATTATTATTATTATTATTATTATTATTATTATTATTATTATTATTATTATTATTATTATTATTATTATTTTATTAGTTATGAATTGCCGAAGCTGCTCCTGAATAAGGAAACTCAGCTCGTCGACGCCGCCGACAATTCGCGAAAAGAATTAGTCGTCATGGCGTGACCGTGTGACTAACTACAGAAAGTAAAATTGTTACTACAAAATTAAATTTGGTTTTCATATATCAAAATAATTTAGGTAATAATAACTATATGGGCACAAATATAGGCTTAGTACTGATAATATGTGCAACGTAATCAAAATAGTACGTAATATATCTTTCTGAAAATTTTCTTCACATGTACGTCACTACTCAGTACAAATAAACTAAGTGTTACTTTCAGCGTCTCAAAATAAGTGTCATGTTTTTAGTTCACATTTGATAATAATTATATAGGGACAAATATAGGCTTACTACTGAAAATATGTGCAACGAAATCGAAATAGCACGTAATATATCTATCTAAAAAATTGTTCAAATAATATAGTAAGAATTACTATATTAAGAGACAAATATTCTACGCTTTGACTACACAGAACATAAGATCCAACAATGACCATATAAATAATAATAATGTTTTTGTATATGAATCAACCAAATCTAATTGTTGAACATGTAATCCGGGCGAAGAGTTTCCTAAAGATTTCTAGAATTGGACACGATCAAGGAGCGTAAGAGGTCAACCTAAATAGCCAAGTAAAAGGATTAGGATTGTTGAAAACCCATAGGAGCTCTCGGGTGCTATGCACCTGGTATGAATAGTAAAATCAAAAAGAATACTAGGATTTTTTTTAAAAAAAAAATCAAAATTTCAGGGTATCAAACTTGGTCATTCATTCTACTCACATGAAATGGCATCCGTGGTATTCTTAGTGAAGAAAATACAGTCCGATGTATGATTCATTCAAACATTTTTTCTAGGGATAATTGGTTTTATGCACCTAGTTGGGTCACACTCAGTAGGTTTAACCATGGTTTTCGAAAACACTCGTTCCCGCCCAAATCACTTTGCTCATAAAATGCTTTTGCCCTTTGACCGTCACTTTGAAAACTTCATAACAAATTTATACTAACTCAGAAAAATGCGAATAAGATATCAAAGTGTTCAGAAAAACATCATCTATATGTGCATGTCATTTGCATTCATGACAAATGTGTTGAAAAGTCTCCATCTCATTTTGAGCTGATATGATCTCAGCATGCACAATAAAATCTAAAAACTGGAAAAAAATTATATAAAAAATTGGTGGCAAACATTGACCAATATTTTCAGTACTTTCCAAGTTTCATTAAGAACCCACTTTCGTGGAAGTCATGGCGAAAAAAAATAAAATTAGCACCCGGAAATGCTTTTGTTTTGAAGCATTGATTTTGCTTTTTTTGCCACGACTTTCACGGGGCAAGCTCTTAAAATATTGGTCAATGTTTTCCACCAAAAAATTAGAATTTTTTGATCTTTTTTATATTTTACTGCTCATGTTGAGATCATATGAGCTCAAACTGAGATGGAGACTTTCCAGCACATTTTTCATGAATGCAAATGACATGCACATACAGGTGATGTTTTTGAACATTTTGATATCTTATTTGCATTTTTCCAAGTTAGTATGAATTTGTTATGAAGTTTTCAAAGTGACGGTAAACGGGTAAAAGTATAAAACGAGCAAAGTGGTTTGGGCGGGAACAAGTGTTTTCAGAAATTAGGGGTAAACCTGCCGAGTGTGACCCAAATAGGGGCATAAAACCAATTATCCCTTTTTTGTATAATCATTTTTTTGTCCTTTTTGCTGAGAATACCACGGATGGCATTTCTTCGTGAAACTTCACACGGGAGTAGAACGCCCAACCATGTTTGATACCTCAAAATTTCAGCTTTTTTCCCTAGTATATTTTGATTTTACTATTTATACACGGTGCGTAGCACCCCCGAGAGCTCCTAATCCATGTCCATAGCATTATTTCCTTTCCAAATTTCAAATTATACACTAAATTTAGGTGTTTCATGCCATAAGCCCCGATATTGAAAAAAAATAATAAGATAACCATTTTCTACTTTTACAATACATCTAAATCCATTACCGTGGGTACTCACATAAATAGATACAACCATAATCATGTTGTGCCTTGGTAGAAGTTTATTTTGGTCTCTATAATAAATATGCTAGCCCTAGCGAATGCACGGGTTGAAAATTAGTAATGCCAGTAAACCGTGGGTAGTTACACCTTTGGCAATTAACAAAAAAGCACAGACGATTTTTTTTATCATGAGCGTTCATGGGGGATGTCCCTGAAGCTTCCGCCTCAAGCCTCTCCTTGCAATCATTAACTGCCGGGTCACATGCCATTACAAGAATAGAGTGCAACGATAAACCGAGGCGGAAGCCACCAACGTTCAAACTCACCGCCAGTCCATAGCCATGAAAGAAGAGGGCATTACCGTGGTATCCATACCGGGGGCAGGGGGCTATTGCCCCCTCTCGCGCGCACCCCCAGGCATCACTGGCACACAAATTTCTTGTAATCTTCTCATTGCAAGCAATAGGCTTGATTCTCCTTGCTTGCTATAGGTTCTTGAGACGCTATGGGTTAACTGATTGCAAGGATGGTCGAACATACACCCTCTTGTTAGAGAAGGAAGATGTCAAGATAGTTATGCAGGGCGCCAAGTGGAGGGAATTCGTGCAAGCACATGAAGTTGCGCTCGGAGAAATAGTTGTTTTTGAGCCTGTTGCTTTGAAAATATCTCTGAGATCAATGTGTTCAACCAGGACGGGCATAAAAAGACAACAACCAACACCATACAATGTAGCACAAGACTCATCCCCCCAATTGATTTAGTGTTCACCTTCTTATGTTAGCAATGGCACTGGGAAAGTGAGATGGCAAGGAAGATTAATTTGATGGTGCAGCCAATCTACTAAAATGTTATGATGCGTCTTATGCAAGGACTAAAACTTTATTGTAGTAGGACTGTGAACTTTATTGTAGTAAGATTCATCCCCAGAGGTCTCTCACCATATTTGTTCCCGACCTGGTGGGCAGGGTTGAGGACCCCTAGGCCGGTTCCATCTTGGGCCACGTTGGGCGGTTCGCGACCCATGGCAGATTATACGAAAGACCCCAGAAGACTTGACGTACAAGCCGAATATTCCGAAGCCCTACCTCCATCGACGTAGCCTACTAGGATCTGTAACCCTAGGACCCATGATATGCTATATAAGCTGGGGTCGGGCTCATCGATGGACAAGATACAATCCCTTGGTATTCATCTATACCTTGTACACCCCAACACAATATATAAGAGTAGGAGTAGGGTATTATCTCCACTCTTTGAGCCCAAACTTGGGTAAATCCTTGCTTCCTGTTACCATCCAACCCAATCGCCTAGCTAGGACACCCTACTTAGGGATCTACTGGATCTATCTCCCACACCCTTGTTGGTCCAAAATCTATATGGCCGCTAACTATTTGGGTTGGCCTAATAAACATAGTGGGTGTATTTAAAAAGGCAATGTGTGCATCCTAGTAGCATGGCGATGCCTACTCATTGCATTGACATTGATCATAAGGCCTTCTCCACTGCCTAATGGCCACCTGCATTGATGCAAGACTTACTATGTTTCCGACTTCTTAAAACCCCAATCGTTTTCTATTTCCCCCTTAAATGCAAGGCATAGGCTTGCGCTAAGTGCAACATAGGTAATTGAGCGGTTGACTAACATAGATAGACTATCTTGCTGTTGTGCATGGTATGTCTTGGGTCGCTATCTTGGAAGCTATCGCCAAAGCATAATTTCTTTTTTTTTCTATGATGGTCATTGCTTTGTTCCTCACATAATTTTGGCATTCTCTCTAAACTTTTGACAATGGGAATTTGGGCTCCACAAAAGTATTACCCTCTTTCTTGACGTCCATGGCAATGGAATTAATGGGATAGCATGTACCACTCCCTTGCTGGTTAACTTTTGCATGCTCACATGAAGAACATGGACATCACTCTTGGGGTTCCGTTCAATGTTATATTAAGAGTTGGTAGCAGTAATCTTTGGTACTCAACCTTCTTACTCGAGGACGAGCCAGGTTTAAGAGTGGGGAGGTTGTTTAACGCATTTTTAGAGCTCAATTGTTGCACGTTCTCTGCATATTCATTTCCCATTGAACCAAATATGTCTCCATTATGCGTGATTACCGGTTTTTACATTTTTCACTGTGAGCATTGCATAATTCATATCTTATTTGGTTTTTATTATATTCATTTGTTTTCTTGTGTCTATAGGTATTTTGAAGCGATCTAGGACCAAGCACAATGAAAGGGCCAAAGATGGGTTCAAGACGGAGGACTTTTGGCACCAGACTTAGGCCTTTCAGGCTGAATTTTTCCTCCAAATGGCTCGCAATCAATATCTAATACCACCGATGCATCGGCGTCATTCTCACGATTCCAACGAGCCCAAGAACGTCAAAAACAGAGTCTATAGGAAGAAATGGCGACCAAAATATCAAAGACATACACAACGCAAGACGCCGTCTGGTGCATGAAAGTTGCCCTTTTAGACGAGATTCTTCACCAATTTCGTCCCCATTTGTTCCCACGTGATCCTTGGTCAATAAAGAAGGGTTTATAAAGAATTCTCATCTTGATCCCTTGGATGAAGGTGGATGCATCACATCTTCGGAGGAGAACTGGAGAAGCCCTTATATATACTCCTCCAACCCTAGCTATCTGCATCATCAATCACGTACACAACTATATCCATCTCCATTGCTACTCGATTACACCACCATAGAAGGGGCAATATCAAAGGAATAGGAGGAGGCTCCGCCACTGCTTGCACCGTCCTGCCGGCTCCTGCACCACATTGCCATCGATGTCGCCGTCTCCATCACCACCGTGCCTTCTCCCTTCACCCACACGATGTTGGATTGTAACTTGACCCTAACTTTTATGTTTGAGTAGTTGTACTACTTCTCGAGGATATGGATGAACTCTATATGATACTTGATGTGATCCAATATCTTCTGTTCATGATTCGAGTAAGTAGCATTCGTGCATGTTGAGAGGAGGCTTTACTCACATTATTGCCTTATTGACGTGAAACATATTACTGTCATTGTAGAGGTGAGGATGTCAGGGTACTTCGAGGTGACAATAAAAGCCTCAACTCCTAGACTTTGCTATTGATAGCGGATTAACAGAGAACCCTTGGTGAGGTTGCGTCCATGGGCAAACCCTTAATTAATCACAGTGATAACGACATGGGGAACTAAGGTTGGTTGCATATGTGGCATGAAGTCTACATGAGAGTAGAAAATCTTTTGTACCCAGATCCTCCCACACTTATGCATCTGAAGAGTGGATTAGAGATACGATAGTTCATATTAGTAGTGATGATTCTGGAACCCTCAAGAACGTTTTACTACTCAAGCACCGTCTTAATAACTTAATGTGTTTTATTTCCTGTTTTTACCTTCTTGTCTGTAGTTTAGTTAAAACTCCTTTTTACTCAGTTTTCCTAGAAACCTATAGAGTAGATTACTTCCAAATTCTAGTCTGGGTGCATACGTAACTCCATAAGTGACAACATAATTGCGGGGTTTGTAGTGCCCTCCTTTTCTCTCCCTGTTGGTTCGACACTTTACTTACCACGAAAGTGCCACAATAGCCCTTTGCACCTGCAGGACATCAAGTCCTTAGAAAGAGCTCTGTTCTAATACCAATTGAAAGAATTGAAGTGATCGACTAGAGGAGATCGTTAATATGTGACTAGAATTTTTCAAGTTTTTCTTTCAAAAATTGGATGTTGCAGATAAGTAAGTTCTCTAGATATGCAATCTACATTGAGAATAACCTATATGACACAACAAGATAAGGAAAAGCAACAAGCTAGCAAGCAAGCTACACAAAGTAAAGTTGCGGAAATGATTTAGCACAAGTTGCAGACGGAGATGTATCATGATGTTCTCACTCCTAGGGATTGCTAATCTCCATTAGACACGGGAGCTAAAGCTTCAAGAACACCACCAAAGTTTGAGTCATCCCCAACAAATGAGCCTCGGAACACTCGTGCTTGGACTTGGCACCCATGATACACAAGTATAGGGGATCACGATAGTCTTTGAGGGTAGTATTTCACCCAAATTATTTGATTCGATACAAGGGGAGCCACAGAATATTTATGAGTCTTAGCAGTTGAGTTGTCAATTCAACCACACCCGGGAAATTATATTTCTGCAGCAAAGTGTTTAGTAGCACAGTAGTATGATAGTTTTGATAGTAGCAGTGACAGTACCAATAGTAACAGGAACAACACAATAGTAACTTAGCAAAGATCAATATGAGAAAAGCGTAGGCATTGGATTAGCGATGGACACTTATATTGGATGACATTCATCATATAACATTCACAACCTAGAGCGACACACAATAGCTCCAATTCATCAATGTAATGTAAGCATGTATATAGTCATATGTGCTTATAATAAGAACTTGCATGCCATCTTTTGTCCTACCCTTCCGTGGAAGCGGGATCCATAAGGAAATCTAAGGGATATTAAGGCCTCCTTTTAATATAGAACCGAAACAAAGCATTAACACATGGTGAATACATGAACTCCTCATACTATGGTCAATAGAAAGAATCCCATTTATTGTCACCTTGGGGTATGCAGATCATAACACGTAATAGGTGCATACAACTTGCAAGATAGGATCAAGAACTCAAATATATTCATGAAAACATAACGGGTTCAGATCTGAAATCATGGCACTCGGGCCCTAGTGACAAGCATTAAGCATAACAAAGTCATAGCAACATCAATCTCAGAACATAGTGGATATTAGGGATCAAGCTCAAACAAATTGACTCGATTACATGACAAATCTCATCCAACCCATCACCATCCAGCAAGCCTATGAAGGAATTACTCACTCCATGTGGTGAGTATCATGGAATTGTTGATGGAGGATGGTTGATGATGATGACGACGTCGAAACCCCCTCTCCGGAGCCCCAAACAGACTCCAGATCATTCCTCCTGATGAAGAACAGGAGGTGGCGATGGCTCCATATCATAAAATGCGATGGAACTTTCTCTCTGATTTTCTCTGTGAGAATGTACTTATGGAGTTGGACTTAGGGCACACGGAGGCTCCAGGGGCCCACAAGCTCACAGGGCGTGCCCGAGAGGGGGGGGGGCACCCCCTGAGCTTGTGGGTCCTGGGTGCCCCCCTCCGGTAGTTCTCTTTGCCACTATTTTTATATATTCTGGAAATATTCTCCGTAAATTTTTAGCTCAATCCGAGAACTTTTATTTCTACACAAAAATAACACCATGGCAATTCTGCTAAAAACAGTGTCAAGCCAGGTCAGTTCCATTCAAATCATGCAAATTAGAGTCCAAACCAAGAGCAAAAGTGTTTGGAAAAGTAAATACGTTTGGGATGTATCAACTCCCCCAAGCTTAACTCATTGCTTGTCCTCAAGCAATTCAGTTGACAAATTGAAAGTGATAAAGAAAAAAAATTACAAACTCTTTTGTTCTCTTAGCCAGCTGTATATATGCTTAACTTAGTGCTCAAGTTTTCAGCAAATATTATGAATTAACCATATGAATGATAATACTTAGGTCCCACATTTACTCATGACAATTACATAACCAACTAGCGAGCAATAATAAGATATTGTCGGCGTTCTGGGAACGGGGGTCCCCAGACTTGCCTGCCTGCGGCCTGCGGCGTGGCTCAAAGGGGGCCCAGCACAGCCCATCTTCATCAACATTGGCTCAAGACCCTCGTGAGGGGCCAAGCCTCGCGGGGTGGACGACAAGGAGCTTCCTCAGGCACGGCCTCATCAGGCTAGCTCGCGAGGAGGCGGAGAGATCAAGGCGGGGTACCTCGCGAGGTGCCCATGACGCAAGCCATGACGACCAAGGGCGCCAGTCGGGCGCCAGCCCGCGCAGCGTCCTCCTTTCCTCTTTGGTGCAAAGGGAGCAAGCGCAGGCGAGAGCATCCAGCAAAGGCATCCATTTCGGTGCAACGAGACCAAGACCAGCCCAACGGCAGGGAGGAAGTCATTGTGGAGCCCAAGCAAAGGCCACCACCAGAGCCTTTGACAAAGCGAGGACCAACTTTAGTCGGGATAAGTGTACCCATTGTTCCCTTCAAAATGGCCAATTGTTGGCGCTCTTCCCGCTCAATATTTGGGAAGAGGCCCAGGGCCTTTGCCTATAAATAGGACTAGCCACCCCCAGGGTAGAGGCATCTGGATTGAGTATCCTAGCTAGAAACCAGCAGAGAGAGCGACTGAACTCCTCCTAGCAGTTCATCGCACCAGCCAAGAACAGACCCTCGCGAGGCTGTTCTTCCTTGTATTGTTCATCATCAGCCCAAGAGGCAATCCACCACACCACATACTGGAGTAGGGTATTACACCATAATGATGGCCTGAACCAGTATAAACTCCGTGTCTCTTGTGTTGTCCCTCTCGTAGTTTAGATCTCAGCGAGCCGGCGAGGAACAGGTAGGTAGAGGGCGAAATCTCTGCGCGCATGTCGGTGTACTAAAGTAGGGGGCACCTTAGTACCCTGAACTTGTGCACGGGCAGTCGTAGCACCCCGCGGCAAGGCTCGCCTGACGCCCGGCAAGGCTCCCCACCACTCCTTATCACTGCCATTCAAGAACAAAGTACCAGCCCGAGAAAGCGAAGGCCCCGCAAGAGGAGCTTGCCGAGGGCTAACCATGGCATCACCGAAAACTTGCGCGCGCCGCCCGCGCCCGGCAAGTTCGATGGCAACAAGCTTGCCGCACAACAAAGGAACATGGCAAGGCACTTGCCGCGCAAGGCTGCCACCCAACTCCAGCGCACCCTCGTGACGTGTCGTCACCGAGACCATCCCAAGAGCGCGTGGCGGGATACTACGCAACCATGCAGAGCGAGGTGGCAAACGGGTAGACAGAGGCACCATCGTGGCACCGGAGGCTCACCTAACGGTCACCCACTTGCCTTTGTTAGGCGGCCGGACGGGCATTTAATGCCCTTGTCCCTGCCGTCGAGTTAGGTAGGGGCACCGCAGCATCGCTGTACCAACCTGCGCTTTACGTTTCTACCCCTCTTCCCACGCTGCCACCGTGGGTACCCTCTTGAGACTATAAAAGGAGGCCCATGTGCACGAGAAGGGGTTCGTTAATCGACACCGCATCACCACCATATGCTCGCACGCCGAGCTAGATTCTATAACAACACGAGCAGCGAGAGGGGTGTTATCTCCACGGAGAGCCCCAAACCGGGTAAAGATTGCCCGTCTCCCCACGCGTGCGCGGACCTCGATCCGCTCTGCGACGGCCCTCGCTCCCCGCCCGAACTGAAGGGCCCCAAGTGCCTATAGGTGCTCGAGGTCGTGAAGAGAGCGCGCCCGACATCTTTGGCGCGCCGGTAGGGCGCGCGAGGTCGTGAGCATCCGATCCGGTCTCCACGCGCACTACATCAGCGTCATCGTCAACATGCCACTGAAGAAGAAGCCTTCGGAGGTGGCCGCTCCGTCTACATCAACTCTACCACCACCGCCGGTGCAAGCAGGCGGTGAGGTGGATGCCGGCGGGGGAGTGGGTGCCACCGTGGGTCTCATGTCGTCACCAGATCCAGGAACAAGGCCCCGCAAGCGTCGGCGACGGTGCAGACGCCGCGCCCGTCCCAAGAGGTTCAAGGTCAACAACGCCCCGGTGCTCCAAGCACCGTGCTCGCGTTGGAGCAAGGCCAAGCCGGTGGGTCGCAGGACGCTCGCGGGCAGCATGCACGAACGCATGCTGGTGCGAGTGAAGTACGATCGCTGGGCGAGTGTTGCTCCTCCCAACCCGATTGAGAGTCCGAGAACGCCTCGCTCTCGCGCCGCCCATCACCACCGCTGCCCAAGATCGCAGAGAAGCGCCGCCCGAGCCCAGCTGCTCCTAGATTTCCCTCGGCGCCACACAAGATCGACGATCGGAGGATGGCCATACACAGCCTCGTCGGCCGCTTAACGGCGACAAACCCCGGCGACCGAACGTGTCGAAGGCCCGACAAGACGCCCCGGCGCAGGACGACGCCGACAGGACCGCTGGGGGTACCGCTTCTGTGCGCCCCCAGCCCCAGTTAAGATCACCGGCTCGCGGACCAACCTTGACGCCGACTCCACCGCGTCGCCGGACCTGAACTCGCCGGGATCAGCGCCACGTTCTCCAAGAACGGCAACACGAAGACGCCGCTTTTCGCATCGAAGCGTCGGAGAGAAGCGCGACGTCAATCGACCAGCGCGCGGGCCATTGCCGACGCAGCGCACACCCGGAGAACCAGCGACTTGCCGATGCGGCTGGTTGCCCTGCGTTCACCCGCGAAGCTGCGGCAAGTCCAAAGGCCCAAAACTAAAACTTGAAGCGGATGTGCCCGAAAGTATGATGGCAGGATACACCGTCGGAGTTCCTCAAAGATCTACACCATCGCGGTGCAAGCTGCCGAGGGCGCGACGAGAAGATCCTCGCCAACTACTTCCCGCTGGTACTCAAGCCCAACGTCAGATCTTGGCTCATGCACTTGCCGGACGGCTCCATCTCTTCATGGGCGGACCTGTGTCATCAGTTTGTTGGCGCCTTCACGGGCGGCCACAAGCCTCATGGCCAGGAGAGCGACCTCCATTTACTCGTCCAGAAGGAGGGGGAGCCCCTGCGCAAGTATATACAAAGATTCAGCCAGGTGCAGCGCAACATTCCCGACGTCCACCCTGCCGCGGTTATCAGCGTGTTTCATCAGAACGTGCGTAACCGCAGGATGAGGGAGGAGATGGCGATGATAAAGATCAGAGATGTCAGCGAGCTCTACGCTCTCGCCGACAAGTGTGCACGGGCTGAAGAGGGGAGGAAAATCCCCGGAGAGGTTGCCGGAGCAGAAGGATCTGACAGTGAGGATGCTGCCCCGGCAAGAAGGAACCGGAGGCGGAACAATAGGAAGAGGAAAGCTAAGGATGTGCTAGCTGTTGAGCATTCCGGCAACGGAGGCGGCTCCGACAAAGCCAAGACCGACGACTCCGGCGAGGCTGTAGCGGCCGCCGACAAGCAGGACGGCTCCGGCAAGCGTTATTGCAAGATCCACCGCACCAAAGGCCATGACCTCCAAACCTGCAAAAAAGTAGAGCAGATGGCGGAGCTGCAGAAACCTGAGTACGAGCGCCACGATAAGGAGAGATCCCAGGGAGGTGGCGGAGGATCTGGCAAGAAGCTTCCCGCCCGGGGAGGGAACCGCGGCAAGGCCAAGGCGCGGCAAGGAGACAGGCCTCCCCGTGGCCGCGACAAGGACGAGGAGGAAGATGAAGATGAAGAAATGGAGGAAGATGACACTGAGGATCAAGAGTTTGAGAAGACGGAGGTATTGTGCGTCGACGGCGGCGCCTCGCACACCTCGCACCGCCAACTCAAACAATGGTGCGAAGTGAATGCAATGGAGCCGTCCGAGGCGCCGCAGCCTCAAGTGGTCCAAGACGCCCTCGTCTTGACGTTGAGGATCACCCCGACCGCACCACTGCGGTCGGGTGCTTGCCGCTGTTGGTCTCACCAACGATCCGCAACCTCAAGGTCACGAAGATGTTGGTTGACGGCGGGGCCGGCCTGAACTTGATTTCCTCCGCAGTACTCAAGAAGCTTTAGATCCCCGACAGCGAGCTTGAAGAGACTAGCACCTTCCAAGGAATAAATCCGGGAAGGAGCCAACCTAAGGGGAAGATCACATTGCTGGTGACGTTTGGCAGTGAGCTGAACTTCAGGACTGAGAGGGTCACATTCGACGTGGCTGATATCCCTTTACCCTACAATGGGATACTCGGCCGACCCGCACTCGCCAAGTTCATGGCGGCCTCTCACCACGCGTACAATGTGCTCAAGATGCCCGGCCCGATGAGCGTCATTTCCATCCAAGGCGACAAGAAGGATGCACTCATCTGCGCCGACGAGATCTACCGGGAAGCAGCTGCTGCGGCAGAGCGCGAGCCACTTGCCGCTGAAGCTCCCCGGGGGAAGAAGAAGACCAAGTCCGGAAAGGATAGCTCTGGAGCACACCTCGGCAAGCGCATCTCCCCGGAGCACTGCGTTGCCGTTCAGGACGCACCATCGAGCTCCACCGGCAAGTGCGAGAAAGCAAAGACAGACCAGCCAAAGACTAAGCTCGGCAAGGACGGCCCCGACTCTGGTGCACACTCCGGCAGGCGCATCTCCCCGGAGTGCCACGCTGTCGTTGAGGATGCACCCTCGAGCTCCGCCAAACAGTCCACCGGCCAGTAGGGCAGAGAAAGATGCCAAGCTTCGAACTTTTGGGTCGTATTCCCTGAAAATCCATACCTTGTATGCGTAACACAGGCGCACGGGGAGCGAATCATGGTTGAGTTGCGCCGTCGATTAAATCTTGAGTCCGCTCGATGATAAAAGCACGCCGCAACCAGCGACAAGTTCTCCCGCGAGGCAACACCGCCAATGAGCGCGATGCCTGCGCCAACAAGCATGTGTGCGCCGGTGGATTCCCCAGCAGCGTAGGGACAAGAACATACAAGGGGAAAGGATCGGGGAAGAAGTGCGACCTCAGCGGGACTTTAAAAAAAAAGCTAAGTCATCCGAGTTTTTTGTACATGACACCCGTTAGTTCCATGTTCCTTTTATGTTATGCCCTTTTTGCGCGTTCGTCCTTTGTATGCAATGCCTGCACGCAGAAGGAGCCAACTCGTGGTTAAGTTGCGTCCTTGCTTTGTTTCCGAGTCCGCTCAACAACGCAAGTGCACTGCAACTGGCCCGAGAAGGTTTCTTGCCGGAAACAACACCGCCAGCGGGCTGCTGATGTCCCGTACTCAGTAAGTGTGTTAGCGCCGGCAAGTTCCCTAGAAGCGTAGGGTAAAAGCGCACAAAGGATATAATAGGTAGAGGGCGTAACGTAGCAAGCCTTGCCGTAAGGCGCCCTTCGTATGAGAAACTTGTGCGCGGAGGAGCCAACTCGTGGTTAAGTTGCGTCCTCGGTTTGTTTCCGAGTCCGCTCAACAAATCGAGTGCACTGCAGCTGGCCCGAGAAGGTTTCTTGCCGGAGAAAACACCGCCAGCAGGCTGCTGATGTTCCGTACTCAGCAAGTGTGTTAGCACCGGCAAGTTCCCTAGCAGCGTAGAGTATAAACGTACGAAGGGCAAGGCCCGGCATCGTCTTGCAAAGTCGCACAAAAAGAATATATATACATACATATAAATAACGAAATTATTGCAAACCTATCTCAGCTGTCTTCATGGCCGTAATTACAAGAAACTGAAGAGTGCCCTGCCCCGCAAGCCAACTCATTGGGGCTGCAAGTACCGAGACCCTTCAAGAACGGGCGGGGCCCCGGCGGCCAGCAAGTCGGCGACGAGGACCAAAGAAAGCACGCCGATGTCCGGATCTCGGCGGAGCCAGAACTGCCAGAAGCTGCGAAGGCCAAGGTTCCTCCCCGACAAGGTAATGTCACCGAGGGGCTGTGGAGTTAGATAAGTTTTTCCTCCCTCATCATGCATCCTCTTATGGACCGGGGAAGGCGAGGCTGCGTCCTTGAACGAGCGTGTCTTGTAAAACCCATACGCGGAGGAGCCAAGTCGTGGCCCAGTTGCGCCCTTGGTTTGTTTCCGAGTCCGCCAACAAACACAAGTGCGCCTGAATCGGCCCGCAAGGTCGCTTGCCGGAAGCAACACCGCCAGCAGGCTGCTGATGTCCCGCACTCAGCAAGCGTGTTCGCGCCGGCAAGTTCCCCGAAAGCATAGGACGGAAGCATACAAGGCACGAAGTCAAGTAAAAGACTCTGTCCGACAAGCGTTCCCCCTCTTTTCATTAAAAACATCCTAGTTTAGTACAAGTCCATGGAGGATGAAAAACATGATAGAGAGGATTACATATTTTAAATACAACTAAGGCCCAAGGGCTTACAAATTGAAAGATAAGATGCCCGTAATCCCTCTCCTGTTTCTCTGCTCAGAGTTCAGGAGGTAGGTCAAGGAGGCCCGGCAAGAGAAGCTTGCCGGAAGGGCAAAGGGCGCTTAGGAGAGCTACAGGCGCCAAGACACCAAGAGAACTTCCGGGGCCGGCCAGAGCTTGGCGGACGGAGGCGCCGGAGGCGAGCTTGAAGACGGGTGGTGGGACGTCAAGCCTGCTGACGAGGCTCCTCGCCCTCGACTCGATTTGACGGCCTTGCCGCCACCCCTCTTCCTCTTCCGCAGCCTCCCTCGCCACCCGCCCAAGGAGACGGCCCGGGAGTTCGAAGGCCGGCGACCGGATGATGGGGTCGCCGGTGGTGCGAGGTAGCATCCGACGCCTAGTCGGACCCGCCATCCTCGCTGTCGTCGCTGTCGCTCCCCTCCTCGCCACTCTCGCCGAGGAGGGACCTTCGCTATCGGAGGAGCTGTCCACACAAGATCTCGCCCGGTCCCGGAGTCCCGTAAGACCTTGACGGCGAAGGTCGCCTCCATTAACTTGAAATGGAGGGTAAACACCGCCGTCAAGCTGTGGATGCGGCGAACGCCTTCCACCCTCGGTCGGTACATTACGCCGGGCTGGGGACACAACACTCACTCGAGTGCCGCTGATCCCGCAGCCCTCATGCGCAACTCCATCACCTCGGGCGGATCCGGTTCCATCGCGCTTTCATGAACGGGCCGGCAGCCGAGGCGGCGACGAGGTGCTCGGCGCAGCTTGATGAAGAACTCCTGTGGATCGTCTCGGTGACGGACCGCCTCGAGGAAAGGAGCCACCGGCGGAGACGGGGGAGGCACATCGCCCCAGCCGCCTCTCCCCCGACCGCCTCGACCACGTCCTCGGCCTCGTCCGCGGCCTCGCCCCCTCCCTCTCCCCTTGTGGCGGCTCCACCGCCACAAAGTGGATAGGAGAGGTGCGCTGCCTGGAGGCGACCCTTGCTGCCACCGTGGAAGGACCAGGATTCCCTCCCTCCATGGCAGATGGAAGGAAGAGTAACGGAAGTTGAAGGCGAAGGGAAGGGAGGAAGTGTGAGACTATCGTACCCCCCTTCCGCCCCTTTTAAAGGGCGAGGTGGGGGCTCGACCGCCCCGCCCAGCCAATCAGAAAGCGAGGAGGGCAGAGGAGCAGGGCCGACTCGCCATCTCCGCCTGTGACGGCTCGGTCTCCCACCTTCGCCGCCCACAACCCCCATGCATGAAGGCCGCGTGGCGAGTGAGCGGGGCCGGAGCGATGGGTGAAGTGACCTCGCCCTGCACCACGATCACGGGGGTGGATGCCCTAAAGACCGCACGCGCCGCCCACGTCTCCCACGACGCCGCAATCAACGCGTGCCGTTGCGGGAGAGCGTGGTGGGTGCGGAGCCCGTGTCAGGCGAACTTCGGGCCACGTGTGCCTGCAGACCGCCTTGGGCCCGCCCAACAACGCCGGCACCGTTCCGCCCAGCCCGGGGCTCTTGTCGGTGTATTAAAGTAGGGGGCACCTTAGTCCCCGAACTTGTGCACGGCAATCGTAGCACCCAGCGGCAAGGCTCGCCGACGCCCGCAAGGCTCCCCACCACTCCTTATCACCGCCATTCAAGAACAAAGTACCAGCCCGAAAACGAAGGCCCCGCAAGAGGAGCTTGCCGAGGGCTAACCATGGCATCACCGGAAAACTTGCCGCGGCGCCCGCGCGCCCGGCAAGTTCCAATGTACGCAAGCTTGCTTGGCCACGACAAAGGAACATGACAAAGGCACTTGCCGCGCAAGGCTGCCACCCAACTCCAGCGCACCTCGTGACGTGTCATCACCGCACCATCCCAAGAGCACGTGGCGGATACTACGCAACCATGCAGAGCGAGGTGGCAAACGGAGCTGACAGAGGCACCATCGTGGCACCCAGAGGCTCACCTAACGGTCACTCCACTTGCACTATTGGGCGACCGGACGGGCATTTAATGCCCTTGTCCCTTGCCGTCAGAGTTAGGTAGGGCATCACAGTGCATCGTTGTACCAACCTGCGCTTTTACGCTTTCTACCCCTCTTCCTACGCTGCCACCGTGGGTACCCTCTTCGACTATAAAAGGAGGCCCATGCGCACGTAGAAGGGGTTCGGTTCATTCGACACCCGCATCACCACCATATGCTCGCATGCTCGAGCTAGATTCTATAACAACACAGAGCAGCAGTAGGGGTGTTATCTCCCCGGAGAGCCCCGAAACTGGGTAAAGATTGCCCGTCTCCCCACGCGTGCGCCGGACCTCGATCCGCTCTGCGCACGGCCCTCGCTCCCCCGCCGAACCAGAAGGGGCCCCCAAGTGCCCCATAGGTGCTCGAGGCCGCAGAAGAGAGCGCGCCCCGACAGCGCACCCTAGTGTTCGAACCTCAAAGGTCTGCTGGAACCCGAAATCCGACATTTGGCGCGCCAGGTAGGGGTGCGCCGGGACCTGCTTTCTGCCACTTCGCGTCCCGTCGCATCGTCATCACCATGTCCGGCGACCAGGCGGGCAACCCTGATCCCTGGGCGGCTTGGCCCACCCGCGCGGAGCAGCTCGCCCCGGGCGACCCCATGCCCAGTAGCTCATGGTCCGCAGGGCGCCACGGCCGTGGGCGACGCGACAGTTCGACAGCTCTCGCAGCTGCGGCAGGTGTGGTCGGCGGCAAGGGCCTCCAACCACGCCATGCCACGATGCCGCATACACCCGCCGGGAGCAGGCGAACTCAAGGGCCGCGCTCACAGTGGCCGAGAGATGCTGCAGTGCAGGCTGATGGAAGGCGGCCGCGACGTGCTGCTGGAATGGGTGGCAGAGCTCCTGGGCTTTGCCACCTCGGGGGCTCACCCCTTCTGCACCCAACTCCCGTCTCAGGTCCCAGGTGTCACATCCCTAGCTTCTGGTGCTGCCTAGTGTTTGCATCTTGCTTGCATCATGTTTAAATCTTTGAAACCTGAATTGAGGAAATTTGAAAGCCTCAAAATATTTAAATAAAAGAAGGGCAAATAACCCTGGAAAATGCATCCAATGTTTCCAAAATGCTCTTCAATGATGTTTAATATCTTTGGCAAGGGTTTTGGTCCAAACCAAAAATATGGAACATTTTTGAGGAATTATTTTGGCTATTTGGATTTAAATCAATAAATATTTGAGTTGGATTTAAATCTTCTATAAAAGAATTGCAAGTCCAACAATTCTGAAAAAAACCTGTGAGTGGCTTTGAATATATTGTAGCAAGCCACATAAATATTTTCAGAAGCTACTAAATGATTTGGGCTGTGAATCAAATCAAAACAGAGTTGAAATATTAGAAAACAGTAAATGTAAATGTAAAAAAGGAAACTAACCTGGCCCACCACCTGCACTGCAGCCCACCCGCCCAAACCCACTGGCTGGCGATTCGCCACCCAGCCCACCAGCGCCACCGTCCTCAAGCTCTGCCAGAGGACGCGCGTGGCTACCACCACATGAGCACGCGCCCGCCACCTCCTGCTTCCCACCACACCCAGACGCGCCAGACGACGCCACGACACCCGACCCCCTCTCACTCCCTCCCTCGGCTCCTCTCTACTTCGCGCTTTTCTCTCGCAGCCCGAAACACGCCTCTACGCCGCAATCAACCGATCAGTAGCCACCGCGCGCCGCCTCCTCCAGCGTCCATCGCCTCTGCTACCTCGAGCGGCTCCTCTCCGGCGAATCTCGCGAGCCCGGAGGCACCGAAGCAACGCAGTCGCCATCTTCTTCACCGCCGGTCGTCGGACCTCTCCGTCGTCGATTCGCTGCAGCCAGGCCTTCCCCGAGCCTCCCGTGCTGATCTCCAAGACCGCCGTGAGCTCTTCTCCATTTCCCCTCCTCGCCAGGCTCTATTCCGCTCCATAGCCGCCGCCCTCAAGTGCCCGTGAGCTCCGGCCGCCAGTGTTTGTCGCCGCGTGCCGCTGCGACGGGCCAACGCTCATGGCTGAGTACCCGGTCGAGCTCATTCGCCAAGAGCTACCGCTGTGTGCTCCGCTTGCTCGGAAGCGGCCGTAGCCAGCCCGCATCTAGCCGAACTCCGCCGCCGCTCAAGTGGTCGCCGCCGTCGACCCGCCTCCCTGCGCCCAGCTGCGTGCACCCACGATGCGGGCGAAGCGAGGGCTTCCTCGTGGTGCCCTAAGCGCGTCCGGCCGCCGCCAGTAGCGTGTTCCCGAAAGCATCGCCACCGCGTTCAAGTGCTCGCCGGGCGCTCAACTCCGGCGATCGACGTGGCACCATCGTTAGGGATTAATTACCCCGCTAATTAACCCTTCCCTCACTGACATATGGGCCCTGCGCCCAAATTAACCCTGGGATTTATTCCCTGTTTATTTTAGGTTAATCCAGTGGCCCCACGCTACGACTTTGACCTCGCCGACGTGGCGCCGACCAGCCCACATGTCAGCGACACAAACCAGCCTGAGACACTGACGTGTGGACCCTTCTGGTCAGTTTGACCCGGGGAAGCCCTTTGACCCTGCTGACGTCATGCTTACTCAGTGCTGACGCAGTATTTATTTTCTGGAATTAAAATAAATCAGAAATGATTTATAAATTTCAGAAAATGCCCAAAACTTCTAAAATCCATAGAAAATCAACCGTAACTCCAAATGAGATAATTTATATATGAAAAATGATCAGAAAAATCCAATCTATCCATCTGTACTGTTTTCATGCATGTTAGAGCAACCTAACCTTGCTGTTTAGATGAAACAAGATAATGCACTCATATGAATTCATATTTTGGGTTTGCATTTGAATCCTTGATTCAAATGAACTCAAACCACCCTGCTTTTAGTTGCATTAGCCCAACACACAGCATATTGACATGTCATGATCATGCATCATATTGTGCATTGCATTGATTGTATTTCTTCTCTATTGCCGGTATTTCTCCCTCTCGGTAGACGATGTCCCGACTTTGTGATCGTTGACACTGATGAAGACTCAATGCTATCTTCAGAAGTGCCAGGCAAGCAAAACCCCCTTGTTCATTTCGATACAATCCCACTCTCTCGCTCCTGCTCTATTTTACTGCATTAGGACAACAACGATACAATTGTTACTTGCTGCGGTAGTTGAACCCCTTTATCCTCTGCATGACCTGTCATTGCCACAGTAAATAGATGAAACCCACTAGCATGAGTAGGAGTTGTTTGAGCCCTGATGTGCCTACTCATTCATGCTTGTTTGTCATGCCCGCTATTGCTTAGAGTTGTGTCAGTCCGATTCATCGTGGATGAATCGGAGGTGTGTGAACATGTCCTCGCTGCAGGAGCTAAGTGTGTGAACACGATTTGGTAAAGGTAGCGGTGAGAGGCCATGTAGGAGTACATGGTGGGTTGTCTCATTGCAGCCGTCCTCAGGAACTGAGTTCTGTGTTTGTGATCCATGAACAGTTGCTACCACGCATTGGAATGCTTAAGTGCCCCTCTCGGCTTTTCTTAATCACCCTTGTTCTCTGTCCAGGAGTCGCAACTAGTTTCTGGTGTTTGTAGGTAGTGCTATTTTTCTACCAAGTGGCACCCGGCGAGGGTGGGCTTGGGATGACTAGGCACACGTGGCCTGGTGTACCGAGTGGCACCGGATGGTGGGCTCGGGAACCCCGCACACATCGCTTGGGGCCGTGAGCGACACCCCCGCCGGATCTCCTTACGGATGGAACCCGAATAGGCGATAAACCCGGACGAGAGACTTGAGTGTTTAGGTAGGTCGTGGCCGACTCCCTCGCCGGCTTCCGCTTGAAGGTTGCCGAGGTACATGACGGTCTGTATGCGATAAGTGGCGAGAGCGTGTGTGAAGAAGTACACCCTGCAGGTTATCATTATCTGCTCAATAGCCGATTCCTCGGATATGGAAGCTTGGACCCTTGCATAGTTCATAAACAAGTGAAAGTGGATACTCTAAAATACGCAAGATAAGCGTGAGTGCTATGGATGGCGCTCTCGTGAGGGAGACGGAGCGGATCCATAGTGGTGTATTGATATGGTGAATATGTGGACTCGTAGCGCCACCTCAAAAGAGTTACTTGCAAATGTAGTTTAGGATAGCCACCGAGTCAAAGCTGGCTTGTCATTGTTAAACTCCACCATCCCTTTGTTGATAATGATGCATATGTAGTTAGTTCTCGATGTAAGTCTTGTTTGGGTACATTTGTACTCACGCTTGCCTATTTTATGTTTTTGCAGAGACCTCGGTCTCGCTAGTAGTTCCGCGTGGACTTCACGCTTAGCTTGTTACCTCAGCTACGATCTTGTGCCCTCGGCAGATCTCGTAGATAGTCGCTTCTCACCATTTTCATTTCTAGATGTCTGCACCCGCACATGTTAAGCTTCCGCTTGTGCTTTGACTTGTATTCTTCGAATGTTGGGTCGTGAGACCCATGTTTGTAATATCTCGCCTCTGAGCCTCAAATAAATACTTGAGTCGAGAGTCATGTTGTGATGCCATGTTGTATTTGCACATATCGAGCATATTGTGTGTATGTTATTGAAATACTTGGTATGTGTGGGATCTGACTATCTAGTTGTTTATCTTTAGTAGCCTCTCTTACCGGGAAATGTCTCCTAGTGTTTCCACCGAGCCATGGTAGCTTGCTACTGCTCCCGAACACTTAGGCTGGCCGGCATGTGTCCTTCTTCGTTCCTGTGTCTGTCCCTTCGGGGAAATGTCACGCGATGGATACCGGAGTCCTGTTAGCCCGCTACAGCCCGGTTCACCGGAGTCCTGTTAGCCCAGTGTTACAGCCTGGATTCACTCGCTGATGACTGACACGTTCAATGTTGGGTCATGGAGGCCTGTCCCTGTAAGTTTGTGCCACTTTGGGTTTACGACTAGCCATGTCAGCCCGGGCTCCTTATCATATGGATGCTAGCGACACTATCATATACGTGTGCCAAAAGGCTAAACGGTCCCGGCAAAGGTAAGGCGACACCCGTGGGATACCGCGTGCGTGAGGCCGCAAAGTGATATGAAGTGTTACATGCTAGATCGATGTGGCATTGAGTCGGGTCCCGACAGTTTGGTATCGAGCTTGACCGCTGTAGGATTACCAAGCCAAACTGGTCAAGTTGAGTCTAGAAATGCTTTAGTTATATGTAGGGAATTGATTGTGGGATGGAACGTAAGGCTCTTTTTACTCCTTATACCTCATGGCCTTCGATCCGAAATCATCCTCTTCTCTTCTACGGGGTTAAGAATTAGACCTTCTCATCTATCTATCGAGGATGACGTGTTACTAAACCATAGACTTATAGAATTGTTAGTTTCAAATCTCGCCTTCAGTTTTACTACTTCCGTATGTTCATAATCATGATCTCAAACCTTGATATTGTGCTTCAGAGTGGCTATGCCACCATTTTTGTAGCATGTCTCCAATCTTTTGAGCATTTACAGCCGTTATGTCAGTCAAGAGTCATCCTGTGTTTCTAAATAGTCCAAGCATTTGCAAAATCCTTCCTCCCGCTCCTATGTTCCTTTGGGCCAGGTTAATCACACTAAATGCTGAGTTGAGGTATTCTATTGCCTCGACATATATGTTGGAATTATTATTATGACCCTAGGTGTCTTAGGGGATCATCTAGTAATCTAGCCATGATTTGTATCCCAGTGTGATGACTCCGGCCTTAATTCTCGAAAGCATCCCGTGATGCCATTTAGTAGTAGGTATTCTACTCCTGGGTTCTTGACCCAAGATTCACTCCACTTACCTCGTGTTGATAGTGTTGCTAGTTCCTTTAGGTTATTAGTAACCTTTGCATTAGTCCTCGAGGTCCGTGGTATTTCCTTCTTCCAAATACTATGAACCACTTATGGCAGAAGTTTGTTGGATCAAAAGATCACAACCAGAGTACTCATGACGAGTCCTCCATTCTATATTGTGAATCTGCCAGTTCTAACCTTTCCGCATGGGCTATCCGGAAGAAATGTTGAGCTATGCTCGACATACTAGTCCATGCATCCACAACTCAGAAAATTGTATGTTCCATTAAGTTGCCCCTCTTTAGTTGTATTCCGACCTTCGTCTATCGATTGATAGTCAGGAGTAGCCGTGCATTCGTGTCATCGATGCCTTTTACTTCTGTGGTCCGTCAAGCCATTCTATTCTAGAATGACTAGGAGAAACAAACTCCAGTACCTTGTCCATTTCTAGGATTGGGTCGAAGCAGTTGTATTCCGTGGATCAAAATGCTAAACCAGCTTTTGCTCTGCTGTACCTTGGGGTGTTACCATCTTTATGTCAAGAGTGTCTTGAGAGTTGCACCACCTCTTATGAATTCTTGATGTAGTAATACTCCTCGCCATCATTACTCATTCCTCGGTTCCGTGTTGTCGCAACCGGAATACCGACAAGTGAACTGTGATGTGTGAAATCGATACTTCCAGCAACCTCGCTGCTTGGTAGTAAATGGACAATATTCTCATTCTTAGCGTGTTGGTTCTTGAATCATCATTCTAAGACTGATTGTGCTATCTAGTCCTTATTTCCTGGTGCACTCTTGATCAATGAGTTAGGATTATCCAATCCCTTGCTTATTTCACCATATCATCTTGCCCTGAAAAGCAAGATTGTTCTCGAGCTTAGTGACATATCGGTGGTTCGTGATTTTCCGTATATCTTCTCGGAAGTATTACCAGGTTGTCACCTGACCGCTATGTTGAGCTCGTGATCAAGTTGGTTTCTTGTAAACCACCCCTTCTCCAAGAATCCGTGTTGGATAAACCTGAGCTAGTTGGTTAAGCTAAACGACAACTTGGAGAGTTGGAAGATAAAAGCTTGTCTGACTTAGTTCATGTTAAGGGATATCTTTTTGTGTGTGTGTTGAAGAAAGATGGTATCTCCATCGATTGGTCCTCGTGATCAGTTGTTGGATCTATTGTCTTGCCCAAACTTTGATTTGAGTGTGGGCTATTCTCAAATCAAATCAGAACCAATGATGTTCATAATGTTGTCTTACTTGGGGATTTTCCTCGAGCATACACCATTATGTCTTTTGGGTATGACCAATACTATCGCCTTGTTCACATAGTTATGGAATTCCATTTATATGGAAACCAGGATGAACTATTGTTGAGCCCATCGACAACATCCTTATCTTCTCCATAATCTTGTTGAACATTAAGCTAGTATTGGAAACTTTTGAAAGCATTTCTTCATGCTAGCTCATGAAGCATATGTTCGGATGAAAGAAGTGACTCTCTCTAACTCATGTGCATTTGATGCAAGTTGCCGCCGTGGGTTCAAGAAAGTTAGTTTTTGCTTCCTCTGGAATCATCCCAAGTTGGTCACGCATATGTGCGACGTACTCTATGGTTTAATAGGTTGGCCGCCTCCATTCTATATGTGTTCCTAGCACACCAAGCCACTGATTGACTTGTTCAAGGAGAAGAAGCTCCTTCTTAAGAGTATACCTTATGCAAGGACTTTGATATCCTCGATGATGATTCCCCACCTGAACTCGGTAGTGTTTTATTATAAGACTGCTATGTGGCCATGTTTGTCTGGGACACCGTGTTCACGTGTTTGTAGCAAAACCAGCTCATGTTTTGGAGCTTACTACCGTAGTCCATTTCCCGAGAATCTCGCAACGTCGTCTCGTCGATTTGTGTTGCAAACTTTCATTCTTCTTTCTAGACTTGATGAGTCTGGAATATTCTGACACCAGCCAGATCTGAATCTCAGGCAGAGATGATGGTTGGGACATTTTCCAAGAACTATAATATTGGTCCCTCGATAACCGGTAAAGTGGATGTCGTGGCCAACACACCCAGCCGGAAGACCTATTATTGTAGTATCTTGATTGAGAAAGTTGGCCACCTCCCCATAAGGACCTCGCAAGATTTACTTCCGTAGCTATTCCTTATGGATTTTTGTGCTCCCGAAGTCCGACCTTCTACTTGATGTTCTAGATATCAAACCATATCTATGAATGGGTTACGCTAGCACATCAAGGAGAACATTAGAAGCGGAGTGCTAAATGTCTCTACGATCATCCAGATTTTGTTCCCTTGGCCTGCTAAGGTGAAATCGAGAAGGTTATCTTCCTTTGCCTCTGCATCGTCCATCGCTGTTCATCATGGTAGTACGTTGTGTTGCCAGGACCCTTGACATGGATGTTGGTAAAACCCTGATGAATATGGAAATGCTCAATTCTTGAGAGCACGCACAAGCGCTAGGTGTTATCATCGGCACTAACTGGGTTTGCTCTTAGCTTCCTCGGTTATGCTATAACCAATCCAACAGTGGATTCACTCTCTACTGTTGAGTTTCTCCCCAATTACTAAAATCATCCATTGTGTTTCCTCAACAAGGTAATCCACATCATCCATACTAGTCCGGGTATGTCATTCTTCCGGACTCCTTCAAATGATCGATTATGAATTGCCTTAGGCTGTTATAAAGAGTTTCAATGATCTCTGAATCAAAAGTAATTCTTTTTCCACTTAAGGGAAATTCTACGAGTCACCTTCCCCAAGGTGCCCGTTATGGAATCATGGCAATTTTTCCCTAGTACTATGAAACCCCCGTCAAACTGTCCTTCCGCCCTTTCCAAGGTGTGTTTTGCCTCTCAGATCAAGAGATGCCCTGCGTCTCATTCCATGAGTTGATCCTGAGTTGTTCGGTCTTCGAGAAGATCGATTCTTCTGGAGTTTTCCTTTCCTCTTCTTGTCATGTTAGTTGGAGTTCTCAGAGGAAGACATCGAGCCAAAGATGGTGATCGAATCAACGCCCCTATGAAGTGCAACCTGGATCGTGAAGATTGTGTTAGTTTGTGCCCCCTTCATCTTACCCTCACGCTTGAATCTCGGACGAGATTTCGCTTAGTGGGGGTGAGTTGTCACATCCCTAGCTTCGGTGCTGCCTAGTGTTTGCATCTTGCTTGCATCATGTTTAAATCTTTGAAACCTGAATTGAGGAAATTTGAAAGCCTCAAAATATTTAAATAAAAGAAGGGCAAATAACCCTGGAAAATGCATCCAATGTTTCCAAAATGCTCTTCAATGATGTTTAATATCTTTGGCAAGGGTTTTGGTCCAAACCAAAAATATGGAACATTTTGAGGAATTATTTTGGCTATTTGGATTTAAATCAATAAATATTTGAGTTGGATTTAAATCTTCTATAAAAGAATTGCAAGTCCAACAATTCTGAAAAAAACCTGTGAGTGGCTTTGAATATATTGTAGCAAGCCACATAAATATTTTCAGAAGCTACTAAATGATTTGGGCTGTGAATCAAATCAAAACAGAGTTGAAATATTAGAAAATGTAAAAGTAAATGTAAAAAAGGAAACTAACTGGCCCAGCTTACATGCACTGCAGCCCACCCGCCCAAACCCACCGGGCTGGCGGTTGCCAGCCCACCCAGCGCCACCGCCCTCAAGCTCTGCCAGAGGACGCACAGGCAGCACACCCACCATGCGAGCACGCGCCCGCCACCTCCTCGCTTCCCACGGCTACCCCGACGCCCCAGACGACGCCACAACACCCGACGACCCCTCTCACTCCCTCCCTGCTGGCTCCTCTCTCTTTGCCGCTCTCTCTCTCGCAGCCCCGAGCACGCCTCTACGCCGCCGTCAATCAGTGCTCAGAGCCACCACAGACGCCTCGCCTCCTCCATCGTCCATCGCCTCGCTACTCGAAGGCTCCTCTCGGCGACCTCGCGAGCCCGGAGGCACCGGCAACGCAGCCGCCATCTTCTTCACCGCCCGGTCGCGGACCTCTCCGCTGCCGATTCGCTGCAGCCAGCCTTCCCGAGCCTCCTGTGCTGATCTCTGTGACCGCCGTGAGCTCTTCTCCGCTTCTCTCTCGCCAGGCTCTATTCCGCTCCATACCGCCGCCCGCAAGTGCCCGTGAGCTCCGCCGCCAGATTTGTCGCCGCTGCCGCCGCGACGGGCCAACGTCATGGCTGAGTACCCGTTCAAGCTCCTTCTGCCAGTAGCTACCGCCTGTGTGCTCCGTTTGCTCGGAAGCGAGCTGTATCCCGCGCCTGCATCTAGCCGAACTCCGGCCGCCGCTCAAGTGGTCGCCGCCGTCGACCCGGCCTCCCTGCGCCCGCTGCGTGCACCCCTGGATGCGGGCGAGCGAGGGCTTCCTCGTGGTGCCCCAAGCGCGTCCAGCCGCCGCCCGTAGCGTGTTCCCGAGCATCGCCGCCGCGTTCGCGTGCTCGTCGGCGTTCAACTCCGGCGTGCTGACGTGGCACCATCGTTAGGGATTAATTACCCCGCTAATTAACCCCTCCCTCACTGACATATGGGCCCTGCGCCCAAATTAACCCTGGGATTTATTCCCTGTTTATTTTAGGTTAATCCAGTGGCCCCACGCGTCAGCTTTGACCCTGCTAACGTGGCCGTTAACCAGGCCCACATGTCAGCGACACAAACCAGCCTGAGACACTGACGTGTGGACCCTTCTGGTCAGTTTGACCCGGGGAAGCCCTTTGACCCTGCTGACGTCATGCTTACTCAATGCTGACGCAGTATTTATTTTCTGGAATTAAAATAAATCAGAAATGATTTATAAATTTCAGAAAATGCCCAAAACTTCTAAAATCCATAGAAAATCAACCGTAACTCCAAATGAGATAATTTATATATGAAAAATGATCAGAAAAATCCAATCTATCCATCTGTACTGTTTTCATGCATGTTAGAGCAACCTAACCTTGCTGTTTAGATGAAACAAGATAATGCACTCATATGAATTCATATTTTGGGTTTGCATTTGAATCCTTGATTCAAATGAACTCAAACCACCCTGCTTTTAGTTGCATTAGCCCAACACACAGCATATTGACATGTCATGATCATGCATCATATTGTGCATTGCATTGATTGTATTTCTTCTCTGTTGCCGGTATTTCTCCCTCTCGGTAGACGATGTCCCGACTTTGTGATCGTTGACACTGATGAAGACTCAATGCTATCTTCGGTGCCGTGCAAGCAAAACCCCTTGTTCATTTCGATACAATCCCACTCTCTCGCCCCCGCTCTATTTTATGCATTAGGACAACAACGATACAATTGTTACTTGCTGCGGTAGTTGAACCCTTTATCCTCTGCATGACCTGTCATTGCCACAAAGAAATAGATGAAACCCACTAGCATGAGTAGGAGTTGTTTGAGCCTCGATGTGCCTACTCATTCATGCTTGTTTGTCATGCCTGCTATTGCTTAGAGTTAGTGTCAGTCCGATTCATCGTGGATGAATCGAGGTGTGTGAACATGTCCTCTTCGCTGTGAGCTAAGTGTGTGAACACGATTTGGTAAAGGTAGCGGTGAGAGGCCATGTAGGAGTACATGGTGGGTTGTCTCATTGCAGCCGCCCTCGTGAACTGAGTTCTGTGTTTGTGATCCATGAACAGTTGCTACCACGCATTGGAATGCTTATGCCCTCTCGGCTTCTTAATCACCCTTGTTCTCTGTCCGGGAGTTGCAACTAGTTTCGGTGTTTGTAGGTAGTGCTATTTTTCTACCAAGTGGCACCCGCAGGTGGGCTTGGGATGACTAGGCACACGTGGCCTGGTGTACCGAGTGGCACCGGATGGTGGGCTCGGGACCCCGCACACATCGCTTGGGGCCGTGAGCGACACCCCGCGGATCTCCTTACGGATGGAACCCGAATAGGCGATAAACCCGGACGAGAGACTTGAGTGTTTAGGTAGGTCGTGGCCGACTCCCTCGCCGGCTTCCGCTTGAAGGTTGCCGAGGTACATGACGTGTCAGGCGATAAGTGGCGAGAGCGTGTGTGAAGAAGTACACCGCAGGTTATCATTATCTATTCAATAGCCGGATTCCTCGGATATGGAAGCTTGGACCCTTGCATAGTTTATAAACAAGTGAAAGTGGATACTCTAAAATACGCAAGATAAGCGTGAGTGCTATGGATGGCGCTCGTAGGGAGACGGGAGCGGATCCATAGTGGTGTATTGATATGGTGAATATGTGGACTCGTGCGCCCACCTCAAAAGAGTTACTTGTAGTCGTAGTTTAGGATAGCCACCGAGTCAAAGCTGGCTTGTCATTGTTAAACTCCACCATCCCTTTGTTGATAATGATGCATATGTAGTTAGTTCTGATGTAAGTCTTGTCGGGTACATTTGTACTCACGCTTGCCTATTTTATGTTTTTTGCAGAGAGACCTCGGTCTCGCTAGTAGTTCCGCTGTGGACTTCGACGCTTAGCTTGTTACCTCAGCTACGCTCTTGTGCCCTCGGCAGATCTGGTAGATAGTCGCTTCTCACCATTTTCATTTCTAGATGTCCTGCATTCTGCACATGTTAAGCTTCCGCTTGTGCTTTGACTTGTATGTTTCAATGTTGGGTCGTGAGACCCATGTTTGTAATATCTCGCCTCCTGAGCCTCATGAATAAATACTTGAGTCGAGAGTCATGTTGTGATGCCATGTTGTATTTGCACATATCGAGCATATTGTGTGTATGTTATTGAAATGCTTGGTATGTGTGGGATCCGACTATCTAGTTGTTTATCTTTAGTAGCCTCTCTTACGGGAATGTCTCCTAGTGTTTCCACCGAGCCATGGTAGCTTGCTACTGCTCCAGAACACTTAGGCTGGCGGCATGTGTCCTTCATCGCCTCGTATCTCATTCCTTCGGGAAATGTCACGCGATGGATACCGGAGTCTGTTAGCCCGCTACAGCCCGGTTCACCGAGTCCTCATAGCCAGCTACAGCCTGATTCACTCACGATGACCGACACGCTCGATGTTGGGTCATGGATGCCCGTCCTCGTAAGTTTGTGCCACTTTGGGTTTACGACTAGCCATGTTAGCCCGGCTCCTTATCATATGGATGCTAGCGACACTATCATATACATGTGCCAAAAGGCTAAACGGTCCCGGTAAAGGTAAGGCGACACCGTGGGGATACCGTCGTGAGGCCGCAAAGTGATATGAAGTGTTACATGCTAGATCGATGTGGCATTGAGTCGGGTCCCGACATTGCAGGCAGCCCGCGGGCCCCACGCGCCATGCTGGCTCCAAGGCCACCCCAACACCAAAAACCTTTCAAGACCGGTCGGCGGCAATTGATTCTGCTCCCGGCCAGCGAAGAAGGACTCGTCGTGACCCACGGCTCTGGTGGGCCGCCGCGCCACCACCCCCACGTGGGCACATCAAGCAGAGCTGCGTGGCACGCGGAGCACTATGGCGCGGCCTTCGGGATGGCGGCCCCAGAGGAATACGTGCCCCACATGATGGACCAAGGGCACCCGCATGAGGGCGAACAAGGCTCGCTCCTCAGCCCAAGCTGGGGGACGAGGCGCCAGAAGCTGAGCTCTTCCAGGAGCCCCGGGACGGCCCCACCGGCCACGCGGGAAGCGATGACTATCGGGTACCACTAATTCCTCAGGAGCAGGTATACGCTAATCATGGGTCGCAGGAGGTGCAGGTCGCCACAGCGAGCAGCTGCCCCGCTCCCGCAGTCTCCTACCCCTCAGGAGGAGGGCGTCGGGGGCTGCAGGAGAGGGGCTGAGATCCGGCATCACCACCGCGGCGTTCGGAGCAAGGCGTTCTCAGGAGGTAGGCCCTCTGCTGGGGAGGTGCCTCAGGGCCTGCCCTTGGCGGAGGACTCGTGGTCGTCGGGGAACTGGCTGGCGACCGCCTACCCCATCGGCGGCGTCCTGGTTTCCGGTCGTCGTTGATGGCACTAGAGTGTGGCGCAAGGCGGGGCCCTCGTCTAGCGATATGAAGCAAGGCCGGTACCTGTGAAGAAGGCCCAGTGCATGTGAAGCTCGCTGCCCCGTGACACTCTCACGTAATAATGAGTGAAGAAGTACACGCCCCGGAGTCTCAGGGGTGCCGGCCTCAGGCCCTGGGGCTCCCTCCCACGCCCAGTGGCAGCACTTAGCTCCGCGCTGGTGAGAAGACGTCCAAGACTAGACTAGGTGCCGGACGCGCCTTTTTCTTGCTTTCATTGCTTTTCCCTTGGTTGTTGCTTTCCGCTAGATTTAAGTTGGACTTGAATTTGAGATTTGCGTGTGTTTGGGGAAGGTGCTTAGTCTCGCTCGAGCAATCTCGCTTTGTTACAAATTCGCCTCAGCTGCCTCCCTCGTGAGCCCCTCATGAGCTGGTCTCGCCTAGCTTATGTGCAACCCAGATTGTCGCCGTCATACCCTCTCAGGAGGTTTTTTCACTGCAGATCCTACGAATTCGATCAGGAGACGCTCGAGACACCACAGTCTCCCACAAGCTATCTCAGGGCCCGCACGGGACAAAGGTAAACTAGCCAGCCGGCTCGTCTAGCCAACCACTTGGCGTGGGCATATGGGTGATGTAGCATCCACTAGTACGCTGAACATGAGTTTTACATGAGGGGCACTGTCGGTGTCAAAACCGGCGGATCTCGGGTAGGGGGTCCCGAACTGTGCGTCTAGGCAGATGGTAACAGGAGACAAGGGACACGATGTTTTTACCCAGGTTCAGGCCCTCTCGATGGAGGTAAAACCCTACTCCTGCTTGATTGATATTGATGATATGGGTAGTACAAGAGTGGATCTACCACGAGATCAAGGAGGCTAAACCCTAGAAGCTAGCCTATGGTATGATTGTTGTAATGGTTGTTGTGTCCTAGGGACTAAAACCCTCCGGTTTATATAGACACTGGAGAGGGCTAGGGTTACACAGAGTCGGTTACAATGGTAGGAGATCTACATATCCGTATCGCCAAGCTTGCCTTCCACGCCAAGGAAAGTCCCATCCGGACACGGGACGGAGTCTTCAATCTTGTATATTCGTAGTCTTGGAGTTCGGCGACGATGATAGTCCGCTGTCCGAACACCCCTAGTCCAGACTCCTCAAGAGTCTCTCGAACCTGCTTCAATGACGATAAGTCCGACGCAAGATAATGTTCGGCATTGCAAGGCGGGTTCCTCCTCCGAATAATCCATATAAGATTGTGAACACCAGATAGTGTCCGGCTCTGCAAAATAATTTCCACATTTCCATCGTAGAGAGAATATCATGTACACAGGTTCAATCTGCTGACGTATCTTGTAGCGTGACGTCACGCCACTACCAAGTCTTTACTTGAATCTTTTTTATTACACCACCTCAGCGCGTTTAGCGAAGCGGTTTTCTTGGCACGTCTTGTCGAAGCAGAGATCGTGTTCCCCTTATTCCGGGATCCTCATCAATACAGACGTGGGTAACCCAACCGCGCCATTGATGGTGGCGCTTGGGAGATAAGGGAGTTTTACTAGGCCGGTGGGGACGCATAGTCTTCGTCCGCCTATATATAAGGGGATAAGGATCCACCTTTTCACCTACGCCTTCTTCCTCCTTTGCTTATCCATTTCAAAGACTCTCGAGCTCCAGCGCCCAAGTCCGTCGGCTCGCCGACCTTCTCCGACCATGTCCGGAGCGGGAGGCAATGGCTGGCCTCCACCATTAAGGAGGAGCACATCGAAAGCTGCAAGGCGCGCCGATACCTCTCCAAATGACATCACAAGACCGTCGCCTGATAAGGGCAGGTCATCCCCACCCCCAGCCCCATGAGAGGGTCGCTTTCCTCCCCACTTCCTCCGCTGGACGGGCTTTCCACTTCACCCTTTTGTCCGGGGCTCATGTTCTACTACGGACTAGATTTCCATGACTCGCGCCAACTTCATCCTCAACATCTCGGCGCTTATCGTCGTGTGCAAGGCCTTCCTCTCAGATCTGCACTCCACTTCGCTTAGGCTCAAGACCTTCAATGTCAAGCGAAGGTAGTGAAGGGCACTCAAGCGGAGTGCGGAGGCGCTATGTTGGGCAAGATGCCCAACGCCCTCGGGTTCAAGGGCCTTTGTGGAGTCCGCTAAGGGGTGGCAATCGGGTGGTTCTATATCACCGAGCCGCCGACCCTACATGGGCGGCGGCCCCGAAGTTCAGATCTGTATCCCTTGCAGCTCACCTCCGGAAAGAGAAGGGCTTGCTATGGGGTAGTTCGGAGGAGCCGACGGACTCCAAGCTCAGATCCGTAAGTCGGTGAACAAGAAGCTCAGCTCGCAATGTGGTCCAAGTCATGCTCATCCGCCGGATTCTCCCCGCCAACAACGGGCATTTAAATTGTGGAGTTCAATCCGCACAGCACCGTGCATTGAACGGGCTCTTTGACACGACGCACGGCGGCGCTCGAGAGTGCTGTTCAAGGGCGCCAAGCTCCCGTGATCTGCCATCAAGATCGGGATTTCGCCGCAGCCACCAGCCGACGAGGTAAGTGATTCTACCCCTTTACGGACACTTGTTTTCAATAGTTTGACCCTATGTGGGTTTCAATCTTCCTTTTCCTTTGACAGATCGATGAAGAAGGCCAAGCAGATCATCCGCCCGGCTCCCATGCCGAAAACCCCAGAGATGCCCGCTCAGCGGGCTGCTGGTTCCGGCACCGCATGTGGTGTCGGAGAAGAAGGCCAAGAAGGAGGCCACGGGTACTCGAAAGAGTTCCCGTTTTCAGGTGTCCGACGACTCCGAGGAGGACTCCTCACCCGAAGGCAAGGAGGAGGAAGAAGACTCTCTCCCAGAGGAGGGAGAGAGGAAGAGGAAGGCTTCCCCGACAGGGGAGGCCGAGGGGTCCAAGAGGGGAAGAACTATTCCCCCGGACAGTTCCGCCAACGCCAACGTTGGCGAAGAAGAGTGGCCCTCGAGGGCCAGGCCTCCGCAAGATCGTAAGTATCCCGATTCAATGATCTGTAATTTCTTTTGTGTCACATAGTGTCCTTCTAATGCCGTGATAACGCTCGCAGCCCGCCGACGATGATCTCTCGCTTCGCCGAAGGGTCGCTGCTCCGGCCGGATGTGGATTCCATCCCGACCGCTTCCACCCTCACGCCACCGAGGACGCCGAGGTAGGATCCTGTGAAGGGACCCACCAGAGGAGGCTCCGGAGGCGCCGCAAGGCAGCCTCCGGACTTTGCGCCGACTCCACGCCGAACCCGCAGTGGTTCCCGAGTCCGGCAGCGCCCCTTCGCAAGAAGGGCAAGACTGTCGCCGCGCGCCCCCGGCCCAACCGAGGCGCCGGACAACTTGTTGGAGGCGCCAAAGGCGCCCATCAGGAAGAACACCGCACTATCATGAGTGCGGTGATTCAAGGTTCAGCCGCCAAGAGCGGGCCGACTGAAGCCTCGCAGCAGCCTTCTAACAGCTTTGAGGTAAGAAGTTAAAATTATGTAATGTAATACCGCATAGACAGAGCCCTCGATGCTCGGTTCGGTGTTCGGAAAGAAAAGCCGGACCGAGGATCTAAAAAGATATATGCAGGTTGCTAAAATTATGTCAATATGGGTTTGCAGTTGCGCTGCTAACCTCTCGCCAAGACCGACCAAGCAGAGGTCGGTGCCTTGAAGCAAGATCTCGAGCGGTCCGAGCAAGAGCTCGGCCGTTCCAAGAAGCAGCTCAAGGACAAAGAAGGTGAGTAACACCACTTTGAATATTTACCTTACAGAAAAGGATTTCGGTTGCAATAAAAATAACAAGGACAACGTGGGTACTGCAGGGGCCACGAACGAGGTGGCGGCCCTGAAGGAGGCCGTATCCGTGGCCGAACGCAATGCGGCCGCGGAACGAGTGGAGCGAGAGAAGCAGGAGGAGCGGGTGGCGGAAGTGCGGCAAGAGCTCCAGGCTCTCATGGAAAAGCATGAGGGTTTGGAGCGCGACTCAAAGACTCGAGAGTCCGAGCTTGCCTCGGCTCTCGAAAGTGCCAAAGCCGCCAAGGCCGAGGCCCATAAGGCCTTTCAGGAGATTGAGGCGGTGAAGAAAATAGCGGCGGGTAAGGCATTTTTCATGCAAAGCAAGCATGTTAATGTAAACTACCCGAATTATGAGCTCTCCAGGGGCGTTTGCAGATCTGCCTCGCAGTGTGTCCGATGCCGCCGCATTCTACCGAGCCGAGGAGGGGAGCTCAATGGAGAAGGTCTTCTGGTCTCAGTACGCTGAGACCGGCCATCCGGTGCCCCTAGCGACCAGCTGAAGCAGTTGGTCGAGCTCCACAAGGTAGCCGAGCAGGCCATGAAGGGCCTCATAGTCCGGCTGTGGCCTGGAGGGGCCATGCCTGGGAGCTACTTCGGCCTCGTGCGGTGGCTAGTGGATGCGTGCCCCTGGGTGGAGGTCATCAAGCGTTCTGCCTGTATTGAAGGTGCTCGTCGGGCCCGCGCAAAGCTGCATTGGGGCAGGCTGGATGCGGAGAGGCTTATCACTGACGTGCCGCCAGCGGGCAAGGAGTATCGTACGCCCGAGATGTACTATAAGACTGTCCTGAAGGGTGCCCGCAAGATTGCGGATGAGTGCCCCAGAGATGTAATTATTGAGTAGACTCGCTTTGTATTATCCTGTGCGCTGAAAACTTTGTTCATATGCGCTAAGCAACACTTGTTTGATTTAAAATATTACCTTCTGTGCGGCCGTTTATAAAATCTGAGAGATGGCAAGTCGTCGGCTTCAGCCCCCAAGCCACGAGTGCTCGGGTGTTCGGGATAAACTTGAGCACTCTTGTTCCCATTTTTGGGTCCATATAGGGAGGCGCTCAACACAACGAACAAGGCAGCCGGACTTATAATGCTTGAACACTCTCACTTAGCCATAGAATTCTATAATTTTAAATTTTGGCGAACCCCCTAGTATTCATAAGACCGAGTTCGGGGCGCTATCCACGCCTTGGTCGGACATTATCCGGTTCTTCGCTTGAAGCGGCATAAGTCTTTAAGGACTCGAAAAGACCTCTCGAACAGCGACCAGTCTCTCGCCTTATCATGACAAATCGCTTTAGCTTTCTCCATCGAGGCGCTCGCCCAGCTCAACCGGGGCGCAATCGTAGTGGTTCTCCCAGTGCCACGTTAGCCGACAGAACGGAACGTAAGGTACCAAAACTTGGGAGCCGGGCAAACCCAACTATTGACCCAAGACATGATTCAGAGCCGATTCATATAATGATACAAGTTCGGGGTGCCGCACTTGTGAAAGTGTTCGGACTTATCACACCATAATGCGGGGAACATAAGCCCCTGGTGTATTCGGTCGTACAAAAATATACGGGTGCAAGATGTCATTAGTGAACATATATGTAAAGTAATGCAATTACAGGCAAAAAGTGCTGCATTATTTATTCAAGGAATTCGCTATGAGTGCGAATGATACAAATAGTGCGGTAAGCAAGGGATTGACTAATTAAACATGTCCTCCAGGGGTGGGCTGCGGACTGGTGTATATAATCAAATTTAATGCTCGTAATGGAGACCACCGAGTGTTCGCTGCAGCCTTTTTCCCTCCCCGGCTGTTGCATCGTGAGTTCGGCGGGTTTGCCACGGACAGGCCTCTCGTGAACGGAGTATCAGATATACAAAGAAGGAAAATAAAAATAAAAAGAGCGACACACTTGTGAGCCCCGTGTGGTCGAGCCGCACTGGTCTGTTGTGGTCGTGCCCTCCCCTAGGCCCATGGTATCTCCAGAGCGTAATGATGTACGCGAGGGTTGGTCTTGCAATCATGCGCTGGCTGGGGTTAGCCGCATTACTACGCGGCTCGAAACATGCCGTGATCTTGGTTGATGTTGCTCCGGCGCGTTTGGCCGATCCGCCGCTTAACGGCCGGACTCGAAAATTGCCTTAGAAGGCTGCTCTGTACTTCTGCCGCGAGAGCCGCTATATGTTCCTCCGTTCGGAGGGAGCATTCCGTATTTCCATTGACCGTGATGACTCCACGAGGGCCTGGCATCTTGAGCTTGAGGTATGCGTAATGTGGCACCGTGTTGAACTTTGCAAACGCGGTTCGTCCGAGCAGAGCGTGATAGCTGCCGCGAACGGGACTATGTCAAGATTAACTCTCGCCCGAAATTATCCGGGATCCGAAGACCACTTCCAGCAGTGATCGAGCTCGCATAATTGGCCTCCACACTGGTATGACGCTTTGAAGGTCGCTCTTTGTAGGTTTAATCCTTGAGGGTCTATGCCCATCTTGAGTATCGATCCCGATAAAGCAGGTTCAGCTACGCCGCCGTCCATCGACTCGCCGTGAGGTGAAATCCATCGACGATTGGGTCTAAAACCAATGCGCGAATCCGCCATGGCGGATAAGGGTCGGTGGTCTCTTCGATCGAAAGTGATCGGGCAAGAGGACCATGGATTGAACTTAGCGCGATCGCTCCATCGCATATACGCCCCTTAGTGCATTCTTCCGCCCCCTCTTGGGTATATGGGTTATGATATCATGTTTACCGTCCGCACTTGTGGGGGAAACCCTTCGTCTCTCATCGCTCGACGGTCGGGTCTCTTCCTCGTCGCCACCGTGCAGCCCCTTGTCGTTGTTTTCGCAATTAACTTGCTCGTCTTGCTTAAATACCCAACAATCTCTGTTGGTGTGGTTAGCTGGATTTTCGGGTGCCATGTATCCGCATGAGCGGTCGAGTATTCGGTCCAAATTGACGGACCCGGAGTGGTTCTTTTGAATGGCTCCTTCCGCGACCGGTTTAGAGCCTCGAATCCGGCGTTGACCGCCAGATCCTCCTTGTCGCCGCCGTTAACGCGCGCTTATTTTTGCTTCGACGTGACCTGCCATTGTGGTCCTTAGTATCCGAACTACCAGCATTTTTGCCGAGGTTGTTGCTTGCGAGCTAGCTAGTTATCCTCTCCCGCATAGAAGCGGGTCATTAATGATGTGTGGGCTGCCATGGATTTCGGCTTTTCCTGTCCTAGGTGCCGGGCTAGCCACTCGTCATGATGTTATGTTTGAAGGCTGCGAGGGCCTCTGCATCCAACAATCGACGATTTGATTTTTCTTTGTTAAGAACCGTGTCTGAATTTCCGGCCGATTCGTCCCGCTGCTGGATTATGTGGCTTAGGTCATCGGCGCTCGGTGGTCGCATATATGTGCCTCGAAATTGTCAAGGAATGCGGCTTCCGTGTCCTCCCAACACCCAATTGACTCTGCGGGCAGGCTGTTAAGCCAATGCCGAGCTGGTCCTTTAAGCTTGAGCGGAGATATTTGATGGCGTGGAGATTGCCGCCGGGGCCATATGGAAGTGAAGGAGATAATCTTTGATCCAAACCGCGGGGTCTGTCGTGCCATCGTAGCATTCAATGTTTACGGGTTTAAACCCTTCCGGGATTTGATGATCCATTACTTCGCGCTGAAGCATAGCGGTGTGCGGCGCTCAGACAGTAATATCACGACGTAGCTCAAGGGAGCGTTGTCTGCTGTGTTCGGCGCGGCCGGAGTTGTTGTGTCCGGCTCGACGGTATTCGTCGTGGGTCGTGGGGCGCCCACGTGATCCATAGATAGATCTGGATTGTCTTGCCTTATCCTCCAATATATCCCGCAAGTCCGGCGTGTTCCCCCGTGGCTTCGTACTTTTCAAGCGATGCCGGGGTACGGTCTTGATGGAAGGCCTGGATGCCTCTCTGTCGCGACCACGGGGTGGTCGGTCGGCCGTATTGTGTGTTGGTGATGAAGGTATGTATGCTTCCTCTTCTAATCGGGGGAGCAACCTGCGTTTTGGGTAGCTCTTGGAGGGGCGTTCGAGTTCATACTCTTCGGCCGCGAGGACCTCGGCCCATCT
This sequence comes from Aegilops speltoides, assembly GCA_021437245.1. NCBI lineage: Eukaryota > Viridiplantae > Streptophyta > Magnoliopsida > Poales > Poaceae > Aegilops > Aegilops speltoides. The sequence goes on from CM038141.1 coordinate 263,403,501, forward strand.
GTCGGCCAGCAGGTCTTGATCAGCTTGAAGTCTGCTGCTGCTTTTTCTTTAGGCTATTTGTTGTGGCCATTAGCCTGCGTTTGAAACGCTCTTGTTCGACGGGATCCTCGAGCACGATTTAATTCGCTGTCGTTGAGGCTTGCCTCGCCTCCGAGGGAGGTATGTAATTATCATCCTCGACCTCTTCGTCTGCCACTCTCTCATGAAGGCTTGCTTCTGCATCCTCCCGCGCTGAATCTTGCAGGAGGGGATTGCCTTCGGCACTTTCTGGGGTGTTATTATCTCCTATGCCGGAATCTCCATTCTTGCTGTGGCGGGATTTAGAGCGGCGCCACTGACGTCGGCGCTTGGGCTGTTTCTTTAAGGAATCTGCCTCCGCTGCTTCTTCGCTGTCCCCATCTTTTGGGGTGTCCACCATGTATATGTCATATGACGAGGTGGTCTTCCAAAGCCTCTCAGAGGCGCTGGTTCTTGTTTGTCTCCGGCATCGTCGTCCATACCGTCGATGTCTTCGGAGTCATAGTCTAGCATGTTGGTTAGATCGTCGACAGTGGCTACAAAATGGGAGGTGGGTGGGCTTTGAATTTCTTCGTCGTCCGCATCCCAACCATCCTGGCCGTAATCCGGCCAGGGCTCTCCGGATAGCGAGAGATGTTTTAGCGAATATAAGATGTCGCCAAAGGGTGAGTGCTGAAAGATGTCCGCGGCGGTGAACTCCATGATCGGCACCCAATCAGATTCGATTGGCAGGGGCGCAGGAGGTTCGAGTCCGGCAGGGAGTCCCTCGGAGTCATGAGCTTTATAAGGGATAAGGCCAGTGTTCGGCTCCATCGCCGTGGAAGTTGTAGCTCCCGAGGCAGTGTCCAGCCACCCGTCCTCGATCTGCGCGATCGGCTCCGGACTATGGGTCGGAGCGGATTTGTGTGCGGCCTCCAAGGCGCTGTCCGGCGGCAGAGTTAGATCATGCCCATCGTGACGAAGGCGGCACGACGGTTGTCGCCGGATCCATCAAGATCAAGTCTCCGCGATATCCGCCGTGAAGTTTAGGCTTCCAAATCTGACTCGACGCGGGGCGAAGCTTAATCTGCTCCAGATGGCCAAGTGAATTGGCCCGCAATGCGGCCGCCAATCTGAAGATCTGTCCGGGAGAAAAGTCTCACCGACGGCGTTGTTGTTGATTGAAGAAGCCATCAAGTTTATCGTGACGGCGACGCAGGAACTATCAACGAAAGCACCAATGTCGGTGTCAAAACCGCGGATCTCGGTAGGGGGTCCCGAATCTGTGCGTCTAGGCGGATGGTAACAGGAGACAAGGGACACGATGTTTTTACCCAGGTTCGGGCCCTCTCGATGTAGGTAAAACCCTACTCCTGCTTGATTGATATTGATGATATGGGTAGTACAAGAGTGGATCTACCACGAGATCTAGGAGGCTAAACCCTAGAAGCTAGCCTATGGTATGATTGTTGTAATGGTTGTTGTGTCCTATCGACTAAAACCCTCCGGTTTATATAGACACCAGAGAGGGTTAGGGTTACACAGAGTCGGTTACAATGGTAGGAGATCTACATATCCATATCGCCAAGCTTGCCTTCCACACCAAGGAAAGTCCCATCCGGACACGGGACGGAGTCTTCAATCTTGTATCTTTGTAGTCTTGGAGTCCGGCGGACGATGATAGTCCGGCTGTCCGGACACCCCCTAGTCCAGGACTCCCTCAGGCACCCCCTCCCAAAATGCTCTTACAACTATCCGGTCAAAACCCGAGTTCTATTCATGCAGGGTAAGGAAACGCGAACGGTATGCGGTCAGTCGGATAAATCCCCCAATGCATCCTCAGGAGCACCGCCCGAACTGTCGCTGGCGTCGCTGGCCTTGCCATCGCCCCCTGCGTTATCGTCAGCGGCGTCAGGACCGTTCTCCATGCCGCCCTCATCGGCGGCCACGATCGCGTCATCGTTATCTGAAGCGAAGGCCCTGACGAGAGCGTCCAGTAAACCAGGTCGTCCCGGATGGCCTGGGGGACTGGGGCGATGGCGGCGTCAAAGTCAAAGTGGGGATCGATGTTCCGGAGATGGTTGAAGACGCGGGAAAAGGCGCACCCGAGCAGGGCGCGGCTCCTCTCCTCCACCAACCTGTTGGCTCTGACCGAACGTGCCTCCAGCTGCATCACCATGTCTGTGAAGAACTGGAGGTTGTCGGCGTAGTTAACTGCATGCGGCTCGCCAACAGCCGCCTCGCAGATGTTACCCAAGGCCGTGTTGGCCCTCTCCCGAAGCGTGGTGAGCATGGGGCCGTGCTCATGTTCCAGAAGCCGCCGCTGGCGTATTTCGTCCGCATTCTGGCACGCGACGGCCTCAGCCTCGTCCACCCGTTGGCCAAGGAGAAGCACCTCGACATGGGAGGTAGTTGACTCCCCCTGCGCCACCTCCAGTGTGGCCTGCAAGGCATCGACCCGCCGCGTCGCTTCCTCCAGCTTGACCCTCAAGACAGCGGTCCTACCTTCAGCCTCGGTCCGGATCAGCCCCAGCCTCTCCTCGAACTCGCGCTCGAGGTTCAAGCGCGCCGTCGCCACCCGACGTCCGACCTCCTCCAGGACACGGGCTTCCTGTGCAGCGACATCCTCCTCCGCCCGCGTCACAAGCGCTCCCTTGTCTCCAGGCGTTCATACTCAGGCGCTGCTCGGGCGGCTTCGGCGTCGGCCTCATGCTTCGAGCTCACTGGTCGCCTGAAGCCACCTTCATCGACGTGAGGGCCGCCTCGCGCAGCTCCACCTGCTCCTCCAGTGAGCGGCACCAGGCCAGGAGTTCCCGCACCTGCTCCTCTGTCGCCTCTCGCCGTCGGTCAGCTTCCCGGGCCTCCTCGACGGCCCGGGAACGGACCTCCTGAGAGGCCGCCAGGGAGGCCTTGGCCTCCTCATAGCCAAGATCGCGCTGATAGCGCGCGAGGGCGACAGCCGCCTCCAGCTCGCGCCTCTCTGCAACTAGGCGCAGGCCCTCGGCCTCAAGGCACGTGTCCTCATCAGCGAGCTCTTCACCAAGCAGGCTCACCGCGTCAGCCGCCCTCCGAAGAAACCCTTGGCGAAGAACGCGACGCCCCGAGCTCGAACACGCCTTCTTCAAGGCCATCATCCGCCCCCAAGCGAGCGCCGGGGCACGAATCAACACTCTCCGGGGCTGGCTGGGGCTGGCGCCCTCGAGGTGACCGGACACGCCTCGCCAGAAGTCCGGCCTGGAGCCAGTCCATCCCCAAATGAAGAGTGCAGGGAGTACCCCAGCCAATCACGGTCCACGACCAGACAAGAAGCCCATGGCAGGCTGGCTATGCCACGAGAAGGCTCGCGAAGGAAGGTCGCGAGGCGCGCAGGGCCGTGATGCGCCTCAGGATGGTTCGTCTCTCCAACCGGCCTCGCCCCGAGGGCTCTGCTACTCGGAGCGATCGAAGACGGTGGAGAGGGCGGAGACAAGGGGGATGGCTCCGCGGTCATCTCCGTGAGCTCGGTGGGAAGGGCCCTGCGGAGCAAGGATCAGGAAAAGCAACAGAAGAATCAGGAGCTGGGAAGGGAGAAGGCTTACTCATCAGTGGAAAAGTACTTACTACGCTTCAGCAGGCGACAAGGGTAATCGGCACCCAGGGCCTCCCTTCTCTTCCGGAGGGCCTCGAAGTCCACATGGAAGCGACCCAGGAGTCGAGCGCAGGGGTCAACTTGCGATGAGGAAGAGGCGTCAAGGCGACCCGCGTCGGGGGCATCTCCCTGATGCGCGCCGCCGGTCGCCCCACCAAGAAGAGTAGTTAGGGCCTCAGGGGCCCCAGCCGCAGGCGCTGCGGGCGGCAGCTCGCCACCCTCAGCCACAGCAGCACGGGCCTCAGGGGTTGCTCCCTCATGAGCGCAGCCCAGCACTGTCACCTTGGCGGGGGCCCCCTCGGCCTCCGGCGGCTCATGCCTCCCTGCTCCGCCACTTGAGGAAGAGTCGCCTTGGACGACTACAAGGGCGGCCACCACCACTGGGTTCTCGCGAGGCCCCTGGAGGCCAGCGGGGCGCAGCCCCCATTCGTCGAAGATGGGCATCTGCTTCACAAAGTCACTTCTGTTCGGGCAGAGGTACAGCAAGGCCCCCCTTGCCATATGCTGCCGGGGGATGGGTCTCCAGTCAGGACCAAGAGCACCTTCCTCAGCGCTTCAGGCGTCAGGTCCTCTTCCTGGAGCCTCATACGATCCTCACGCCCGCTGAAGGCCCACATCCGATGGGAGTGGCGTTGGAGAGGGGTGACACAGCATAGCAGGAACTCCTTCACCACCTTGGGCGCCGTCACGCCGAGCTTCCTCAAGAACGCGAAGCGGCGCCAGACGAAGACAAGCTGGGAACTCGTGAGCGTCTCCTAGCCCCAGCCCGAGTTGGGGACAGCAGGCGAAGATGGCTCCGACAGCAGGGGGCTGGGCACCCCTACGTCCACGTACAGCCACCGCTCGCAAAACCCAGGTGCGGGCGGAGGTAGACTGAAGTTGATCCCTGAAGCCGCCATCTCAGGCGCGACAATGAAGCTCACACACCCCGAGTATTGGGTGGGGTCGACAAGGCGCAGATAGAAGAAGTGGCGCAGCAAGGCAACCGAAGGAAGGATGCCCATCATCGCCTCACAAACGAAGGCGAAGACCACAAGAAGAGTGATGGATTCAGGACCCAGATGCATCATGTGGATCTGGTAGTGGGAGAGCACGGCGTTGAAGAAATCGGAAAAGGGGGGAACCAATCCCGCCCACAGGGCATCTACAAAATACCGGACCTTAGTGGCTATCTTGTCGATGGAGAAGCGGGACGCGGGCCAGGCCGTCGTCCTCCCGCATTCGTTGAAGATGGTGGCCAGAGCCGAGCTGACCTTGCCCAAGCCCTCTTGATTGATTATAATCGACCGATCGACGGCAGGGGCCGGCAGCGACGGTGAGCGAGGCGGCGGCATGGGTTTCTTCCCTTGTCCCTTCTTCGTCGGAGCCATGGCAACAGAAGGGGGGAGGGAAGGTTCGAGATTGGATTGAGAGCGGAAGCTGGAGTTCGAGAGGAGGAAGGGCAGAGGATGCTCGGGCAGCGAAGAGGGGAGCGGCTGTGTACGACTACGAGTCCGCCTAGCATGGCAAAAAATAAGGAGGCGAGGGGGAACATTGCCGCCCACGTCCAATCAACCGCCACGCGGCGCCCAAGGCCGCAGGCTGTTAGGGCCCACGGCGCTTGCACTTGCCCTTCGCCTCTCGCCGCCAAGTCCGGGCGCGCTTTGGGCCCGGGCTACTGTCGGCGCTCGGGAACGGGGTCCCAGACTTGCTCGCTGCCTGCCTGCGGCGTGGCTCAAAGGGGCCCAACACAGCCCATCTTCATCAACACAAGCTCAAGACCCTCGCGAGGGGCCAAGCCTCGTGGGGCGGATGACAAGGAGCTTCCTCAGGCACGGCCTCATCAGGCTAGCTCGCGAGGAGGCGGAGAGATCAAGGCGGGGTACCTCGCGAGGTGCCCATGACGCAAGCCATGACGACCAAGGGCGCCAGTCGGGCGCCAGCCAGCGCAAGGCGCCCTCCTTTCCTCTTTGGTGCAAAGGGAGCAAGCGCAGGCGAGAGCATCCAGCAAAGGCATCCATTTCGGTGCAACGAGACCAAGACCAGCCCAACGGCAGGGAGGAAGTCATTGTGGAGCCCAAGCAGGCGTCACCACTAGAGCCTTTGACAGGTGAGGACCAACTTTAGTCAGGATAAGTGTACCCGCTGTTCCCCTTCAAAATGGCCAATTGTTGGCGCCCTTCCCGCTCAATATTTGGGAAGAGGCCCAGGGCCTTTGCCTATAAATAGGACTAGCCACCCCCAGGGTAGAGGCATCTGGATCGAGTATCCTAGCTAGAAACCAGTAGAGAGAGCGACTGAACTCCTCCTAGCAGTTCATCGCACCAGCCAAGAATAGACCCTCGCGAGGCTGTTCTTCCTTGTATTGTTCATCATCAGCCCAAGAGGCAATCCACCACACCACACACTGGAGTAGGGTATTACACCACAATGGTGGCCTGAACCAGTATAAACTATGTGTCTCTTGTGTTGTCCCTTTCGTAGTTTAGATCTCAGCGAGCCGGCGAGGAACAGGTAGGTAGAGGGCGAAATCTCCGCGCGCACCCCAGTGTTCAAACCTCAAGGGTCTGCCGGAACCCGAAATCTAACAGATATCTCAGATGCTAACAATTTGTCAAAACAATCATGATATAATATGATAACATGGTATCTCGCTAGCCCTTTCTGAGACCGCAACACATAAATGCAGAGCATCTCTGAGATTCAAGCAACTACTAAACATTGTAATTCATGGTAGAAGAGATCCAGTCATGGTCACATCCAACATTAACTAGAAAAAATGAATAAGAATGACAATAGCGCTCTCAGGACTGGTGCTTAAAATGATAAGGTGATGACTCAACAATAAAAGTAAAAAACACAAAAGTTAATAGATAGGCCCTTCGCAGAGGGAAGTACGGATTTGCAGAGTTGCCAGAGCTCAGAGCTTAAAACAGAGATGAATACATTTTGGGAGGTATGATTTTCCTCTCAACGTCACGACCGAGGATTTTCAATATCTTCCATGCTAAACATATTATCGGTCGTTCCCAAGTGGAAAGGTAAAGTTTACTCCCCCTAACCATATAAACACAAGCCATGGCTAGCCGAATTCACAGGTGCCCTCCAAACAATCAAATTTCCGGGGGAGTTTTTATTATTATATTTTACTTTATTTTGATTATAGGACTGGGCATCCCAATTACCAGCCTCTCTCGTGCAATGACAAGTGAATAATCACCCATCATGAGAATAACCCGCTTAGCATGGAAGATACTGACCGCCTCCTGTCGCTCCATGAGCGGTACGTGAAGGAAATATGCCCTAGAGGCAATAATAAAGTTATTATTTATTTACTTATATCATGATAAATGTTTATTATTCATGCTAGAATTGTATTAACCAGAAACTTAGTACATGTGTGAATACATAGACAAAACATAGTGTCCCTAGTATGCCTCTACTTGACTAGCTCATTAATTAAAGATGGTTATGTTTCCTAACCATAGACATGTGTTGTCATTTGATGAACGGGATCACATCATTAGGAGAATGATGTGATGGACAAGACCCATCTGTTAGCTTAGCATTATGATCATTACAGTTTCATTGCTACTGCTTTCTTCATGACTTATACATGTTCCTCAGATTATGAGATTATACAACTCCTGAATACTGGAGGAACACCTTGTGTGCTATCAAACGTCACAATGTAACTTGGTGATTATAAAGATGCTCTACAGGTGTCTCCGAAGGTGTTTGTTGGGTCGGCATAGATCGAGATTAGGATTTGTCACTCCGTGTTTTGGAGAGGTATCTCTGGGCCCTCTCGTTAATGCTCATCACTGTAAGCCTTCCAAGCAATGTGATTAATGAGTTATTTTCGGGATGAAGCATTACAGAACGAGTAAAGAGACTTGCCGATAATGAGATTGAACTAGGTATGATGATACCGACGATCGAATCTCGGGCAAGTAACATAACGATGACAAAGGGAACAACGTATGTTGTTATGCGGTTTGACCGATAAAGATCTTCGTAGAATACGTAGGAGCCAATATGAGCATCTAGGTTCCGCTATTGTTATTGATCGGAGATGTGTCTCGATCATGTCTACATAGTTCTCGAACCCGTAGGGTCCGCACGCTTAACGTTCAATGACGATTTGTATTATGAGTTATGTGAGTTGATGACCGAAGTTTGTTCGGAGTCCCGGATGAGATCACGGACGCGACGAGGAGTCTCGAAATGGTCGAGACATAAATATTGATATATTGGACTATGTTATTCGGACACCAAAAGAGTTCCGAGTGGTTTCGGGTCAACATATGCCATAGGGGAGAGAGAGGGCAGCCCACATAGGGGAGGCTCCCCCATGGGGAGTCCCAATACTACAAGGGAAGGGGGCGCGGCCCCCCTTTCCCTCTCCCTCTCCCTCTCCCTTCCTTTCCCTCTCCCTCCAGGTGGAATCCTACTAGGACTTGGAGTCCTAGTAGGACTCCCTTCTCCTGGCGCGCCCTGCTAGGGCCAGTCGGCCTCCCCCTCCCCTCCTTTATATACGGGGGCAGAGGGGCACCCTAGAACACACCAAGTTTTGGCTTAGCCGTGTTCGGTGCCCCCTCCACAGTTACAGACCTCTATCATATTGCCATAGTGCTTAGGCGAAGGCCGGTGCTGGTAACATCATCATCACCGTCGCCATGCCGTCGTGCTGATAGAACTCACCCTCGTCCTCAACTGGATCAAGAGCATGAGGGACGTCATCGAGCTGAATGTGTGCTGAACGCGGAGGTGTCGTATGTTCGGTACTTGGATTGGTTGGATCGCGAAGATGTTCGACTACATTAACCGCGTTACTAAACGCTTCCCATTTCGGTCTACAAGGGTATGTGGACAAACTCTCCCCTTGTTGTTATGCATCTCCTAGATAGATCTTGTGTGATCGTAGGAAAATTTTGAAATTACTATGATCCCCAATAGTGGCATCCAAGCCAGGTCTATGCATAGATGTTTTATGCACGAATAGAACACAAAGAGTTGTGGGCGATAATAGTCATAGTGCTTACCACCAACGTCTTACTTTGATTCGGCGGTATTGTTGGATGAAGCGGCCCGGACCGACATTACATGACCACGTTCATGAGACTGGTTCTACCGACATGCTTTTGCACATAGGTGGCTGGCGGGTGTCTGTTTCTCCAACTTTAGTTGAACCGAGTTTGACTACAGCCGATCCTTGTTGAAGGTTAAAACAACACACTTGATGAAAAATCGTTGTGGTTTTGATGCATAGGTAAGAACGGTTCTTGCTATAAGCCCGTAGCATCCACGTAAAATTTGCAATAGCAAAGTAGAGGACGTCTAACTTGTTTTTGCAGGGCTTGCTGTGATGTGATATGGTCAAGATATGATGTGATATAAATTGTTGTATGAGATGATCATGTTTTGTAATAGAGTTATCGGTAACTGGCAGGAGCCATATGGTTGTTGCTTTATTGTATGCAATGCAATCGCCATGTAATTGCTTTACTTTATCACTAAGCGGTAGCAATAGTCGTAGTAGCAATAGTTGGCGAGACGACACTGATGCTACAATGGATATCAAGGTGTCGCGCCGGTGACGATGGAGATCATGAAGTTGCTTTGGTGATGGAGATCATAAGCACAAGATGACGATGGCCATACCATGTCACATGTTTTGATTGCATGTTATGTTTATCTTTTATGCATCTTATTTTGCTTAGTACGGCGGTAGCATTATAAGATGATCCCTTACTAAATGTCAAGGTATAAGTGTTCTCCCTGAGTATGCAACGTTGCTACAGTTCGTCCTGCCGAGACACCACATGATGATCAGGTGTGAGGAGCTCTACGTTCACATACAACGGGTGCAAGCCAGTTTTGCACACGCAGAATACATGGGTTAAACTTGACGAGCCTAGCATATGCAGATATGGCCTCGGAACATTGGAGACCGAAAGGTCGAGCATGAATCATATAGTAGATATGATCAACATAGAGATGTTCACCATTGAAAACTACTCCATCTCACATGATGATCGGACATGGTTTAGTTGATATGGATCACGTGATCATTTAGATGACTAGAGGGATGTCTATCTAAGTGGGAGTTCTTAAGTAATATGATTAATTGAACTTTAATTTATCATGAACTTAGTCCTAATAGTATTTGCAGATTATGTTGTAGATCAATAGCTCAAGTTGTAGCTTCCCTATGTTTTTGATATGTTCCTAGAGAAAACTAAGTTGAAAGATGAAAGTAGCAATGATGCGGACTAGGTCCGTGATCTGAGGTTTATCCTCATTGCTGCACAGAAGAATTATGTCCTTGATGCACCGCTAGGTGACAGACCTATTGCAGGAGCATATGCAGACGTTATGAACGTTTGGCTAGCTCAATATGATGATTACTTGATAGTTTAGTGCACCATGCTTTATGGCTTAGAATCGGGACTTTAAAGACGTTTTGAACGTCATGGACCATATGAGATGTTCGAGGAGTTGAAGTTAATATTTCAAGCAAATGCCCGAGTTGAGAGATATGTAGTCTCCAACAAGTTCTATAGCTAAAAGATGGAGGAGAATAGCTCAGGCAGTGAGCATGTGCTCAGATTGTCTAGGTACTAAAATCGCTTGAATCAAGTGGGAGTTAATCTTCTAGATAAGATAGTGATTGACAGAGTTCTCTAGTCACCATCATCAAGTTATAGGAACTTCGTGATGAACTATAATATGCAAGGGATGATGAAAGAAATTCCTGAGCTCTTCGTGATGCTGAAATCAACGAAGGTAGAAATCAAGGAAAAGCACCAAGTGTTGATTATTAAACAAGACCACTAGTTTCAAGTAAAGGACAAAGGGAAAGAAATGTAACTTCAAGAAGAATGGCAAGCAAGTTGCCACTCCCGTGAAGAAGCCCAAAACTAGACCTAAGCCTGAAACTGAGTGCTTCTACTGCAAAGGAAATGGTCACTGGAAGCGGAACTAAATATTTGGCGGATAAGAAGGATGGCAAAGTGAACAAAGATATATTTGATATACATGTTATTGATGTGTACTTCACTAGTGCTTGTAGTAACCCCTGGGTATTTGATACTTGTTCAGTTGCTAAGATTAGTAACTCGAAACAAGAGTTGCAGAATAAATAGAGACTAGTTGAGGGTGAAGTGATGATGTATGTTGGAAGTGATTCCAAGATTCATATGATAATGATCGCACACCCCTATACTTTCGGGATTAGAGTTGAACCTAAATAAATGTTATTTGGTGCTTGCGTTAAAGCATGAATATGATTAGATCATGTTTATTGCAATACATTTATTCATTTAAGACAGAGAATAATTGTTATTCTATTTACATGAATAAAACCTTCTATGGTCATGCATCCAATGTTGATGGTTTATTGAATCTCAATCGTAGTGATACACATATTCATAATATTGATGCCAAAAGATGCAAAGTTGATAATGATAGTGCAACATACTTGTGGCACTGCCGTTTAGGTCATATTGGTGTAAAGCGCATGAAGAAACTCCATGCTGGGCTTTTGGAATCACTTGATTATGAATCACTTGGTGCTTGCGAACCATGCCTCATGGGCAAAATGACTAAAACTCCGTTCTCCAGAACAATGGAATGATCTACTGACTTATTGGAAATAATACATATCGATATATGCGGTCCAATGAGTGTTGAGGCTCGTGGCGGGTATCATTATTTTCTGACCTTCACAGATGATTTGAGCAGATATGGGTATATCTACTTAATGAAAAACAAGTCTGAAACATTTGAAAAGTTCAAAGAATTTCAGAGTGAAGTGGAGAATCATTGTAACAAGAAAATAAAGTTTCTACAATCTGATCGTAGAGGTGAATATTTGAGTTACGAGTTTGGCCCTCATTTAAAACAATGTGGAATAGTTTCATAGCTCACGCCACCTGGAACACCACAGCGTAATGGTGTGTCCGAATGTCGTGACCGTACTTTATTAGATATGGTGCGATCTATGATGTCTCTTACCGATTTACCACTATCGTTTTGGGATTATGCATTAGAGACAGCTACATTCACGTTAAACAGGGTACCATCAAAATCCATTGAGACGACGCCTTATGAACTATGGTTTGGCAAGAAACCAAAGTTGTCGTTTCTTAAAGTTTGGGGTTGCGATGCTTATATGAAAAAGTTTCAACCTGATAAGCTCGAACCCAAATCGGAGAAGTGCATCTTCATAGGATACCCAAAGGAAACTGTTGGGTACACCTTGTATCACAGATCCAAAGGCCAAATCTTTGTTGCTAAGCATGGATCCTTTCTAGAGAAGGAGTTTCTCTTGAAATTAGTGAGTGGGAGGAAAGTAGAACTTGATGAGGTAATTGTACCTTCTCCTGAATTGGAAAGTAGTTCATCATAGAAATCAGTTACAGTGATTCCTACACCAATTAGTGAGGAATCTAATGATGATGATCATGAAACTTCAGATCAAGTTACTACCGAACCTCGTAGGTATTCCAGAGTGCGATCCACGGCAGAGTGGTACGGTAATCCTATTCTAGAAGTCATGTTACTAGACCATGATGAACCTACGAACTATGAGGAAGCGATGATGAGCCCAGATTCCGTGAAATGGCTTGAGGCCATGAAATCTGAGATGGGATCCATGTATGAGAACTGTGGACTTTGGTGGACTTGCCCGATGATCGGCAAGCCATATTAAATAAATGGATCTTCAAGAGGAAGACAAACACTAATAGTAGTGTTACTATCTACAAAGCTCGACTTGTCGCAAAAAGATTTTTGACAAGTTCAAGGTGTTGACTACAATGAGATTTTCTCAATTGTAGCCATGCTTAAATCCGTCCGAATCATGTTAGCAATTGCCATATTTTATGAAATCTGGAAAATGGATGTCAAAACTGCATTCTTTAAATGGATATTTCTTAAAGAATAGTTGTATATGATGCAACCAGAAGGTTTTGTCAATCCTAAAAGTACTAACAAGGTGTGCAAGCTCCAGCGATCCATCTATGGACTGGTGCAAACCTCTCGGAGTTGGAATATATGCTTTGATGAGTTGATCAAAGCACATAGTTTTATGCAGACTTGCGGTGAAGCCTGTATTTACAAGAAAGTGAGTGGGAGCACTACAGCTTTTCTGATAAGTATATGTGAATGACATATTGATGATCGAAAATAATGTATAATTGTCTGGAAAGCATAAAGGAGCGTTTGAAAGGAGATTTTCAATGAAAGACCTCGGTGAAGCTTCTTACATATTGGGCATTAAGATCTATAGAGATAGATCAAGACGCTTGATAAGATTTTTCAATGAGTATATACCTTGACAAGTTTTTGAAAGAGTTCAAAATGGATCAGTCAAAGAAGGAGTTCTTGTCTGTATTACAAGGTGTAAATATGAGTAAGACTCAAAGCCCGACCATGACAGAAGATAGAAAGAGAATGAAAGTCATTCCCTATGCCTCAGTCATAGGTTCTATAAAGTATGCTATGCTGTGTACCAGACCTATTGTGTACCTTGCCATGAGTTTGGCAAGGGGGTACAATAGTGATCTAAGAGTAGATCACTGGACAGCGGTCAAAATTATCCTTAGTGAGGACTAAGGAAATGTTTCTCGGTTATGGGGGTGATAAAGAGTTCGTCGTAAATAGTTACATCAATGCAAGCTTTTACACTGATCCAGATGACTTTAAGTCTCAATCTGGATACATATTGAAAGTGGGAGCAATTAGCTAGAGTAGCTCCATGCAGAGCATCGTAGACATAGAATATTTGCAACATACATACGACTCTGAATGTGACAGACCCGTTGACTAAACTTCTCTCATGAGCAAACCTTGATCACACCTTAGTACTCTTTGGGTGTTAATCACATAGTGATGTGAACTAGATTATTGACTCTAGTATTTGGTCACATGGCGATGTGAACTTTGGGTGTTAATCACATACAGATGTGAACTATTGGTGTTAAATCACATGATGATGTGAACTAGATTATTGACTCTAGTGAAAGTGGGAGACTGAAGGAAATATGCCCTAGAGGCAATAATAAAGTTATTATTTATTTCCTTATACCATGATAAATGTTTATTATTCATGCTAGAATTGTATTAACCGGAAACATAGTACATGTGTGAATACATAGACAAAACATAGTGTCCCTAGTATGCCTCTACTTGACTAGCTCGTTAATCAAAGAAGGTTATGTTTCCTAACCATAGACATGTGTAGTCATTTGATGAACATGATCACATCATTAGGAGAATGATGTGATGGACAAGACCCATCAGTTAGCTTAGAATTATGATCATTACAGTTTCATTGCTACTGTTTTCTTCATGACTTATACATGTCCCTCAGACTATGAGATTATGCAACTCCTAAATACTGGAGGAACACCTTATGTGCTATCAAACGTCACAACATAACTGGGTGATTATAAAGATGCTCTACAGGTGTCTCCGAAGGTGTTTGTTGGGTTGGCATAGATCGAGATTAGGATTTGTCACTCCGTGTTTTAGAGAGGTATCTCTGGGCCCTCTCGGTAATGCTCATCATTATAAGCCTTGGATTTGTCACTCCGTGTTTTGGAGAGGTATCTCTGGGCCCTCTCGGTAATGCTCATCACTATAAGCCTTGCAAGAAATATGACTAATGAATTAGTTGCGGGATGAAGCATTACAGAACGAGTAAAGAGACTTGCCGATAACGAGATTGAACTAGGTATGATGATACCGATGATCGAATCTCGGGCAAGTAACATACCGATGACAAAGGGAACAACGTATGTTGTTATGCGGTTTGACCGATAAAGATCTTCGTAGAATATGTAGGAGCCAATATGATCATCTAGGTTCCGCTATTGGTTATTGATCGGAGATGTGTCTCGATCATGTCTACATAGTTCTCGAACCCATAGGGTCCGCATGCTTAACGTTCAATGATGTTGAGTTATGTGATTTGATGACCGAAGTTTGTTCGGAGTCTCGGATGAGATCATAGACGTGACGAGGAGTCTCGAAATGGTCGAGACATAAAGATTGATATATTGGACTATGTTATTTGGACACCAGAAGAGTTCCGAGTGGTTTCGGGTAAAAATGGAGTGCCGGAGCGGTTACCGGAATTCCCCGGGGAAGCAATGGGCCAACATGGGCCATAGGGGAGAGAGAGGGCAGCCCACATCGGGGAGGTACCTCTCCCCATGGGGAGTCCGAATAGGACAAGGGAAGGGGGCGCGACCCCTCTTTCCCACTCCCTCTCCCTCTCCCATCCTTCCCCTCTCCCTCCAGGTGGAATCCTACTAGGACTTGGAGTCCTAGTAGGACTCCCTTCTCCTGGCGTGCCCTACTAGGGCCGGACGGCCTCCCCCTCTCCTCCTTTATATACGGGGGCAGGGGGCACCCTATAACACACCAAGTTTTGCCTTAGCTGTGTGCGGTGCCTGAGGTAGTCTTGGATTCGGTGGTCCTCGGACAGCCGGACTATGTACTTGTGCTGGACTATTGGACTATGAAGATACAAGATTGAAGACTTCGTCCCGTGTCTGGGTGGGAATCTCCTTTGTGTGGAAGGCAAGCTTGGCAATTCGGATATGTAGATCTCGTTCTCTCTAACCGACTCTGTGTAACCCTAGCCCCCTCCCGTGTGTATATAAACCAGAGGGTTTAGTCCGTAGGACAACAACAATCATAATCATAGGCTAGCTTCTAGGGTTTGGCCTCTACGATCTCGTGGTAGATCAACTCTTGTAATACTCATATCATCAAGATCAATCAAGCAGGAAGTAGGGTATTACCTCCACCGAGAGGGCCCCAACCTAGGGTAAACATTGTGTCCCCCGCCTCCTATTACCATTAGCCTTAGACGCACAGTTCGGGACCCCCTACCCGAGATCCGCTGGTTTTGACACCGACATTGGGGCTTTCATTGAGAGTTCCACTATGCCGTGATGGTAAGGCTTGATGGCTCGCCTTGTTGTCAAGGACAACATCACCTCTGGGGGAGCCCTGGCTGTTGGCCAAACCCTTTGACTAGGCGGCTTCATCATGACCGCCCGCTCGGCCGCTGCGCCGACGATGACTTCTCAGGTCATCAAAAACAGCCTCCACGTCAGCTTGGAATTCGCCGAGCAGATGGATCCAATGGAGCTCTCCTCCCTGAACGAGCTCTTGTATCACATCAGCGCCCTGGGAGTCACTACGGACTATGATCGGATCCGGCTTAAACCCGACCAAAGGGACATTATCTCTCCGCCGGTCACCCATCAGATAGCGGTGGTGGAGGAGCAATGCAGCGATTCTTCCTCTATTTTGAGGACAAAATATGTCCGGATTCTCGAGCTCTCCGAGCCGGATACCCGTCTATGGGAGGACATGGCCCAAGCTCCGAACCTAGAATCGGACTGCGGGCCAGAAAAATTGGGCAACATCCCGGAGCCCGAATTGCCAAGCTCGGAAGCTCCTTCCGCCTCGGTCTCGAGATCGGTCGGGTTTGGACTTAAATCTACCCACCCACCTAGATACAAGTGATCTTTCCCACATTAGACAAGAGCCCCAAGAGACAGTACATCACTTCTGGGCCAGATTCCTCCTTGTAATGAGCAAGGTCAAGGACTGTCGCGAGGAAGACGCAAGTTCATTCTTTTGCAAAAATTGCACAGACAGGGGAATCTCAACGCCATAAGTTGCCGTGACATAGCACACTTCACTGACTTGGCGGCCATAGTACATAAGTACTGTGCGATGGAAAGCGCCTGGAAAACCCAAACAAAATTCTGGGATCCTCCGACTCTCACTAAACCCCTCTTCTGAACTAAAGGGGTGCACTCTCGCAAGTCACCCGATCCAATTACAAAGAAACCAAAGCCCACTACAGGGCATGGAATCGTATTGGAGGGATGGATCAATGGACCATGCAAAATTCATAGTACACCGGATACCATACCAACACACAGCCTTAAAGCATGTTGGATACTCTGGCAGGTGGCCAAGAGCGGCAAGGATCTCCTCATCAACAATACCGCAGAGCATCATCCCACGGAAAATAACAATACAGTATCGACAGTCTTCGAGACTTTCGCCTCAAATAATAGGCGCAAGAGAGCACTCCGCAGCCTCGCCGAAGTCTGCCACGTCGCAGCAATAAATCCATGGAACGACACGGCCATAACCTTCAATGCCAGTGACGAACCTCCATTCCAAACAGTCCAAGCACCAGCCGCTTTGGTCCTTAGTCCAATTGTGGACGACTTTCGGCTTACTAAAGTACTCATGGACGGCGGCAGTGGATTAAACCTCATCTATGAAGAAACAAAATGTAAATAGACAAGAGCCGCATTGAGGAAAGCAGCACGACCTTCAGAGGAATCATCCCTAGTCGGGAGGCACGATGTGCAGAAAAAAATCACACTAGATGTGGTATTCGGCACGCCGGAGAATTATAGGTCTGAAGAAATCACATTCCAAGTGGCCCCGTTCAGTAGCGGATACCACGCCCTTTTAGGGCGGGATGCATTCACGAGCTTCCAAGCTATACCCCATTACGGGTACATGAAGCTCAAGATGCCTGGGCCCAATGGAATCATCACTCTAGCTAGTGATCCGGACGTAGCACTCCACGCCGAAAATAATACCGCCGCACTGGCCCTTGAGGCATTATCCGAAGCCCTCGCGGCCGAAGAACTAACTGTGCTGCGCTCCATAGTGGACAGGGACAACGTGATACTCGACAAACAACCCAAGTCCACCTCTTTCAAACCAGCTGATGAAATAGTCAAATTCCAGGTCCACCCAACGGACCCTACAAAAACAGCATCCATCAGAGCACAGCTGAACCCCACAATAGACGCTGCACTGCGAGAGTTCTTGCGCAAGAATTGGGACATCTTCGCCTGGCATCCTTCAGACATGCTAGGTATCCCACGTAGGCTGGCCGAGCATAGCCTAAACATACTAAAGGAATACAAACCGGTCAAGCAGACTCTTCGGCGTTTTTCAGAACCTAAGCGACAAGCCATGGGAGAGGAGCTAGCCAAGTTACTCGAGGCAGGATTCATCAGAGAAATAAAACATCCGGACTGGCTAGCAAACCTGGTGATGGTACCAAAGAAGGACAAATCCTGGCGCCTATGTGTCGATTTCAAGGACCTCAATAAGGCTGGCCCCAAGGATCCCTTCCCCCTCTCCCGCATCTATTAAATCATCGACGCTACCGCAGGACACGACTCATTGTGCTTCCTCGACGCATACTCTGGATACCATCAAATCAAGATGGCGGAGTCCGATCAAGCCGCAACGGCATTCATCACACCATATGGCCCCTTCTATTTTAACACCATGCCTTTCGGGCTCAAAAACACCGGCGCAACCTATCAACGCATGATTCGGACATGCCTGGAAACACAAATCGGCAAAATAGTTGAGGCATACGTAGACGACATGGTCATTAAAACTAGACATGTCGAGTCTTTAATAGACGACCTGAGGCTTACGTTCGACAATCTCCAAACATATGACATCAAGCTCAACCCAGGAAAATGCATTTTTGGCGTCCCTACCGGAAAGTTACTGGGCTTCATCGTTTCCAACAGAGGTATAGAAGCAAATCCGGCTAAAATCCGAGCTCTGTCACAGTTGGCTACCCCAATAGACCTCAAGCAAATCCAAAAGTTAACTGGATGCATGGCTTCCTTAAGCCGCTTTATCTCCTGATTGGGAGAAAAGGCACTACCTCTTTATCGCCTTCTTCGACACATCGAACACTTTGAGTGGAAGGATGTGGCTACGGGCGGACTGGAAGAAATAAAGGCCCTCTTGGCCAGCAATCCAATCCTGGCCACGCCAAATATCGGTGAACCCATGCTATTATATATAGCTGCAACACACGAGGTTGTAAGCGCAGTGCTCGTCGTCGAACGAGAGACGGACGGACATAAGTTCCCATTTCAAAAGCCGGTATACTACGTATCCACTGTCCTCACTCCGTGCAAGTCACGGTACCCACATTATCAGAAGATAGCATACGCGGTCTTCATGGCATCCCGGAAACTACGACACTACTTTCAAGAGTGTTCAATCACAGTGGCCTCTGAAGTACCACTCAACGATATAATAAATAACCGCGATGCCACGGGCCAGATTGCTAAGTGGGATATCGAGCTCCTCCCATTTGACATCATATACAAACCACGGCGAGCCATTAAGTCACAAGTACTAGCGGACTTCGTCGCCGAATGGACAGAAGCCGAACTCCCTAAAGAGTACGGTGCGTACTCCAATTGGATCATGCACTTTGACGGCTCTAAGATGCTGGCTGGTATGGGAGTAGGCGTTGTCCTGACATCCCCCCACCGAAGACACAGTCCATTACGTACTCCAAATATTATACACAGACTCCAACAATGTAGCCGAATACGAGGCTCTGTTGCATGGTCTTCGGATGGCAGTCTCCATGGGCATTCAACGCCTAGAAGTGCGTGGGGATTCGAACCTCACAATATCTCAAATAAATAGAGACTTTGACGCCAAGGACCCCAAAATGGCGGCTTACCGCAATGCCGTCCTCAGAATGTCAGCTCAGTTCGAGGGGCTCGAATTCCACCATGTGGTCCGAGAAAACAATCAAGCGGCGGATATCCTCACCCGCATCGGTGCTAAGCGCGACCCCGTCCCACCTAATATCTTCTTGGAAAGGCTGTTCAAGCCATCCGTCGTGTGGGAAGGGGAGACCGGCAATAACAGTCCAGATCTGACCACAATCCAGATCCCAAACACTCTGACGTAATCGGAGGCTCCACCACCGAAATAACACCTTCGGCCCACGTGATTATGGCTGTCATCGCCCCATGGACCGAACCCGTCTTAGCCTACCTAAATAGGCAAGAACTCCCTGAGGACCAAAATGAGGCACATTGCATTGTGCGGCGCTCTAAAGCCTACAAGGTTCACGAGGGAGAGCTTTATAAGAAAAGCGCTACCGGAGAACTCCAAAGGTGCATCTCCGAAGAGGAAGGACGACAGATTTTGGCCAAAATTCATGCTGGACTCGGCGGCCACCACGCCATAGCTCGGGCCCTTGTAAACAAGGCCTTTCGTATAGGTTTCTAACTAGCCGACAGCCCGAGCAGATGCACAGGACCTCGTCCAACATTGCGTCGGTTGCTAGCTTTTTGCAAATCAAAGCCATATGCCACCTACCGCTCTCTAAACAATCCCCATAACTTGGCCATTTGTGGTCTGGGGGCTCGATATGGCTGTACCCCTTAAAGGAGGAAGCCATAAGAAAAAAAAATACTTGTTGGTCATGGTGGATAAATTCACCAAATGGATAGAAGCCAAACCAGTTAAAACGGCCAAATCTGGACTAGTGATAGACTTCATATCAGGGGTCGTACACCATTACAGTGTCCCCCACAGTATCATCATTGGTAATGGCTCCAACTTCACAGCCGACGAGGTGAAAACTTGGTGCGGCAACATGGGCATCAAGCTCGATTACGCCTCCGTCTATCACCCCCAAACAAACGGTCAAGTCGAACGAGCAAATGGTCTTATTATGAGCGGCATCAAACCCAGACTAGTGCGATCCTTGAAGGAATCAGATACGCACTGGGTTGAGGAGCTCGACTCCATACTATGGGGGCTGCGGACCACGCTGAGTCGCACTATCAGATACACACCATTTTTTATGGTGTACGGCGCAGAGGCGGTATTGCCCTGCGACATCATTCATGACTCACCTCGAGTGCGCATGTACAAAGAAAGAGAAGCCGAGCTTGATCGGCAGGACAGTTTGGATGCCATGGAGGAGGAGCGTGATGTTGCAAAAGCCCGCTCCGCATTCTATCAGTAACAGGCTCGAAGGTATCAAAGTAGAGAAGTACGGGCCAAAACTTATAATGTTGGCGAACTCGTTCTACGCCTACCGGAGAAGAAAAAGGGAAGCTCAAGCCCAAGTGGGAGGGTCTGAGGGAGTCCTGGATTAGGGGGTATCTGGACAGCCGGACTATATACTTTGGCCGGACTGTTGGACCGTGAAGATACAAGACTCAAGACTTCGTCCCGTGTCCGGATGGGACTCTCCTTTGCGTGGAAGACAAGCTTGGCGATCCGGATATTATATTTCCTTCTTTGTAACCGACTCCATGTAAACCCTAGCCCTCTCTGGTGTCTATATAAACCGGAGAGTTTAGTCCTTAGAGACACAGTCATAATCATCATAGGCTAGCTTCTAGGGTTTAGCCTCTACGATCTCGTGGTAGATCAACTCTTGTAATACCCATATCATCAATATCAATCAAGCAGGAAGTAGGGTTTTACCTCCATCGAGAGGGCCCGAACCTAGGTAAAACATCGTGTCCCTTGCCTGTTGTTACCATTAGCCTTAGACGCACAGATCGGGACCCCCTACCCGAGATCTGCCTGTTTTGACACCGACATTGGTGCTTTCATTGAGAGTTCCTCTGTGTCGTCGCTGCAAGGCTTGATGGCTCCTTCAATCATACACAACAACACGGTCCGGGGTGAGACTTTTCTCCTCGGACAGATTTTCGTGTTCGGCGGCTTCGCATTGCAGGCCAATTCGCTTGGCTATCTGGAGCAGATCGACAGCTACGCCCCTGGCCACCAGATCAGGTTCGGAAACCTGAACTACACGGCCGATATCCACGGAGACTTGATCTTCAATGGGTTCGGGCCTACGCCAGGAGCGCCGAACAGTCACGATGAGCACAGATTAGACCTGCTGTCGGACAATGCTCGGGATATCGCCCCTGCAGGAGCCCCAGACCTAAATCCGGAGCAGATTGCGTCGCCCGAGGACGGGTGGTTGGACCCCGCCCCGGAGGCCACACACTCATCGGCGGTAGAGCCGAACACAGGCTTCACCCCCAAGGAGGCCTGTGACGCCGGACCCCTGGACTCATATCTGGGTGTAGGTTCCAGTCCGTGCACTCCCGAGCCCGTCGAATCTGGTTGGGCTCCGGTAATGGAGTTCACCGCTGCGGATATATTCCAGCACTCGCCCTTTGGGGACGTACTGAACTCGCTAAAGTCTCTCTCTTTGTCAGGAGACTCTTGGCCGAACTATGTCCGGCTCGAGTGGGAAGCAGGCGACGAAGGAACTCGTTGCCCACCCACCACCCACTTCATTGCCACGATCGATGATTTAACCGACGTGCTTGACTTCGAATCCGAAGACATCGACGGTATGGACGACGATGTAGGAGAAGAACAGGAACCACCGCCCACGGGGTGGTGGACAACCACCTCCTCATATGATATATATATGGTGGACACTCCGAAGGAAACCAATGGCGATGAGGCAATGGAGGATAACCCCTCAGGGAAGAAAGCAAAGCATGGACGTCGTCAACGCCACTCCAAGCCCCGCCACAGCGGTACCGGCACAGGAAACGAAAACAATCCGGATGGTGCCGAAGATGAATACAACCCCGACCAGCCTGCCTTCGAGCAGGACGAACAGGAAGACGGGCAGGTCAGCCCAGATGAATAGGCGACGGACGGATACTCGGAGGAGGACAACTACATGCCCCCCTCCGAAGACGAGATTAGCCTCGGTGACGACGAGTTCAGCATGCCAGAGGACCCCGTGGAGCAGGAGCGCTTCAAGCGCCGGCTTATTGCCACCGCGAGGAGCCTGAAAAAGAAGCAGCAACAGCTCCAAGCTGATGAAGACCTGCTCACTAACAGATGGACTGAAGTCCTGACAGCTGAGGAATACGGACTCGAGCGCCACATGGCTGACCGGCCACCTCGTGGCCGGGATAAAACGGTATATCAGCCCGAATACCAGCCCGCACCCCCACGCCAACACACTACGGCCCGGGGCAATGGGCAGGACCTGCAAGATATACTGGAAAACAAGGCAGGACAGCCAAGATCGATCTACGGATCGCGGGGGCACGCCCCAACACATAACGATGATCGTTACGCCGGATACACCATCAACAAGTCCGGCCGGGACGAATACAGCCAACCAGACTCAGTCGAACTGCGTAGCCACATAGCCCGGCATAGAGGCGCCGCACACCCCCTCTGCTTCACTGACAAAGTGATGGATCCTGAATTCCCAGAAGGATTTAAACCTGTAAGCATCGAATCATATGATGGCACAACAGACCCCACAGTATGGATCGAAGATTTCCTTCTCCACATTCACATGGCCCGCGGTGATGATCTACACGCCATCAAGTACCTTCCCCTCACGCTCAAAGGACCGGCAAGGCACTGGCTAAACAGCCTGCCGGCAAATTCCATTGGCAGTTGGGAAAACCTAGAGGATGCGTTCCTCGACCACTTCCAGGGCACGTACGTGCGACCACCGGATGCCGATGACTTGAGCCACATTACCCAACAGCCCGGAGAGTCAGCCAAGAAATTCTGGACTCGGTTCCTAACCAAAAAGAACCAAATAGTCGACTGTCCGGATGCCGAAGCCCTGGCGGCCTTCAAGCATAATATCCGCGACGAGTGGCTCACCCGACACCTTGGCCAGGAAAAACCAAAGTCCATGGTGGCCCTCATGACACTCATGACCCGCTTTTGCATGGGCGAGGACAGCTAGCTGGCTCGCAGTAGCACCACGCCAATAAATTCAGGCACCTCAGACGTCCGCGACAATAATGGCAAGCGACAGCGCAACAGACACAAGAGACGGAGCAACGGTGACAACACCGAAGACACGGCAGTCAACTCCAGATTCAGTGGCTCGAAATCCAGTCAGCGAAAAAGCTGTTCAAAAGAAACAATTAGGGACCGTCCAGTCTGGACCGCATACTCGAACGCTCATGCCAAATTCATGGCACCCCGGATAAGCCAGCAAACCACACTAACAGAGACTGCTGGGTGTTCAAACAGGAAGGTAAAATAAACGCCGAAAACAAGGAGAAGGAACTGCACACCGATGATGACGAGGAGCCCCGACGTCCGAACACAGGAGGACATAAGAAATTTCCTCCCCACGTGAAATGGTCAAGATGATCTACGCCACCCATATTCCCAAACGGGAACAGAAGCGAGCACTACGGGACGTCTATGCGATGGAGCCAGTCGCCCCAAAATTCTACCCATGGTCAGCTTGTCCAATCACCTTCGATCGTAGGGATCACCCTACCAGCATCCGTCACGGTGGTTCAGCCGCATTGGTCCTAAACCCAATCATCGACAGATTCCACCTCACGCGAGTCCTTATGGATGGCGGCAGCAGCCTGAACCTGCTTTATCAGGACACAGTGCACAAAATGGACATCGACCCTTCAAGGATCAAGCCCACCAAAACCACCTTCAAAGGTGTAATTCCAGGAGTAGAGGCCCGTTGCACGGGGTCCATAACACTGGAAGTGGTCTTCGGATCTCCGGATAACTTCCGAAGCAAGGAGTTAATCTTTGATATCGTCCTTTTTCGCAGTGGTTATCACGCACTACTTGGACGAACCGCATTCGCTCGATTCAATGCGGTACCACACTATGAATACCTCAAGCTCAAGATGCCAGGACCGCGCGGGGTCATAATAGTCAATGGAAACATGGACCGCTCTCTCCATACAGAAGAGCATACTGCAGCCCTCACGACGGAAGTACAATGCGGCCTTCTCCAGCAAACCACCAATCCGGCGATAACAACCCCGAACACCGTCAAGCGAGTCCGGAGTACCCCGCAACAAGATTGCCAGGCACGCCAAGAGCGCGACTAGTAGTCCAGCCTCCGCTCTAGCACCATCTAGGCAGCATTCGTGCCGCGCGTACACAATTACGCACTAAAAATACCATGGGCATAGGCGGAGGCACAATAAGGGACTCAGTCAAACAGTGCGGCTCAGCCGCAACATACTTTAATAACCCCCCCTTTTTACCTTTCAGGATACTGCTTTCCGGCAGCCTCTTTAGAAGAGCCGGATTGCCGGACTCGCACAGGAGAAAAAACCAAGGAGGCAAAAGGCTTTGCGCACAAAGGGAATACCCAGGTGGAATCTGTTCACGATCGTTATACCCGTTTTATATACCTACATACAGCCCGCCCTCGGATGGGACATGTCAAATAGTCCTATTTACTTCTACTTAATGCATTCATTGTAAACATACGCTTAGACGTATTATTTATCAATGGGAGATAATATATAGTGTCAGCTTATTATTCCTATTTGCACATTTTTCTATAAATGTTTCCGTACACCTTGGTACATTTAGTTTGCCAGGGGCTCCTTATGGCGCCCCATAACACGGCAAGATAAGTCCGGACACTTTCAACAGTGCGGCACCCCAGACTTATAGCACTATATGCATCAGCTCCGAATCATGTCTTGGGTCAATAGTTGGTTTTGCCCGGCTCTCTTGTTTTGGTACCTTACGTTCCGTTATATCGGCTAAGGTAGCGCAGGGAGAACTACTGCGATTGTGTCCCAGTTCTTCCGGACGAGCACCTCAGTAGAGAAATCCGAAAACTGACCGACATGATGCGGCAAGAGCTGGTCGCTGTTCGAGAGGTCTTAAAATCCTTAAAGATTTTTTCCGCTTTAGGCGAGGAATCGTCTTCGTCCGATTTAGGCGTATATAGCGTCCCAATTCGGCTTTCCGAATTCTAGGGGCTTCGCCGAAATTTAAAATTGTAGACTTCTATGGCTAAGTGAAAGTTATAAAGCCACATAGTCCGATTGCCTTGTTCGCTGCGCCAAACACCTCCTTCAGGGACCAAAAATTTGGATAAAGAGTGTCTGGGTTTTTCCAGGAACACCCCGGTACTAATTATGTGGGGGCGGAAGCCGACGACTGGCCTATTTTCAGAATTTTATAAACAGACGCATAGAAGGTAATATTTTAAATCAAAAAGCGCTATATAGCGCAAGTAACTTTGTCTTTATATTACAACAACGACAGAAGTACATTTACTCAAGGATCGTGTCCTTGGTACATTCATCGGCCACGAGACAAGCGCCTTTCATAACGCCATCATAATATTTTTCGGGACAACAATGCGCCTTGCCCTCCGGCGGCCCGTCCTTCACCAGCTTCTCCGCATCCAGCTTGCCCCAATGCACATTCGCACGGGAAAAGGCCCGGCGGGCACCCTCAATGCAAACGGATCGCTTGATCACCTCAAGCCGCGGACAGGCGTTTACCATCCACTTTATCAGGCTGAAGTAGCTGGCAGGCAAGGGCTCACCAGGCCACATCCGGACTATGAAATCTTTCATAGCCACTTCGGCCGCCCTGTGGAGTTCAACCAATTGCTTCCATTGGTCACTAAGAGGCATCGGGTGTTCGGCTCAGCATATTGGGACCAGAACAACTTCTCCGTTGAGCTCCCTTCCTCGGCATGGTAGAACTCCGCGGCATCTGATACGCTGCATGGCATATCTATGAATGCCCCATGGAGAGCTCCGAATTCGAGTAAGTAAGAGAAACGCCTCCCCCACATGCTTGCTT
Source organism: Aegilops speltoides (assembly GCA_021437245.1). Lineage (NCBI taxonomy): Eukaryota > Viridiplantae > Streptophyta > Magnoliopsida > Poales > Poaceae > Aegilops > Aegilops speltoides. Next base: position 263,429,566 of record CM038141.1, read on the forward strand.
TGCATAAAGAATGTCTTAGCTGCCACTATCTTCTTGGCCGCCTGGATCTCCTATGGGCCTTTTCGGCCTCGGCCTTGGCATCTTTCACACTCGCAAGGGCCTTCGCAAGCTCAGACTCCTTCGTCTTGAGGTCACGCTCCAAGGGCTCGAACTTCTTGCCGAGCTCCTGGAGCTCTTGCTGTACCTCGCCCACCCTAGCATTCTGCTTTTCGCGCTCAATGCGCTCCATGGTCGCCTTGTCTTCGGCCTACGACAATGCTTTCTTCAGGGACGCCACTTCGATTGTGGCCCCTATTACAAAGTCACGACACTTTGTTGTTAGAATCACCAATTTTGTCTATTCTTTATGATATGCGAACGGGGTATCACTCACCTTTGTTCTCTTCGAGCTGCCTCTTTGTGAGGCCGAGCTCTCCCTGTGCCTGCTCCAGGTCCCGTTTAAGTCCGGTGACCTCAGCTGTGCGGGCAGCAGCGGCAAGCAGCACTGCCTGCTTATTTACATGCACACCTACCATTAGAATCCTGCGGATTATATTCGACCCTCCGTTTGGCTTTTCGTTCCGAACACCAAACAGAGTATCAGGGGCTACTACCTATCAGGTGATACTTTCACACATTTTTGACTACTTACCTTAAAGCTTGTCAGGAGGATAGTGCAGGCTTCGGTTAGTCCACTCTTGGCAGAAAGAACCTTCTGAATCACCGCACTCATAAGAGTATGGTGCTCTTCATCCATGGAAGCGCTGCGAAGCGCTTCCAGCAGACTATCCGACGCCTCTGGCATAACGGAAGTCATCGGCATGGACGACTCGCCCTCCTTAGCGAGGGGCCGCCTGCCCAAATTCGGAAACATTGGAGGTTCCGGTATAGTGTCCGGCTGAGAGCCCTGCTTGCTGCGGCTCTCGTCGGCACAATCCACGGGGATCTTATGTCCGCATACCTGGCGCCTGGGATTTCGCCTTGGGGTGTCTCCAGAGTCACCTCCCCCTGCTCGGGGAACCTTTGGGACAACACCTCCGTGTCGTCCGCAGGCCGAGGGGTAGTGGCCGTCGGGAGCGAGTTCATCGCTGAATCACTCAAGGACCCATCCGAAGAAGATACCTTGGGATGGACCCTGGCCGGACTGCATATACGTGTTCGGCGTTATAACAGACTATGAAGCAAAGTCGTACTAAAGTTCAATAGAGTGCGGATACTTAGATCTTACTAGGGGCTTCCCCCTAGGCAGCCACTCCTCCTCGCTATAGACGGCAGTGGTGGAGTAATCCGGAAGGGATGCCTTTCCGTCTTGGGCGCCCTAGCCTCCCCCTCCGGGGCGGCTTTCCTCTTCTTCTCCTCCCCAGTGCAGGGAGGCAGAGTTTCTTCATGTTTCCTCCCGCCTCCATGGGAGGAATCTGCCTCGTCATCTTCGGACGACGAGGGTATGACGGCCTTACGCCGGGGACCCTTCCCGGTCCCCTGGGACACCTTCCTAGGCCCCTCGTCCTCTCCGGATGGGGCGGCCCTTTCCTCTTCCTCCTCCCCTTCAGGGGAGGAGTGTGCCTCATTGTCTTCGAACGAGGCGTCCGGTACTATTCAAGGTCCTTCGGGGGAGGAGATATTTCGGAGGCCTTGAATAGCGCCTTCCATGCGCCCTTGTGTGTCATGCCGTAGAGCTTTTGAACCGTCTGGTGTTCGGCCGGGACGAACTCCCACAGATTAAAAGCCCGTCTTTGGCATGGAAGAATTCGGCGGACTAGCATGACCAGGACCATGTTGACTAGCTTGATTTTCTTGTCCTTCATATTCTTGATACAGTTTTGAAGCCCGGTCAGCTCCGCAGGCTCGCCCCACGCCAGGCCCTTCTTTTCCCAGGAGGTGAGCCGCATGGGAATTCCGGATCAGAATTAGGAGGCCACCGACCAGTTGGCGTCCGCGGCTCGGCGATGTAGAACCACCCCGACTGCCACCCTTTCACGGTCTCCGCGAAGGAGCCGTCAAGCCAGATGACGTTGGGCATCTTGCCAACCATGGCACCTCCGCACTCCGCTTGCTGGCCGCTCACGATCTTCAGCTTCACGCAAAAGATTTGTAGCCACAAGCCGAAGTGAGGCTTGATGCGGAGGAAGGCCTCGCACACGACGATAAACGCCGAGATGTTGAGGACGAAATTTGGGGCTAGATCATGGAAATCTAGCGCGTAGTAGAACATGAGCCCGCGGACAAAGGGATGAAGTGGAAACCCCAGTCCACGGACGAAGTGGGCGAGAAACACGACCCTCTCGTGGGGTTCCGGAGTTGGAATGATCTGCCCTTCGTCCGGTAGCCGGTGCGCGATGTCCGCGGCCAAGTATCCGGCCGCCCGGAGCTTCACAATATGCTCCTCCTTCACGGTGGAGGCCACCCACTTGCCTCCTGCTCCGGACATGTTGGCTGCACGGAGAAAGCGTGAACTAGGGCATTGGAGCTCGAGGGTGTGAGAATGGATAAGCAGAGGAGGAAGAAGGCGTGGGTGAAAATGGGGAATCCTTATCCCTTTATAGAGGCGACAAGAACAATGCGCCTCCCCACTTTCCTGTCGAGAATCGCTTTTTTCCCAAGCGCCACGATTGATTGCGCGGTTGGGTTACCCATGCCCGTATTGATGGGAATCCCGTGATAAGGGGACATGATCTCTGCCTTGACAAGACGTGCCGAGGAAACTGCCTCGCAATATGCGCTATGGTTGGTTGCGGGAAAATGGTTCGAATAATGACCCGACCGTAGTGTCATGTCACTTTGTCTAAAGTTGTTAGTAGATTACATTCTCTCTACGGTGGTATGTGAAGATCATCTTGCAGATCAGGACACGATCTAAGTGTTTGGTAGTGACTATGGAGTATTCGGAGATAGAACCCGCCTTGCAATGCCGAAGACAGAACTGCACGCCAGACTCATCGTCATTGAAGCCTGGTTCAGGGGCTACTGAGGGAGTCTTGGATTAGGGGGTATCCGGACAGCCGTACTATATACTTTGGCCGGACTGTTGGACCGTGAAGATACAAGAGTCAAGACTTCGTCCCATGTCCGGATGGGACTCTCCTTTGCGTGGAAGACAAGCTTGGCGATCCGGATATTATATTTCCTTCTTTGTAACTGACTCCATGTGAACCCTAGCCCTCTCCAGTGTCTATATAAACCGTAGAGTTTAGTCCCTAGAGACACAATCATAATCATCATAGGCTACCTTCTAGGGTTTAGCCTCTACGATCTCGTGGTAGATCAACTCTTGTAATACCCATATCATCAATATCAATCAAGCAGGAAGTAGGGTTTTACCTCCATCGAGAGGGCCCGAACCTAGGTAAAACATCGTGTCCCTTGCCTCCTGTTACCATTAGCCTTAGATGCACAGATCGGGACCCCCTACCCGAGATCTGCCGGTTTTGACACCGACAGGGTCCCTTCATCATTGATAAAGTTCTCACCGGAGGAGCGTACCGTCTGTGTGATGCATCTGATAATCGACTCGAGCCAAACCCATGGAACGCGGCTAGACTCCAAAGATTCTACGCCTAGTGATGGACTCTGTGTTCATCTCCTTACCTCCGCCCTTTTTTAATGTATATCTGCTTTCTTTCTTTCTTCCTTCCTTTTTATGGCCTTAAAAGCTTAAAGTGTGTCTTGACTACACAATCTTGACGCGCCCTGCGCGCTCATTATACCTGGGGGCTTCTTATACAGAAGCTTATTATAATTATCTCCCGGGCTTTATGCCCATTACATATGTGTCGCTTCTCCATATGTACCTTTTTTCGCCATTATATGCATCAGTATGACTTAAGTTTTGGCCAAGCTGGGTTGCCTGGCTCCTGTGTTTATGCCCTACGTTCCCGTTAGTTCGGCTAGGGCATAAGGGGAGCACCTCTGCGATTATTACTGCCGGGTCAGCCGGATGTGTACCTCAGACTGGGTGAAGCTGAAAGATAGCGTTCTTAAGGGAATATTCGGTCGGTGAACAAAAGATGTTTCTTACCTATTACAAAACACGCTCCCAGATGTTTATATCTTGCATCTCTTTTTGTAGTTCGGACATGCACATTAATGCATGCGTGCCCAGGGAAAGGAACCCTTAATGGAACTATTCTCCCTGGAAGATGTTTCGTACTATCCATGTAATATAACATAGCAAGTTGGGTACTTTTCTATTCAAGCACTTATGACCCCTACGCCTGGTTTCCATGCGTACCCCAGTTTTTACATAATTGAGCAGGTAGTCGGATACACTCCGGACTGTCAGGTTCGGAGGTTGAAGCGAAAAGGTCCGCCATGACAAATGATTTACAATCCAGCTAGGGACAAAATATGTCATTTGAAGTACACAGTCACTTAGACTGACTAAATTCTTCTTATATACCATCCAACAGGCTGTCTAGCCTACAATCATGTTGGGAATACTTTGCGGCTAAACCTACCTGGTCATATACCAGACTAACGGGGATCTCTTTCCCATCTGACCCTACAGGTCCGACCTCGGCCATGTGATTCGGGTCAACCTTGGTGTACCGCATTTTCACCATGGCCCAGGCTTCCCTCGCACCTTGTCGGCAGGCCGATATCTTCCATAATCGGAAGCGTCGCCGCGCTCCCTTGAGCATCTCTACAAGCTCCTCCATGCCTCCTAGCAAAGGAGGCAGATGGCCTAAGGCACAGGCACACCTGATCACCTACAGGCTCGCTCGTGCAGTTGTGAAAGCTCTTGCAGAGGATCGCCTGTGGATCCGGGCATCTCCTCTTCGGGGTACCTATTAGCATACCTACAGATATAACTCTGTTAGCCCGTTTCTTCGCCGAACAGTATAAAGGTTCAATTGAGCACATACTAAAAATGCCGCGTTGAAGCCTCTTGTTCTCCTTCATGGAGTCTTCAAGTTGGGCCCGAACATCTCCCAGTTCAACGCCCAGCCGGGTATGGGCATCCTAGAGATCATTTTTCTCTCGAATAACCCATGTAAGCACGCGCTCGCCAGCCTCTAGCTGTCATTGAGCATGTTGCTCATCCCCTGGTACTATCTCCGGATTACCTCCGGGATTGTCTGCAGAATCTATTGTTAGATTTGCATGCATGCCGAATACTAACTAGTACATGTCATTACATTCTTTTCGATCAAGACCAATATTACCAGATGAGGCCTTCTTGGACTCCTCCATTCCGGCAACTGCGGCCCGTAGCTGGACTTTGCACTCCTCCAGCTCTTGAGAGAACTGGGTATTGTTCTCCGTAAGAACCTATGCATACAATGATCCTTAAATCATTTGTGCCAACTGCTTCAAGTCTCAGGGGCTACTGATATACATAATTATCATATTTTCTTACCCATATATCCTTTACATATTGGTCTGTGGCTCTAGCAAGGCTACCTTCAGCAGCTCGGATGTACGCGTCCCCTGAATTGAAGGCATTGAATGCCTCTTCGGAGAAATTAGGGTCGTAGAGTACGGCCCATCGACGCCTGTTATTCATGGCGCTCTCCACTTCGGAACTCGTAACAGACATTCTATCCGCATCCTCTGTAGGAGGACCGTCCGGCATTGTCCCCGCGTTAGCCTCGGCCCCTGAGTCCGGCTCTGAAGTCCGGCTAGTGGAGGCATGGCCGGCAGGCTCTCCAGACACAGTTCAGCGAGCGTTTTTTCTGCCAGGGACCACAGACATTATTATATCTTAAAGACGATAATCATGGAGCAGGTTTTTTTATCATACCTCTGCGACGGCGTCTCGGTCCTGACCGCCTTCCTTTTAAGCCTACCCGACTTTGGTGCCCCCTGTTGATGAGTCACCGCGGGTTTGGCACGACGCCCTGACGGCCTTCCCTGTCAAACACAATATATGTGTGGTGGGTAAGGCGCAAAGAAGGGATCCATGTCGGAGGTTAGGACTCCGGTTTTACTTACACGTGATGCAGGGAGTAGGCTGGGATAATTAGCTATGATGGCCACTAAGGCACCATCACAGCTTAACTGGTAAAACATCCTGTCGACGAGCTCCACAAATATGTCCGGATCTTCTTCGAGTTCGGGGTCGAGGGCCCGGTCAGGGTCCTCTGGCTGTGGAGACGGGCTGTGCACCTCCCTCACAACTTTTCATAGTTCCTGCTATGAATTAGCGAGGTAAATATTTGTGATGAAGAATGCATGAATGAATGGAGTTGAGAAAAAGATAGCAGCTCACCCAGCTTGGGGGGTTGTACACGGAAAATTCATCCCACGGCTTAATGCGGAGAAACTCCTCTTCTTCTCCTTTATACAAATCGGACAGTATTTTCGCCAGAGTGGTGGCGGAGTCCGGACCTTTACGACCGCAGCGGGTGGCATCGTCTTCTCCGTTGAAGTGCCACATGGGTTTCCCCCGATACTGAAGTGGCTGCACCCCTCACATTATGCATATTGACATAACCTCGATTATTGTCTATCCTGATTTGGCTAGCATTTTTATCCAGCCCATCAGATAAAGGACCTCTTTGTTATCTTCCTCCTGGGGGCTCCGGGGACGCATCTACGGCATTTCTTCAGTGGGGAATTGGCAAACTCAGGAAGGCCTACTCGGATAGGGTCCGGAAGGGGGACGTCCTCTATATAAAACCACTCCGAAGGCCAGTCTTCGGATGTCTTCTTTGGAGTGCCGGATAGGTATCCGGTTCCGGCGATGTGCCATACTTCAGCTCCGCCAACTTGGTATATTAATCACTCCTGATTGCGAGGGACGAGGCAGAACAACCTCTTCCATAGCTCAAAATGAGCTTCGCTGCCCAAAAATAGCTCGCAAAGGGCGACATAACCTGCGATGTGCAGTATGGAAGCAGGAGTGAAGTTATGCAGCTGGAGGCCGTAGTGATCCAGGAGCCCGCGGAGGAACGGATGGATTGGAAATCCGAGGCCCCTCAGCAAGAAAGGGACGAGGCATACTCGCTCCCCCTGGATGGGTTGGGGACACTCTTTGCTTGCTCCCCGCCATCGTAAGTGGCTAGTCCGGCTCGGACGGGGACCATATATGCAGGTGGGAGGAACCCCTGGGTCTGCAACTCCACCAATTGGCCATGAGATACAGAACACTTCTCCCAATCACCTGGCTTAGTGCTACGGGAGCGAGAGGAGGAGCTGCGGCGACCGGCCATGATGGGATGACCTTTTTCGGGCGCGCTCTGATGAATCCTTGCTTCGGGAAGACGGTGTGATTTGGATCTGAGGATCCCCGTCTCTTTAATAGACGATCTACTAACATGGTCAGGGTGGCAAATGTAAAAATGCCCCGACTTCTCGCATTCGCTCGACACGTGGAGATTGCCATTATTAAAGTATAGAAGCCAAGGAGTGCAACCTTAATGGGAAGCCGGACACTACTCATTACAACAGGTACTCTAGATTTAGAGAAGAACCCACCTTGCAATGCCGAAGACAATCTGCGTGCCAGACTCATCGTCATTAAAGCCTGGTTCAGGGGCTACTGAGGGAGTCCTAGATTAGGGGGTCCTCGGACAGCCGGACTATGTACTTGTGCCGGACTGTTGGACTATGAAGATACAAGATTGAAGACTTCGTCCCGTGTCCGGGTGGGACTCTCCTTTGCGTGGAAGGCAAGCTTGGCAATTCGGATATGTAGATCTCCTTCTTTGTAACCGACTCTGTATAACCCTAGCTGAGGGAGTCCTGGATTAGGGGGTCCTCGGACAGCCGGACTATGTACTTGTGCCAGACTGTTGGATTATGAAGATACAAGATTGAAGACTTCGTCCTGTGTCCGGGTGGGACTCTCCTTTGCGTGGAAGGCAAGCTTGGAAATTCGGATATGTAGATCTCCATCTCTGTAATCGACTCTGTGTAACCCTAGCCCCCTCCGATGTCTATATAAACCGGAGGGTTTAGTCCATAGGACAACAATAATCATAATCATAGGCTAGCTTCTATGGTTTAGCCTCTACGATCTCGTGGTAGATCAACTCTTGTAATACTCATATAATCAAGATCAATCAAGCAGGAAGTAGGGTATTACCTCCATCGAGAGGGCCCGAACCTGGGTAAACATTGTGCCCCCCGCCTCCTCTTACCATTAGCCTCAGACACACAGTTCGGGACCCCCTACCCGAGATCCACCGGTTTTGACACCGACATTGGTGCTTTCATTGAGAGTTCCACTCTGCCATCACGATAAGGCTTGATGGCTGCTTCAATCATCTGCAACGATGCGATCCAGGGTGAGGTTTTTCTCCCCGGTCAGATCTTCGGCGGCTTCGTACTGCGTGCCAACTCGCTTGGCCATCTGGAGAAGATCGATAGCTGCGCCCCTGGCCATCAGGTCAGGCTTGGAAGCCTGAACTACACCGCCGACATCCATGGAGATTTGATCTTCGACGGATTTGATCCCACAGCAGGTGCGCCGAACAATCACGATGAGCATGACTTAGATCTGCCATCGGACGGTGTTCAGGAGATCACACCTGTGGTGACCCCGGCTTTTAATCCGGAGCAGATCGTGCCATCCGAGGACGGGTGGATGGACCCCGCCACGGAGGCCGCACACTCATCGATGCTAGAGCCGAACACAGACTTCACCTCCAAAGAGATCTGTGTCATCGAACCCTCGGACTCATCTCCGGCCATAGGTTCTGAACCACACGTGTCCGTGCCTATCGAATCTGATTGGGCACCGATCATGGAGTTTACCTCCACGGATATCCTTCAGCACTCACCCTTGGGCGACATGCTAAATTCACTAAAATATCTCTCCCTATAAGGAGACTCTTGGCCGAACTATGTCCGGCTTGAGTGGGAAGCGGACGATGAAGAAATTCATTTCCCACCCACCACCCACTTGGTAGCCACTGTCGATGACTTAACCGACACACTTGACTTCGACTCCGAAGACATTGATGGCATGGACGACGATGCTAGAGAGGAACAGGAACCACCGCCCATGGGGCGCTGGACAACCACCTCATCATATGATATATACATGGTGGATACACCCAAAGAAAACAACGACGAGGAACGGAAGGGTGCAACGGAGGATAATCCCCTCGAGAAGCAACCAAAGCAACGATGTAGGCGCCGCTCTAAATCCCACCATAGTAAAAACAGCGATAACAGCGCAAGAAGAAATAATACCCCCATCGACTCCAAAGGAAACGATGACCCCATGGACCCAGCGATGGGGCAGGATGAGCCAGGGATGGCTAACATAGTCCGGGGCCGCTGTCCGATCATAGCGATGGCAGAGATAAAACTCATAAACCTGTCTCCGGGGAGGAGAACAGTCCGGGCGACGATGCACTCATCATCCCGGAAAAACACTTGGAACAAGAGAACCTCCAAAGAAGGCTTATTGCCACCGCGAGGAGCTTGAAAAATTAGAAGCAAAGGCTTAAGGCCGCGCATGATACGATCAACCGCAGATGGAACAAAGTACTCGACACTGAAGAAAAATACGATGGCGATCGCCACACAAAGAGCTACCCAAAGCGCAAGCCGCTGCCCAAATTCGACGACGAGGCTATAGAGCCCATTCGACCGAAAAATAAAACGGCCGATCAGCCGGACCGACCACCCCGTGGCCATGACAGGGCGGCTAATGACGCCGCAAATAAGTCAGTGCACAATTTACGTGAGCACCTGGACAAAAAAGCCGGTATGGCCATGTCCATCTATGGATCTAGGAAGCATGCTCCGGCACAGGATTAGGGCCGCCCAAACGACTATACTGACCGAATAATAGCTTGGAATCAAAACCAAACACTACAACCGTCAGAAGAATGCCATGACACATCCAAATACAGGGGTGCCGCACACCCCCTGTGCTTCACCGATGAGGTGCTGGATCATGAATTTCTAGAGGGATTCAAACCCGTGAACATAGAGGCATACGACGGAACGACAGACCCCGGGGTCTGGATTGAGGACTTTATCCTTCACATCCACATGGCTCGCGAAGATGATCTCCACGCCATCAAATACCTGCCCCTCAAGTTGAAAGGACCAGCTCGGCACTGGTTGAAAAGCCTCCCCGAAAACTCGATTGGAAGTTGGGAAGAACTTGAGGATGCTTTTAGGGCTAATTTTCAAGGGACCTATGTCCGACCTCCAGATGCAGACGATTTAAGTCACGTAATTCAACAACCCGGAGAGTCAGCCCGAAAGCTTTGGAACAGATTTCTCACTAAGAAGAATCAAACCGTCGACTGCCCGGACGCTGAAGCCTTAGCGGCTTTCAAACACAGTGTTCGGGACGAATGGCTCGCCAGACACCTCGGCCAGGAAAAACCAAGGACAATGGCAGCCCTAACAAGCCTTATGACCCACTTTTGCACGGGCGAGGACAGTTGGTTAGCCCGTAGCGGAACTAGCGACCCAGGCACATCCGAAGTCAGGGATGGCAATGGGAAACCGCGACGCAATAAAAACAAGCGTCGAAGCAATGAAGACAGCACAGACAACACAGCGGTAAACACCGAATTCAGGGGCTCTCGACCCGGTCAACGGAAAAAGCCATTTAAAGGCAGCAGAGATGGACCGTCCAGCGTAAACAAGATTCTAGGAAGATTATGTCAGATTCATGGCACCCCCGAATAACCTGCAAATCACACCAACAGAGAATGCTGGGTCTTCAAGCAGGCTGGCAAACTAAATGCCGAACACAAGGGGAGGGAGACGCTAAGTGAAGACGAGGATGAGCCTCGCCAGCCGAACACTGGGGGACAAAAAAGAATTCCCACCAGAGGTAAAAACAATGAACATGATTTACGCAACTCACATACCAAAGAGGAGGCACAAACATGCACTCTGAGACATATACGCTGTAGAGCCCGTCGCCCCCAAGTTCAACCCTTGGTCGGCCTGCCCGATCACTTTTGATCGCAGGGATCATCCGACTAGTATCCGACATGGAGGATCGGTTGCCTTGGTGCTCGACCCAATAATTGACGGATACCATCTCACCTGAGTCCTTATGGACGGCGGTAGTAGTATCAATCTGGTATATCAGGACACTGTCCGCAAAATGGGGATAGACCCGTCAAGAATCAGCCAAAGTAATACTACCTTTAAAGGAGTAATACCAGGCGTAGAGGCCCGCCGCACGGGCTCTCTAGCACTAGAGGTTGTATTCGGTTCTCCCGACAACTTCCAAAGCTAAGAATTAATCTTTGACATCGCTCCATTCCGAAGAGGCTATCACGCACTACTCGGAAGAACGGCCTTCGCTCATTTAAATGCAGTACCGCATTACGCTTATCTTAAACTTAAGATGCCCGGTCCATGTGGCGTCATCACAGTTAGCGGAAATACAGAGTGTTCATTGCGTGCGGAAGAATATGTGGCGGCTCTAGCAGCCGAACAGTAAACAGCCTCTCCAACCAGAATAAATGATCGGTCATCAAGACCGCGGACACGGTTAGATGAGTCCGGCACACCACTAGTTGTAGCATCCCAGATAAACCTGAGCTTGGGTCGATGGATATACCCCCATAGGCGGTGCTAGGGGCTGCCCGCATGTAAAAGGCCCATACTTCGGCTTGACCCTATTATTACAATAACAGATTGCATTTTCATGGTTCATTATGAATACCCAATGTTTCGCACAAAGTCTTTCACTTGGGTTTTTCTTTTTTACAGATGATCATCATGCTACACCCTTCCAGGATACGGCACAACAGAGACAAAGGTGCAGATGTGCAGCAGGGCCCCGCTCAAAGGTTTCTTTTTAGATTAAGACCCTGTGTAAACCTTTTTTAATGTCTCTTGTTGCTTCACACCCTCCGGGCACTTAACAAAACCGAGAGGGATACTGGCGTTATTGGCATGTCGTCACGCCAGATTAATGCATGTACCTGGAAACTCAGGGCTCATTATTGAGGGCGTTACTTAGCCCAGTATATGTTGTAAAGTCCAAATACCTTAGGGAGTGTTCGGCGTCACGAGTTTGGCCTTATATTCATCTGCTCCGAATCATGTCTTTGGTCAATAGTTGGGTTTGCCCGGCTCCCGTGTTTTGCTACCTTATGTTCCGCTCTATTGGCTAAGTCGGCACCGGGAGAACTACTGTGATTGTGCCCTGGTTCATCTGGATGAGCACCTCAGTAGAGAAAGCCGAAAACAGACTATCATGATAAAGCGAGAGACTGGTCAACCACTCGATGACTCAGTGGAATCTTCGCGAATCCTCCGCATTAATGAAGGACCGGTTTCCCGGTCATGTATGTACGCGCACCATATTCGGATGAACGCGGAAGTACCAAGGGCTATATAGTAGCCCCACCGTCAAACTCCTATGGCTAAGTGAAAGTGTTAACGCTATATAGTCCGATTGCCTAGTTCGCTACGCTATCACCTCGTAAATGGACCAAGATGTTGGATCAAGTGTGATTACACGCTTTACCGAACACCCCCGCATCATATGCGTGGGGGTTGAAGCCGATGACTGCAAACTTTCAGGTTATATACATACATACATAAACGGCCGCATAGGAGGCACTATAATACTTTCAGGCAAAAGTATAAACACAGCCTTTATAATCAAAATAGCATTGTTTTTACAATCAAGATACATGTCACTCGAACATGGTACTCTTCGAGCACTGAGCCTCTATTAAATGGGTGCCTTCTAGGACTTCTTCAAAATAGTGTTGGGCGAGCCCTGGCCTCCGGCGGGACCCCGGGATGCAATAGCGGTGGCCTCCATCCCTGCCTAATATGTCTTAACACGGGCAAGAGCCATCCGTGCACCCTCTATGCGCGCCGACCTCTTTACAGCGTCGATATGCGGCACAGCATGAAGGAATCGTTGCACTAAACAAAAATAACTATCCGGCCTTGGTCCCTTCAGCCAAAGATGATCCACGATAGACCTCATAGCAAGCCCGGACAACCTATGGAGCTCGGCCCACTTAGCCATTTGTTCATTTAACAATAGCGGACGCTTTGGAGCACTGAACTGCGAGCAGAACAACCTTTCCACCTCATGATCTTTTTGATCTTTGAAATACTCAGTCGCATCAGCAACACTCTTTGCCAAGTACAAGTATGCGTCTGCAGCACTCCATAATTGATCCAGAGGGGCATACTTCGGATCTTCGAACTTTGTCCGCAACAAAAAGGGCTTCCCAGTCGTGATATCTCTGGCTTGATGAAGCTCCTCCCTTGCCGCTCTGATTTCAGAGCGAGTTTCCTTGGCTGCTTCCAAGGCCTTCTGTAGGTCAGCTACTTTCACTTGGCTTTCTTTTTTGATGAGCTCATATCAGCCAGCAGCATCTTTCAGCTCAACAACCATCTTGGCTAATTTATCTTCGCTCTGGCGATGAGCAGCCTGTTCGGCTCTTAACTCTTCGGCCGCCTTTAGGGCGGCCGCATCGCTTCTCTTGGCTTGTTCCTTGGCTCGGGCAAGTTCCGCCCGAAGGGTCTCCACGACGGCAGCTCCATCTGCAGTCACATCATATTTTAGATACTAGCATCATGCTCCTCTTAATATTTGCGGAACACCCAAAAATACATACCCTGTGCCTCATCAAGCTGCTTGTTCACAAGCGCGATGTCGGCATCCGCCACGTTAAGCTGCCGCCTCAATTCGGCAAAATCAGCAGTCCGGCCAGCTGCCGGCCCCTCAGCTGCGTGCACACGAAAGCAGCACGATCATTACTTGGGACTATGATCCTCTGTTTGCCGCCTCTGGATGGCAATCAGAGTCTCAGGGGTTACTATCTATACAGAGCACACCTAGCGTGTGTGGAACCGTCAAAAACACATATATATTACTTTGTGTACCTCAAAGCCTCCTCGCAGGCTCGTAAAAGCTTCATTCAACCCGCTTTTGGCGGATGAAATCCTCTCAACCACCGTACCCATTAAGGTACGATGCGCCTCTGAGATAGCCGCTTGCTCAAGAAGACCCATCAGTGTGTCCGGTTGTGCACCGGACAATTCCGGACTCTTTTTGTTGCTCTCCTTAGGAGCCGAATACTCCGGACTTCGGGCGGCCGAAGAGTTACCTTCTGGCCTTTGCGGATCAGGAGAAATCCTCCGTGACAACACCTCAGGGTTGTTTGCCCCATGAGGCGGGGAGGCAGGAGGAGGCGTTTCGCTCTCCATCACCTCCAAAAGAAGATCCCCCGAAGACAAACTTTGTCGAGAAGGGCTACAAGACGGACTGCAAAAATACATGCCTCGGTTATTGTTCTCAGAGATAAAACAGGATATATTTACCAAAGTACTTTTGATTCACTTACAGCTCGATTGAGGGCTGGCCCCCTTGCGGGCGCTGTGTGGTAAGGATGCCCTTTGGGGCAGGGCCCCCTGGCGAAGGTTTCTTCCCTTGTTTGGAAACCTCCGTTTCCAAGTCTTCACAGGCGGCCCTTTTCTTCCCGTGGGGAGAGGGGATTCTAGATTCACCTCCCCGATTATCGTCCTTCGCGGAGACACTAATTCCCCCGATTTGGATGTGTAATGTATGGAGCCCGCTTTCGGCTTCTCTATTCCTCCCTTCATCTTCTCGTGATGGCACTTGATAGGGTGCGCGCTCAAGCATCCTGGTTAGTATAGGATCCGGCGAGCCTTCGGGAAGGGGGGCCGAACACCTGATCCTCTCCGCCTTTCTTATCCAGTCCTGGCCGAGAGCAATTTTTCAGAATAATGTTGTAACAAATATAAAGACGGCATGTTCGGTCACGGAATTACTTACTTGGGTATCCGGACGGTTGCAGTTGAGACCCGCATCCTCGGTGGTCTCTTGAGGAGATCTGGGTTGAACTCCCACATACAGGGAGATCAAAGTTGGCATGGCAGGACCCGACGAACTAGCATTACTTGCGTTACCTTGACAAGACTGACATCCCTCTTGAGGAGATCTCGGATGCGGCTTTGCAATGTCAGCACGTCATTAACTGGCCCCAAGTCCAGCCCCTTGTTGACCCATGACGCTAGTTGGGCCGGAGGGCCCGAGCGAAAGGCGGAGGCGGTCGTCCGCTTTGTGCCTCGGGGAGCTATGATGTAAAACCACTCCAGTTGCCATAAGTCAGACACTTCCGAGAAGGAACCCTTTGGCCATAGGGCGTCGGCGCCTGTGCTTATTATAGCGCCTCCGCACTCCGCGTGCCGCCCGTCGATCATCTTCGGCTTCACATTGAAGGTCTTGAGCCATAAGCCAAAGTGTGGGGTGATGCGGAGGAAGGCCTCACACACGACGGTAAATGATGAGATGTGAAGGATGGAATCTGGAGCTAGATCATGGAAATCTAGCCCGTAATAGAACATGAGCCCTATAACAAAGGGATCAAGACTAAAGCCTAGCCCTTGGAGGAAGCGGGAAACAAATACGACACTCTCGTTGGGTTCGGGAGTGGGGATGACCTGCCGTTGAGCAGGCAGCCTGTGCGGGATTTCGGCGGTCAGATACCTGGCCTCCCTAAGCTTCTTGATGTCCTGTTGTGTGACATAAGAGGCCATCCACTGGCCTTGAAGGTTGGATCCAGACATGGTTGAAGGTACGAAGCGCTTAGCCCGAGCCTTAGGTGTTGGAACTCGAGGTGGGGGAAGGGAAGGATCGAGCGTGGGAGGAAAAGGACATGCCTTTGCCCCTTTATAAAGGGGGTGAATATCAAGCATCCTCCGCGTGGCCGTTTGGAACTTGCCTAAAATTGAGGAGTCATACTAACAAGCATGGTTGGGTTACCCACACCCGTATTGATGAGAATCCCGTGATAAGGAGAACATGATCTCTGCTTTGACAAGACGTGCCAATAAAACCGCCTCGCACCACGTGCAATGGCAGGCTGGAAAAAACAGTTCGTAATGACCGGGCCGCCGCGTGATGTCACGCTATGAAAAGTTGTCAGCAGATTAGATTTGTGGAATATTGTGCTCTCTACGGTGGTATGTGTAAATTATTTTGCGGAGCCAGACACGATCCTCATATTCAAGATCTTCTATGGAGTATTTGGAGAAGGAACCCTCCTTGCAATGTCAAAGACAATCTGCGTGCCGGACTCATCGTCATTGAAGCCTGGTTCAGGGGCTACTGAGGGAGTCCTGGATTAGGGGGTCCTCGGACAGCTGGACTATGTACTGGTGCCGGACTGTTGGACTATGAAGATACAAGATTGAAGAATCCATCCCGTGTCCGGGTAGGACTCTCCTTTGCGTGGAAGGCAAGCTTGGCAATTTGGATATGTAGATATCCTTCTCTGTAACCGACTCTGTGTAACCCTAGCCCCCTCCGGTGTCTATATAAACCGGAGGGTTTAGTCCGTAGGACAACAATAATCATAATCATAGGCTAGCTTCTAGGGTTTAGCCTCTACGATCTCGTGGTAGATCAACTCTTGTAATACTCATATCATCAAGATCAATCAAGTAGGAAGTAGGGTATTACCTCCATCGAGAGGGCCCAAACTTGGGTAAACATTGTGTCATCTGCCTCCTGTTACCATTATCCTTAGACACATAGTTCGGGACCCCCTACCCGAGATCCGCCGATTTTGACACCGACACTAGCCCCCTCCGGTGTCAAAATAAACCGGAGGGTTTAGTCCGTAGGACAACAACAATCATAATCATACGCTAGCTTCTAGGGTTTAGCCTCTATGATCTCGTGGTAGATCAACTCTTGTAATACTCATATCGTCAAGATAAATCAAGCAGGAAGCAGGGTATTACCTACATCGAGAGGGACCGAACCTGGGTAAACATTGTGTCCCCCGCCTCCTATTACAATTAGCCTTAGACGCACAGTTCGGGACCCCCTACCCGAGATCCGCCAGTTTTGCCACCGATAGTGCCCCCTCCACAGTTACACACCTCGATCATATCGCCGTAGTTCTTAGGCGAAGCCCTGCGCCGGTAACATCATCATCACCGTCGCCATGCTATCATGCTAACGGAACTCACCCTTGTCCTCAACTGGATCAAGAGCACGAGGGACGTCATCGAGTTGAACGTGTGCTAAACACGGAGGTGCCGTATGTTCGGTACTTGGATCGGTTGGATCGCGAAGACGTTCGACTACATCAACCGCGTTACTAAACGCTTCCGCTTTTGGTCTACGAGGGTACGTGGACACACTCTCCCCTCTCATTACTATGCATCTCCTAGATAGATCTTGCGTGATCGTAGGAAAATTTTGAAATTACTACGTTCCCCAACAGTACGGGCATACAAAACAGATGCTTATTTGAATGGTTAGAGGTGGCACATGCAAATTTACTTGGAATGGCAGAGTAATACCGTATAGAGGTCACTATTGCAAGATGCTGCTAACACAACACTATGATCATAGACCCTTCGATGAAACTATGTGCGATGCATTAATCGCAAATGGTGATGTAAAAAACCCGTCAAAAAAGGTGCAAAACGTTTGTGATGGCGGATACATCAAACAAGGTTCAGATTTTAGTTGTGTGTGCGATGTGGGGCATATGGTTCAGTTCAATGAACTGTTTGCGATGAGGCAGAAGAACAAAAACGGGCAGCCAGATAAAGGTGTGTGTGATATACAACATACAGTTCACTCGGATTAACTATTTGTGATTAGGCAGCACAATAGAAATGGTTAGCGAGATCAAGGTGTATGCGATTGACGGCATACACTTCACACGGATGAAGTATTTTCGATTAGCCACAACAAATGGAAATAGTTAGATAGATTAACATGTGTGCACTAGATGAGCACACATTCTAATTAAAATAAGCATGTGTGCTGGTAATAATGAGCGCGCACGGTTGATGGAACAAGACAAGTGCTGACATCGCCTATTGCGGTGTACCCTATGGTGCAAACGCCAGGTACGTGGCCGAGAACCCGTGCCCACTTTAAGCCTTCCAAGAATCATACCACACTTCAAAATATGAACCATCAATAAATTTTGAGCTTGCTTCCCTTCACATTCACAATTACTATTCATGTCGATCAGAACCTGTTCACACGGATCAAAACCTAAACGGTTTCCCACTTAGGAGCGTATTAGTACTCGATTATAAATACTACCTACTCCAAGATGACTGCACATTCCTCCTCAACTCCTCATCCACAAAAACAAACAAGTCATTCATCGTTGTTCCCTTGTGTCTACCGTCTGCCATGGCCCGCATGAGTTCTGGGTCGAGAGATTACTACCAGGAAGAGGCGAGCATGGAAGCGGAAGCACGAGAGATGTCCCGCCTCACTGCGAAAGTAGCTGACATGTCCTGCCATGCGGCCGGAGCAGCACACAGATCCTGCCGCGCTGCCGAAGCAGCACGGAGGTCCCGCCGCATCGTCGATGCAGCAGACTGGTCTGGCCGAGCCACGGAAGCAGCAGAGATATCCCGCCGCATCGCGAATGTAGTAGAGATGTCCTCCCGTGCCGCGACAGCCTAGGAAAATGTCTTGCAGGCAGGCAAGGACTCTTACAGGCGCATGCATGCGATCGTCCATGGCCAGGTGGATCAGATCTCCGGCTGAGAAAGGTTGTAGGACGACATGAAAGCCTCGTTTGAGCAGGCTACCAGCGTCATCTGGCAACTAAGGGAGGGCAATGCGAAGCTCTAGACCGAGCATGACCTGCTGAGGGCAAAGATTGTTGGAAGTGTGGAGCAGCAGGAGGAGACCACTGCCTTGTTGAAGAGGACCGACGCCATCGTCATGAAACTTATGGACGAGAATGCCATGCGCCTCCAAAGGATGGTGGAGGAATCCATGGGTGCTCTCAAGCAACATCTTGAGGACACGAAAGAGCTCGTCGCCGCTCGCCGCGAGAACTAGTCTCTGCAGCCTACAACAACGCATCAAGAAAGTAGAGATTAGCGAGCCAAATCGTTGTCTGCGTCTTCCTTCTTCTTTTGCCATAGTGTATTTCGGGCGTTGCCGCATGTGGCTTTTTTATGTATCTTCCTAAATATTTAAGACAATCATTATCCACTGTCATCGTCCTTATATTCATCTTTTTTAGGAACATCGTCCTTATATTCATCAATCTTGCTATAAGTCACAATCCATGCTATATAGGTCTGTCGGATCTTACATCAAGATCCGTGCAAAACTTCTTTTCAGATTTTCTTTTTTTCTCTCTTAAATCTCAGTCGAGTGAGACATAGCCACACCATTAAATAGGGGCTTGGGTGCCATTAATGGAGACATTAGGAGAGAGGTGGGCGGCGGATAGAGGTCAAAGGGCTCTCCTCCTGATGAGCACGCACAGGGGTCTGATCGCACGCCTCCCATACTAAAATAGCTACCCCGCACGGCACCTCCTAGCCAATAAAAAAAGGGGACGTGTGGCGACACGTAAATGGTAAGTAGAACGCCCATGGTTTCAATATTACTTGTGTTTCTGATTGTAACATGACAACACTTGTTCCAAAATGACTTTGTTGATTTTTAATGTGTGCGCCTTCACAAATCGGACAAAAAAATTACCACAACATGTTGGTGCCATGTCATGACACCATGCCAAGTTTCATGATTTTCAGGTGAGTTTTTGATTTACGATAATTTGAAAACCAAATTTCTCGATGTTTCCAGCCGAGCCAAGATGCCCGATGTTTGAATTCCATTGCAATTTCTTGCATGGGACCTAGAAATTATCCCAAGTACACAAATGGTTTTCAACTAAACGCACTGCGCATGTGCTTGTAGTTCAAATTTGAATTGTGTGCATTAAATGCCTGGTTCAATTAATGTATAAAAAAAGCCAAAATGAACCCGGAATAATTCCAAAATTTAGCACGAAACTCCTATTGGCCTAAGTTGCCTGTGTAAAAAAATCAAGGCGGGAGAAGGCAGTGTATGTCGTTTCGCACACGGAGGTGACATGTTCCCTCTCGGAACCACGAGCCTTCTTGAGAGAAGCTCTGGTTTGCAACAAGCTTATACCAAAGCTTGTCCCAATTCAGCCAAAAAATTTACCACAACATGTTGGTGGCATGTCATTACACCATGCCAAGTTTCATGATTTTCATGCATGTTTTTATTTACAGGAATTAAAAAACCAAGTCTCTCAATATTTCCGACCGATCCACGACTCCCAGATGTTTGAAGTTCATTCCCATTTCTTGCATGGGACCTAGAAATTCACCCAAGGACACACATGTGATTTTTCAACCAGCTTTGGTGCACCGGAGCATGTGCTTGTAGTTTAAATTTGAATTATGCACATTAAATGGCCAGGAACTCTATTAATATATAAAAAAGGCCAAACAAACCCGGAATAATTCAATATTTTAACACGACACTCATATAGTTCTATGTTGCCTCTGTAAAAAATCAAGGGCGGCGGGGGGGGAGGCAGCATATATCGTTTCGCACAAAAAGGTGACACGTTCCCTCTCGGAACCATGAGCCTTCTTGAGAGAAGCTCTGGTTTGCAAGAAGCTTATACCAAAGCTTGTCCCAATTTGGCCAAAAAAATTTACCACAACATGTTGGTGCCATGGCATGACACCATGCCAAGTTTCATGATTTTCATGCGTGTTTTGGATTTACAGGAATTAAAAAACCAAGTTTCTCAATATTTTCGGCCGAGCCACGACGCCCAGATGTTTGAATTTCATTCCCATTTCTTGCACGGGACCTAGAAATTCACCCAAGGACACACATGTGATTTTTCAACCAACCTTGGTGCACTGGAGCATTTGCTTGTAGTTCAAATTTGAATTATTCACACTAAATCCCCAGAAACTCAATTAATGCATAAAAATGACAAACAAACCCGGAGTAATTCCATCTTTTAACACGACACTCATATAGTTCTATGTTTGGTCTATAAAAAAAAATCAAGAGGGGGGGCAACATATGTCGTTTCACACACAAAGGTGGCACGTTCCCTCTCGAAACCAAATGCCTTCATGAGAGAAGCTCCAATTTTCAAGAAGCTTATACCAAAACTTGTTCCAATTTGGCAAAAATTTTACCACAACATGTTGGTGCCATGAAATGACACCATGCCAAGTTTCATGATTTTCAGGCGAGTTTAGGATTTACTGGAATTTAAAAACCAAGTTTCTCAATGTTTTCGGCCGAGCCACAACACCCAGATGTTTGAATTTCATTCCCATTTCTTGCATGGGACCTAGAAATTCACCCAAGGACACACATGTGATGTTTCAACCAACCTTGG
Source organism: Aegilops speltoides (assembly GCA_021437245.1). Taxonomy (NCBI): domain Eukaryota; kingdom Viridiplantae; phylum Streptophyta; class Magnoliopsida; order Poales; family Poaceae; genus Aegilops; species Aegilops speltoides. The sequence continues at coordinate 263,450,652 of CM038141.1, forward strand.
TGCATTGGAGCATGTGCTTGTAGTTCAAATTTGAATTATGCACATTAAATGCCTAGAAACACAATTAATGCATAAAAATGCCAAACGAACCCGGAAAAATTCCAAATTTTAAGACGACACTCATATAGTTGCATGTTCATTGTAGATAAATGTTATAGCAATTCAAACACCATCCTTTCCCTTTGTAACACCATTTTGTCTTTCAAATCAGAATAAAAAAATCAGGTATATTTTAAACGCTTTACTAGCAAGAATCATGTGGGATGCGATATAAAATATCTTGGCGCATCGTCTTGTCTGGCTTACGCAGGAAGCTTCGCCGTCTATAGTCCATTGCCCCACGCTTGAACCACACTTGCGCACCAGTTTCTCGCGGCACCGAGCGAAATTTTTCTGCCACCGCGAAAATATCTATCTCCCCCCACCCCCACCAAAATCCACATTTCCATTGTTCCTCATTGCTTTCCAAGTTCAAACCTTCACTGTTGCTTACTGGCAGCGCCGCCTCCTTGCCGGCGACCCTTCTTCTTACAGCGTCGCCTCCTCGCTGGTGACCCTTCTTCTTGCAGTGCCGCCTCCTCGTTGGCGACCCTTCTTCCTGCCACGCGGCCTCGTCGATATGGTCAGGTAATCCACACCCCACCCACACCATCCTCCTCCTTCCCCGTCCCACATGCCCCGACTAACGAAGCGACACCTTCCACTGAAATCACTAGCCCCGTCCTCCAACTAAGCGCCGCCCACAACCTTTTTGCACATAGTATAACATGGAGCTCAGTAGCATCCAACGGGGAAGCAAATCACGGTCGCATGCACGGACGGGATTGCTGTGGTTGCCATGCATGCCAACGGTAGATCTTGGATGAGCACCTCGTCTTCGAGGCCACCATCGACACTGCCATGCAGTTGTCTACTTTAAAATATAGTTCGTGTTGTTTACTCGAGGCCACCACTAGTGCCTTCTAGTGATTTTTCCTCTGTAATGTTAATATGCAATCTGATATTCTGAAATGTAATGTTCAGTTAACAGTTTGGTCCAACAATTGCTATATTTCATAGTATTGTTCTCAAGCATTCTTGGTTTTGTTAACTGTCTTATCTTCTAGTATATGTTCTATTCTGCAATGTCGTGCTCAATTAACTATTTTAGTTCATTTGGTCTACTTCCAGTTAACTGTTTGGTTGAATTCTGCAATTTGATTTTCATTTCTTTTGGGTACAATTTTGTATTGTTATGCATGTGAGAAATAAATCGAATCTGGTTGTACTCAATACATATTCTACTAATAGTATGGCAACTCCCAGTTAACCTGATCAAGATCTTCCTTGTATGTGTTGTAGGGAAACAATGCGAGACACTGCGGTTTTCCATCGAGGTTTGCTCATGCATTGTCCTTTCACTAATAGCACATTATTGTGGAGTTGCAAGAATCATTCTAATATTTAGGTTTCTTACAATTTGGTCTTGCACATGTAGGTCCTGCTATCAGAGGCTTAGACCTACTGTTCGGCCCATTTTGCATACGGGGAAATGAGATGTCCATGAATATCAGTCAAGTCAAGAAACTCAGAAAGATTGTTAGGATAAAGAAACTTGCGACAAATAACAGCAAGATCTTTGTTTGCACAATGAAGAAGACATCAGTCAACTATAGGATGGTACTTACTCTTTTACCTTGTGTTTACCTGTTGCGCCATTTCAAAATTTATAACAGCAATTTATGCATATCTTTGTTTTCAGTACTTTTCAAAGTAGTTCACCGATGATTACCTCCCAAACCACCTACATGGTCAAGAGCAGATGAAGGTATTCATTCAACACCCACAATACAATATTGAAGAATTCCTTAAGAGGATGGAGGTTGGGTGGGCAATTATCCATAGCCACTGGCCTAAAGTTGCAAGGACATTCAACATCACTGAAGGCTCAATATTCACTTTCTGCTTCTGCAGTCCCTAGATGAGATTCATATGTCTATTTACCGTGTATGATGCTACTTTTCTAAAGGTTTTCAATGTTGCATGTGAAACTTGGTGCTGTTATGTTATGGCGTAGCTAGCTATATCCCTCTTTGGTGTAACCGAGTGCTGAAGCTATCTAATGTAATTCGATTATGAAGTCATGGTTGCCATTATACATATATGAAATATCTGGTGTGTTTTATAAGAAATGTCAATTTGATTAGTACATGGATTATCAACAATAGGCTAATTACCCTGCTTATGGGGTTTCCTATTGCAGACTGTTACTCAGACAACACCGTGGGAAATGAACTCAAACAACCCACCCAGTTTCTAGAAAGTAGGCGTGTTGGATCAACTAACAATCACACACGGTTTCTGGCAGAGAACTGTTTGCGTTAGACCACCTTGCACAAACGTTTCCACACAAAAAACTGTGTGTGATATACATACAAACGGAAACATTTTTCTAGGATTCACTGTGTGGGATGTGCATACGATTTGGCTTTGATGCCTTGCCTGATCGCACACGAGCTCATTTTGCCGAGAGTGTGTGATATGAGGGCCAATCCCTGATGGTTTCTGGGTCTTGTGGTAGGACCCCTATTGCAGTCACTCACTTGGCGACAATTCAGAATGCCGTCACGGGAAGGGGTGAAAAACCGTTTGTATAGCACATCTATGTACCAGTGGGTAGATATAGTGGACTCATCTAGAACAACTTTGGGTTTAAGGATTTGGATGCATAAACGGCATTCCCACTTAGTATAGGCGAAGGCTAGCAAATAGATTGAGAAGCGACCAACTAGAGAGCGACAATGGTCATAATCATGCACTAAAAATAATTAACATTGAATATGAGAATGGGTGGGATATAAACACCATGAACATAAATATCATGGAGGCTATGTTGGTTTTGAATCAACTACATGTGTGAACATGTGCCAAGTCAAGCCACTTCAATTGTTCATAGGAGGATACCATACTAACATACTACATCACAACCATTTTAATGCATGTTGACACTCAAGATAAATCATTATCCACTCCTAGCTATTTAAGCATGGCATGGGTAACTATAATCTCTAATTGTCATCACAAACATGTTACGCATAATATATTGAATCAAGAACGACCAAGCTAAATATATTTAAAAAACAGAAAACAAGAAGAGTTCATACCAGCTTTCCTTCACTGCAATCACTTCATCAAATCATCGTCATTATTGCCTTTCACTTGCATGACCGAATGATGTGAAAATAATAATAGTGCAAATGTGCCATGGACTAAGTGATACATCTACAACGTATATTTGATTTTTGATTGTTCCATGCTATTGTATTATCCATCTTGGATGTTTAATATTTATGCTATTTTATATCATTATTTGGGACTAACCTATTAACCTAGTGCCAAGTGCCAATTGCAATTTTTTCCTTGTTTTTGACTTTTACAGAAAATCAATACCAAATGGAACAAAACTTTTTGATGATTTTTCGTGGACCAGAAGACACATAAGAAGCTTCGGGAGGAGGCCAGAAGGTCCACGAGTGAGCGACAAGCTCACCAGGCGCGCCCTAGGGGTGTCAGGACCCCGACTCAATGTCACATCGATCTAGCCTGTAACACCTCATATCACTTTGCGGCCTCACGCACGGTATCCCCACGGGTGTCGCCTTACCTTTGCCCGGGACCGTTTGCGCCTTTTGGCACGCGTATATGATAGTGTCGCTAGCATCCATATGAAAAGGAGCCCGGCTGACATGGCTAGTCGTAAACCCAAAGTGGCACAGACTTACGAGGACAGCATCCATGACCAAAGATCGAACGTGTCGGTCATCACGAGTAAGTTCCGGCTGTAGAACTGGCTAGCAGACTCCGTAAACCGGGCAGTGGCGGCTAACAGACTCCGGTACTCAACGCGTGACATTTCCCGAGGGATGACAAAGGAACAAAGAAGGACACATGCCGGCCAGCCTAAGTGTTCCGGAGCAGTAGCAAGCTACCATGGCTCAGTGGAAACACTAGGAGACATTTCCCGGTAAGAGAGGCTACTAAAGATAAACAACTAGATAGTTAGATCCCAAACATACCAAGCATTTCAATAACATACACACAATATGCTCGATATGTGCAAATACAACATGGCATCACAACATGACTCTACGACTCAAGTATTTATTCATTAGGCTCCGAGGAGCGAGATATTACAAACATGGGTCTCACGATCCAACATTCAGAGCATACAAGTCAAAGCACAAGCGAAGCTTAACATGTCCGGGTACAGACATCTACAAATGAAAAAGGCCGAGAAGCCCGACTATCTACCGAGATCTGCCGAGGGCACAAGATCGTAGCTGAGGTAACAAGCTAAACGTCAAGTCCACGCGGAACTACTAGCGAGACCGAGGTCTCTCTGCAAAAACATAAAATAGGCAAACGTGAGTACAAATGTACCCAGAAGACTTACATCGTAACTAACTACATATGCATCATTATCAACAAAAGGGATGGTGGGGTTTAAGCGAGCAAGCCAGCTTTGACTCGGTGGCTATCCTAAACTACGATTGCAAGTAACTCTTTTGAGGTGGCGCACACGAGTCCACATATTCACCATATCAATACACCACTATGGATCCGGTCCGTCTCCCTACGAGAACGCCATCCATAGCACTCACGCCTATCTTGCGTATTTTAGAGTATCCACTTTCACTTGTCTATGAACTGCACAGCAACCCAAGTCCTTTTCATGGACACGGCTATTCAATAGATGATGTTAACCTGCAGGGTGTACTTCTTCACACGCCACACCACTTACCGCCGTTTACACAACATGTACTCGGCAACCTTCAAGCGGAAGCCCAACGTGGGTGTCGGCCACGACCTACCTAAACACTCAAGTCCCTAGTCCAGGTTTATCGCCTATTCGGTTCCATCCATGAGGAGATCCGGCAAGTTTCGCTCACAGCCCCAAACGATGTGAGCAGGGTTCCCGAGACACCAAACGGGCGCCTGGTACACCGTACACGTGCCTACCACATCACAGCCCACCCTCCCGGTCAAGTCTGCCCACGGCCTCCAAAGATACTACAAACACGAAACTACTTGCAACTCTGGGACAGAGGACAAGGGTGATTAAGAAGCCGAGAGGGTCCATTGGTTTCGGCCCAATGCGTGGTAGTAATCAGATCATGGATCACAAACACGTAACTCAGTTCCTAAGGACGGCTGCAATGAGACAACCCACCATGTACTCCTACATGGCCTCTCACCGCTACCTTTACCAAATCGTGTTCACACACTTTGCTCACACACACAGTAGGACATGTTCACACACCTCTGATTCATCCTCGATGAATCGGACTGACTCAACTCTAAGCAAGCAGGCATGACAAACAAGCATGAAAGAGTAGGCACAACAGGGCTCAAACAACTCCTACTCATGCTAGTGGGTTTCATCTATTTACTGTGGAATGACAGGTCATGCAAAGGATAAAGGGGTTCAGCTACCGCAGCAAGTAACAGTTGAATCGTTGTTGTCTTAATGCAGTAAAAGAGAGCAGGAGCGAGAGAGTGGGATTGTATCGGAATGAACAAGGGGTATTTGCTTGCCTGGCACTTCTGAAGATATTATAGTTCTTCATCGGTGTCATCGAACTCATCGTCGAAACCACATCTATCGAGAGGGGACAATACCGGCAATAGAGAAGGAAACACAATCAATGCAATGCACAATATGATGCATGATCATGACATGGCAAAATGAGTGTGTTGGGCTAATGCAACTAGAACCAGATGGGTTTGGGTTAGTTTGAACCCAAGGTTCAAGTTCAAATTGAAATTATGAATTAATAAAGTGCATTATCATGTTTTGATATAAACAGCAGGTTTGAGTTGCTTAAACATGTATGAAACCAGTGCAGATAGATAGATTGGATTTTCCTGATCATTTTTCATATATAACTTATTTCATTTGGAGCTACGGTTGATTTTCTATGAATTTTAGAAGTTTAGGCAAATTTCTGGATTTTTCTGAATAAGAATAATTCCAGTATAGGGCATTACTGCGTCAGCCTGACATCATCATGACGTCAACAGGTCAACGAGGCACGGTCCAGGTCAAACCTGACCAGTGGGGTCCGCGTGTCAATGTCACAGCTAATTAACGGAGTTAATTAGTGCTAAGTTAAATGCTAACCTAAGTTAATTAGGGCGTGGGCCCGCATGTCAGTGACTTAGCTGGCTAACTAAAAGTTAATTAGCACTAAACTAAATTAGCAGGGCTCTGGGCCCACTTGACAGTGACTTAGGGGAAAAGTCAAACCACGGTCAAACCCGCCGGACCTGGTCCACGACAGAGACGACGGTGGGCGTCGGGTTTCGCCCTCCGGCGACCAAACGAGCGGCGCTTTGGCTTGGAGAGATGCTGGTCCTCATCCGCATCCAACGGAGCCATCAGCTCGCGCCGGAGAGGACCAGAACGACGGCGGCGAAGGGAAGTGCGGTGGCCGGAGTTCGGCGAGCTCGGGCTCGGCACTACGGTGCACGACAGGGGCAGCTAGATGGGGTTTTGGGCTTCTAGCGTTGCTCTGAGCACGTCCGTGTGCTCGGTTGTAGCCCTAGGTGAGGGTGGCCACGGCAGCTACATGGCCGGTGGAGCCAAGCTCTCGGCCATGGCGAAAATGCGTCCTGGAGCTCGCGAACGCGAGGGGGAAGAGAGGGATTCGGCGCAGAATCTCACAGCGATCACGTTGAAGAGGTCAGTGGCTCGGGGGAGGCCTGGTGCGGGCGGAACGACGAAGCCGATCTCCGTCGTCCGTAGGAAGAAGATGACGGTGAGGACGGTGCTACGGGGCTTCCGGCGTCACGTGGGTTGGTGGAGACGAAGAAGAAGGCGCGACGGTTCTTCTGGAGGCATCGGAGTGGCGAGGGGTGGACGATGGCCGCGGTGGTTCTCGTCGGCGGTGACGGCTGCGCTCGGCGGCCGCGCGTAAGAGAAACAGAGGAGGGGGGGAAGGAGCAAGGGATAGCGCGAGGGGGTTCCAGGGGACGTGCGTGGCGCCACCCGAAGAAGCGGGGGCGAAGCGGCAAGCAGGAGGTGGCGCGCGCATGCTGGCGCGCGTCGGGCACACGCCCGCGTCCTCCTGGCGCGGTGGAGAAGACGACAGGAGGCGCCAGGTGGGCTGGGCCAGCGAGTTGGGCCAGCTACAGGTAGGTGGGCCAGGTAATCCTTCTCTCTCTCTCTATCTCTTTTAGTTTCTGTTTTCTATTTTTCTTCCTCTATTTTGATTTAGTTTAGCAACTAAATCATTTTAATAAATTCTGTAGTTTATTATGTGGCTTGCTAAAATATATACAAAGCCACTCACAAACTTCCAGAATTATTGGAGTCATATTTAATATATATTAAATATAAATCCAAAGCAAATAGTTATTGGATTAATTCAAATGGCCAAAATAAATATTTCTGTGACTCCAAAAATATTGGTTTGAATTTTACCTCTTATCAATATTTCTATATAATAACAGAACATTTTCTTGGATTCATTTGAGAAGATTTAAATGTTGGTTATTTTAGAGGTTTTACGAGGCTTTTGAAAATTCCTCAATTCAAGTTTCGTTTGAATTTAAACATGATGCTCACATGGAAGCTAGCATAGGTCAGGCCAGAACTAGGGATGTGACAACTCACCCCCACTAAACAAGAATCTCGTCCCGAGATTCAAGACGTGAGGTAAGAAGACAAAGGGGACACTAAGCCAGCTCAAACTTCACGATCCAATTGTCCTTCTCGAGGATGCTGATTCAGTGCTCCAATTGATCTTGACGTCTTTGCTTTTGAGATATTCATCCAACACGAGGACATAAACTTTCTACAAGGATGGATAATTTTAATGATCACAAGATCAACTCACGGAATGAGATGTAGAACATCTCTTGAGCTGAGAGGCAAAACACTCATCATGAAGGACGGAAGAAACAATTTGATGAGGTTTCAAGGTAGCGAGGAAAATAGTTGCCATGGTACCACAACGAGACATCCTTGAGGAGGGTGATTCGTAGATTATTACCTTAAGTGGCAAAAAGAATTACCTTTGATTCAGAGATCATTGAAACTCTTTATACCAGCCTAAGGCAATTCACGATCGATCATTTGAAGGAGTCCGAAAGAATGACATTCTCGGCCAGAATGGATGATGTGGATTACCTTGTTGAAAACAACACAAGGGATGCTTTTAGCTTATCATCGGAAATGGATGGGACCCAGGATAGGATGGCATAATGACGGTGCAAGCTGGAAACAAAACACAAATGCTAGAAATGATTCTGATAACTGGGAAGGAAACCCAACAGCAGAGAGTGATTCCACTATTGGAAGGGTTATAGCATAACCGAGGAAACTGAGAGCACTATGCAATTAATACCGACAATAAAACCTAGAGCTTGAGCGTGCTCTCAAGAACTTGAGCATTTCCATAATCATCAAGGTTTTACCAATATCCGTGTCAAGGATCCTGGCAACACAACATACTACCATGATGAATAGTCATGGATAATGCAGATGCAAAGGAAGATAACACCTTCTCAGATTTCACCTTAGCGAGGCCAAGGGGACGAAATCTGGACGATCGACCGAGAGACATTTAGCACTCCGCTTCTAACGTTCTCCTTGATGTACTAGCGTATCCAATTCATTGAAATGGTCTGGTATCTAGAACATCAAGTAAAGGTCGGACTTCGAAAACACAAAAATCCATAAGGGACAGCTAGGGAGTAAATCCTACGAAATCCTCATGGGGAGGTGGCCAACTTTCCCCATCAAGATACTACAATAATAGGTCTTCTGGCTGGGTGTGTTGGCCACGACATCCACTTTACCGGTTATCGAGAGACCAATATTATAGTTCTTGGGAAATGTCCCAACCATCATCTTTGCCTGAGATTCAGATCTGGTTGGTGTCAGAATATTCCAGACTCATCAAGTCTAGAAAGAAGAATGAAAGTTTGCAACACAAATCGACGAGACGATGTTGCGAAATTCTCGGGAAATGGACTACGGTAGTAAACTCCAAAACATGAGCTGGTTCTGCTACACACATGTGAACACGCTGTCTCAGACAAGCATGACCAAGTAGTAGTCTTATAATTAAACACTACCGAGTTCAGGTGGGGAACCATCATTGCGAATAACGAAGTCCTTGCATAAGTCATATGATTAGCTCTTACGAAGGAACTTCTTCTCCTTGAACAAGTCAATCAGTGGCTTGGTGTGCTAGGAACACATATGGAGTGGAGGCGGCCAACCTATCAAACCATAGGGCACTTCGCACGTGCATGACTAACTTGGGATGATTCCAGAGGAAGCAACATTGACTTTATCGAATTCACGGCGGCAACTTACATCAAATGCACATGAATTAGAGGAAGTCACTTCTTCCATCCGAACATATGCTTCATGAGCTAGCATGAAGAAATGCTTTCAAAAGTTTCCAATACTAGCTTAATGTTCCACGAGATCATGGAGAAGATAAGGATGTTGTCGATGGGCTCAACAACAATTCATCCAGGTTTCCATGTAAATGGAATTCCACAATTATGTGAACATGGTGATAGCATTGGTCAGACCAAAAGATGTAATGGTGTATGCTCCAGGGATCAACCACGAGTAAGACAACAGTACGAACATCGTTGGTTCTGATTTGATTTGACGATAGCCCACATTCAAATCAAAGTTTTGACAAGACAATAGGTCCAACAATTGATCACCGAGATCAACCGATGAAGATATCATCTTTCTTCAACACACACAAAAGATATCCCTTAAAATGAACTAAGCCAGGCAATCTTTTATCTTCCAACTCTCCAAGTTGTTGTTTGGCCTAACCAACTAGCTCAGGGGTATCCAACATGGATTCTTGGAGAAAGGGTGGTTTACAGGGATAAACCAACTTGATCACGAACTCAACATAGCGGTCAGGTGACGACCTGGTGATACTTCCGAGAAGATATTCGGAAATCACGAACCACCGATATGTTACTAAGCTCGAGAACAATCTTGCTTTTCAGGACAAGATGATATGATCAAAAGAGCGAGGGTTTGAAAAGATCCTAACTCATTGATCGAGGAGTGCACCGGAAATAAGGACTAGGTAGCACGATCAATCTTAGGATGACGATTCAATAATCAACACGCTAAGAATGAGGTTATCGTCCATTTAACTACCAAGCAACGAAGTTGCTTGGAGTATAGATTTCACACATCACGAATCACTTGTCGGTATTCCGGTTGCGACAACATGGAACCGAGGAATGAGTTATGATGGTGAGGGGTATTACTACATCAAGAATTCATAGGATGGTGCGCAATTCCCATGACATTCTTGATATAAAGATGGTATTACTCCAGGGTAGAACAGAACAAAAGCTGGATTAGTATTTGATCTGCGAAGTACGCATCGCTTTGACCCAATCTCGAAATGGACAAGGTATCGAGTTCGTTTGTCCTAGTCATTACGGAATAGAATGGCTTGACGGACCACAAGAATAATAAGCATCGATGAGCTCGAGTGCACAACTACTCTTGTCTATCAATTGATAGACGAGGGTCAGAAGACAACTAAGAGGGACAACTCAAAAGAACATATGATTTCCTGAGTTGTGGATGCATGGATTAGAATGTCGAATGAGTTCAACATATTTCTTCCGCATAATTCATGCGAGAGGTAGGACCGCGGGGTCACAACATAGAATCGATAATTCATCAAGAGCACTTTTGTTGCGATCTTTTGGTTCAACGAGGAACTACTGCCATAAGTAGTTCATGGTATTTGGAAGAATGATATACCACGAACCTCGAGAACTATCGCAAAGTTTACTAATATCCTATAGGAACGAGCAAACACTATCAACATGAAGTGAGTAGGGTGAATACCGGGTTCAAAACCCACGAGTAGAATACCTACTAACTAAACTGCATCACAGGATGCTTTCGGGAATAAAGGCTAGAATCATCACACTGGGGCACAAATCATGGCTAGATTACTAGATGATCCCCTAAGACACCTAGGGTCATATTAATAATTCCAACATATATGTCGAGGCAATAGAATACCTCAACTCAGCATTTAGTGTGATTAACCTGGCCCAAAGGAACATCAAAACCAGAGGGAAAGGATTTGCAAGTGCATCAGATTGTTTAGAAACCTGGGATGACTTGGACAGCATAACGGCTGTAATTGCTCGAAAAGATTGGAGACATGCTACAAAAATGGTGGCGTAGCCACTCAGAAGCACAATATCAAGGTTTTGAGATCAACAGTTATGAACATACGGAAATAGTAAAACTGAACTGAGATTTGAAACTATCAATTCTATAAGTCTATGGATTAGTAACACGTCATCCTGATAGATAGATGAGAAGGCCTAGTTCTTAATCCCCGTAGAAGAGAAGAGGATGACTCAGATCAGAAGGCCATGAGGTATAAGGAGTAAAAAGAGCCTTACGTTCCAACCCTCAATCAATTCCCCTACATATAACTAAAGCATTTCTAGACACAACTTCACCAGTTTGGCTTGGTAATCCTCAGCAGCAATCAGCTCGATACCAAAGCTGTCAGACCCGACTCAATGTCACATCGATCTAGCTGTAACACTTCATATCACTTTGCGCCTCACGCACGGTATCCCCACGGTGTCGCCTTACCTTTGCCGGGACCGCTTTAGCCTTTTGGCACACGATATGATAGTGTCGCTAGCATCCATATGAAAAGGAGCCCGGCTGACATGGCTAGTCGTAAACACAAAGTGGCATAGACTTATAGGACAGCATCCATGACCCAAAGATTGAACGTGTCGGTCATAAGCGAGTAAGTTCGGGCTGTAGCACTAGGCTAGCAGACTCCGTAAACCGGCAGAAGGGCTAACAGGACTCCGGTACTCAACGCGTGACATTTCCCGGGACGTATACAGAACGAAGAAGGACACATGCCGGCCAGCCTAAGTGTTCCGAGCAAGAGCAAGCTACCATGGCTCGGTGGAAACACTAGGAGACATTTCCCAAGAAGAGAGGCTACTAAAGATAAACAACTAGATAGTTAGATCCCACACATACCAAGCATTTCAATAACATACACACAATATGCTCGATATGTGCAAATACAACATGGCATCACAACATGACTCTACGACTCAAGTATTTATTCATTAGGCTCCGAGGAGCGAGATATTACAAACATGGGTCTCACGATCCAACATTCAGAGCATACAAGTCAAAGCACAAGCGGAAGCTTAACATGTCTGGGTACAGACATCTACAAATGAAAAAGGCTGAGAAGCCTGACTATCTACCAGATCCTGCCGAGGGCACAAGATCGTAGCTGAGGTAACAAGCTAAACGTCGAAGTCCACGCGGAACTACTAGTGAGACCGAGGTCTCTCTGCAAAAACATAAAATAGGCAAACGTGAGTACAAATGTACCCAGCAAGACTTACATCAGAACTAACTACATATGCATCATTATCAACAAAAGGGGATGGTGGGGTTTAACTGCAGCAAGCCAGCTTTGACTCGGTGGCTATCCTAAACTACGACTGCAAGTAACTCTTTTGAGGTGGCGCACACAAGTCCACATATTCACCATATCAATACACCACTATGGATCCGCTCCCGTCTCCCTACGAGAACGCCATCCATAGCACTCACGCTTATCTTGCGTATTTTAGAGTATCCACTTTCACTTGTCTATGAACTGTACAGGCAACCCAGAAGTCCTTTTCCACGGACACGGCTATTCGAATAGATGATGTTAACCTTGCAGGGGTGTACTTCTTCACACACGCTCTCACCACTTACCGCCGTTTACACGACATGTACTCGGCAACCTTCAAGCGGAAGCCCAACGTGGGTGTCGGCCACGACCTACCTAAACACTCAAGTCCCTAGTCCAGGTTTATCGCCTATTCGGGTTCCATCCATGAGGAGATCCGGCCGAAGTTTCGCTCACAGCCCCAAACGATGTGAGCAAGGTTCCCGAGACACCAACCGGGCGCCCGGTACACCGTGCCACGTGCCTACCGCATCACAGCCCACCCCTCCGGTCAGTGTTGCCCACGGCCTCCAGCATACTACAAACACCAGAAACTACTTGCAACTCCTGGACAGAGGACAAGGGTGATTAAGAAGCCGAGAGGGTCCATTGGTTTCGGGCCCAATGCGTAGTAATCAATCATGGATCACAAACACGTAACTCAGTTCCGAGGACGGCTGCAATGAGACAACCCACCATGTACTCCTACATGGCCTCTCACCGCTACCTTTACCAAATCGTGTTCACACACTTTGCTCACACACACAGTAGGACATGTTCACACACCTCCGATTCATCCTCGATGAATCGACTGACTCAACTCTAAGCAAGCAGGCATGACAAACAAGCATGAATGAGTAGGCACAACAGGGCTCAAACAACTCCTACTCATGCTAGTGGGTTTCATCTATTTACTGTGGAATGACAGGTCATGCAAAGGATAAAGGGGTTCAGCTACCGCAGCAAGTAATAGTTGAATTGTTGTTGTCTTAATGTAGTAAAAGAGAGCAGGAGCAAGAGAGTGGGATTGTATCGGAATGAACAAGGGGGTTTTGCTTGCCTGGCAGTTCTGAAGATATTATAGTTCTTCATCGGTGTCATCGAACTCATCGTCGAAACCACGTCTATCGAGAGGGGACAATACCGGCAATAGAGAAGGAAACACAATCAATGCAATGCACAATATGATGCATGATAATGACATGGCAAAATGAGTGTGTTGGGCTAATGCAACTAGAACCAGATGGGTTTGGGTTAGTTTGAACCCAAGGTTCAAGTTCAAATTGAAATTATGAATTAATAAAGTGCATTATCATTTTTTGATATAAACAGCAGGTTTAAGTTGCTTAAACATGCATGAAACCAGTGCAGATGGATAGATTGGATTTTCCTGATCATTTTTCATATATAACTTATTTCATTTGGAGCTACGGTTGATTTTCTATGAATTTTAGAAGTTTAGGCAAATTTCTGGATTTTTCTGAATAAGAATAATTCCAGTAAAGGGCGTTACTGCGTCAGCCTGACATCATCATGACGTCAGCAGGTCAACGAGGCACGGTCCAGGTCAAACCTGACCAGTGGGGTCCACGTGTCAGTGTCACAGCTAATTAACGGAGTTAATTAGTGCTAAGTTAAATGCTAACCTAAGTTAATTAGGGCGTGGGCCCGCATGTCAGTGACTTAGCTGGCTAACTAAAAGTTAATTAGCACTAAACTAAATTAGCAGGGCTCTGGGCCCACTTGACAGTGACTTAGGGGAAAAGTCAAACCACAGTCAAGCGGGGTCAAACCTGCCGGACCTGGTCCACGGCTCGTCGCCGGCGACGACAGAGACGACGGTGGGCGTCGGGTTTCGCCCTCCGGTGACCAAACAAGCGGCGCTTTGGCTTGGAGAGATGCTGGTCCTCGTCCGCATCCAACGGAGCCATCAGCTCGCGCCGGAGAGGACCAGAACGACGGCGGCGAAGGGAAGTGCGGTGGCCGGAGTTCGGCGAGCTCGGGCTCGGCACTACGATGCACGACAGGGGCAGCTGGAGGGGGTTTTGGGCTTCTGGCGTTGCTTCTGGCGTTGATACCTTGGTTCTTAACTAAGGTAAATACTTATCTCTACTTTGCTGAATCACCCTTTCCTCTTCAAGGGAAAAACCAACGCAAGCTCAAGAAATAGCACTAAGGTGGAAACTGCAAACATTTTACTCAAATGAGAAGACAAGGTAATATGGGCTCTTTATTAGATCATCAATAACGCATATGAGAGTCACTCAACAATTTCATCGTGGTCTTATCCTCTCACAACTTGAATAAAAGAAAGAATTTCAGAGAAACACACTGCAATATTTTTGGAGTTTTTTGTTTTTCTGAAGAAAGCAAACTAACAAAGGAAAAAAAATGAGAAGAACTATTTACATGGGAAAGCTCCCAACAAGCAAAACAAGAAACGAGATTTTTTTGGGGTTTTGTTTTACTACTATGAACTAACTAAACAAGAAGGAAAACCCGAAAAGAAGCAAGGAATATTTTTTGTTTTTCGAAGTTTGTTTCAAACACACAAGAAGAAAGTGGTAATAAAACTAACACGTATATACAATGAAAGAGGATAAAAACCGACAACTGAAATGAATGTAATGTCGGTGAGAAATGCATACTTCCCCAAGTTTAGGCTTTTGGCCTAACTTGGCCTATGGCCATAGCTGGCCTGGATAGTACCCGTGGTAGTAGTTCGGGTTGTACTGGAGTGCGGCCGCCACAGCTTGACGGGCTTCCTCTGTTGGAGATATGCCCTAGAGGCAATCATGTATGATGATATTTCCTATGTGTTTATGAATAACAATAGTCCTTTGACATTATCAATGATGTATATCAGCAAGTACGTGACTTGTTTGTGGTACTTTGCATTTTATGATGACTATCCTAAAAGGTCCCAAGTTGAAAGGGATGTGTGGACGCGCAGTCGACTAGACTAGAATATGACATGGTGGATGGCTTGGTCTCACTAGCCATGGAGCATTGGATGCTAGCCGAATAATATGGACTCAGAAGGATGTGGTCGGATTCGACATAGTCGGATACAAGTCAAGATAAGGTCCGAGTGGGACAGACCCAACCTTGAGACGCAGCGATACATCATCTGTGAGTCTCTAGTACAACATTCGTTCTATGTCCAAAGACCTGAGCTAGCACATGTACTCGGGATGGTGGCAGACCTACTTTGGGCCGACCAAATGCTACTCCATGACTGGGTAGTTATAAAGGTAGGTTTCGGGCTTGTCCAGACCCATGCTAAGAGACTTGGTCGAGCAAGATGGGATTTTGCCCTCTGATCAGGAGAGATAATACTCTGGGCCCCTTGTGTGATTCGACCAAGATAAGCATGGCCATGCGACAAGGATTATGAGATAATCAGGTTTGTGGTCGGCATCACTTGAACAAGAAATATGTCGGGCTAGCACAAGGATGACAAAATCGCCTTGAGCCCGACAACATATATTATGTGGCAAAAGGAACAGAAGTGTGATGTACAGGTTCACCTAATCAGCTTCATCAGACACTTCAACATGCTTTGCTAGAGGCTGCTACTGACTAGCCGAGCCGGATGTGATCTAACTCATGACCAGGTGAATGAGAACCTCAGGGGTCGCACGCTTAAGGGAAGGAACCTATGAGGCTGGAGCCGACTCCACGAGTCAGATGTGATCCTACTAGGACTCAGATCCAGGCTGAGCAAACTTTGGGCTTTAGGATCCGTGCGAGGCTGATATGTCTCCATCGTATCTATTTTTCCAAACTCTTTTGCCCTTGTCTTGGACTCTAATTTGCATGATTTGAACAAACTCGGACTGACGCTGTTTTCAGCAGAATTGCCATGGTCTTATTTTTGTGCAGAAATAGAAGTTCTCGGAATGACCTGAAACTTCATGGAGATCATTTTTGGAATAAATAAAAAATACTAGCAAAAGAATCAACCGAAGGGGACCCATACCATGTCCACAAGTGTGGAGGGCGCGCCCACCCCCTTGACCCCCTGGACCTCCACCGACATCAACTCCAACTCCATATATTCATGTTCGGGGAGAAAAAATCAGAGAGAAGGATTCAACACTTTTTACGATATGGAGCCGCCGCCGCCTCCTGTTCTTCCTCGGGAGGGCAGATCTGGAGTCCGTTTTGGGCTCCGGAGAGGGGAAATCGTTGATGTCGTCATCATCAACTATCCTCCATCACCGATTTCATGATGCTCACCGCCGTGCGTGAGTAATCCCGTCGTAGGCTTACTGGACGGTGATGGATTGGATGAGATTTACCATGTAATCGAGTTAGTTTTGTTACGGTTAGATCCCTAGTATCCATTATGTTCTAAGATTGATGTTGCTATGACTTTGCTATGCTTAATGCTTGTCACTAGGGCCCAAGTGCCATGATTTCAGATCTGAACCTATTATGTTTTCATGAATATATGTGTGTTCTTGATCCTATCTTGCATGTTATAGTCACCTACTATGTGTTATGATCCGGCAACCCCGGAGTGACAATAGTCGGGACACTTCCCGGTGATGACCGTAATTTGAGGAGTTCATGTATTCACTAAGTGCTAATGCTTTGGTCTGGTACTCTATTAAAAGGAGGCCTTAATATCCCTTAGTTTCCAATAGGACCCCGCTGCCACGGGAGGGTAGGACAAAAGATGTCATGCAAGTTCTTTTCCATAAGCACGTATGAGTATATTCGGAATACATGCCTACATTATATTGATGAATTGCAGGTAGTTCTGTGTCACCCTATTCTATAACTCTTGCATGATGAATGCCATCTAACATAATTATCCATCATTGATCCATTGCCCACGAGCTCGTTCCATATTTATCTTTGCTAAGTTACTTTTCCGTTGCCACTGTTACGATTGCTACAAAACTGCTACTGTTAGTTTGGCCATCGTTACCGTTACTTTGATACTACTTTGCTACTAGCTGCAGATATTAAGTCTTTCAGGTGTGGTTGAATTGAAAACTCAGCTGCTAATACTTGAGAATATACTTTGGCTCCCCTTGTGTTGAATCAATAAATTTGGGATGAATACTCTACCTTTGAAAACTGTTGCTATCCCCTATACTTGTGGGTCATCAAGACCTTTTTCTGGTGCCGTTGCCGGGGAGCATAGATGTATTCTCTGAGTCACTTGGGATTTATATCTGTTGATCACTATGAGGAATTTTCAAGATCAAAGAACCAAGGATTTTCCCTCAACTATGAGGGGAGGTAAGGAACTGCCATCTAGCTCTGCACTTGATTCACCTTCTGTTTTGAGTAAACTTGCGACACCTACACCTGCTATTGATTCTGATATGATGCATGTTATTGATGATTTCACTTCTACTATGCATGATGCTTATGATGATACTACTTCTTTGCTTGATAATACTGTGCCACTAGGTGAATTTCTTGATGAGCAACTTGCTAGGGATAGAGAGAATGAAATTACAGATACTGATGATATTATTGAAACTGAAGATTATGATTCTCCCCTAGATATGAATTGCCTATTGTACCTGAGGGTTATATTATGGATGAGTAAACTGCTAGAGACTTTCTTCCTTGCAATGATAGAGATGATCTTAAGAAACTGTTAGCTAAGCTAAAAGAAAAGTCTTTGAATGCTAGAATGCAATATGATCCTAAGTTCCCTACTTCACCTATTCATGTTACTGATAAGGATTATGAATTCTCTGTCGATCCTGAGTTAATTACTTTGGTTGAATCTGATGCTTTCTATGGTTACAAATCTGAAATTGTTGTGGCACATCTTACTAAATTAAATGGTATAGCCACCCTATTTTCTCATTAGGAAAAAAATTCGCTACTCCTATATTCTTAAGTTGTTTCCTTTCTCATTAAAGGGTGATGCCAAGATATGGTTTAATTCTCTTGCTCCTGGTTTTGTGTTAGTCCCCAGGATATGATTTACTACTTCTCTGCAAAATATTTCCCCGCTCATAAGAAACAAGCTGCCTTAAGGGAATATTTAACTTTGTGCAAATTGAAGAAGAGAGTCTCCCACAAGCTTGGGGGAGGCTTCTCCAATTTCTTAATGCTTTGCCTGATCATCCTCTCCAGAAAAATGAAATACTTGATATCTTTTATAATGGACTAACCGATGCTTCTAGGGACCACCTAGATAGTTGTGCTGGTTGTGTTTTCAGGGAACAAACTGTTGAGCAAGCTGAATCGCTATTGAATAATATATTGAGTAATGATAATGATTGGACACTTCCTGAACCAACTCATAAGCCAACTCCGAAGAAAAGAGGTATTCTATTTCTCAGTCCTGAAGATATGCAAGGGGCAAAGAAATCTATGAAAGAAAAAGGTTTTAAAGCTGAAGATGTTAAGAATCTACTTCCTATTGAATAAATACATGGTCTTGATAACCCGACACAGGTAGTAGAGGTAAACTCTCTCTATAGACTTGATGAAGGTGATATCCCTCATAATAAGTCTGCTAGTCAATGCTTGAATGAGTTTGATAATTTTATTGTTAAACAAGAAAACTTCAATGCTTATGTTAGTAGACAATTGAAACGTAATGCTTATATGATTGAACACTTGAGTGATTATATGTCTAGAGTTAAAAGTGATCTTAAGCTTATTAGTAAACATGCTTCCATGGTTACAACTCAAGTAGAACAATTACTTAAGGCACAAAATGATTTGCTCAATGAGTGAAATAATAAGAACAATGATAATGCTGTTAGGTTTATGACTAGAGGCGGTAAGATGACCCAGGAACCTTTGTATCCTGAGGGTCATCCTAAGAGAGTTGAACAAGATTCTCAGAGAATTAATACTGATGCACCTAGTCCCTCTAATAAAAAGAAAAAGAATACTGATAGGACTTTGTATGGTTCTAGTGAACCTGTTATTGACACACCTGAGAATCCCAATGATATTTCTATTTTTGATGCTGAGACACAATCTGGTGATGAACATGAACCTAGTGATAACATTAATGATAATGTTCATGTTGATGGTCAACCTAATAATGATAATGATATAGAGATTGAACCTGTTGTTGATCTTGAAAACCCACAATCAAAGAATCAATGTTATGATAAGAGAGACTTCATTGCTAGGAAGCACGGTAGTGAAAGAGAACCATTGTCACGCCCAATATGTGACCCTATCTAAAAGGAACTCGAAGGTCCCACCAAGGATAGACCCGCATATTGGAATGCTTTTGCAAGGTGGATATCATTACATCAACATTACATAATAAATGGGGATACATACAAGAGGCATACAATGCCACACGAATACAACAATACAACAAACAAGAACAACATCCGACTACGGATGAATCATAAACAGAAACTCAAACAATATCCACCCTGCTAGCCTAGGCTGCCGACCTGGAACTTATCCCCTGATCAAAGAAGAAGCAGAAGAAGAACTCCAAACAAGTAAACATCGCTCTCGCGTCAAGATCATCGTATAACCTGTACCTGCAATTGTTGTTGTAGTAATCTGTGAGCCACGAGGACTCAGCAATCCCATTACCATGGGTATCAAGACTAGCAAAGCTTAATGGGAAAGGAAGGGGTAAAGTGGTGAGGTTGCAACAACGACTAAGCAAGATATGGTGGCTAACGTACGCAAATGAGAGCGAGAAGAGAAACAAAGGAACGGTCGTGAAGCTAACAATGATCAAGAGGTGATCCTGAACACCTACTTACGCCAAACATAATCCGAAACCGTGTTCACTTCATGACTCACGAGAAGAGACCATCACGGCTACACACGCGTTGATGCGTTTTAATTCAATCTAGTGTCAAGTTATCTACAACCGACATTAACAAATTCCCATCTGCCACATAACCGCGGGCACGACTCTCGAAAGTTTAAACCTGCAGGGTGTCCCAACTTAGCCCATGACAAGCTCTCGCGATCAACGAAGGAATAGACCTTCTCCCAGGAAGACCCGATCAGTCTCGGAATCCCGGTTTACAAGACATTTCGACAATGGTAAAACAAGACCAGCAAGACCGCCCGATGCGCCGACATCCCGATAGGAGCTGCACATATCTCGTTCTCAGGGCAACACCGGATAAGCTAAGCGTACAGGTACCGACGTAACCCAAGTTGCCAAGGGGTGGTCCCGCACGGTGCTCTAGTTTGGACCAACACTTAGACAAGCATTGGCCCGGGGGGGCTATAATAAAGATGACCCTTGGGTTGATTACTCCCAAGGGAAAGGTAGGTGGTGGTGAGGCAAATGGTAAATCCAAGGTTGGGCCTTGATGGACAAGTTTTATTCAAAGCGAACTGTCAGGGGGGGGTCCCATAAATCACCCGACCGCGTTAGGAACGCAAAATCCGGGAACATAATACCGGTATGACGGAAACTAGGGCGGCAAGAGTGGAACAAAACACCAGGCATAAGGCTGAGCCTTCCACCCTTTACCAAATATATAGATGCATTAATAATATAAGAGATATTGTGATATCCCAATATAACCCTGTCCACCATGGAGCAATCTTCAACTTCACCTGCAACTAGCAACGCTATAAGAGGGGTTGAGCAAAGCGGTAACATAGCCAAACAACGGTTTGCTAGGAAGGGTGTCAAAGGTTAGAGGTTCATGGCAATTTGGGAGGCTTGATGAGCAAAAGATAGGTAACGCAGCATAGTGATAGAACGAAGCAACTAGCACAGCAATGATAGTAATGAGATCCAGGGTAGCGGTCATCTTGCCTGAGATCCCGCAAGGAAGAAGAACGAGTCCATGAAGAAGATGAAGCCACGAAGACGAACCAAGCGTAGACGAACGAATCCTCACGATCGCAACGAAACGGGAACTATCGAGAAGAAGCGCACAGCATGGTAAACACACCACACATGAACAAGACAAGATGCACAACAAGCATGATGCATGACAAGGCTAGATGAAGCTACTCATGGCAAGAGATGATGCAAACAAGAATAACCCATCAAGGCAAGTTTAAATGAGGCCGGGAACAACATATAACAATTCCGGAAAGTCCTCATATGCATATTTCGAAATTGGTCCAGAACTGAGTAAACCTTATGTTCAAGTTGTTAAACAGAAAGTTAAGATGCGCCAAGAAGATCTACACGAAATTCTAGTCAAGTTACATATAAAGTTCATTAGATTTGGAGCTACGGCCTAGAAGATATGAGCAAAACAAGTTAAGCATGGCATCGATGCAAAATGCATACAAACATCAAGTAAACACCTCAAAACAAGGATGCAACAAGATAATATGAAACTACATGCAAAAACAAGCAAGTTTCATATAGAGCACACTCAAAACGGAGCAACGGTTCAACACACACACTATACAAGTCATAGCAACAATCTGTCCATAACAGCAACTAGGCATATTGAAAGCATCAAAACAATATGCTACAGCACCCCAACATAATAACAAAAGGCATGGGCATGAAGTACAGGTAAAGCATAACAAAACATGAACACTGAGCTATCTCCAGAAACAACTAGAACATGCTCGAAAAGACATGGGAAGATTGCAAATAATAACAGTTTCAGACTTTAGCAGAAATAACATCATGTTGCAATGTTTAGAGCTATCAAACAACATGTTACAGGACCTTATCATGGCAAACAAAGGCATGGCATGAATCTAATAATAGCATAGATCAAAAGTCCCTTACTGACCATGAGCCAAAAAGGCACAGAAAATATGATGGCACCCATGTAAACATGGCAAGTTATATTATAGATTCAAACATGGCAGAAACAACAATAAGTAGGCATGTTGGTGAGCTTGAACCACTCACCACAGAGCAATACATGGCATGGCAAGGCAATCAACAGTAAGAAGACATGTTGGTGAAGCTAAGCATGGCAAGAGAAAGTTCATAGGATGCATGGATCACTAGGAAAACACATGGAAACAACTGAACTTAATGTTAACAGGCTGATAGCAACATTATGAAGCAACTTTGGAGCAAGATATGAACAATCTACAGTAAGCTATAAATGCAACCAGGGGCATGTATGGGTAGAGAAAGACATGTAGATCAAAACATATTTATAGAACATCTCCAGATTATGCATAGAATGATTAGTAGAAGCAGGTTAACATGGCATCACAAAATAACAGATTCAGCCTAGCAAAACAGTAACAGCAAGTGCCCTACTTAACAAGCTCGATACACTCAACACATAACTCACAAAAACACAAGGATGGCACCCCTGGAAAGATGGCATATCATAGATCAAAACACATGTAGACATCAACCTCATAGGATGCACACATCAATCATGGCAAAAATGACAAATGAGCAAGTTATAACAGTTTCAGCAGGTTAACATCAACATGCACTTTTCCAACAGCATTTCGGGCATCAAGATGAGCTCAAATGAAAATGATGCAATGGAATGAAATGAAGTGCTCGTCGAGGCGAACAATTTGACATATTATACGCGCGAAACGGAGCTACGGATGCAGAGATACAATGCGATGAACATGGCATGATTATGATGAAAACTTAAGGACTTAGAGGAATTTTCGGGGTCAACCTCGTTGCACGGATTTCGAGGCGAGGCGGATCTCGCCGGAAAACACGCCGGAGATGGCGGGGTTGCCGGAGACGGGCGGATCCGGGCCGGATCTCGCCGGATCGGGCCGGAGGGAGGGGCGCGGTCGCCGATGGAGCTGGGCGGCGCGGCGCGCCGGAGCTCTGGAGCGTGGACGGAGGAGCGGGCCGGCGGGCAGCCGGAGCGGCGCGGGCGGCGCGCTCGGATCGGGCGGGCGGGCGCGGCGGCGCTGGGTCGGCGAGGAGGCGCGATGGCCGGGAGGCCGAGCGGTGGAGGCGGGCGCCGCCGGGCGGAGGCGGAGGCGAAGCGCCGGCGGTCGGCGGCGGCGGCGGCGGGCGAAGCGCCGCCGCGCGCGCGGGCGACCCGGCTGCGGCGGCGGCGATCTCGCCTCTGGGGCCCTGGATGGGCTCCTGGGCCGCGCGCAGCAGGACGGGCGACGGCCACGCGCGCGCGCGTGGTTGGCTGCGGGTGCGGTGGTGATGACGTGGCTGGCCTCGATTCGCCGGGGTGAGGTGTCTGGCGGACATGTCCGGCGGGGTTGGACATGTCCGGCGCGCGAGGGGAGCGGGGCTAGGGTTTGATCTGCGGGATTTTCGGGGAGAGCACATATATATAGGTAGAGGGAGCTAGGAGAGTCCAAATGAGGAGCAAGCTGCCACGCGATCGTGATCGAACGCATCGAGAGCATGGAGGGAGTTAGATGGGTTTTGGTCCACTTTGGAAGGGTGTTGGGCTGCAACAAAGAGAGCTTTCACGGTTACCCTGCTAACCGCTGGAGTATCAAACGACCTTCAAATGGCACGAAACTTGACAGCGGTTCACGGTGCTATACCAAGGCCGCTTGGCAAACCTCGCCATTCCGAGAAAGTTTAATACCCGCTCACAACAGAAGACAAAAGGGTAACGCCGGAGGACATAGGAGTGCCGGATCGCAAAACGGACAACGGGGAAAATGCTCGGATGCATGAGACGAACACGTATGCGAATGCAATGCACATGATGACATGATATAAAATGCATATGATGACATGGCAAAGTGCAACACGCAAGCAAATGACATGGCAACGACGGCGAATAACTGGCAGACACCTGGCGCATCGAATCCGGGGCGTTACAACCATGGGTTCAGAAACCCATGCATTTTCCTCCTAAGCCATCCAAGAAAAAGGATGATGAGGATTTTGAGCGCTTTGCTGAAAT
Organism: Aegilops speltoides; assembly: GCA_021437245.1. Lineage (NCBI taxonomy): Eukaryota > Viridiplantae > Streptophyta > Magnoliopsida > Poales > Poaceae > Aegilops > Aegilops speltoides. Next base: position 263,474,977 of record CM038141.1, read on the forward strand.
GATTATACCTATCTTTTTACATATGAATTTGACTGATAAGCTTAAAATGCCTCCTTATGCTAAGTATATGAAAGATATTGTTACAAATAAAAGAAAGATACTGGAGGCTGAAATTTCCACCATGCTTGCTAATTATACTTTTAAGGGTGGAATACCAAAGAAACTTGGAGATCTAGGGGTACCAGCTATACCATGTTCCATTAAAAGTAACCATGTTAAAACTACTTTATGTGATCTTGGAGCTGGTGTTAGTGTTATGCCTTTCTATTTATATTGTAGACTTGATTTTAATAAGTTGACACCTACTGAAATCTCTTTGCAAATGGCTGATAAATCAAGTGCTATACCCATCGCTATTTTTGAGGATGTGCCTATTGTGGTTGCAAACGTTACTATCTTAACGGACTTTGTTATTCTGGATATTCCCGAGGACGAAAGTATGTCGATCATCCTGGGTAGACCCTTTTTGAATACTGTAGGGGCTGTTATTGATTGCAACAAAGGAAATTTCACTTATCATGTTAATGGTAATGAGCATGCGGTACACTTTCTGAAGAAACAACCTCAAGTTCATAGTATCAATTCTATTGGAAAAAATTCAACTATTACTATTGGAGGTTTTGTATTCCCTCTTCCTACTGTCAAAAAGAAATATGATATTCTTATTGTTGGGGACATGAATATAACCATTGAGGTAACCTAGTATTACTCAAAAATTCTCCAGTTTCATGTTATTCGGAAGAGGTTTGTTAATAGGACTTGATCAACCTTGTTAATGGATTCCTTTTGATGAGCATGAGATGGATGAATTCAGAAGGCACAACTTTCTGTACCCTCCTTTTACTTTCTATTCTTTAGATTAAATAAAGCAAAAAAGTATTATCTATCTGTTTTCTGAATTATCTGTGAAATAAAAAAATATCCTGAAAATAAAAGATTTCCAAATGCCCTGAAAATTTATTATGATTTTTTATAGAATATTTGACAATTTATGGCACTAAGAACACACCAGGGGGCATCACCAGTGGGCCACAAGGATGGAGGGCGCGCCCTACCCCCTGGGCACGACCCCTATCTTGTGGGCCCCATGTGGGTCCCCTCCACTTATTCCAGCACCCATCCACTTCGTCTTCCTCCACAAAGAATCACCCCGTAGCTCAAACCCGTGTTCTTGCTCATTTTGCTGCTATTTTCGATATCCTTGCTCAAAGCTCCATTCACAAAACTGTTTTGGGGGATTGTTCTTTGGTATGTGACTCCTCCAATGGTCCAAATAGTTTTTGTTCTAGTCCTTATTTATTGCAAAATTTTGCGGCTGTGGTGGCCCTGTTCTTGAGCTTGCAGGTCAAATTTATATGGTCCAAAGTAGTTTTGATGCATGATATAGTCTCTAGGCACTTGTAGGAGTAGTTGCTATCAATCTTGTTGAGTTTGGTTCACTTTTATTTCGAGTCACTAAAAATTTCAGAAATTTTCAGAGGAAGAAAATGATGAGGAGATTGTTGAGAGGCTCCTCGAGCCAGGGTTCGAAGGAAAAAAGAAAATAAAGAGAGGGAAAAGCCCAAGTACAACCTTCCTCGCACCACGTAGGTTCGGCCGTGTGAATGGCCAAGTGATGCATTCTTGGAGGCGGCCCTAATTTATGAGGATTTCTATTACTTGGCCGAGAATGCAGGCACCACCGACTTCTTCCATGACTAGTGTGATCAGTATCTCCTAATCACTAATACTTTCGTGCAAAATTTTCATTTTCATGCTAGGAGATCACCACCCGCGGTAGAATTTTATTTATATGATGAGCATAAGGAGATGACGCTTTATGATTTTTGTGAGGTTTACAAATTACCTTTTGAGGGCAGCATCGAGGACCACGTCCTAGTGACGTGGAAGATTTTATTAATGAAGTTACCATAGGGGAAAAATAAAGGTGTCGGAAGCAATAATGTCTAGTTTACATTTTTCCTGCTCTGCACTACTACTCTTTATTTGCTGGTAGATGTTTAATTGGTCACGGTGACAATGGAGGCCTTAGTGCTCCTAACCTCGCCATTTTGTGCCATGCTTTACTTCGTGATAGAACTTTCAGTTTAGGCGCTATGGTTGCTAAATAGTTGAGTTTGAACCATACGAAGGGTCCCATTTTCGGAGGTATCTTCACCTCCCGCCTTTCTAGACGCTTCGAGATACCCATTAGGAACGATGAAAAAGAGGAGAAGTTGCTACCCACTATATACTTAGATTATGAAATCATGGTAGCACATAAGTTTATTCGCTATGATAAGGAAAAGAGACTCATTTATAACCTGGTATTTAGTGAGGATACTTTTTAGATTATTACCTTGCATGCACCTACTTTGTTCGATATTCATTCAAGCAGGTACTTCGTTTTGCCCGCGGACATTCACGCATACTAGGAGGGGACACGATCCCCAGATCCTGAGCCAGAGCCATCCCCTAATCCTTATCAGGAGTCTATTTACCAGTGGGAGCCGCAGGAGCTCGCTAACTAGTGGAACCCCCAGGATCCTCCTTAGTACACCGGAGAGGGCTACTTTGATCCATGGGCCTAGACTGACTTAGGCCAAAAGCCTAAGCTTGGGGGAGTACGTATTTCTCACCGACATTACATTCATGTTCGCACACTCATTCTAGTAGTCGGTGTTCATACTTTTTCATTGTATTATCCATGCTTGTTTCTTTCCTTGCTTTCTTCTTGCTTGTTTGAAAAACTTTGAGAAAAACCAAAAAAAATTAGTTGTAGCTTCTAGCTACTTTAATTTTCATGTTTGCTTAGTAGTAGTATTAAAAGGAAAACCCAAAAAGATTTCTCATTCTTCTTTCGTTTGTTGGGAGCTCTCCCGTGTAAATAGTTTTTCTCATTCTTGTTTCATTTTCTTCAGAAAAACAAAAACTCTAAAAACATTTCAGTCTGTTTCTTTGAAATTCTTTTCTTTTCTTTGGGGGTCGAGACGAGAAGACCATGATGAAAACGATGAGTGGCTCTCATATGCATTATTGTTGATCTAACAAAGAGCCCATATTACCTTGTCTTCTCTTTTGAATAAATGTTTGCAGATTCTAGCTTAGTCCAATGCACGTGCACTATTATTATTATTCACACTGTTTGGTCGTGCAAGTGAAAGGCAATAATGACGATATATGATGAAATGATTGAGATGAGGAAAAGCTAGTACGAACTCGACCTATCTTGTTTTTGTAAATATGATTAGTTCATCATTCCTGATTCAGCCTATTATGAATGAAACATGTTTACAATGAAAATTAGAGATTATAGTTATTCATGCCATGCTTAATTAGCTAGGAGTTTATAATGGTTTACCTTGCGTGCCAACATGCTATTGAAATGGTTGTGATGTAGTATGATAGGATGGTATCCTCCTTTGAATGATTCGAGTGACTTGACTTGGCACATGTTCACACATGTAGTTCAAACAAAATCAACATAGCCTCCACGATATTTATGTTCATGGTGATTTATATCCTACTCATGCTTGCACTCAGTGTTGGTTAATCTCAATGCATTTTATGACTGTTGTCGCTCTCTAGTTGGTCGTTCCCCAGTCTTTTTCTAGCCTTCACATGTACTAAGCGGGAATTCTGATGGTACATCCACTTCCATAAACCCCAAAGTTGTTCCATATGAGTGCATCATACCTACCTATATGCGGTATTTACCTGCTGTTCCAAGTAAATTTGCATGTGCCAAACTCTAAACCTTCAAATGAAATTTTTTTTGTATGCCCGAATCGCTCATGTAGCAACTAGAGTTGTCTATATCTTCCATGCTAGGTGGGTTATTCTCACAATGAGTGGACTCTGCTCATCATTCATGAGAAAATGGCTAGTAATTAGGATGCCAAGTCACATGCTCAAATAAAATCAAAAATATAAATGCAAACAAAACTCCCCCAGGATTGTTGTTAGTTGGACGGTACCCGTTGCTTCGGACCAGCCGTGGAATGTGCTTGTTGGTGGTGGGGGAGTATAAGCTTTACCATTTTGTTTGGGAACCGCCTATAATATATGTAGCATGGAAGACACCGAGATCTCTTGGTTGTTATGTTGACAATGAAAGCATGCTGCTCAAAATATTATTTATCTTTGTTTCAAAAACTCGAGCTCTGGCACCGCTGCAAATCCCTGCTTCCCTCTGCGAAGGGCCTATCTATTTACTTTTATGTTGACTCATCATCCTCTTATAAAAAACACTAGTTAGAGAGCACCACTGTCATTTGTATGCGTTTTCATTAATTGATATTGAGTATGACTGTGACTGGATCTCTTTTGCCATGAATTACAATGTCTAGTCAGTCCTTGATCTTCAGGGGTGCTCTGCATTTATGTTTTGCGGTCTCAGAAAGGGCTAGCGAGATACCATCTTGTTATATCATATCATGATTTTTTTTGAGAAAGTGTTGTCATCCGAGATTTATTATTATTACTCGCTAGTTGATTATGCCATTGATATGAGTAAACGCGAGACCTAAATGTTATTGTGAATATGGTTAGTTCATAATCTTTGCTGAAAACTTGAATGTTGGCTTTACATATTTGCAACAACAAGATCATGCAGAGTTTGTAAAAGTTTTTCTTTATCACTTTCAGTTTATCAACTGAATTGCTTGAGGACAAGCAATGGGTTAAGCTTGGGGGAGTTGATACGTCTCCATTGTATCTACTTTTCCAAACTCTTTTGCCCTTGTTTTGAACTCTAATTTGCATGATTTGAATGGAACTAACCCGGACTGAGGCTGTTTTCAGCAGAATTGCCATGGTCTTATTTTTGTGCCGAAATAAAAGTTCTCGAAATGACCTGAAACTTCAAGGGGATAATTTTTGGAACAAATAAAAAATACTGGCGAAAGAATCAACCAAAGGGGACCGACACCCTGTCCACAAGGGTGGAGGGCGCGCCCACCCCCTGGGACGCGCCCTCTGGTCTTGTGGGCCCCTTGGACCTCCACCGACCTCAACTCCAACTCCATACATTCAAATTTGGGGAGAAAAAAATCAGAGAGAAGGATTTGTCGCGTTTTATGATAGGGAGCCGCCGCCTCCTCCTGTTCTTCCTCGGGAGGGCGGATCCGGAGTCTGTTTTGGCTCCGGAAAGGGGAAATCATCGCCGTCGTCATCATCAACCATCCTCCATCACCAATTTCATGATACTCACCGCCATGCGTGAGTAATCCCATCATAGGCTTGCTGGACGGTGATGGGTTGGATGAGATTTACCATGTAATCGAGTTAGTTTTGTTAGGGTTTGATCCCTAGTATCCATTATGTTCTAAGATTGATGTTGCTATTACTTTGCTATGCTTAATGCTTGTCACTAGGTCCCGAGTGCCATGATTTCAGATCTGAACCTATTATGTTTTCATCAACATATGTGTGTTCTTGATCCCATCTTGCAAGTTATAGTCACCTACTACGTGTTATGATCCGGCAACCCCGGACTGACAATAGTCGGGTGTCAGTGCAATAGACACTGGGTCTGTTGCCCAGACTATGCACAGGCACGAGGACAAGTTCACAACAAAATGATGAACTCAAGCAAGATGTATCGACTCCCTCAAAGGATTCAAGTAAGATCAAGATGTCCAAGACCGAAGGGGCAAGATACCGCCAAGGGAAAAACCTCCCCTGCCAGGCAGGCGAGCCTGGCGGAGACAAGGTTTTCCCTGGAAGCGAGTCTCCCCCGAGTCGTCCTAGCAGGCTTGCCGGGACTAGCGAAGGCAACCACTTCACCACACCACCTCACCACAATGTACATCGTCGATCAGTGCAGTGTCAAGCTCCAAGGTGACTAAGTGGCTGCTATATGCCACATGGCATCCACCTCCTGCAAAAAATACCTACAAGCGACACCCATCCTGCGGCATGTCAAGCAAGGAGGCGCCAAGCTGGCGAAATGGCCCGGAAGAGCATGTCAGGCAAGCTGTGATGATACATTGAGCGTTGCATTTAATGCGCTCTGTCAGCCTGTAGAGTTAGGTACGGTAGCACTGTTCGCTATCTAATCAGTACATAATGCCACTGTGGTGAATCCTTGATCAATAAAAGGAGGCCCATGGCAACCATAGAAAGGATTCAAACCCTGTACACTCGTATGTGCATAGACGTTCTCGTCCCAGGGCAACCCCGCCGGGCAAGAGCGCTGCATTTTCAACCACCATCCACCATCAGTCCACCAAAGCAGGAGTAGGGTTTTACGCCTCATGGCGGCCCGAACCTGGGTAAAAACTGCTCGTGTGAGCTCTGCCATGCTGCTTCGCGCTCCTCTGCTCTTTGTGCAATGTGCCATCCCCCGTCAAACCAGAAAGGGGCTCGCAGCCCCATAGCTGGCCCCATGACATCTTTGGCACACCAGGTAGGGGTATGACTTGCACGAACCCGAAAGTGTGAGAAGCGCGTCATCTTCATTGCCGTTTTCATCGTCGGCGGCTCCATCAACTATGGCGCCCAATAAGAAACCCGGTGCTGCAGCTCCCCGTCCACCTCAAAGGCTCCGTGAGGGAGTTCTGGACTAGGGGGTGTCCGGATAACCGAACTATCATCATTGGCCGGACTCCAAGACTATGAAGATACAAGATGGAAGACTTTGTCCCGTGTCTGGATGGGACTTTCCTTGGCGTGGAAGGCAAGCTTGGCGATACGGATATGTAGATCTCCTACCATTGTAACCGACTCTGTGTAATCCTAGCCCTCTCCGGTGTCTATATAAACCGGAGGGTTTTAGTCCGTAGGACGAACAACAATCATACCATAGGCTAGCTTCTAGGGTTTAGCCTCCTTGATCTCATGGTAGATCTACTCTTGTACTACCCATATCATCAATATTAATCAAGCAGGAGTAGGGTTTTACCTCCACCGAGAGGGCCCGAACCTGGGTAAAAACATCGTGTCCCTTGTCTCCTGTTACCATCCGCCTAGACGCACAGTTTGGGACCCCATACCTGAGATCCGCCGATTTTGACACCGACATTGGTGCTTTCATTGAGAGTTCCTCTATGCCATCGCAATCAGGAAGGATGCCTCGTCCCGTCTTTAAAGATGGTACCGTTGTTAAAGGAGCTTTGGCCATCGCCAAACTATCCGCTAGGTGGTTTTCTTATGACCGCTGCTCACCGCCACCGAGGATGACCTCTCGGGTCATCAAAAGCTATCTTCACGTCGGCTCGGAACTCGCCGAGCAGCTAGATCCGATGGAGCTCTCCTCCGTAAACGAGCTCTTGGATCGCATCGCCACCCTGGGAGTCGCTACAGACTACAATCAGCTTGGGCCTAAAACCGATCTGAGAGAGATCAACTCTCCCCAGGCTACCCACCACGTTGCTGTGGTGGAGGAACAGCACGGCGATTCTTCTTCTACATTAAGGACAAGCTATGTCCGAATTCCCGACCCCTCCATGCCGGATTCCCAAGGAGGGACGGACGACAATCAAGCACTGAACCTAAAGTCATGCAGCGGGCCAGATTCGTTGGACAACATCCAACAACCCAAGCTTCCAAGTTCGGAAACTTTTCGGCCCTTGAGTCTTAGATTGGATGGGGTTCCAAATTTAATTCCACCCTCCCACCCAAACTTAAGCGATCTATCCCGAATCCGGCAAGAGCCCGCCGAAACAGTACACTATTACTGGGCCAGATTCCTCCTGGTTATGGGTAGGATAAAGGACTGCCGTGAGGAAAGCGCAATCTCAATCTTCTGCAATAATTGCATGGACAAGGGAATCATGAACGCCATAGGTCGTCGTGAAATTACACGCTTCGCCGACCTGGCGTCCATAGTACGAAAGTACTGTGTGATGGAGAGTGCCTGGAAAATTGAAACCAAATTTTGGGACAATCCGGCTTCGAACACAACCCTAGTCCGAAATAAAAGGGTGCATCATCAAACACCCGGGTTAAAAACCAAAAAGCAAAAAAAACCCTAAAGGGCACGGAACCGTACTGGAGGGATGGCTCAGTGGACCCTGCAAAATCCATAGTACAGAGGGCGCCACTCCATCACATAGCCTTCGAGCATGTTGGATACTACGGCAGGTGGCCAAAAGTGGCGAAGAGCTTCTAGCCCCAGAGAACCAGCCCGGCAGTACCAGTACGGTATTAACAGTCTTTGAGACTTTCGCATCAAATAATATGCGGAAACGAACACTCCGCAGCCTCGCCGAAGTCTACCAAGTAGCAACAATAAATCCATGGAGCGACACGGCTATTACCTTTAATGCCAGTGATGAACCTAAATTCAACAGCCCGAGCACCAAAGAAGATTGGTCCTCATCCAATAGTGGACGGCTTCGCTTACTAAGGTACTCATGGATGGCGGCAGCGGATTAAACCTCATCTACGAGGAAACCCTTCGAAAAATGGAAGTAGACTGGAGCCGCATTGAGCGAAGCAACACAACCTTCAGAGGAATAATCCCTAGCCGGGAAGCATGCTGCACAAGAAAAATCACACTGGATGTAGTATTCAGATTGCCGGACAACTACAGGTCCGAGGAGATCATGTTCCATGTGGCCCCTTTCAGCAGCGGATATCACGCTTTATTAGGACGAGAGGCATTCACAATTTTTCAAGCTATACCCCATTACGTGTACATGAAGCTCAAAATGCCCGGGCCCAACGGAATCATCACCCTGGCCAGCGATCCGGACGTAGCGCTCCGTGCCGAAAATAAGACAGCCGCACTAGCCCTAGAGGCGTTATCTGAAGCCCTAGCGGCCGAAGAAATCACAGCGCTACGCTCTACGGTGAACAGGGATGACGTGATACTTGACAAAAGATCCAAGTCCACCTCTTTTAAACCAGCGGACGAAATAGTCAAATTCCAAGTCCATCCAACGGACCCTATAAAGGCGGCATCCATTGGGGCACAATTAAACCCTGATGTAGACGCCGCACTACGAGAATTCTTATGCGAAAATTGGAACATTTTTGCCTGGCACCCTTCAGACATGCCAGGAATCCCACGCCGGCTGGCAAAGCACAGCCTAAATATCCTAAAAGGATTCAAGCCAGTCAAACAGGCGCTTCGGCGATTTTCCGAACCCGAAAGACAGGCAATGGGAGAGTAGCTAGCCAAACTATTAGAAGCCGGATTCATAAGAGATATAAAACATCCGGACTAGCTATCAAACCTGGTAATGGTATCAAAGAAGGACAAATCCTGGCGCCTGTGTGTCTATTTCAAGGACCTTAACAAGGCTCGTCCAAAGGATCCCTTCCCCCTTCCCCGCATCGACCAAATTATCGACGTTACCGCAGGGCACGATTCATTGTGATTCCTCGACGCATACTCCTACTACCATCAAATCAAGATGTCAGAGCCAGACCAAGCCGCAAGAGCATTCATTACTCCATACGGACCATTCTGCTTCAACACAATGCCCTTCGGGCTCAAAAACGCCGGCGCAACATATCAGCGCATGATTCAGACATGTCTGGCAAACCAGATCGGCAAAATAGTGGAGGCATACGTAGATAATGTGGTCGTCAAATCCAAACACGTCGAAACTCTAGTAGACGACCTGAGGATCACATTCGACAATCTCCGAGCATATGACATTAAGCTCAACCCGGAAAAATGCGTTTTCGGCGTACCAGCCGGAAAGCTCTTGGGCTTCATTGTACCCGGTAGAGGAATTGAAGCAAACCCAGCCAATATACAAGCTCTGTCGCAATTGGATATCCCAAAAGACCTCAAGCAAATACAAAAATTGACTGGATGCATGGCGGCTCTAAGTCGCTTCATCTCCCATTTAGGAGAAAAGGCATTACCCCTTTATCGCCTCCTCCGGCGCACTGAACACTTCGAGTGGACGGATGCCGCCACGGCCGGACTCGAAGAAATAAAGGCCATATTGGCAACAACCGTCTCGGCCGCGCCTAACTTGGGCGAACCAATGCTATTATATATCGCGCAACACATCAAGTTGTAAGCGCGGTGCTCGTTAATCGAACGAGAAACGGACGGACACAAATTCCTCTTCAAAACCAAGGTACTATGTATCCACCGTCCTAACTCCATGCAAGTCCCGTATCCACATTATCAAAAGATAGCGTACGTAGTGTTCATGGCATCCCGGAAGCTGCGACACTACTTTCAAGAGTGTTCGATAACAGTAGCCTCCGAAGAACCTCTTAATGACATTATAAACAACGGCGACGCGACCGGCAGGATTGCAAAATGGGCCATCGAGCTCCTACCATTCGACATAACCTATAAACCACGGTGAGCTATCAAGTCGCAAGTTTTGCCGACTTCATCGCTGAATGGACTGAAGCCGAACTCCCTAAAGAGTACGGCGCATACTCTAATTGGATCATGCACTTCGACGGCTCCAAAATGTTGGCCGGCCTGGGGCTGGCGTCGTCCTGACGTCCCCAACCGGAGACACAGTCCAATACGTACTCCAGATAATGTACACGGACTCCAACAACGCAGCCGAATACGAGGCCCTTCTACATGGCCTCCGTATGGCGGTCTCCATGGGCATTAAACGCCTAGAGGTGCAAGGGGATTCAAACCTCGTGATATCCCAAATAAATGGAGACTTCGACGCCAAGGATCCGAAAAAGGCAGCTTACCGTAACGCCGTTCTGAAAATGTCAGCTCGGTTTGAAGGGCTCGAATTTCACCATATAGCCCGAGATAATAATCAAGCGGCGGACGTGTTGGCACGCATCGGCGCAAAGCGCGACGCTGTCCCTCCCAACATCTTCCTGGAACGGCTTTTCAAGCCATCCGTACTATGAGAAGGGGAGTCCGGAAACAACAATCCGGACCCAACCGCACCGCCCGACACCGCACACTCTGACACAATCGGTGGTTCTGCCAATGAAATAACACCTTCAGCCCACGAAATAATGGCAGTCATTGCCCCGTGGACCGAGCCATTCCTAGCATACTTAACTAGGCAGGAACTTCCCGAGGACCAAAACGAGGCCTCCTGCATAGTACATCTAAAGGCTATAAGGTCCATGAGGGAGAGCTCTATAAGAAAAGCACAACCGGAGTCCTTCAAAGGTGTATCTTCGAAGAGGAAGGGCGAAATCTTCTGGCTGAAATTCATGCCGGACTCGGTGGGCACCACGCCGCAGCCCGGGCCCTTGTAAGCAAGGCCTTCTGTACAGGATTTTATTGACCAACGGCCCGGGCAGACGCTCAGGATTTAGTCCAACGATGCGTCGGTTGCCATTTCTTTGCTAATCAAAGCCACATGCCTCCCACCGCCCTGAAAACTATACCCATCACCGCCGTCATGTCCGGGGCTTGACATGGTTGGACCCTTTAAAGGAGGAACCCACAAGCAAAAATACCTATTGGTCATGGTGGATAAATTCACCAAATGGATAGAGGCCAAGCCAGTTAAGACGGCCAAATCCGGACCCGTGATAGACTTCATATCGGGTAGTACACGTTACGGGCCCCCACAAAGATCATCAGTGATAACAGCATGAACTTCACAGCCGACGAGGTCAAACTCTGGTGCAAAAACATGGGCATCAAGCTCGACTACGCTTCAGTCTATCACCCTCAAACTAACGGTCAAGTTGAACGGGCAAATGGTCTAATCATGAGCGGCATCAAACCCAGACTAGTGCGGTCCCTTAAGGAATCTAACATGCACTGTGTAGAGGAGCTTGACTCCGTACTCTGGGGGCTGCGGACCACGCCGAACCGCACTACCGGATTCACACCATTTTTATGGTATACGGCGCAGAGGCAGTTTTGCCCTGCGACATAATTCATGACTCACCTCGCGTGCGCATGTACGAAGAAAGAGAAGCCGAGCTAGATCGGCAGGACAGTTTGGATGCCTTAGAGAAGGAGCGTGACGTGGGAAAAGCCCGCTCCGCATTCTATCAACAGCAGGCTCAAAGATATCAAAGCAGAGAAGTACAGGCCAAAACTTACAATGTTGGCGAACTAGTTCTGCGCCTGCCGGACAAGAAAAAGGACAAACTCAAGCCCAAATGGGAAGGTCCCTTCATCATCGACCAAGTCCTGACCGGCGGAGCGTACCGTCTGCGAAACGCGTCGGATAACCGACTCGAGCCAAATCCATGGAACGCAGCCCATCTCCGAAAATTCTACGCCTAGCACCGAACTGTGAGTTCGTCTCCCTCCCCCGTCTATATCTTATACTTTAACTGTCTTTTATTTTCCTCCCTCCTTTTTTTCTCATGGGCCTTCGATGGCTCGACTGCGCGTTGTTCGCACACACTTGACGTGCTACTCGCATTCATTATACCTGGGGGCTTCTTTAACAGAAGCTTATTTGTACGGGCTTTATACCCAACACATGTGTCACACTTCCGCATGTACCTTTTATTCACCATTATATGCATCGATATGACTTAAGTTTAGGCCAAGCTGGGTTGCCTGGCTCCTGTGCTTACCCCTACGTTCCCGATTGTTCGGCTAGGAGGTAAAGGGAGCACCTCTGCGATTATTATCGCTGGTCACCGGATGTGTACCTCAGACTGGGTGAAGCCGAAAGCTAGCATTCTTAAGGGAATATTCGGTCAATGAATTGAAAGATGATTTCTTACCTATTTATTTATCTGCCCCCAGATGCTTTCCTGCTTTTTTTTTTGCAGTCTAGACATGCACTTTAGGGCATGCCTCCCAGGGAAAGGAACCCCTAACGGAACTATTCTCCCTGGAAGATATTTCTTACTAACCATGTAATATAACATAACTAGTTGGGCACTTGTCTGATAAAGCACTAATGACCCCTATGCCTGGTCTCCATGCATGCCCCGGTTTTTTACATAACCGTGAGGGTATTTGGACACACTACAGACTGTCGGGTCCCGAGGTTGAAGCGAAAAGGTCCGCAATGACAAACGATCTACAGTCCGGCTAGAAGGCATTTTTCATGTCATTTCAAATTACATAGTCAAGCTGACTGATGGTATTCCTCTTCGATACCATCTAATAAACTGTCTAGTTTACAGTCCCGCTGTGAATACTTTGCGGCCAACTCTACTTGGTCGTACACTAAGCTCACAGGGATCTCCTTCCCATCGGGCCCCACAGGTCCGACCTTGGCCATTTGGTTTGGGTCAGCCTTCGCATACCGTGTCTTCACCATGGCCCAGGCCTCCCTGGCGCCTTGACGGCAGGCCGATATCTTCCACAACCGGAAGTGCCGCCGTGCTCCCTGAAGCTTCTCCGCAAGCTCTCCAAGACCTTCGGTGTAACGCCCCGAGACCGACGCTCCAGAAGACTTCCAGCTACTTCGAGTTTCGTCGTGTGATTTGTTTTGTTCATTGCATCATTTGCATTGCATCATGTCATCATCCGCATTGCATCACCATGTTTTCAAAACTTGCATCCGTCCCGGTCTCTTAGTTCTCTCCGTTGTCCGTTCTGAGACCAACCACACTTGCACGCGCCCGTGGCACGTCCGAAATATATTTTATAAGTGGCATAAAAATGTTCTCGGAATGGGTTGCAACTTGTCGTGCGGTCTTATTATAGTGTAGACAGGCCGCCTGCCAAGTTTCATCGCATTCGAGTCCATTTGATAGCCCAACCGTTAAACCTACAACCGCAATATAGTCGGTTTAATCGTCGGACGTTTTCGGTATCCGGAAACCGTGCCGGGCTGCATCTCTCCCCTCTTCTCTCAGACCAACCCGCTCTTCACAATCCACCCGCCAATCTAACCCCTCTCGTCAGCCAAGCCCTCCTCGCGTCCAAAGTTGTCCCGACTCGAACCGTTTGTCGCTACCGTTGGGTCCGGATCATCCCTAACATCTTCAAAATATCTCCGCTTTCTTTTTGGACTCCCTAGCTATTTTATCCGCGATCGTCCGACACGATCGTAGGGATGAAATAGCCCCTAACCAAAATCCAAAGTTTTATATATCAGGCCAACCCTAAATCTTAGGGATCTGTCTCGTCCTCCCACCAGCCCGCCACTCCACTGCCTTCCTCGGGATCCCTCCCGGACCAACCAACCAGCGCCTCCCGTGGTCTCCTCCTCGTTTTCCCCATCGATCCAATCCCCTAGCACCACCGCCATCTTCCCCTCGTCTTCAGCGCCGGGCCAAGCAGCGCTCACCACCCACTCTCCCTCAATTCCACCACCGCAGCCGCGCCTCCCGCTTCCTCCTCGATCCAGATCAAGAGGAGATCGGCCCTGCCGTCGCCTCGAAAGATTTCTCCTCGCGGTGCTTCCCGCTAGCAGCAAAGCAGCCACCAGAGCCATCCCGTCGCCTCTACCCTTCCTCCCTTCCTCTACTTCCCTCGTTCCTCACCTTTCTTCCTCTGCTAACAGATCGAGCCATGGCACCGCCCAGTTTCCACCGACGCCATGGATGGGCGCACCATTGGCGAAGCTCCCACCGCCGGATCTCGCCATGCCCTCGTCGAAGAACACCGTCGTGCGCTGGTTCCGCTGTCGTCCTTCTTCCCGCAGAGCTCCCTGCCTCGCCTCGCCTGGGAATCGCCCGCGAGCTCCTCGCTTCAACCCTGCCGGGCGAAAATGGATCCGGCCTCACCGGATCCGCCCGGATCCGGCTGGGCCCCTCCCCGCCTCGCCTCGGCCTTCGCCGGCCACCTCTGCCAGCGGCGCCGCCGTTGCCACTGCTCCCTGCTGCTGTTTGCTGACCTTCAGAAGCGATGCAGCAGCAACTCGAGCCGCTCGCCCCTCTGCTTCGCTCGCTGGACCGCCAAGTCCCACAGCAGGCCCACTTCCACCTCCCCAAGCCGACCGGGCCTTGGCCCAGGGTGAGCAGCCCCACCCCCCTCTCCTGTGCACTTGTGGGCTGACCAGTTTCGGTCCTTGTATTTTTTTTTCCTGCGCTACGAATTTTGCTATTTATCCGGTGAATTACAGTTTTGCAGAAAACCCCCTAAGCCTCATGCATTTAATATCTCACAAACCGTGCATCGGATTAAAATGATTTTAACATGTAAAATGCTTAGAATTTCATCTAGTTTAATAATATGCCATTTTCATCCATGTTTAAAATGTTTAAAATGCTGTTTGTGTTAATTTGCATATATGCCATGCTAAAATGATTTATTTCATAACTAATTAACCGTAACTCCGAATTTAATAAACTTTATATGTATATGGGGTAGAATTTTGCCTAGTTTAACATGGTGCACTCATCTTGCATGTTTAACAACTCTAAAATGTGTTTAGGGCAGAACAGTACCAAACCTAATATATGCATATGAGGAGTTTCCGGACTTGTTGTTTGTTTTTCCCGGCCTCATTTAAACTTGCCTAGTTAGGTAGTTTTGTTATGCTTCACCCCTTGCCATGTTAATCAACATTTAACATTGTTGTGTACCATAACGAGAGCAAACCTAATAATTCATGTGGTGTTCCGTCAATATGCAACTCGTTGCATATTGAGCTCCACTTAACTTGTAGTATTGTTTGTGCATGTTGCCATGCCATGCTTCATTAAACCGGACATGCATCATACTTGGTTGTGCATCATGCCATGAATATGCGATGGTTGTTTACTATGTTGTTTGCTTCTTTCCGGGTTGCCTCTCTCGTTAGCTTCGGTTTCGTTCCGGAGTTGCGAGGATCCGTTCGACTTCGTCCGTTTGTCTTCTTCATGGACTCGTTCTTCTTCCTTGCGGGATTTCGCAAGATGACCGCTACCCGGATCTCATTACTATCATTGCTATGCTAGTTGCCTCGTTCTTTCGCTATGCTGCGCCACCTATTACCTGTTTGTCCAGCCATCCCATATTGCCATGAACCTCTAACCTTTGACACCATTCCTAGCAAACCGTTGTTTGGCTATGTTACCGCTTTGCTCAGCCCTTCTTATAGCGTTGCTAGTTGCAGGTAAGTTGAAGATTTCTCCATGGCGGACAGGGGTTTATGTTGGGATATCACAATATCTCTTATATTATTAATGCACCTATATACTTGGTAAAGGGTGGAAGGCTCGGCCTTATGCCTGGTGTTTTGTTCCACTCTTGCCGCCCTAGTTTCCGCCATACCGGTGTTATGTTCCCGGATTTTGCGCCCCTTACGCTGTCGGGTGATTTATGGGACCCCTTGACAGTTCGCTTTGAATAAAACTTGTCCAAGAAGGCCCAACATTGCCTTTTACCATTTGCCTCACCACCACCTACTTTTCCCTTGGGAGTCGCTCTCGAGGGTCATCTTTTATAGCCCCCCCGGCCGTGCTTGTCTAAGCGTTGGTCCAAACTAGAGCACCGTATGGGACCATCCCTTGGCAACTTGGGTTACGCCGGTTCTCAGACGCTTCGCTTATCCGGTGTTGCCACGAGAACGAGATATGTGCAGCTCCTATCGGGATGTCGGCGATCGGGCGGCTTTGCTGGTCTTGTTTTACCATTGTCGAAATGTCTTGATGTACCGGATACCGAGTCGATCGGAGTGTCTCGGTGAAGGTCTATTCCTTCGATGATCGCGAGAGCTTGTCATGGGCTGTTGGGACACCCTGCAGGTATAAACTTTCGAGAGCCGTGCCCGCGTTATGTGGCGATGGGAATTTGTTAATGTCCGTTGTAGACAACTTGACACTTGATCCGAATTAAAACGCATCAACCGAGTGTGTAGTCGTGATGGTCTCTTCTCGGCGGAGTCCGGAAGTGAACACGGTTTCGTGTTATGATTGACGAAGTAGGTGTTCGTGATCACCTCTTGATCATTGCTAGCTTCTCGACTGCTCCGCTTGTTTCTCTTCTCGCTCTTATTTGCGCTGGTTAGCCACCATACTTGCTTAGTCGCCGCTGCAGCCTCACCACTTTACCCTTCCTTTCCCTTTAAGCTTTGCTAGTCTTGATACCCATGGTAATGGGATTGCCGAGTCCTCGTGGCTCACCGTGATACTTCCAAAACCAGTTTGCAGGTGCCTATGTTACCGAAAGCAGTGACGAATCAAGCTCAAGGAGGAGCTCGATGAAGATCTTGCCCTTTGTGTTGTTTCGTTCTAGTTGATCAAGAGTGGAGCCCAGCTAGGGGTCGATCGTGGACCTTTTGTCGATTTGGGGTTCTTCTTTTATTTTGGTTCCGTAGTCGGGCCTTGATTGTATCTGGATGATGTAATGCTTTATTCATGTAATTGTGTGAAGTGGCGAGTGTAAGCCAACTATGTATCTTTTCCCCTTATGTATTACTTGGGTTGTGTGAAGATTACCTCACTTGCGACATTGCTTTCAATGCGGTTATGCCTCTAAGTCGTGCTTCGACACGTGGGAGATATAGCCGCATCGAGGGCGCTATGTTGGTAATCGAGCCTTCCCGACCTTAGAGCCCCCACCGCTTGATCGCTTTTAGTGGCCGAGTTGTGTCTAGAAAAATATTTTGAGTCATTTAGGATTATATATATCGGAGAGTTAGGAATTTTTTTACTCCCAGTCCCTCGACCTTCCGGTGAGGTATCCCGACGAGAGTTTTGACTCTTCTCTCTCAAATTTCACTAAATTTTTTTTAGGATCACGCTGGTATCTTAGAATCGTTCGATGGTTTTATGATGACAACATTGTCTTGGTGCCTCCCGACATTTAGGGGTTGTGGCAAGTGTCCCGGGAGTTGAGCTCCGAGGTGTTGTCGCCATAATTTTATCGCTGCAGTTCGAATACCCGAGTTTAGTACCGACATCGAAAATCTCTTTTATGCGCTTGTTGGTGAGATAACCCGCTAACCCAAAGATCGAGGTGAGTACGGAGTATTGCCATGACTTGTATAACGGATGCTTTTCAAGGTTGAGGTAGACGATTTCCAAGGTTTCTTGGTTATGTGTTGACGGATGGATACAAATGGATGTAGGGATTGTTAGTTTGTGTGAGATATATTGCTCCTCTGATCCCCAACACCAGATTGCATAACCGTAAAGTTTCGGAGTTTATAGGTGGGAATTCAAGTAGCTCTTAGGATATCTTTCCGACGGATGTATGATATGAAATTGGGGTTCGACGCCTAGTGGTCCGCCTATTCACGGTTGGTTTTACAGTGGTCTCGTTGTGTCTTAAAGAGTCCTTGGCTATGCCGACTCGGGGAAAAGATACATAGTTGGCTTACACTCGCCACTTCACACAATTACATGAATAAAGCATTACATCATCCAGATACAATCAAGGCCCGACTACGGAACCAAAATAAAAGAAGAACCCCAAATGCATAAAAGGTCCACGATCGACCCCCAACCGGGCTCCACTATCGATCAACTAGAACGAAACAACACAAAGGGCAAGATCTTCATCGAGCTCCTCCTTGAGCTTGATTGCGCCACCGCCGGTAACATAGGCACCGCAAACTGGTTTTGAAGTATCCGTGAGCCACGAGGACTCAGAATCCCATTACCATGGGTATCAAGACTAGCAAAGCTTAAAGGGAAAGGAAGGGGTAAAGTGGTGAGGCTGCAGCAGCGACTAAGCAAGTATGGTGGCTAACCAACGCAAATAAGAGCGAGAAGAGAAACAAGCGGAACGGTCGAGAAGCTAGCAATGATCAAGAGGTGATCCTGAACACCTACTTACGTCAATCATAACACGTAAACCGTGTTCACTTCCTGACTCACGAGAAGAGACCATCACGGCTACACACTCGGTTGATGCGCTTTAATTCGGATCAAGTGTCAAGTTGTCTACAACCGACATTAACAAATTCCCATCTGCCACATAACCGCGGGCACGGCTCTCGAAAGTTTATACCTGCAGGGTGTCCTAACTTAGCCCATGACAAGCTCTCGCGATCATCGGCGAATAGACCTTCACCCGAGACACTCCGATCGACTCGTATCCCGACATCAAGACATTTCGACAATGGTAAAACAAGACCAGCAAAGCCGCCGATGCGCCGACATCCCGATAGGAGCTGCACATATCTCGCTCGTGGCAACACCGATAAGCGAAGCGACAGAACCGACGAACCCAAGTTGCTAAGGGATGGTCCCAAGACGGTGCTCTAGTTTGGACCAACGCTAGACAAGCACCGCCCGGGGGCTATAAAAGATGACCTCGAGAGAGCGACTCCCAAGGAAAAGTAGGTGGTGGTGAGGCAAATGGTAAAAGGCAATGTTGGGCCTTGCTGGACAAGTTTTATTCAAAGCGAACTGTCAAGGGGTCCCATAAATCACCCGACCGCTGTAAGGGACGCAAAATCCGGGAACATAACACCGGTATGACGGAAACTAGGGCGGCAAGAGGAACAAAACACTGCATAAGGCCGAGCCTTCCACCCTTTACCAAGTATATAGGTGCATTAATAATATAAGAGATATTGTGATATCCCAACATAAACCCCGTCCGCCATGGAGAAATCTTCAACTTCACCGCAACTAGCAACGCTTATAAGAAGGGCTGAGCAAAGCGGTAACATAGCCAAACAACGGTTTGCTAGGAATGGTGTCAAAGGTTAGAGGTTCATGGCAATATGGGATGGCTGGACAAACAGTAATAGGTGGCGCAAGATAGCGAAAGAACGAGGCAACTAGCATAGCAATGATAGTAATGAGATCCGTAGAAGCGGTCATCTTGCCTCGAAATCCCGCAAGGAAGAAGAACGAGTCCATGAAGAAGACAAACGGACGAAGTCGAACGGATCCTCGCAACTCCTAAACTAAACCGGTTAACGAGAGAGGCAACCCGGAAAGAAGCAAACAACATAGTAAACAACCATCGATATTCATGGCATGATGCACAACCAAGTATGATGCATGTCCGTTTAATGAAGCATGGCATGGCAACATGCACAAACAATACTACAAGTTATGGAGCTCAATATGCAACGAGTTGCATATTGACGAACACCACATGAATTATTAGGTTTGCTCGTTATGGTACACAACAATGTTAAATGTTGATTAACATGGCAAGGGGTGAAGCATAACAAAACTACCTAACTAGGCAAGTTTAAATGAGGCCGAAAAACAAACAACAAGTCCTAAACTCCTCATATGCATATATTAGGTTTGGTACTGTTCTGCCCTAAACACAATTTTAGAGTTGTTAAACATGCAAGATGAGTGCACCATGTTAAACTAGGCAAAATTCTACCCCATATACATATAAAGTTTATTAAATTCGGAGTTACGGTTAATTAGTTATGAAATAAATCATTTTAGCATGGCATATATGAAAATTAACACAAACAGCATTTTAAACATTTTAAACATGGATGAAAATGGCATATTATTAAACTAGATGAAATTCTAAGCATTTTACATGTTAAAATCATTTTAATCCGATGCACGGTTTGTGAGATATTAAATGCATGAGGCTTAGGGGGTTTTCTGCAAAACTGTAATTCACCGGATAAATAGCAAAATTCGTAGCGCAGGAAAAAAAAAATACAAGGACCGAAACTGGTCAGCCCACAAGTGCACAGGAGAGGGGGGTGGGGCTGCTCACCCTGGGCCAAGGCCCGGTCGGCTTGGGGAGGTGGAAGGGCTCATTGTGGGACTTGGCGGTCCAAATGAGCGCAGCAGAGGGCGAAGCGGCTGAGTTGTCGCCAGACGCTTCAAGGTCAAGAACAAAGAAGCAGGGAGCAAGTGGCAACGGCGGCGGCCACTGGCAGAGGTGGCCGGGCGCGGCCGAGGCGAGGCGGGAGGGGCCCACTGATCCGGGCGGATCCGTGAGGCCGGATCCATTTTCGCGGCAGCAGGTTCGGGAAGCGAGGGAGCTCCGGGGCGGGGCAGCTTCCTCGCGAGGCGAGGCAGGAGCTCTCAAGCCAAGGGAAGAAGGACGACGGCGAAGCGGAACCAGCGCACGACGGTGTTCTCCGACGAGGGCATGGCCAGATCCGGCGGGGGGAGCTCGCCAATGGTGCGCCCATCCATGGCGCTTGGAGAGCCTGAGCGTGCCATGGCTCGATCTGTCAAAGCAGAGGAAGAAAGGTGAGGAACGAGGGAAGTAGAGGAAGGAGGAAGGGTAGGGGCGACGGGATGGCTCGGTGGCTGCCTGCTAAGCGGGAAGCACCGCGAGGAGAAATGCTCGGGCGACGGCTTGGGGCCGATCTCCTCTTGATCTGGATCGAGGAGGAAGCGGGAGGCGCGGCTGCGGTGGTGGAATTGAGGGAGAGTGGGTGGTGAGCGCTGCTTGGCCCGGCGCTGAAGACGAGGGGAAGATGGCGGTGGTGCTAGGGGATTGGATCGATGGGGAAAACGAGGAGGAGACCACGGGAGGCGCTGGTTGGTTGGTCCGGGAGGGATCCCGAGGAAGACAGGTGGAGTGGCGGCGCGGCTGGGAGGACGAGACAGATCCCTAAGATTTAGGGTTGGCCTGATATATAAAGCACTGGATTTTGGTTAGGGGCTATTTCATCCCTACGATCGTAATCGGACGATCGCGGATAAAATAGCTAGGGAGTCCAAAAGAGAAAACGGAGATATTTTGAAGATGTTAGGGGATGATCCGGACCCAACGGTAGCGACAAACCGGTTCGAGTCCGGGACAACTTTCGGACGCGCGCGAGGAGGGCTGCGGGCTGACGAGAGGGGTTAGATTGGCCGGGCGGATTGTGAAGAGCGGGTTGGTCTGAGAGAAGAGGGGAGAGATGCAGCCCGGCACGGTTTCCGGATACCGAAAACGTCCGACGATTAAACCGACTATATTGCGGTTGTAGGTTTAACGGTTGGGCTATCAAATGGACTCTGAATGCGATGAAACTTGGCAGGCGGCCTGTCTACACTATAATAAGACCGCACGACAAGTTGCAACCCATTCCGAGAACATTTTTATGCCACTTATAAAATATATTTCGGACGTGCCACGGGCGCGTGCAAGTGTGGTTGGTCTCAGAACGGACAACGGAGAGAACTAAGAGACCGGGACGGATGCAAGTTTTGAAAACATGGTGATGCAATGCGGATGATGACATGATGCAATGCAAATGATGCAATGAACAAAACAAATCACACGATTTAAACTCAAGTAGCCGGAAGTCTTCGAGCGCCGGTCTCGGGCGTTACATTCGGCAGGGACATGGAAGGCCACAAGGCTCGGCGACTACTCATCACCGCCGAACTCATTCGCAGCAGCAGAGCTCGAAGTAGGTCACCCGCTGAACCGGCATTTCTCCGCAGACGCACTGTGAGCATGCCTACAGACATATTTCTGTCAATCGACTTCCTCGCCGAACTCTTCTTTTCAAAGAGTTTGCTCAAGCACTTACTATAAATGCCGCGACGAAGCCGCCTATTCTCCTTCACGGAATCAGACAGCTGGGCCCGAACATCTTTTAGTTCCTCGCCCAGCTGGGTGTTGGCATCTTAGAGTTTATTCCTCTCTTGCTGCACCCTCGTAAGCACCTTCTCGCCGGCCTTCAGCTGGTGCAGTAGCTGTTGCTTGTCCGGATCTAGTCCGGCGCCATCTGCAATATCATTGTCAGACTTGTACACACGCCGCACTTCACAAACTACTTATATTTCGAAGTATATATTACCAGAGGGGGTCCCTGTGGCTCCCCCTGCGGCGGCTAGTGCGACCTCAAGTTGGGCCTTGCACTCTTCAAGCTCCTAGGACAGGTGGGTATTCTCCTCTGTCAGATCCTGCATAACAAATGATCCTTAAATCAGTCATTCTAACTATTTTAAGTCTCGGGGGCTACTGGCATATATATCTGTCACAAATTCCTCACCCGTATGTCTTTCACGCATCGCCTCGTGGCTCGCTAGACCATCTTGAGCAGCACGGAGGTGCGCATCTCCCGAATTAAAGGCATTTAACGCCTCCGGGGAAAAGCATGCGTCACGAAGAACTGTCCGACGCCGCCTGTGATTCATGGCGCTGTCCACCTCAGATCTGGTGGTGGACAACCTGTCGGCGTCCTCCATTGGAGGAGCACGCGACGCGTGCCTTGCGTTCGCCTCCCCCTCCGGACCTGGCGTTGGAATCTGGCCGGCGGAGGCTTGATTGGCAATCTCTCCGGACACAGTCCGGCGAGCGCTCTTTCTCCTAAAAAACCATGAGCGTTAATATGCCGTCCAGGAATCTTTCCAGAGAACATGGTGGCGCGCCATACCGCTGCGGCGACGTCTCGATTCGCGCCGCACTTCTTTTCCATCTGCTGGGCCGAGCTGCCCCTTGTTGGCCAGCCGCCGCGGGTTCGGCTTCCCGCCTCGAAGGCACCTCCTGCGGAACACCATTGGTATACGGTGGTCAGATATAAGCATGGATGAGTAATGGTATCAAGACTCCGGTCACAGTTACCTGGGAAGCCGGAGATATTCTGGGGTAGTCGGTCGTAATGGCGACCAAAGCATTGTCAATGCTAAGTTGGTGGAACACCCCATCGATCAGCTCCACCTTTATGTCCGGATCCTCTTCGGAGGCCGGATCGAGGGATCGTCCCAGATCCTCGGGTTGTGGAGCCAGGCTGTGGATATCCTCTACGGCCCGACGCAGTTCCTGTGTCAAAATCTCAGAGTGAGACACTTAAACTTTGGGAATATGGATCGGATAGACAAACGTCCGCTTACCCAGCTCCGAGGGTTGTTCATGGAAAATCCATTCAATGGACTATCACGGAGGAAGTCCTCCTTCTCCCCTTTGTACAGGCCGGATAGGATCTTCACCAGATCGGCGACCGATCCCGGCCCCTTGCGGCCATGGCGGGTGGCATCGTCCTCCCTGTTGAAATCCCACATGGGGTGGCCCCTATACTGGAGCGGCTGCACCCCTCGCATAATGCATGTGGCCATGACCCCAATCATGGTCAATCCGAAATGAGCCAATAACCTTATTCTTCCCATCAGATATTGGACGTCCCTATCATTCTCCCGTTGAGGGCTCCACGGGCGCCAACTCAGGCGTTTCTTCAGAGGAGCGTTGCTGAACTCTGGGAGGCCGATCCGAACTGGGTCTGGTAGCGGGGTGTCTTCCATATAAAACCATGCCAAAGGCCAGTCTTCGGACGCCTTCTTCGGGGTTCCAGATAGATATCCGGTCCCAGCGATGCGCCATAGTTCGGCTCCGCCCACTTGATATATTGACCCCTCATGAGAACGGGGTACGAGGCAAAATAATCTCTTCCATAGCGCAAAATGAGCCTCGACACCCAAGAACAGCTCGCAAAGGGCCACGAAGCCCGCGATGTGCAGGATGGAGGCACGCGTAAGGTGGTGAAGCTGGAGCCCATAGAACTCCAGGAGCCCCCAGAGAAACGGATGTACGGGAAATCCGAGTACCCTTATTAGATAAGGGACGAAGCATACCCGCTCTCCTTTGGAGGGATTGGGGATGCTCTCTGCCTGCTTTCTGCCCTTGTAAGTGGCAAGTTTGGCTCGAACCGGAACCATAAAGGCTGGGGGAAGAAATCCCTCGGTTTGGAGCATCACTAGCTCACTATGCGGGACTAAGCATCTCCCCAATCTCCTGGCTGAGGGCTGGGAGCGCGAGAGGAGGAGCTGCGTCGACTGTCCATGATGGGATGGATTTTTGGTCAGAGGCGCTCCGATGAATACACGCGGAAGGGGGATGGTGTGATTCGGATCTAGATCCTCGCCTCTCTTTATAGGCAGCTCATTCGCATAGCTAGGGGGTAAAATGTAAAAATACCCTGGCCTTTCGCATTCGTATGACACGTGGAAGATGGCCATTATTGGACGTGGAAGCCGAGGAGCGCAGCATTTATAAGAAGCCGGACACCATTCGGCGAGTACATGGAATTTGGAGAAGAACCCGCTTTGCAATGCCGAAGACAACATGCGCGCTAGACTTATCGTCATTGAAGCCTGGTTCGGGGGCTATTGAGGGAGTCCTGGACTACGAGGTGTCCGGATAGCCGAACTATCATCATTGGCCGGACTCCAAGACTATGAAGATACAAGATGGAAGACTTCGTCCCGTATCTGGATGGGACTTTCCTTGGCGTGGAAGGCAAGCTTGGCGATACGGATATGTAGATCTCCTACCATTGTAACCGACTCTGTGTAACCCTAGCCCTCTCCGGTGTCTATATAAACCAGAGGGTTTTAGTCCGTAGGACAAACAACAATCATACCATAGGCTAGCTTCTAGGGTTTAGCCTCCTTGATCTCGTGGTAGATCTACTCTTGTACTACCCATATAATCAATATTAATCAAGCAGGAGTAGGGTTTTACCTCCACCGAGAGGGCCCGAACCTGGGTAAAAACATCATGTCCCTTGTCTCCTGTTACCATCCACCTAGACGCACAGTTCGGGACCCCCTACCCGAGATCCGCCGGTTTTGACACCGACACTCCGCCACCCGTGACTGCCAACGTCACGGGAAATGAGGAGGCGCGTGAAGATGCGGGCGTCACAGAAGGCGTGGCCGATGCAGGATACGTTTTGCCACCACCATCACCGTGGCCGAGGCAGAAGCAAGAGGTGCCGGGGAAGGACATCATCAACAAGATCCTGACGGCCACGCCCCTCGAGGTATGGGTGGGGGAATTACTTTGCCTGCACTCACTCTCCTCGCCGTTGGGCATAGCCGCGATGGTGGCGCTCATTCTGAGGCGAATTGCAACCCTCCTACTGCCCCCGCCATGGGTACGTCTACGAGGCACGCCCCGACTCCAGAACAAGCCAACTTAGCTGCTGCGCCCGACGAAGCCACCGGCCCTCAAGCATCCCTGCTGTGTGACCAGGCTATCCAAGCGGCTGGCTCATGACAGCAAGGACGTGACGCGGCCGCCATCTGCACCATCAGGAGTCGAGCGATGCAGCGGTCTCCATCATCTTCACCCATGCCAAGCACCTCCTCCTAGGCCATGGCGCGGGCCTAGTTGCTATTGAGGTTCCCTACGACGACTGATCAGATGGATGAATGGAGAGCTACCATTTAGAGTCTTATTGGCTTCGCTGAGGCCGGGGCTCATAGCAAGCTGGCCCGCCTCGGCCTCCCTAGGAGGCGGCACCGGCTCGTACATCTGGCCGCATGGAAGGGGCCGCTCCCACAGTGCAGTACCCTCCTTGGTAGGTTGTGCGGGAGCCATGCATCCAAGAAGCCGACGACGTCTCCATGGATTCCTCTGATCCTCGAGCACGACAAGGACCACGGCGAGCCCCAGAGGATGGGCGGAGGGAAGCCGCGCGCGCTGTCATCATGCGGCGCCACGATGACCACCACCAACCCAGCGGGTGTGACGGTCCAACATGGACGAGCTCATGCCCGGGGATGGAGGGTATCTACCTTTCAAGGTCGGATGCCCTGCCTTCACCCGCGAGCTACAGCAAGTCCGTTGGCCATCCACTTGCACGTTCAAGCTAGAGATACTTGAGAAGTATGATGGGAGACTGAACCCGACAGAGTTCTTGAGCATCTACACCATCGTTGTTCAGGCTGCCGGAGGAAGAGATGAGAAGGTATTCACCAATTAGTTCCCTTTGTCACTTAAGTCTATTGTGAGGTCTTGGTTGATGCACTTGATGGATAAATCTATCTTGTCCTGGGCTGACCTATGCCATGAGTTCATTGGCGCCTTTATGGGAGGCCATTAAGAACCAGGGCGGCCCAGTGATTTGCAGCTCCTCCAGTAAAAAGAAGGAGTAACTCTGCGGAAGTACTTGCAAAGGTTCAATAGAGTTCACGGGAATATCCCGGATATCCACTCGGTAGCTGTGATAGCTACCTTTCAGTCTAATGTGCGCAACCAAAGTATATGTTCCAAGATGAATGTCAAGCTGCCCAAGACTGTGAAGGAGCTATACACCTTGGTGGACAAGTGTGCTCGGGTGGAGGAAGGGAGGAAGCTTACTGGAGAGGAGGATTGCGTTAACATCGACTTAGAAGATGACGGCAAGACCACTAGCCAGAAGAAGAAGAATAAGAAGCACAACAAGAAGCGCAAGGATAAAGAAGTGATGACTATTGAGGGATTGGGCACATCTAGTACCGGCAAGAAGGCAAAAGCCGAAGCCCCCGACAAGGAAGTTGCCAACTGCCGGGAGGCCCCGACTGCCGAGAAGGCTAGGAAGAGTGATGGGCCATATTTCAAGATCCATCGACCAAGGGCCATGATCTCCAAGAGTGTCAACAAGTTGAGCATCTCATCAAGAAGTAGAGGGTTGAGTATGAGAAGCGATATAAGGAAAGAGGTCAGAACGATACTGGCGGTAAGGGCCGGGGCGGTGAAGCAAATCGCCCTGGCAAGGCTCCTAGGAACCAAGGGAACCCCGCCAGGGGCAGAGAGAAAGAGGATTGTGATGTTGGGAGTGATGAAGGGGATGAAGAGGAAACCAGTGAGCAGGAATTCCAAAAGGCCACCGACGGTGCGTTGACGGGGGTGCATGTTTGCACTCCCCTCACTGCCAACTTAAATAGTGGGCACGTGAGGTCAATGTCGTGGAGCCAGTGGCAACTTCACGGAAACCACTCAACTAGTCACCCATGCCCATCGTCTTTGATGAGAAGGATCATCCTGACTGCACCACTGTTGTAGGGTGCCTGCCGTTGTTGGTCTCCCCAACGATCCGCAACCTCAAGGTCACAAAGATGTTGGTTGATGGCGGGGCTGGGTTGAATATGATCTCCCCACATGTTCTCAGCAAGCTCCAGATAGCAGAGGAAGAGCTTAAGGCTACTGGCACATTTCAAGGAGTTAATCCCGACAAGAGCCGTCGTGAGGGAAAGATCACGTTGCCAGTAACGTTTGGGGGTGAGTTGAACTACCGGACTGAGAAGATTGTGTTTGATGTGGTCGACCTCCCCCTGTCGTATAATGAAATCCTTGGGCGCCCTACCATGGACAAGTTCATGGCGGCATCCCACTATGCCTACAACACCTTGAAAATGCCAGGCCCAATGGGCGTCATTTCCATTCCATCAGATAAGAAAGATGCGATGATATGCATGGACAAGATGTATCGGGACACTGTTGCGGCAGAGGCCGCCGAAGCAGCGGTTCACGCCAAGGAAAGTAAGGGAAAGAAGAAGGATTTTAGGGACTCCGACAAGGAATCTAGGAAGCATGTCCCTACCGAGTGCACGACACCCGTTGATGACGTGTCGGAGCGTTCCAACAGCAAGAGGGAAAAGGCTGCTGCACCCCATGTGAAGAAGGACCCGGCAGGGCTAGCTGGCATTGATGGTACCTTTACTATCAGTGCCACCCTTGATGACAAATAGGAAAGCGCGCTAGTTGCCTTCCTACGGGCGAATATCGATGTGTTTCCCGACAACCATCTAATATCCCCGGTGTTCCCAGGGAGGTAATCGAGCACCACCTTGCTGTGTGCCCACTTGCCTGACCCGTCAAGCAGAAGGTGCGGAAGCAGGCCTTGGAGCGGCAGCAGTTCATTGCTGAAGAGATTAAGAAGCTTGAGGCGGCTGGTTTGGTTAGAGGGGTACTGCATCCAATGTGGTTGGCAAACACAGTAGCTGTGTGCAAGGCTAATGGGAAGTGGAGGCTTTGCATTGACTTCACAGACCTCAACAAGGCTTGCCCAAAGGATCCATTTCCCTTGCCGCGCATCGACCAGACTGTGGATTCCACTTCAGGCTGTGATTTGCTTTCTTTCTTGGATGAGTACTTTGGATATCATCAGATCTTCATGTCCAAGGAAGATGAGGAGAAGACCTCCTTCATCACCTTATGCGGTACGTACTGATTCGCATGCCTTTTGGATTGAAAAGTGTCGGGTCTACTTTTGCAAGGGCAGTCCAAATTGGTTTTGATCCACAGTTGCACAGAAACATTGAGGCTTATATGGATGATATTGTGGTCAAGACCAAGGACAAATCCACCCTCATCCAGGATTTGGAAGAGCCATTTGCTAATCTGCGTAAGATCAACTTGAAGCTAAACCTGGAGAAGTGTGTGTTTGGCGTCCCTTTCGGCAAGCTTCTTGGTTTCTTTGTGTCCCACTAATACGTCTCCAACGTATCTATAATTTCTGATTGTTCCATTCTGTTATATTATCATTCTTGGATGTTTTACAATCATTTTATAGTAATTTTATATCATTTTTTGGTACTAACCTATTGACATAGTGCCCAAAGATTGCTTGTGTTTTCGCATGTTTTTACATTGCAGGAAATCAATACCAAACGGAGTCCAAATGCAGCAAAACTTTTTGTGGATTTTTTGGGCCAGAAGACATCCAGTGGGCCAGGAACTCATCTGAGGGGAGCTCCGAGGGGAGCACAACCCACCAGGGCGCGTCTGGGGCCCCAGGCGCGCCCCGGTGGGTTGTGCCCTCCTCGTTGGCCTCCCGCACCGCCTCTTTACTCCATAAATACCCCAATATTCCAGAAACCCTAGGGGAATCGACGAAAATCAATTCCAGCCGTCGTAGAGTCCAGAACCACCAGATCCAATCTAGACACCATCACAGAGGGATTCATCATGTCCATTGGTGCCTCTCCGATGATGCGTGAGTAGTTCTTTGTAGACCTACGGGTCCGTAGTTAGTAGCTAGATGGCTTCCTCTCTCTCTTTTGATTATCAATACAATGGTCTCTTGGAGATCCATATGATGTAAGTCTTTTTGCGATGTGTTTATTGGGATCCGATGAACTTCGAGTTTATGATCAGATCTATGTTTTTATCCATGAAAGTTATTTGAGTCTTCTTTGATCTCTTATATGCATGATTGCTTATAGCCTCGTATTTCTTCTCCGATTTTGGGTTTTGTTTGGCCAACTTGATCTATTTATCTTGCAATGGGAAGAGGTGCTTTGTGATGGGTTCGATCTTACGGTGCTTGATCCCAGTGACAGAAAGGGAAACGACACGTATGTATTGTTGCTATGAAGGATAACAAGATGGGGTCTATTTCTACATAAATAGATTTTGTCTACATCATGTCATCGTTCTTATTGCATTGCTCTGTTTCTCCATGAACTTAATACACTAGATGCATGCTGGATAGCGGTCGATGTCTGGAGTAATAGTAGTAGATGCAGGCAGGAGTCGGTCTACTAATCTTGGACGTGATGCCTATGTAATGATCATTTCCTGGATATCGTCATGATTATTTGAAGTTCTATCAATTGCCCAACAGTAATTGTTCTCCCACTGTTTGTTATTTTTCTCGAGAGAAGCCAATGGTGAAACCTACGCCCCCGTGAGTCTCTTCTCATCATATTTGCCTTTGCGATCTAGTTTCCTTTGCATCTATTTTCAAATCTATTAAACCAAAAATGCAAAAATACCTTGCTGCAATTTTGTCGGATGTTGGGTTCCGGCAGACCCTTAAGGTTCGAACTCTGGGGTGCGCACGAAGATCTTCCCCCTACCTATCCGCGTCTGATCGCCTCACGAGAATCTAAGCTAAACGATGAACAACTCAAGAGACACAAGATTTATACTAGTTCGGGCCACCGTTGCGGTGTAATACTCTACTCCAGTGTGTGGTGTGGTGGATTGCCTCAGGGGCGGATGATGAACAGTACAAGGGAAGAACAGCCTTGTGAGAGGTGTTCTTGTGGTGGTGGTTTCCTTGAGAAGGATTCGATCCCCACCTCCTACTATGGTGGCTATCTCTATTTATAGAGGCCCTGGTCCTCTTCCCAAATAATGAGCGGGAAGGGCGCCAACAATGGCCATTTTGAAGGGGAACATCTAGTACAAGTTATCCTGACTAAAGTTGGTCTTCGGCTGCCAAAGGCACTGGTGATGACGCTATCTTGGGCTCCACGGTGACCTCCATCCTGCCGCTTTGCTGGTCTTGGTCTCGTTGCACTGAAATGGTAACCTTTGCCTGATGCCTCGGTACTCCACGCCTGTGCTTGCACCCTTTGCACCAAAGAGGAAACAAGGACACTGCCCAGGCCAGCGCCCGCCCGGCGCCCGCCTGGTCTTGATCGTCACGGCTTGCATCACGAGCACCTCGCGAGGTACCCTTTCCTTGATCTCTCCGCCTCCTCGCGAGCCTACCTGGCGAGGCCGCTCCTGTGGAAGCCTTGCATCGTCCGCCCCGTGAGGCTTGGCCCCTCGCGAGGGTCTTGAGTCTTGCGTTGATGAAGATGGGCCGTACTGGGCCACCACTCGAGCCACGCTGCAGGCCGCAGGCAGGCAAGTCTGGGAACCCCCATTCCCAGAACGCCGACAGTAGCTCCCGAGCCAAGGCGCGCTCGGACTTGGCTTAGAAGAGAAGCGAAGGGGCAAGTGCGGAGCGCCGCGGGCCCCATCAGCCTGCGGCCTTGGGTGCCGTGTGGCGGTTGATTGGACATGGGCGCCTCTGCTTCCCCACGCTGCCTCGGCAACTACCCGACTGACAAAAAGGCTGGCCTGGGGTTAGCCTTACTTTCATTACTCTCATCCGCCTTGCTTCAAATCCCCTTTCTTGCTCTTCGCCCTCCTGCTTCCGAAATCTCCAGATTCACCGCAGCCTTTCTCCTCCGGCGAGCAATGGCACCCCGCAAGACCGCGGCCGGGGCTCCATTGGCCTGGTACTCGCCGGCTCTGGGTTCTCCCAACATGTTGGAGAAGAATCTCGCCCTCACGCGCCCGATGGCGGCGGCGCAGAGCAACGAGATGGGGGAGACCGCACTCCGGCCTGGTACCGCCCGACCGGAGGACAAGGGGAGCACCTTCTACCCCCTATTCATGAGCGCCGTCATCGCTGGTCTGGTGCCCCCTTTCTCTGAGTTCTTCCTTGCCATCCTTCGCCAATACCAGTTGCATGCTCTGCATATCCACCCCAACTCCGTTCTCCTCCTGTCGATCTTCGCCTACTACTGTGAGGCGCACGTCGAGGTGATGCCCTTAGTGGCCTTGCTGCGCCACTTTTTCTCCCTCTGGGTCACTGGCGCCAATATCTCAGCGTGCGCGAGCTTTGTCGCGTACTCCAAGTCCAACGCCATCTCAAAGGCCGGGAAGAGGGCCGATGGCTTCCGGAGCAAGTGGGTCATGGTGGACGCCAGGTGCAACAACCCCCTGCTGGAGCTGCCCACAGAGCAGCCCGAGGCCGTTGAGGCGTGGTCCCGCGCGAAGCTCGATGACCGGCGGGTGAAGCTGGTGCTGGAGAAGATGAACGCTGACCTGAGGCCAGGCAATCTGAGGGCGGCGAAACTGACCGGGGCCTCGCTCTTGAGGGAGTTCCTGTCGCACCGGGTGGCCCCTCTTCAGGCGCACTCGCGCCCACTGTGGAGGCTCGAGGATGCGGACGTCGTCCTCCGCCTGAGCTCGGATGCCCTGAATGATGAGGATCTGACCGCAACCCTCCGCTTCTTGGTCGGGGAGGACGTGGCAGGCCCTAAGGATGCTCCGGTCCCCTTGTTCCTTCGCGATGACTGGGAGCGGGTGGTGGACACCTTGCCCACCTTCGACGGGGTCGGTCTGGTGCCAGCAGAGGCCCCTGAGGGCCAGGCGGCGTTGGCGATGGTGGACTTGTCCTCTGATGACTCCGGCGGGGGAGAGGAGGAAGACGACAAAGAGCATGAGGAGCGTGACTCGGAGGCAACCTCCGAGGGGACGGGGGAGACTTCCCCCTGGCACAGGTCCAGCGCCCTCCATTCCATGCCTGATGACAATGAAGCCGGTGCTAGGCGAGGGGGGGAGGACCCGCCCTTGGTCTCGAAGAAGAACAGGTCTGGGCTGATCTCCCGAGGGTCTACCCCAGCCCTCGCATCGGCCAAAGCCAGCTCTAGCCCTTCAGGTGCACCTTCCTATGCGGCTAGGCCTCCCGAGGCTGAGCACCACAAGAGGCTTTCGGGCTTCAAGCTTGGCCGGAGTCTGTGGGATCCCGCGGTAGT
Source organism: Aegilops speltoides (assembly GCA_021437245.1). Classification (NCBI taxonomy): domain Eukaryota; kingdom Viridiplantae; phylum Streptophyta; class Magnoliopsida; order Poales; family Poaceae; genus Aegilops; species Aegilops speltoides. The sequence continues at coordinate 263,507,623 of CM038141.1, forward strand.
CAACCAGTAAGTACTCGAACTCCGCCTTGCTCATGTCTTTCGCCGTCGAGGCCTGACATCTTTCATTGGGTAGGCTGCTACCTGCGGCGAAGCGGCTGAAGGGAGACGCGGCGACCCCGCCTGGAACAGGCTCATCAGCCGTGGCCGCGTCTTCACTCGCAGGGAAGGGAGGCAGCGGAGCCTGCACACCCCCTGCCCGATCATCCTCGCGAGGCCAGCGGGGACGCTCCGGCGAGGAGTCTGCCCCCGTGACCCCGCTGACTTTGGAGGCGTCTATGCTTGATGCTGTCGCCGAAGTTGCCAAGGCTCAGGAGGTCCCTGCCTCTCAAGCTGTGATCATGCTGCCGTCTTCTCCTCCTACTCTACCGGCTCCCGTATCCTCCGCCGCCTTGGACCGTGCCACCGATGAGCTGAGTCGGCTGCGGGAGGATCTCCGGAGCGCGGACCCCCACCTGGTGGCCGGGTGCCTGGAGTTGGTGTCCGGCTGGGTTCGCTCTGATGCCTCCGTCTGAGCGGCGCTGAGCCAGGCTGTGACGGATTCCGACTAGGGGAAGCTAACCACTTCCCAGGCCATGGCCGCTCGCGACGCGGCGTTGAAGGATGCTTCAACTGTCAAGGACCACTACAAGACGTTGGAGGGCGAGTTGCAAGGGCTGCGTGATGAGCTCGCCAAGGAGATTCGCGACCGCCAGGAGAAGGAGGAGGAGATGAAGGCTCGGGAGGCTGCTGTCAAGGACCGCGACGCCGAGCTCTCGGTCGACCGCGGCCAGCTGAAGACGCTGGAGCAGGCGCTGAAGATGGAGAGGGTTGAGCTGGATGCCAGGGCGGAGGTCTTGGCTGAGGACCACGCAAACTTCACGCGCTATGAGGAGAGGGCTCGCATGGCGCTGAAAATGATTTATGATGGGGGCCTAGAGAAACCGCTGGCTGGAGCCAAGGAAGGCCCCACTAAGCTGGTTCCCTTCTTCGTTGAGGCGCTTGAGGAGGTCGTGATTGGCATCGGCCCCATGGCCGAAGTTGAGGCTCGCGTCCTTTCCTCCGCAACGCTGACGCGGATCTCAGCCACGTCTACCTCCGCAACCCGGACGCCAACCTTGACGACCTGCTGGAGCCCATGGACGCCAAGTGCTCTGCCGCTGCTGCCGAGGCCGTCAAGGGTCGAGCGGAGGCCTTGCTGGCGAAGTTCCGCGCCTTCAACACCGCGCCCAAGCGAGGCGCTGCCGGCTCCGCGGCCCCGGGGGGTTGAGCTGACAAGCGCGACTCCACCACAAGCGGTGGCGTGGCCCATGGGTGATCTTCTCTTGGCCTTTTTCCTGCTTTGATTCCTGCAACATGCACCATGCCTCATGGAGGCGTTTAAATTTGTGTCTGGTATTGTCAGAACAATCTATGGTCTGTAATATTTGCTTCTGGATTTGCTAGATTTTGCGGTTTCCTTCCTATTTGCTTATGTTCTATGTCGGCAGGGCCCTGCCCCGCGCATACCTCAGCCGCCATTAGCCCCGACCGGATCACCAGGATAGGACTAAGGAGTGAGGGACTATGTGGCAAGTTAGGCTCCTGAGTCGCGATGCTCAGGAGTCCCCCTTGACGCGCAAACGACAAATAGGGAGGGGTGGAAGAGAGGATCTGTCATTCTGCATCGGCAGGGCCTGGCCCCGCGCATACCTCGACCGCCGTTAGCCTTTCGGAACTAAGGAGTGAGGGGCTATGTGACCAGTTAGGCTCTTGAGTTGCGATGCTCAGGAGTCCCCCTTGACGCTCAAACGGGTCTTCATACCTTGGCTCCGCTTGGGGAGGGGCGTGCGACGGCCAGGTCTGAGGGATCTGGCTGGGTGGCGTGTGCTCGGGCGTGGCCCGGGCGCAGCCCGGGCGCAGCCCCCGTGCCCAGCCCCCTCGCGCGGCGCTCCCGAGGGGAGGCATTGCGATGAGGACAGACACTGAGCTCTGGGCTCCCTGAGGTTGATACAGCCGTGGGCTGCCCTCGCTTGTTTATCACCAGCATGAGCATAGCGCCTCAGACATGTACGGGCATAGCCGCCCTCGGAGTGTCGCCGCCTAGCGCGAGCATGGTGCTTCCACTGGTACGTGGGAGGGGGGCTCCCCTCCGAGAGGAGCCCTCGAGGCATGTACAACCCCGCCCTGACACGTGGCCAGCACGGTAGGGGTAGGAGAGCTGTATCTGGGCACCCGTGAGCCAGCGCGGGACTCACGAGGCCCTACCTCGAGGCGGGTTGCGCCTGGCTCTGGGCCTTTGTCGGTGGTACATTCCTGCAAGATGGTTAAAATGCAAATGCTCTACGTCCTCAGGTCCCGGCCCTCGAGCTAGCTCAGCCGACGCTAGTATGCCAGGTCGCGATGCCGTGAGCAAGGCCAGGGGGTGAAGGCTGGAGAGCCAGTAAGAGCTCCTGAGTCGCGATGCTCAGGCGCCCCCCTTTTAACGTGCAAGCGCTTCACATGAGGGAGGAGAGGCCCGTGGTAGGCAGTGGACGATAATCATAAGTAGGTTAAGCATGAAGAAACAAATCAACTTGGATAGATGCAGAGAAAGGCACACGCCGCTGGGTCAGGCCCGAGCGGCTTTGGGATGATGCAGCCCGAGGGGCGCCCCCAACAAGGTAAGCTGAAGACATAAGCAAAACGGATACATGCCGCGGGGACAGACCCACGCGACCTGGGATTGATGCAGCCCTGAGGGCGCTCCCAGCTGAAACGAAACTTGAGAGAAGTCACCTGATACCATTGCAGAGCGAGTGTCGGAGTCGCTAATGGTGCGTGGTGAGGAAGCCGATCCTCACGAGCCCTCGGAGCTCCGAGCCTCGGGAGGCTCGGGTGGTCCGGACGGCTCGGCGAGATCCATCTCCATTTCCTCCAGCGCGTGGTGCTTGGCCACCTGAGCTTCCAGAATGCTTCTCATTAGGCGCTAGTGAGCAGCAGCCTTGTTCGGTAGGCCAAAGGGCATGCGAACATAGCTATGCAGTGGACCCTCGCAACACCCCACACGCGAAGGCCAGAAGCACTCTTGAGACGCGACTCGATTGAGCCCTGGGTAGTCGATGCTGACGCGCAGCCCGCCATCCTCGCCTGGATGAGGAGCTACGCTGGGCAGGCGGCGGTTGCCGCGCATGACTCTCGATTCCTGCAACTCCTGAGCGACCTTGGTGATGAACTCTTGAGGGTTGAGCCCTCCTTGTCTTACGCCTTCCTGAGGGAAATGTGCCGCGAAGCACGCCTCCAAGTGGTGCCAGAGCGCCTCCGTCGTGATCTTGGCAAAGTCAGTGGCTCCCCAGGAAAGAGCCCCCGAGCCTTGCCCGAGGAGGACGCCGGGCGCGCTTCCCTATGCGATGGAGGGTGGCGCCCCTTGGATGGGCGCAAATCCTGATGTGGCGCCTCTTGAGGTGCCTGCCTCCTGAGGCCTTGAGCCAGGTGATGTCTTCTTCTTCTTGGGAGCTGATTCAAGAAGGTTTCCACTCTTGCTGTCTGGATCCTCGATTGACGCGGCTTGGAAGGCGCACTCAAGAGAGCACACCGCATCCTTCTCTTCACAGAGGACCATGATGACTCCGCCCCTTCCTGGCATCTTGAGGACTTTGTAGCCATGGTGAGTTACTGCCATAAACTTGTCCAGGGCGGGATACCCGAGGATGGCATTGTATGGCAGGCGAATGTGGGCGACGTCGAAGTCAATGAGCTCGGTACGGTAGTTCTTGCGCTGCCCAAAGGTGACAGGGAGGCGGACCTGCCCTATCGAGACAGTGGAACCATCAGTGACTCCTGGGAAAGGCTTGGTTGGTTGAAGCTGATCGTATGGCACTTGGAGATTGTTGAACGTCTTGACGGATAGGACGTTGAGCCCTGCTCTGCCGTCAATGAGGGTCCTGGTAACTTGCACATTGCTGATGACTGGGGAACAGAGCATCGGAAGGACACCGGTTGTTGCCGCGCATTTGAGCTGATCCGCTGATCTGAATGTGATGGCGCATGCAGACCACCTGAGAGGGTACATGGCCTCAAGCTTGGGGAGGACTGCATTCACTTTGCGAGCAAACTGCTTGAAGATGCGCTGAGAGGCTGGGGCCTGGGCACCGCCCAAGATGCAAGCGATTGCACGCGGCTCCTGGAATCCCCAGCCCCCTCGTCCTGATGATGGTCGTCATTCCTTCTTGGTGGTGGTGGCAGAGGAGGAAGCCCTGCGTTGCCTTGTGGGTGATCCTCTCGAGGCTGATCCCTCCAAGCCCCCTTGCGAGGCTGGTCCTTCCAGCTGTCCTCGCGAGGCCGGTCACGCCACCCTTGGCGAGGGCCACGATCGTCCCATCGTCCTCCACCTCTTCCTTTACCTCGGCCGTAGTCCCGATTGTTGCACTCGGGGCGTCGACCGACACGGCCTTCTCGCACGGCCCTGAGCTCTTGGCATTCGTTGGTGTTGTGGGTATGGAGATCGTGGTACACACAGTACTGGCTGCCCTTAGACGACTCCGGCTGATCCCTGCCGCGCTTCATGTCCGGCTCTGCTGGGAACACAGCTGCTCCCTTGCGCTTCACATCCTTGGCCTTAGCTTTCTTCTCTTTTGGATCTGCAGCCAGGAGCTCGAGAAGGGAAAGGCGTCCCTCCTCAGCCCTTGCGCACTTGGTCACCAGGTTGAACAACTCCAATGACGTGCACATATCTTCGTGGATTGCTAGCTCCTCCTTCATCATGACGTCACGGACGCCATCAGTGAACGCCGAGATGATGGCCTCCTCGGTCACCTTGGGAATCTTGAGGCGAGCGTTGTTGAAGCGCTGGATGTACTTCTCCAAGGTCTCTCCAGGCTGCTGCTTGATTCGGCGCAGGTCACCCATGGCCGGCGGACGGTCGCGAGTGCCCTGAAAGTTGGCGATGAAGCGAGTGCGCATCTCGTCCCGGAGGAGATCGTGCTGAGGTAGGTTCAGAGCCAAAAGGGCACCGCCCTTGAGTGCCATGGGAAACCAGTTCGCCATGACCTTTTCGTCCCGCTGGCGGCTGATGCCCAGCTCGTAGAGCTGTAGGAACTTCGCGGGGTCGGCAGTGCCGTCGTAGCAAGGAGGCAGGTCAGGTTTGAACTTGCCTGGCCAGGCGACACTGCATAGCTCGGTGGTGAAGGCGCGACAGCCTGCAGTGGCCACTGGAGCTCTCTGCTGATGCGGGGCTTGCTCCTAGGGATTCCCGTTCGCCGCTGCCTGGAGCAGCGCGGGGTCTTGACGTGCTGGCGCAGGGATGCGGTCGTGGCACACCGGTGCCGGGAGCACGCGTGCACCTTCTTGGGGACGAGGGACTTCTTGGCAGCTCCTATCTTGTCGCGCGGGTGCTGGACGCGGTGGATCTCGTCCTGGGGCCGCGCGCCTTGGTGCCAGGGTGCCTTCTTGGGGAGGAGGTGGCGGAGGCGCCTCCTTATCTGCGCCACCTGTGCAAGACGGAGGGCGAGGCAACAAGAGGGACGGTGCAGGGGAGCCCCCTGCGGTGCTAACGAGCTTGGTGATGCGAGTGAGCCACTCCTCATAGAGGTCGTCGACAGGACAGTAGTGCAAAAGCTCACGCGCCAGGAGCAACGCAGCGTGCACGTCCGTGGGGGCGCGTCAGGCGTGGGACGACGAACCAGCTGGAGTCAGCGACAGGGTGGCGGTGCGGCCATCCCGCCGCATCGAAGGATGCAGCAACGAGGCCTGCTGCTCGTTCCCTGCCGGGCCGGTGGCGGCGTTGGCGGCAGGCGACGGGGAACAACGGGGCACCCGCCGACGGGAGCCGTCTGGGCGACGCGGGCGGCGAGAGCAGCTCGACGCTCGGCGTGAGCCTGACGAGTGTCAGCCATGGACACGGCGGGTGATCGAACGCGGAACAACAGAAGAAAGATTCCGGCGCACCCCTACCTAGCGCGCCAAATTTCAGATGTTGGGTTCCAGCAAACCCTTAAGGTTCGAACTCTGGGGTGCGCGCGAAGATCTCCCCCCTAGCTATCCGCGTCTGATCGCCTCACGAGAATCTAAGCTAAACAATGAACAACTCGAGGGACATAGGATTTATACTGGTTCGGGCCACTAGTGCGGTGTAATACCCTACTCCAGTGTGTGGTGTGGCGGATTGCCTCAGGGGCGGATGATGAACAGTACAAGGGAAGAACGACCTCGCGAGAGGTGTTCTTGTGGTGGTGGTTTCCTTGAGAAGGATTCGATCCCCCCTCCTACTATGGTGGCTATCTCTATTTATAGAGGCCCTGGTCCTCTTCCCAAATATTGAGCGGGAAGGGCGCCAACAATGGCAATTTTGAAGGGGAACATCTAGTACAAGTTATCCTAACTAAAGTTGGTCTTCGGCTGCCAAAGGCACTGGTGATGACACCGTCTTGGGCTCCACGGTGACCTCCATCCTGCCGCTCTGCTGGTCTTGGTCTCGTTGCACTAAAATGGTAACCTTTGCCTAATGCCTCGGTAGTCCATGCCAGTGCTTGCCCCCTTTGCACCAAAGAGGAAACAAGGACACTGTGCAGGCCGGCGCCCGCCTGGTCTCGATCGTCACGGCTTGCGTCACGAGCACCTCACGAGGTACCCTTGCCTTGATCTCTCCACCTCCTCGCGAGCCTGCCTGGCGAGGCCGCTCCTGAGGAAGCCTTGCGTCGTCCTCCCCGCGAGGGTTGGCCCCTCGCGAGGGTCTTGAGTCTCGCGATGATGAAGATGGGCCATACTGGGCCACCACTCGAGCCACGCCGCAGGCCGCAGGCAGGCAAGTCTGGGGACCTGCTACGTCTTGAGCTTGTGTTAGTTTTCCTTGAAGAGGAGAGGGTGATGCAAATATAGTAGCCTAAGTATTTCCTTCAGTTTTTGAGAACCAAGGTACCAATCCAGTAGGAGGCTCCTCAAAAGTCCCACGCACCTACACAACGAACAAAGAACTCGCAACCAATGCAATAAAGGGGTTGTCAATCCCTTCACGGCCACTTGCGAAAGTGAGATCTAATAAAGATAGTAAGATAAGATAAATATATTTATGGTATTTTCTAATATAGATGCAAAATTAAAGATGCAAATAAAAGTAGATTGGAAGCAAATATGATAAGAGATAGACCCGGGGGCCATAGGTTTCACTAGTGGCTTCTCTCAAGAAAGCATAAGTATTACGGTGGGTGAAAAAATTACTGTCGAGCAATTGATAGAAAAGCGAATAATTATGAGATTATCTAGGCATCATCATGTATATAGGCATCACGTCCGTAACAAGTAGACCGACTCCTGCCCGCATCTACTACTATTACTCCACACATCGACCGACTGCTGCCTACATCTAGAGTATTAAGTTCATAAGAACAGAGTAACGCATTAAGCAAGATGACATGATGTAGAGGGATAAACTCAAGCAATATGATATAAACCCCATCTTGTTATCCTCGATGGCAACAATACAATACGTGCCTTGCAACCCTTTCTGTCACTGGGTAAGGACACCACAAGATTGAACCCAAAGCTAAACACTTCTCCCATGGCAAGAAAGATCAATCTAGTAGGCCAAACCAAACTGATAATTCAAAGAGACTTGCAAAGATAACTCAATCATACATAAAAGAATTCAGAGAAGATTCAAATATTATTCATAGATAAACTTGATCATAAACCCGCAATTCATCGGATATCGACAAACACACCGCAAAAAGAGTTTACATCGAATAGATCTCCACAAGAGAGGGGGAGAACATTGTATTGAGATCCAGAAAGAGAGAAGAAGCCATCTAGCTAATAACTATGGACCCGTAGGTCTGTGGTAAACTACTCACAACTCATCGGAGGGGCAAGGATGTTGATGTAGAAGCCCTCCATGGTCGATTCCCCCTCCGGCAGAGTGCCGGCAAAGGCTCCAAGATGAGATCTCGCGGATACAGAAGGTTACGGTGGTGGAAATTGTGTTTCGTCTGCCCCCTAGATGTTTTCAGGGTACGTAGGCTTATATAGGAGGAAGAAGAACATCGGTGGACGCCCGAGGGGCCCACAAGACAGGGGGCGCGCCCTATAGGGGGGGGCGCCCTCCTATCTCGTGGGACCCTCGGCTGCTTCTTGACTTGCACTCCAAGTCCTCTGGATCACGTTCGTTCCAAAAATCACGCTCCCGAAGGTTTCATTCCGTTCGGACTCCGTTTGATATTCCTTTTCTTCGAAATACTGAAATAGGCAAAAAAAACAGCAATATGGGATGGGCCTCTGGTTAGTAGGTTAGTCCCAAAAATGATATAGATGTGTAAAATAAAGCCCATAAACATCCAAAAGGGGTAATATAATAGCATGGGACAATAAAAAATTATAGATACGTTGGAGACGTATCAATCATCCCCAAGCTTAATTCCTGTTCGTCCTCGAGTAGGTAAATGATAAGAAGAGAATTTTTGATGTGGAATGCTACCTAGCATAATTCTCAATGTAATTTTCTTTATTGTGGCATGAATGTTCAGATCCAAATGATTCAAAATAAAAGTTCATATTGATAAAAGAAATAGTAACACATCAAGCATACTAACCAAAGTAATCATGTCTTCTCAAAATAACATGGCAAAAGAAAGTTCATCCCTACAAAATCATATAGTTAGGCTATGCTTCATTTTCGTCACACAAAGATGTTCCCAACTTCTATACCCCCGATGACAAGCCAAGCAATTGTTTCATACTTAAATAATCTCAAACTTTTTCAACCTTCACGCAATACATTAGCCATGGATATAGCACTATGGGTGGAATAGAATATGATGATGGGGATTGTGTGGAGAAGACAAAAAAGGAGAAAGTCTCACATTGACAAGGAAAAACAACGGGTTATGGAGATGCCCATCAATTGATGTCAACATGAGGAGTAGGGATTGCAATTCAACGGATGCACTAGAGCTATAAATGAATGCTCAACAAAAGAAAACTAGTGGGTGTGCATCCAACTTACTTGCTCACGAAGACCTAGGGCATTTGAGGAAGCCCATCGTAGGAATATACAAGTCAAGTTCTATAATGAAAAATTCCCACTAGTATGAAAAAGACAACTTATGAGACTCACTATATGAAAAACATGGTGCTACTTTGAAGCACAATGTATGAGACTCACTACATGAAGAACAAGGTGCTACTTTGAAGCACAAGTGTGGAAAAAGAGATAGTAACATTGCCCTTTTTATTTATTTTATTTATTTTCTTTATTTTCTATTTATTTCTATTTCTTTTTTTTGTTTCTTTTTTTTGGCCTTTTTTTGGCCTTTCTTCTTTTTTTTTCTTTGGGAAATGCTCTAATAATGATGATCATCACACTTCTATTGATTACAACATATGAATTACAACTCGAAACTAGAACAAGATATGACTCTATATGAATGCCTCCGGCGGAGTACCGGGATGGTGCAATGAATCAAGAGTGACATGTATGAGAAGTAATGCATGGTGGCTTTGCCATAAATATGATGTCAACTACATGATCATGCAATGGCGATATGACAAAAGTAAAGTATGTCATGATGATGATGAACGGAACGGTGGAAAGTTGCATGACAATATATCTCGGAATGGCTAGGGAAATGCCATAATAGGTAGGTATGGTGGCTGTTTTGAGGAAGATATAAGGAGGTTTATGTGTGACAGAGCGTATTGTATCACGGGGTTTGGATGCACCGGCGAAGTTTGCACCAACTCTCAAGGTGAGAAAGGGCAATGCACGGTACTGAAGAGGCTAGCAATGGCAGAAAGGTAAAAGTGCATATAATCCATGGACTCAACATTAGTCAAAAGAACTCATATACTTATTGCAAAAATTTAGAAGTCATCAAAAATCAAGCACTACACGCATGCTCCTAGGGGGATAGATTGGTAGGAAAAGACCATCGCTCGTCCCCGACTGCCACTCATAAGGATGCACAAGCCAGGTACACTTCATGTTTCAAATTTGTTACACAACTTTCACCATATGTGCATGCTACGGGACTTGCTAACTTCAACACAAGCATTCTTTAAATTTATAATAACCCAACTAGCATGACTTTAATATCACTACCTCCATATCTCAAAACAATTATTAAGTATCAAATTGATCATAGCATCCAATTCACTTCCTATGATAGTTTTTATTATACCCAACTTCGATGCCTACCATTCTAGGACCAATTTTATAACCATAGCAAATACCATGCTGTTCTAGAAGACTCTTCAAAAAGATATAAGTGAAGCATGAGAGACTAGTAATTTCTACAAAAATAAGTCACCACCGTGCTCTAAAAGATATAAGTGAAGCACTAGAGCAAAAACTATCAAGCTCAAATGATATAAGTGAAGCACATAGAGTATTCTAGAAAATTATAATCAAATAGGCTTCTCCCAAAAGGTGTGTACAGAAAGGATGATTGTGGTAAACTAAAAAGCAAAGACTAATATAATACACGATGCTCCAAGCAAAACGCATATCATGTGGCGAATAAAAATATAGCTCCAAGTAAAGTTACCAATGAACGAAGACGAAAGAGGGGATGCCTTCCCGGGGCATCCCCAAGCTTAGGATTTTGGCTATTCTTTAATATCTTGGGGTGCCTTGGGCATCCCCAAGCTTAGGCTCTTGCCACTCCTTATTCCATCGTCCATAAAAGCTTTACCCAAAACATGAAAACTTCACAACACAAAACTCAACAGAAAATCTTATAAGCTCCGTTAGTGAAAGAAAACAAAACCACCACATAAGGTACTGTAATGAACTCATTCTTTATTTATTTTGGTGTCCAACCTACTGTATTCCAACTTCTTTATGGTTTATAAACTAATTTACTAGCCGTAGATGCATTGAAATAAGCAAACAACACACGAAAAACAGAATCTGTTAAAAACAGAACATTCTGTAGTAATCTGTAATTAACGGAAACTTCTGGAACTCTAAAAATCCTACCAAAATAGGACGTCCTGGACAATTTGTTTATTGATTATCATCAAAAATAATCAACGCAAAAGCACGTTTCTGTGATTTAACAAAACTAAATTCGTGTGCACAAAGTTTCTGTTTTTCAGCAGAATCAAATCAACTATCATCATAGGTTATCCTATAGGTTCTACTTGGCACAAACACTAACTAAAAGATAAAAACACATCTAAACAGAGGGTAGATGCAAGAGTTATTACTAAACAGGAGCAAAAACAAAAAAACACAAAGAAAAAAATTGGGTTGCCTCCCAACTAGCGCTATCGTTTAACGCCCCTAGCTAGGCATAAAAGCAAAGATAGATCTAACGAGTGCCGTCCTTGGCACTTGGAGAGGAGGATCTCCTTTCTATGGCATTTATTCTTCTATTTATGGTAAGCACATGGCCATTAATGGATGAAGTAAGATTAAGCACGTTATGGAAGTTTGCTTCTAAACTAGACTTCATCTCTTTGATAATCTCATTTTGATAAAAGCACAAAAGTGTAGTTGATTCAACCTTATCATTCATAGGGTGCCTGTCGGTGTCAAAACCGGCGGATCTCGGGTAGGGGGTCCCGAACTGTGCGTCTAGGCGGATGGTAACAGGAGATGTGGGACACGATGTTTTTACCCAGGTTCGGGCCCTCTCGATGGAGGTAAAACCCTACGTCCTGCTTGATTAATATTGATGATATGGGTAGTACAAGAGTGGATCTACCACGAGATCAAGGAGGCTAAACCCTAAAGCTAGCCTATGGTATGATTGCTGTAATGTATGTTGTCCTACGAACTAAAGCCCTCCGATTTATATAGACACCGGAGGAGGCTAGGGTTACACAGAGTCGGTTACAATGGTAGGAGATCTACATATCCGTATCGCCAAGCTTGCCTTCCACGCCAAGGAAAGTCCCATCCGGACACGGGACGGAGTCTTCAATCTTGTATCTTCGTAGTCTTGGAGTCCGGCGGACGATGATAGTCCGGCTGTCCGGACACCCCCTAGTCCAGGACTCCCTCAGTAGCCCCCGAACCAGGCTTCAATGACGATTAGTCCGGCGTGCATAATGTTCGGCATTGCAAGGCGGGTTCCTCCCTTGAATAATCCAGAGAAGATCATGAACACCAGGATAGTGTCCGGCTCTGCAAAATAAATTCCACATTCCACCGTAGAGAGAATAAAATGTACACTAGTCCAATCTGCTGACGTATTATGCGGCGTGACATCACACCGCTGCTAGGCTTTTACTTGAATTGTTTTTTACTATACCACCTCAGCGCGTTTAGCGAAGCGGTTTCCTTGGCACGTCTTGTCGAAGCAGAGATTGTGTTCCCCTTATTCCGGGATTCTCATCAATACGGACGTGGGTAACCCAACCACGCCATTGATGGTGGCGCTTGGGAGATAAGCAAGTTTTACCAGGCCGGTGGGGGACGCACAGTTTCGTCCGCCTATATAAGGGATAAGGATCTACCTTCTCACCTACGCCTTCTTCCTCCTTTGCTTATCCATCTCCGCGCGCTCAAGCTCCAACGCCCAAGCTCGCACATCTCGCCTCGACCATCTCCGAATATGTCCGGAGCGGGAGGCAAATGGTTGGCCTCCACCGTTAAGGAGGAGCACATCACCAGCTGCGCAGCGCGGATACCTTTCGGCGATATCGCGATCGGCTGCCCGACGAGGGCAGCTCATCCCTACCCCCGGGCCCCATGAGAGGTTGTCTTCCTTCCCCACTTCCTCCGCGGATCGGGCTTTCCACTCCACCCATTCGTCCGGGATCATGTTTTACTACGGCCTGGATTTCCACGATCCGGCGCCAACTTCATCCTCAACATCTCGGCGTTTATCGTCGGTGCGAGGCCTTCCTCTGCATCCAGCCCCACTTCGCCTGTGGCTCAAGACCTTCAACGCTGTCAAGGTTGTGAAGGGCACGCAAGCGGAATACGGAGGCGCCTTGTTGGGTAAGTTGCCCAACGTCCTTTGGCTCGAAGGGGCCTTCGTGGACTCCGTCAAGGGGTGACAATCGGGGTGGTTCTACATCACCGAGCCACACAAGCCCACATGGGCGGCGGCCCCCGAGTTTAGATCTGGCATCCCCACGCAGCTCACCTCCTGGAAAGAGAAGGGCTTGCAGTGGGGCAATCCGAAGGAGGTGACGGGACTCCGAGCCTGCATCCAGAAGCTGGTGAGCAATAAGCTCAGGCTCGTCGACGTGGTCCAAGTCATGCTCATCCGCCGGATTCTCCCATGCCAAGAAAGGGCATTCAATCTGTGGGTGTTCAATCCGGAACAGCACCAGGCGCTGAGCGGGCTCTTCGATACAACATACGAAGGCGCCTAGAGGGTGTTGTTTAAGGGCGCCGAAGCCCCCGCATCCGCGACGGAAGATCGCAGATTCTGCTCGCAGCATCCGGCTGACGAGGTAAGTGATTCAACCCCATTACGGGACACTTGTGGTAATCAAATTGATTCTCAGAGGGTTTCATTCTTTCCTTTGACAGGAATGGATGGAGAAGGCCAAGCAGCTCATCAGCCCGGCTCCCATGCCAGAAGACCCAGAGAACGCCCGTTTAGCAGGGCTGCTGGTGCCGGACAAGAAGGCCAAGAAGGTGGCCGCGGGGACTCGAAAGTGTTCCCGCAATCAGGCGTCCGACGATGAGGCGGACTCCTTCCCCGAAGACGAGGAGGAGGAGGAGGGCTCTCTCCCGGAGGAGGGAGAGAAGAAGAGGAAGGCTTCCCCAATAGGAGAGGCCGAAGGGTCCAAGCAGGGAAGGACTATCCCCCCGGACAGCTTCGCCAACACCATCGTTGGCGAGGATGAATGGTCTCCAAGGGCCAGGCGTCCGGCAAGATCGTAAGTATCCGGATCCTTGATATGTAATTTCTTTCGTGTCGCGTAGTGTCCTTCTAATGCCGTGTTCTGTCCGTAGTCCGGCCGATGATGATCTCCCCACTTCATCAAGCGGGTCATTGGCCCCGTCGGATGTGGATTCACTTCCGACTGCCACTACCCCCTGCGCCGGCAAAGACGCCGAGGTGGGATCCCAGAGAGGGACCCATCAGGAGGAGGCTCCGGAGGCGCCGTCAGGCTGCCTCCCGGACTTTATGCCGGACCCTACATCGGAACCCGCAGTGGTTCCAGAGTCCGACGGGCTGCCCCTTCGAAGGAAGGGCAAGACCGTGACACCGGCGATCTTCGTCCAACCGGAGGCGCCGGATAACTTGTTGGAGGCGCTTAAAGGCGCTTCCATCGAGGAAGAACACCGCACTATCATGAGTGCGGTGATTCAGAAGGTTCAGCTCGCCAAGAGCGGGCTGACCGAAGCCTGCAGCAGCCTTTTAACAGGCTTTGAGGTAAGAAGTTAAAATTATGTAATGTAATACCGCATAGACAGTAGCCCCTGATGCTTTGTTCGGTGTTCGGAAAGAAAAGCCGGACTGAGGATCTAACAAGATATACGCAGGGTGCTTAAAATATGTCAATATGGGTTTGCAGGCTGCGCTGCTGACCTCTGCCGCACTATTGGCGGAGGTCGAAATGTTGAAGAAGGATCTCGAGCGGTCCGAGCAAGAGCTCGGCCATGCCAAGAAGCAGCTCGAGGACAAAGCAGGTGAGTCACACCACGTTGAATAGTTACCTTACAGAAAAGGATTTTGGTTGCAATAAAATTAACAAGGATAATTTGGATATTGCAGGGGCCACGAACGAGGTGGCAGCCCTGAAGGAGGCCGTGTCCGCGTCGAACGCAAAGGCGATCGACATGAGCGGAAGAGCGAGAGAAGCAGGAGGCACGGGTGGCAGAAGTACGGCAAGAGCTCCAGGCTCTCATGGAGAAGCGTGAGAGTTTGGAGCGTGACTCCAAGACTCGAGAGTCTGAGCTTGCCTCGACTCTCGAAAGTGCCAAGTCCGCCAAGGCCGAGGCCCGTAAGGCCCTTCAGGAGGTTGAAGATGTGAAGAAGATAGCGGCGGGTAAGGCATTTTTCATGCAAAGCAAGCATGTTAATGTAAACTACCTTACACTTACCCGCGTTCGGAGCTCTCCAGGGGCGTTTGCAGATCTGCCGCATAGTGCGTCCGATGCCGCCGCATTCTATCGTGGCGTGGAGGGGAGCTCAACGGAGAAGGTCTTCGGTATCAGTATGCTGAGGCCGGAGATCCGGTGCCCCCATGCGACCAGCTGAAGCAGCTGGTTGAACTCCACAAGGTAGCTGAGGAGGCCATGAGGGGCCTTATAGTCCTGCTGTGGCCTAGACAGGCCATGCCTGGAAGCTACTTCGGCCTCGTGCGGCGGCTGGTGGATGCGTGCCCCTGGGTGGAGGTCATCAAGCGCTCCGCCTGTATTGAAGGTGCTCGTCGGGCCCTTGCCCGCACAAAGGTGCACTGGGGCAAGTTGGATGCGGAGAAGCTTCTCACGGACCCACCGCCACCGGGCAAGGAGTATCGCACGCCGGAGATGTATTATAAAACTGTCCTGAAGGGAGCCCGCGATATTGCGGATGAGTGCCCTCGAAATGTAATCTTTGAGTGAACTCGCTATGTATTTATCCTGTGCGCTGAAAACTTTGTTCATATGCGCCGTAAGCAACGCTTGTCTAATTTAAAATACTACCTTCTGTGCGGCCGTATATAAAATCTGAGAGATGGCAAGTCGTTGGCTTCAGCCCCCAAGCCACGAGTGCTGGGGTGTTCGGGATAAACTTGAGCACTCTTGTTCCCATTTTGGGTCCATCTAGGAGGCGCCAACACAACGAACAAGGCGACCGGACTTATAATGCTTGAACACTCTCCTTAGCCATAGAATTCTATAATTTTAAATTTCGTGAAGCCCCGGTATTCGGAAGACCAATCAGGGGCGCTATCCACGCCTTTGTCGTACATGTTCCGGAACTTCGCTCGAAGCGGCGTGAGTCTTTAAGGACCCGAAAAGACCTCTCGAACAGCGACCGGTCTCTCGCCTTATCATGCCGCCGGTTTAGCTTTCTCCTTCGAGGCGCCGCCTGCTCAACCGAGGCGCAATCGCAGTGGTTCTCCCAGTGCCACCTTAGCCGACGGAACGGAACGTAAGGCACCAAAACGTGAGAGCCGGGCAAACCCAACTATTGACCCAAGACATGATTCAGAGCCGATTCATATAATGCTATAAGTTCGGGGTGCCACACTTATGAAAGTGTTCGGACTTATCTCACCATAATGTGGGGAACATAAGCCCCTGGTGTATTAGGCCGTACCAAAATATACGGGTGCAAGATGTCATGTAATGAACATATATATAAAAAGGTGATGTAATTGCAGTCGGAAAGTGCTGCGATATTTATTAAAGGAAGTTTTCTATGAGTGCGGACTGATACAAATAGTGCGGTAAGCAAGGGATTTGGACTAAGTAAACATGTCCCCCTCCAGGGTGAGCTGCGGACTTGGTGTATATAATTGAATTTAATGCTCGTAATTGAGACCACCTGAGTGTTCGTCGCAGCCTTCTTTCGTCCCTGACTGTTGCATCATGAGTTCGGCAGGTTCATCGCCGGACAGGGCCTCTGGTGAACGGAGTCCTGTGTACACAAAGAAGGGAAATAAAAATGATAAAAAAAGAGAAGGGGGGCACACTTGCGAGCCCCCGGTGTGGTCGAACCGCACTGGGGTCCGCTATGATCGTGCCTTCCCTGCGCCCATGGTATCTCCAAAGCGTAATGTTGTACGTGGAGTGTTATTCTTGCGATCATGCGCTGGCGAGGGTTGGGGCCGCATTACTACGCATGCTCGATCGCGCCAGTGGTCTTGGTTGGTATTGCTTGGCTGCTTTTGCTGTATCCGCCGTTTAACACTGGATCGAGAATTGCCTTAAGAGGCTACTCAGACTTCGCCATGAGAGCAGCCAGTATGTTCCTCCGCACGGAGGAGCGCCTCCGTATTCCCATTGACCATAATGACTCCACGGGGCCTCGCATCTTGAGCTTTAGGTATGCATAATGCGGCACCGCGTGAATTTTGCAAACGCGTTCGTCCGAAAGCAGAGCGTGATCGCCGTTATAAACGGGACTATGTCGAAGATTAACTCCTCGCTCCGGAAATTATCCGGGGATCCGAAGACCACTTCTAGTGTTACTGAGCCTGTGCAGTTGGCTTCCACACCTGATATGACACCTTTAAATGTCGTTTTTGTAGGTTTAATCCTTGAGGGGTCTATGCCCATTTTGCGCACTGTATCCTGATAAAGCAGGTTCATGCTACTACCGCCGTCCATCAGGACTCTCGTGAGATGAAATCCATCGACTATTGGGTCTAAAACCAATGCGGCGAATCCGCCATGGTGTATGCTGGTCGGATGGTCTCTTCAATCGAAAGTGATCGGACAAGAGGACCATGGATTGAACTTCGGGGCGACTGGCTCCATCGCATAGACGTCCCTTAGTGCACGTTTCCTCTCCCTCTTGGGTATATGGGTCGCGTAAATCATGTTCACCGTCCGCACTTGTGGGGAAAACCTTCATCCTCTATTGTTCGGGCGGTCGGGTCTCTTCCTCGTCGTCGCTGTTTAGCCCCTTGTCATTGTTTTCGCAACTAACTTGCTCGCTCGCTTGAACACCCAGCAATCTCTATTGGTGTGATTAGCTGGTTTTTCAGGTGCCATGTATCCGCATAAGCGGTCGAGTATTCGGTCCAAATTGGACGGACCCGAGTGGTTCTTTTGAATGGCTTCTTCCGCGACGGGTTTAGAGCCTCGAATCCGGTGTTGACCGCCGATCCTCCTTATCGCCGCCGTTAATGCGGCGTTTGTTTTGTTTCAACGTGACTGCCGTTGTTGTCCTTAGTATCCGGACTGCCAGAATTTTTACGGAGATTGTTGCTGCGAGCTAGCCAGCTGTCCTCTCCGCCAAAAGCGGGTCATTAATGATGTGAGGGCTGCCATAGATTTCGCTTTTCCTGCCCTGTGCCGGGCTAGCCATTCGTCCGGATGTTATGTTTGAAGGCTGCAAGGGCCTCTGCGTCCGGACAATCGATGATTTGGTTTTTCTTTGTCAAGAACCGTGTCCGAATTGTCCGCCGATTCGTCAGCTGCTGAATAATGTGGCTTAGGTCATCGGCGTCGGTGGTCGCACATCGTCTTGTTGGAAGTTATCAAGGAATGCGGCTTCCAGGTCTTCCCAACACCCAATTGACTCTGTGGGCAGGCTGTTGAGCCAATGCCGAGCTGGTCCTTTAAGCTTGTGTGGGAGGTACTTGATGGCATGGAGATCGTCGCCGCGGGCCATATGGATGTGCAGAAGGTAATCTTCGATCCAAACCGTGGGGTCTGTCGTGCCATCGTAGGATTCGATGTTTACGGGTTTAAACCCTTCAGGGATTTGATGATCCATTACTTCGTCAGTGAAGCATAGCGGGTGTGCGGCGCCTCTGTATTGAGCAATATCGCGACGCAGCTCGAAAGAGCGTTGTCTGCTGTGTTCGGCCCAGCCGGGGTTATTGTATCCGGCACGACGGTATTCGTCATGGGTCGTGGGGCGCCCATGTGATCCGTAGATGGATCTGGATTGCCTTGCTTTGTCCTCCAATATGTCTCGCAAGTCCGGCGCGTTCCCTCTTGGCTTCGTACTTTTGGAGCGATGCCGGGGTACTGTCTTGGCTGGGGGCCTGGATGCCTCTCTGTCACGACCACGGGGTGGTCGGTCAGCCATATCGTGCGCTGGTGATGGAGGTATGTTTGCTTCCTCCTCTAATCGGGGGAGCAGCTTGCGTCTTGGATAGCTTTTGGAGGGGCGTTCTAGTTTATACTCTTCGGCCGCGAGGACCTCGGTCCATCGATCGGCCAGCAGGTCCTGATCAGCTTGAAGCTGTTGCTGCTTTTTCTTTAGGCTGTTTGCCGTGGCGATAAGCCTGCGTTTAAAATGCTCTTGTTCGACGGGATCCTCGGGCACGACGAATTCGTCATCGTTGAGGCTTGCCTCGTCTTCCGAGGGAGGCATATAGTTGTAATCCTCAACCTCTTCGCCTGCCGCCCTCTCGTGAGGGCTTGCTTCTGCATCCTCCTGCGCCGAGTCTTGCTGGAGGGGATTGTCTTCGGCACTCTCTGGGGTATTATTATCTCCTGAGCCGGAATCTCCATTCTTGCTGTGGCGGGATTTAGAGCGGCGCCGCTAACGCCGGCGTTTGGGCTGCTTCTTTAAAGAGTCTGCCTCCGCTGCTTCTTCGCCGTCCCCGTCTTTTGGGGTGTCCACCATGTATATGTCGTATGACGAGGTGGTCTTCCAGTGCCCTGTAGGCGCTCGTTCCTGTTCGTCTCCGGCATCGTCGTCCATAGCGTCGATGTCGTCGGAGTCGTAGCCTAGCATGTCGGTTAGATCGTCGACAGTGGCTACGAAGTGGGTGGTGGGTGGGCTCTGAATTTCTTCGTCGTCCTTACCCCAACCATCCTGGCCGTAGTCCGGCCAGGACTCTCCCGATAACGAGAGATGCTTTAGCGAATTTAGGATGTCGCCAAAGGGCGAGCGTTGGAAGACGTCCGCGGCGGTGAATTCCATAACCGGCGCCCAATCCGAATCGATTGGTAGGGGCGCGGGAGGTTCGGAGTCCGGCAAGGAGTCGGCACCTCGGAATCACGAGTTTCGGGGGCGAGATTAGTGTTCGGCTCCATCGCCGTGGAAGTTGAAGCCCCCGAGGCGGCGTCTATCCACCAATCCTCGATCTGGGCGATCAGCTCCGGACTGATGGCCGAAGCGGATTCATGCGTGACCACCAAGGTACTGCTCGGCGGCAGAGCTAGATCATGCCCGTCGTCACTGTGCGGCGCGCTTGGCTGTGGCTCGAGTCCGTCGAAGATCAAGTTTCCATGGATATCGGCCGAGAAGTTTAGGCTTCGAATCGACTCGACGCCGGGCGAGCTTCGATCTGCTCGGATGGCTGCTTAATTAGCCCGCAGTGTGAAGCTGCCGAACACGAAGATCTGTCCGGGGAGAAAAGTCTTGCCCAGGACAGTGTCGTTGGTTGTAGATGCCATCAAGCCTATTGGTGACGACACAGAGGAACTCTCAATGAAAGCACCAATGTCGGTGTCAAAACCGGCGGATCTCGGGTAGGGGGTCCCGAACTGTGCGTCTAGGCGGATGGTAACAGGAGACGTGGGACACAATGTTTTTACCCAGGTTCGGGCCCTCTCGATGGAGGTAAAACCCTACGTCCTGCTTGATTAATATTAATGATATGGGTAGTACAAGAGTGGATCTACCACAAGATCAAGGAGGCTAAACCCTAAAGCTAGCCTATGGTATGATTGTTGTAATGTATGTTGTCCTACCGACTAAAGCCCTCCGGTTTATATAGACACCGGAGGAGGCTAGGGTTACACAGAGTCGGTTACAATGGTAGGAGATCTACATATCCGTATCGCCAAGCTTGCCTTCCACGCCAAGGAAAGTCCCATCCGGACACGGGACGGAGTCTTCAATCTTGTATCTTCGTAGTCTTGGAGTCCGGCGGACGATGATAGTCCGGCTGTCCGGACACCCCCTAGTCCAGGACTCCCTCAGTGCCCAAATATGGTTTTCATTTTTCATAAGTATCTATAGCATCCCCTTCAAGAAAACCTTCTTCAAAAATAGAATCTAAAACTTGTTTAAAAGAAGCAGGCAAGCCAACATAGAAACTTTTTAAGTAAATTTCAATTTGATATTGTGGCACATAGGTAGCCCGAATCCTTAATAACCTATCCCAAGCATCTTTTAAAGACTCGTCAAGTAAATAGCGAAAAATTCTAGAGTCATCCTCATCAAAATTATTCAAGCTCTCATTGGTGACCCCGGTGGGTCTTTTTATAGCATCATTATTTATGAGCTTAGAGAGGATAGAGGGGTTATCCAAGGCACTAGAACCTAGGAAAGTGCCCTTAGTTCTTTTTGATTCGGCCATGGCAACGGGAAGGCAAACGGAAAAGAGAGGAGGACAATGGGAAAGAGCAGGCGAATAAAATGGCAAGGGTGAAGTGGGGGAGAGGAAAACGAGAGGCAAATGGCAAATAATGTAAATGCGAGGGAGATGAGTTTGTGATGGGTACTTGGTATGTCTTGACTTGAGAGAAGACCTCCCGCAACGACGCCGTAAATCCTTCTTGCTACGCCTTGAGCTTATGCTGGTTTTCCTCAAGAGGAGAGGGTGATGCAGCAATAGTAGTGTAAGTATTTCCCTCAGTTTTTGAGAACTAAGGTATCAATCCAGTAGGAGGCTCCTCAAAAGTCCCACGCACCTACACAAACAAACAAAGAACTCGCAACCAACGCAATAAAGGGGTTGTCATTCCCTTCACGACCACTTGCGAAAGTGAGATCTAATAAAGATAGTAAGATAAGATAAATATATTTTTGGTATTTTATAATATAGATGCAAAAAGTAAAGATGCAAATAAAAGTAGATTGGAAGCAAATATGATAAGAGATAGACCCGGGGGCCATAGGTTTCACTAGTGGCTTCTCTCAAGAAAGCATAAGTATTACGGTGGGTGAACAAATTACTGTCGAGCAATTGATAGAAAAGCGAATAATTATGAGATTATCTAGGCATCATCATGTATATAGGCATCACGTCCGTAACAAGTAGACCGACTCGTTCCTGCATCTACTACTGTTACTCCACACATCGACCGACTCCTGCCTGCATCTAGAGTATTAAGTTCATAAGAACAGAGTAACGCATTAAGCAAGATGACATGATGTAGAGGGATAAACTCAAGCAATATGATATAAACCCCATCTTGTTATCCTCGATGGCAACAATACAATACGTGCCTTGCAACCCTTTCTGTCACTGGGTAAGGACACCGCAAGATTGAACCCAAAGCTAAACGCTTCTCCAATGGCAAGAAAGATCAATCTAGTAGGCCAAACCAAACTGATAATTCGAAGAGACTTGCAAAGATAACTCAATCATACATAAAAGAATTCAGGGAAGAATGAAATATTATTCATAGATAAACTTGATCATAAACCCACAATTCATCGGATCTCGACAAACACACACCAAAAAGAGTTTACATCGAATAGATCTCCACAAGAGAGGGGGAGAACATTGTATTGAGATCCGAAAAGAGAGAAGATGCCATCTAGCTAATAACTATGGACCCGTAGGTCTATGGTAAACTACTCACAACTCATCGGAGGGGCAAAGATGTTGATGCAGAATCCCTCCATGGTCGATTCCCCCTCCGGCAGAGTACCTGCGAAGGCTCCAAGATGAGATCTCGCGGATACAGAAGGTTACGTTGGTGGAAATTGTGTTTCGCCCGCCTCGGATGTTTTCGGTGCACGAGGCTTATATAGGAGGAAGAAGTGCGTCGGTGGGCGCTGAGGGCCCACGAGACAGGGGGCGCGCCCTATAGGGGGGGTGGCGCCCTCCTATCTCGTGGGAGCCTCGGCTGCTTCTTGACTTGCACTCCAAGTCCTCTGGATCACGTTCGTTCCAAAAATCACGCTCCCGAAGGTTTCATTCCGTTTGGACTCCGTTTGATATTCCTTTTCTTCGAAATACTGAAATAGGCAAAAAAACAACAATATGGGCTGGGCCTCCGGTTAGTAGGTTAGTCCCAAAAACGATATAAATGTGTAAAATAAAGCCCATAAACATCCAAAAGGGGTAATATAATAGCATGGAACAATCAAAAATTATAGATACAATGGAGACGTATCAGGACCCCCATTCCCAGAACTCTGACAAATTTATTTCTTCCGTGGTCTATTTATCCTATCAACCACTTTTATCTCACGTTATTTGCCTATCTTGAGGCGCCGTACCCAAAAGGGATTGACAACCCCTTTAACACGTCGGGTTGCGAGTATTTATTATTTGTGTGCAGGGGCTATTTACGTGGTGTGAGGAGGTTCTCCTATTGGTTCGATAACCTTGGTCTCATCACTAAGGGAAATACCTACCGTCGCTATATTGCATCATTCCTTCCTCTTTGGGGAAATACTGGCGTAGTTCTAGCAGACATCACCCACCGTGGGATCGAGGCCAATCCAGATAAGATCAAGGTTATAGAACATATCCAGGCACCCAGAATAGTAAAGGATGTGAGGCGTTTGACAGGGTATGTTGCCGCGCTTAGCAGATTCATATCCAAGTCCGCTGAGCGCGCCCTGCCGTTCTGCAAAATTTTGAAGAAGGAAGGACCCATGAAGTGGACCCCAGAGGCAGATGCAACACTGCAAGAGCTGAAGACCTACTTGTCCTCTATTCCCACATTGGTAGCCCCTAAACCACAAGATCCATTGCTGCTATACTTGGCGGCAACCAATCAAGTGGTTAGTGCAACTCTAGTGGCACATCGAGAAGTAGAGGAAACAGAGGATAAGCAAAGCCCGGCAGGACCGGATGAAGGTCAGGACAGAGAGGAGGACGACAACAGGAGTGACCCCAAGGACACGGCAAAGAAGAAAGTGGTGCAGTGTCCAATATACTTCGTCGGCTCCTTGCTACATGGGGCTAGATCGAGGTACTCAGGCGTGCAAAAGTTGATTTTTGGCCTCATCAAGGCCTCAAGGAAACTACGCCACTACTTCCAAGCCCATGAGATTAAAGTTGTCACCCGCTTCCCGTTGCAAAGGATACTCCAGAACCCTGAAGCTACTGCTAGAATAGTGGAGTGCGCTTTGGAGTTATCCAACTTTGGCTTAAAGTTTGAGAGCACTTCAACAATCTAGAGCAGGGCATTGGCAGAGTTTATTGCAGAATGGACGCCAACCCCTGACGAAGAAGTGATGGAGATAGTTATTCCTAGCAAGGAAGTGCCCAAAGAATGGATCATGTATTTTGATGGTGGTTTCTCCCTGCAAGGTGCAGGGGCTGGCGTGCTTCTCGTTGCTCCCACTAGCGAGCACCTGAAGTACGTCGTCCAGATGCATTTTCCCCGGGAGGAAGCAACCAACTATACAACAGAGTATGAAGGGCTCCTTGTCGGGCTCAGAATTGCCGTTGAATTGGGAATTAAGAAGCTGATCTTTCGAGGAGATTCACAACTTGTGGGGATACAAGTTAACAAGGATTACCAAAGTCCATTGATGGAGGCATACGTTGAGGAAGTGAAAAGATTGGAGGAGCGCTTTGACGGATTGCAAATAGAGCATGTACCCTGTGCGGAAAACATCATAGTTGATCATCTGTCAAAGTGTGATGCACAGAAGCTTCCTGCGGAACCAAGAACTTTTTTTCTCCACCTTACTCAACCCTCCGTATCCCCGACAACTATGGCTCAGAAAAGGAGAAAGTTGGACTCTGGTAAGACTCTCCTAGTAGAGCCCCTCGGGACTCCTGGCAGGGACCTTGCCGGGAACAACTCCCCATAACTTGCCGGGCTACACCCTCTTGCCGGACCACTGGTCCTCGCCGTCGAGGAACACACCCCCGCGAGCGGGGAGGTGACATTAGTACTTGTTGCCAAGCCCCAGGCTCCAATTTGGTCAAGGCACATAGTCCACTTCCTCCAAATCGGAGAACTTCCCGATGAAGCTGAAAGAGTAGCCCGGAGGGCCAGTATGTATCAGTTTGTCAATGACACTATGTACAGAAGAAGGCCCAAAGGTGTGAAATTGAAGTGCATCTCTCAGGAAGAAGGAAAGGAACTGCTGGCGGAAATACACAAAGGCATGTGTGGCTCCCACATTGGATCAAGGGCATTAGTTGGGAAAGCATTCCGGCAAGGATTCTATTGGCCCACAGCCCTCCAAGATGCGGTCGAGCTAGTCACCAAGTGTGAAGC
The DNA here is from genome assembly GCA_021437245.1 of Aegilops speltoides. NCBI lineage: Eukaryota > Viridiplantae > Streptophyta > Magnoliopsida > Poales > Poaceae > Aegilops > Aegilops speltoides. Next base: position 263,532,275 of record CM038141.1, read on the forward strand.
CTGCCAGTTCCATTCCCAGAACATCCATCTGCCTGCACAAGATCTTCAGACAATCCCTTTGTCATGGCCGTTTTTGGTCTGGGGGCTCGATATTCTCAGCCCTTTACCCCGAGCTGCCGAGGGCTTTGAATTCTTGTTCATCGCAATCGACAAGTTTACAAAGTGGCCGGAAGTAGCTGCAGTGAGAAAGGTGACTGCTCAGTCAGCTATCAAGTTCTTGAAAGATTTGGTGTGCCACTTCGGAGTTCCTGCCCAGATCATCACTGACAATGGCACCCAATTCACGAGTCGCGCCTTGTGTCATAAAATTTGGTTCATAGCCAATTGTGTGATAAAATTGCACCAACATGAAAGACGACTGCGTCTCCAACGCAATCAAGGTGAATTGATGAAGGATATCATCTTTGTGCGTAACAAGCAAAGAGCACTGATGGAAGACAACTTGTTTTTCATTGAAAATCAATCAGCTTCACCAGCCGACGCAACCATGAGGCGCAACCATGAGCATTGATAGGTCATCGTGGTGATGCATCATCCACTTGGCATCAAGTTTGGGTGAGGCACCTATGAAGTTTGACAAATCCTCACTGTGGTCAGTTTCTTCTCAATAATCAAGCTCGAGGAAGGAATAACCACGTGGCAGAGGACAGTGAGGCGGAACAACAATGGCCATCCAATTTTGTGCAGTTCCACTAAAATTGAGGAAGACATGCCCGGTATGGAGATACGCATCGCTGTTTCCAAAAATATAAAAAACGGATATAGTGTTGTTACTTTGTTTTACAAGATTAGCAATGACATCTCAATAGTCAATAAGAATTAATGAAAAGTACACCAACAAATAGAAGCATCATAATTATCTTGATGGGAACTAAACCAGGATACCCGAGAAAAAAAGCATTTCTTCATTTAACCAGTGATAGTACTACCACCATATGGACAATGACCGCACAACCACCATGTACTTTTTGTCGAAACAACATGTATACCTCCACCGAGGCATAAATCAGGACAACTTTTCGAGTGGCATTTCCTCTATAATAGTACTAGTAGGTGATGTTGGACCAGCCGACAAACCCTAGCTACTATACATGGGGAGCTGGGGAGTAGTCGCATAGAAGAAAACCCGCACGCAGCGACCTGGGGAGCTGGACCAGTACAAGAAGTTATACCTCAGGTGGGCGAGATGTCGTTTAGGCGGGCGGGTGGGATCTGCCCACACGACAGTAGTGAACAAGGGCGCGGAGGATCTTCATCCATGCCAGTGCCGGCTCCAAGAGGACGGTGCGCATCGGCTTCCTCCATCGTCGACGGCGACAACATCAACGCTGCACCTCCTCAGCTCCCGCAGCGGACGGGATTCAGCCGGATCTGTGAACACCGGTGAGGAGAGAGATAGAGTGGACACTGTCATCTTGTTTTCATATGGAGAGGGTGAGAGAGCGAGACGCGTGAAACTCTATCAAACAAGAGGCTATAATGGAGTAAAAAAATCTCTCCATAGCAGTGGTTTTAAATAGAATACGCGCGTTCCTGAAAAAAAGAAACGAAAACTGGCGGACAATTTTTTAACATACCAAGAAAGAAAACTCAATCAAAAACACGCCCCCGCTTCCAGGTCACGAGAGTCGTCGCGCACACACACATAGACATAGACATTCATATCCGTGTTTACGTAAAATTCAATTTCCATCTCCATCTCCAATCATATTTGTCCAACTGGCACATTATTTACATTGTTAATTATATACACAACAATATTAATGTATAACATCTCTTATTTGCGGACGTCCGGACCGCTGCCACGGCCGATCCTCACCAACCCGAACCCTCTTCATCACCCGCGTGTGCTTCCCACCCGAAACGGTCATTGCCGCATTCATACCCGGCCAGAGCGGACGTGACCTCTCACTGGCGCCGGCATTGAAGCGGCGCGCCGGCCGAGAGAGCATCGCCTGCGCCACTTCCTGGTGCACGCGACTGCTCCGCGTTAAAAGGTTGCAATAGCCGGCTACAACATGCATGTAAAAAGTTCTTGGGAGTCCGTGCTACAGCTAGCTGTCTTCCCCCAACTCATCAATCTCTTCCCATAGTGCTAATACTCCGTGGCGTGATCCATCGACAAGCAGGCAGGAAAGTTATCATATACTCAGTTTGCGGTGAGTGGCATGCCGAGCAACCATGTGGGGTCGAATCATGGAGGAGGGTGAGCCATGAACACGACAGACGTGATTTAAACATTAGTTTTGCTCGATGGCGCGATCCAACAAAACGAAACGTTGGTTTCTCTCTGTTTCCATTTTTTCTCCAGAAAAACGGAAACTTTCCACTCCATTTTCATTCCTATTCCAAGGTTGCCCCGTTACAATATTCCATCAAATACAAAGGAAAACTACTGATGGTGTCACTACGACTTAAACCCTAAACCCTAAAAAGGATTTAATTTCTTGGCCAGGTAGAACCTATCGAAGGAAAGACGGCTGGCACCCTCAGATCATACGATGCTTTTGTGCGGTTCCACTAAAATCGACCTGAGCATCCCTGATGGCAAAGATATTGAAGAAGTCTGATTAGAATAATAGTACTGGCACTAGTTCATGAGACATAAACTCATCACAAGTAGAAGCCGGTAGAAGTAGAGAAATATCGACATGGAGATGGAGCTACGGCAGTGGAGCAAGCCGGCTCCAAAAGGAATATGGACTACCTGGGACGTCGGGCTATAGCTAGAAGGGTGGTTCGGACGCGGCATCAGACCATACCGCGGTGACCCCCGATTGGGACGCACCGACTACTAGTTTTCTCCCTCGCCGATGTCGACCGCGTCTACGGAGAACATTGTTCCCTTCCCCCAGCTGCGGGATCAGGCCCGTCGTTCTATGCTTGTGAAGAGAGCAACTTAAGCAAGCAGGCTTGTAGCTTAGGCTCCTGCTAGTGTATATATAGTGGTTTTCTTTTTCTCTCCATATCAACCATTTTATATTGCGTACGTGTCATTGAAGAGTGAAATGATGGTTGCTTCTTACGACTAACTTACTGTGTGATTTGACTGCTCCTTAGTGGCCCCTACACGTACTCCCCCTACGTGTATGCAACAGTCACACGTACACATGGACGCAAAAACGCACGCGACGCCCTAATGCATGCAGAGCACACGACGGAACACACACGGTCACGCTCAAGTGCGCAGCCTACACGTGCATGCACACACATACTCAGTCAGGGTGAGCTAGTGCCCGTATAAACACTGGAATATACAAATATACAATGACAGACATTGTATTTATCTCGTTTGAAATTAAACCATATTAACCAGAGAGGAGGCAGTATGGACTAGCATTACTTTGTTGTGTCCCGTCAACTTGCCGAACGAGGAGAAGGTTGCAGGATGGGAGAAGTTTGCGCGCGGTGGCTCGCAAGACAAGGAGAAACTTTTGACTAATGCAAGCTCTCCCTCCCTCAGACGGTGGACGTGCAACCGTTAATTTGGTGTCAGATTGTCAGAAGCATACACTATACTACTTGTACTATTATTGTTCGACTTCCCGAATAGGCGAATAGCCAAGCGTAAAGTTTACTAGTAGTACTAGTACTACTACTATACTCCCTCCTTTCCGGTTTATAGTGCTCAATTCAAAAATCTCACCAATCAAGGTAGATAGCGAGTGGTGGAATACTTTTTGTAGTTTTGCAAAAGCACCTAATTAATGCTCTTGTTTTCCTCAAAATAATATGGTTATCAATGCATTAATTGCAATGCATGCATGCATAAAGTACATGCATTGGTCAATTTTCTCTTAGTACTTGCATGCAATGATTTAATGCACCTTGGAATTTGAACATGTGATGGAAAACAACCAAATTGAGCCTTATAAATGGAAAAACTAAAATTTTGAGATAAGCCCTATAAACCGGAAAGGAGGGAGTAGTCTATAGAGGTATGTACTATACTAGTACTAGGAACCGGATGGAGGAGCGTCTGCACTCTTATTATAATTTTAAAATGTGATAAAGCAATCTTCAACACATTTGGTTCTCTTCGAGGGTTCTCGCATGTGATAATGGAAGTTGATTGCATGGAACACTCGCCACAATTCTTGCTTAATTCTGGTCATATCCTGTTACAAATAGGAGCGCTCGGTAATATTTCCTCTTTTTTTGTTATTCAGCATGTAAATAGGTCAGCAAACCTTGCGGCGCATCTTCGTGCAAACCGTGCTTGCTGCACTTTGAATGTGGCCGAGAGCTGGCTTGATGAAACACCTCGCTTCCTAATTCTTTTTTTGCGGAGTACCTTGCTTCCTAGTGACCAGTGTCTTGGCTGATTGTCCTAAGAATGCTTATATATGAATAAAGCTCTCTCATTTACCCGCAAAAAAGATTAAGACATATTAACTGGAAAGGAGGGAGTATGGACTAGCACTACTTTTTGGTGTGTCCCGTCAACTCGCAGAACAATGAGAAGCTTGCAGGACAAGGTGAAGATCGCTTACGCCTTTTGACTAATGCTACCTACCCTCGATGGACATACATCAGTCGATTTGGTGTCAGATTGTCAGAGTCATACACTATAGTACCCAACATGTGGAGTACCATCATTGTTCGAATTCACGAAGAGGCAAAGAGCCAAGCGCAAGGTTTAGTAGTACGAGTAGTACTACTACTAGAACCACATGGTGGAGCGTATGTACTCTTATTTTTTAATCTCTGATAAAGTACACGTTTATTCCGGAGAAGGGCGGAAAACGGCAGCCCAACATGTAATGACGATATCGATCAACCAACCATGCTCGAATATATCTTGGCCTCCGTGCGAGGCCGTCTGTGTGTTCTCGCTCCTCGTCTCTCTCAAGGAATGGCGGGTTGGCTCTTTGCCGTCAATTGAGATCGGTTTACTCACACTCATGTCTCACATGTCAGTGATATGCCAAGAGGAGGTGCATTGACCGACTGGCCATACGCGTACTTGGTTTTGCACCTTCATACTACTCCTCCCTCCGTCACAGTTTACAGGGCGCGTTTCATTATGATGCATTTCTCTCAATGCATTTCCATGACCAGAGAGACTTTAGACGCGTTTGGTTTAATGCTCAATTAATTAGGGCATGGTAACCGCAATCGAGTCCACAATTTTCTCTCGATGTACTACTACTACAGAGTGGAGTAAGTGCATGCATGTGTGTACCCGGGGTGGAAGCACTGCATGCATGTGTGTACGCATTATTCCCTCTAGTAATAGATGCCATGCTATAACTACCAATGCTATGTCTCAGGCCGATCGCTAGTCGCCTTGGTCCCACAGATTTTTTTTCTTTTTTCTGAAGCGCGCTCTATAAACAGTGACGGATGGAGTAGTATGAGCGGATTCAAAGAAGAGCGTATTGATGGTTGCTTCTTCCGAGCAACTTACAGTGGGAAAGGTGGGGCTTATGATTTGACTGCTCATTACTCACTATTAATGCGGTGCAACGACCGGGCTGAGTCTCCCATGCGGTTGTGCACTACCCACTCGGTTCTCAAATATACTCCAGAGTATTTGTCTTTCTAGAGATTTCAACGAGTGACTACTCAAATATTTGTCTTTTTATAGATTCAAATGGACTACTACATACGGATGTATATAGACATATTTCAGAGTGCAGATTCACTCATTTTGCTCCCTATGTAGTCACTTGTTGAAATCTCTAGAAAGACGAATAGAGTATTTAGGAACGAAGGGAGTACACATATGAAGCAAAATGAGTGAATCTACACTCTAAAATCTGCCCATTTGAAATTTATAAAAAGACAAATGTTTAGGAATGTAGGAGTATAACTTTGTGCATGGCACATGGACCCGGATGCTGAAGAGGCTTTTGGCAATGCTATCAAGCTTCCAGCATTTGTTTGCATAATTGACATACTATACAAATAATTTTCCAACAACATGAAATTGTACAATGGTGTGAGCTTTCAGCTTTTGTTTCACGTGTCTTTCCATCGATGCTCTTTCGGAAACAATAGAAAACTAACTTCCTTGCTAATGCATATCAATTATTAGCAGACCGGAGCTAATATTTACATCACAACTGGAGACAGAGTTGTGAGAAGGTGTTAAATTAAAATAGATCCATGCTTTCATTGGCAGCAACGTCCCCCCAGCTCTGTCTAAATCAACAAGGCATGTTGGGGAAAAAGTAGCTGTCTGGAGCATGCAACATTCCAATCATTTTGTGCCGTTCCACTAAAATAGAGCTGGGTGTCCCTGTTCCAAAGATATTAAGTGTGATTACGATAATAGAGGACTGCTGATGAAACAATAAACACACAAATAGAATCCGGTCACCATTGCAGTCTCTCTTCAGACTAACTAGTTGGAGAAGATTAGGCTCGGAGTTGGATGAGGAGGATAGAGCAAAACCAATCTTCCTTTGTGCAACAAGACCGAATGTAGAGACGTTGCCCGTGTGACATTTTAGTACAACTGCACAAAACACTCTTAAGAAAAAAGTGATTTTTGCAGTTCACCAAAAGGTCGCAATAGCAACGAGGTGAAATGGATAACCCTGTTTGCAAAAAAGAGGTAGAAAGGAAACAATTACTGGCCAATAATAGTTGATGACACATGCGACGACAAAAAAGAAGCATATTCCTTGTCCTAAGGGAAGATAACAACATGGTTGTGTTTGTCTAAAATGGTGTGACGACGAGATTGCAATATGGAAAGTACGCCGGACGAGCTACGTTTTGGGCAAAGAACTATGGAAGATCCACATGCAGCGACGTGGGAAGACGGGCAGTGGAGCAAGGCCGGAGGGGATACCTGGAGGCCGTCGGGATGTAACTAGGTGAGCGGTGGTGGGCAGAATTTGCCCATACTGCGGCAGCGAGCAGGTGGCGTAGGCCCTGCCGCGCCGGAGCTTGTTAAGAGAGAACGGTGTGTACCGCAGATCGGGACGTGCTGCCTCGGCGCCGTCGAACGGAGAAACGATGCACTTCCTCCCTTTCCCCCGGCGGACGGGATGCGGCCGGATCAGTGGCCAACGGTGAGAGAGAGAGGCCACCCCAGCCTTGTGTGAGATACTATAAAGAGCGACAAACCAGGCAGGCAGGCTCCATTGTATATAGTGGAGCGGACTACCTTTTTCTCCATAAAAATCGTTTTGTATTCTGTGCATGTGCCATTGAGCGCTATAAATTTATTTAAAAATAACGCGGCAACGCGTCAAGTCGAAATTTGTTTCATGCACGCGTGGTACATGACCTCCTGATACGTCTCCAACGTATCTATAATTTTTGATTGTTCCATGATATTATATTACCCCTTTTGGATGTTTATGGGCTTTATTTTACACATTTATATCATTTTTGGGACTAACCTACTAACCGGAGGCCCAGCCCATATTGCTGTTTTTTTTCCATTTCAGTATTTCGAAGAAAAGGAATATCAAACGGAGTCCAAATGGAATGAAACCTTCGGGAGCATAATTTTTGGAACGAACGTGATCCAGAGGACTTGGAGTGCAAGTCAAGAAGCAGCCGAGGCTCCCACGAGATAGGAGCCCTGTCTCGTGGGCCCCTCGGGCGTCCACCGACGTACTTCTTCCTCCTATATAAGCCTACGTACCCCAAAAACATCCAGGGGGCAGATGAAACACAATTTCCACCACCGTAACCTTCTGTATCCGTGAGATCTCATCTTGGAGCCTTCGCCGGCACTCTGCCGGAGGGGGAATCGACCACGGAGGGCTTCTACATCAACATCCTTGTCCCTCCGATGAGTTGTGAGTAGTTTACCACAGACCTACGGGTCCATAGTTATTGGCTAGATGGCTTCTTCTCTCTTTCTGGATCTCAATACAATGTTCTCCCCCTCTCTTGTGGAGATCTATGCGATGTAAACTCTTTTTGCGGTGTGTTTGTCGAGATCCAATGAATTGTGGGTTTATACTCAAGTTTATCTATGAATAATATTTGAATCTTCTCTGAATTCTTTTATGTATGATTGAGTTATCTTTGCAAGTCTCTTCGAATTATCAGTTTGGTTTCGCCTTCTAGATTGATATTTTTTGCCATGGGAGAAGTGTTTAGCTTTGGGTTCAATCTTGCGGTGTCCTTACCCAGTGACAGAAAGGGTTGCAAGGCACGTATTGTATTGTTGCCATCGAGGATAATAAGATGGGGTTTATATCATATTGCTTGAGTTTATCCCTCTACATCATGTCATCTTGCTTAATGCGTTACTCTGTTCTTATTAACTTAATACTCTAGATGCAGGCAGGAGTCGGTCGATGTGTGGAGTAATAGTAGTAGATGCAGGCAGGAATCGGTCTACTTGTTACAGACGTGATGCCTATATACATGATCATGCCTAGATAATCTCATAATTATTCGCTTTTCTATCAATTGCTCGACAGTAATTTGTTCACCCACCGTAATACTTATGCTATCTTGAGAGAAGCCACTAGTGAAACCTATGGCCCCCGGGTCTATCTCTTATCAAATTTGCTTCCAACCTACTTTTATTTGCATCTTTACTTTTTTGCATCTATATTATAAAATACCAAAAATATATTTATCTTATCTTACTATCTTTATTAGGTCTCACTTTCGCAAGTGGCCGTGAAGGGATTGACAACCCCTTTATTGCGTTGGTTGCGAGTTCTTTGTTTGTTTGTGTAGGTGCGTGGGACTTTTGAGGAGCCTCCTACTGGATTGATACCTTGGTTCTCAAAAACTGAGGGAAATACTTACGCTACTATTTATGCATCACCCTCTCCTCTTCGAGGAAAACCAACGCAAGCTCAAGACGTAGCAAGAAGGATTTCTGGCGCCGTTGCCAGGGAGGTCTTTGCTCAAGTCAAGACATACCAAGTACTCATCACCAACTCATCTCCCTCGCATTTACATTATTTGCCATTTGCCTCTTGTTTTCCTCTCCCCCATTTCAACCTTGCCGGTTTATTCGTCCTCTCTTTCCCATTCTCCTCCTCTCTTTTCCGTTTGCCTTCCTGTTGCCATGGCCGAATCAAAAAGAACTAAGGGATCTTTCCTAGGTTCTAGTGCCTTGGATAACCCCTCTATCCTCTCTAAGCTCATAAATAATGATGCTATAAAAAGACCCACCGGGGTCACCAATGAGAGCTTGAATAATTTTGATGAGGATGACTCTGGATTTTTTTGCTATTTGCTTGATGAGTCTTTAAAAGATGCTTGGGATAGGTTATTAATGATTCGGGCTAGCTATGTGCCACAATATCAAATTGAAATTTACTTAAAAAGTTTCTATGTTGGCTTGCCTGCTTCTTTTAAACAAGTTTTTGATTCTATTTTCGAAGAAGGTTTTCTTGAAGGGGATGCTACAGATACTTATGAAAAAATGAAAACCATATTTGGCACCCTATGAATGATAAGGTTGAATCAACTACACTTTTGTGCTTTTATCAAAATGAGATTATCAAAGAGATGAAGTCTAGTTTAGAAGCAAACTTCCGTAACGTGCTTAATCTTACTTCATCCATTAATGGACATGTTCTTACCCTAAATAGAAGAATAAATGCCATAGAAAGGAGATCCTCCTCTCCAAGTGCCAAGGACGGCACTCGTTAGATCTATCTTCGCTTTTGTGCCTAGCTAGGGGCGTTAAACGATGGCGCTAGTTGGGAGGCAACCCAATTTTTCTTTGTGTTTTTTGTTTTTGCTCCTGTTTAGTAATAAATCTTGCATCTACCCTCTTTTTAGATGTGTTTTTACCTTTTAATTAGTGTTTGTGCCAAGTAGAACCTATAGGATAACCTATGATGATAGTTGATTTGATTCTGCTGAAAAACAGAAACTTTGCACGCACGAATTTAGTTTTCTTAAATCACAGAAACGTGCTTTTGCGTTGATTCCTTTTTCTGCTGATCACTAAACAAATTTTCCAGGACTTCATATTTTGGTAGGAGTTTTAGAGTTCCAGAAGTTTGCGCTAGTTACAGATTGCTACAGACTGTTCTGTTTTTGACAGATTCTGTTTTTCGTGTGTTGTTTGCTTATTTCAATGCATCTATGGCTAGTAAATTAGTTTATAAACCATAAAGAAGTTGGAGTACAGTAGGTTTAACACCAAAATAAATAAAGAATGAGTTCATTACAATACCTTATGTTGTGGTTTTGTTTTCTTTCACTAACGGAGCTTATAAGATTTCCTGTTGAGTTTTGTGTTGTGAAGTTTTCAAGTTTTGGGTAAAGCTTTTATGGACTATGGAATAAAGAGTGGCAAGAGCCTAAGCTTGGGGATGCCCAAGGCACCCCAAGATATTCAAGAATATCCAAAAGCCTAAGCTTGGGGATGCCCCGGGAAGGCATCCCCTCTTTCATCTTTGTTCATTGGTAACTTTACTTGGAGCTATATTTTTATTCGCCACATGATATGTGTTTTTCTTGGAGCATCATGTATTATATTAGTCTTTGCTTTTTAGTTTACCACAATCATCCTTGCTGTACACACCTTTTGGGAGAATCCTATTTGATTAGAATTTGCTAGAATACTCTATGTGCTTCACTTATATCTTTTGAGCTTTATAGTTTTTGCTCTAGTGCTTTACTCATATCTTTTGAGCTTGATAGTTTTTGCTCTAGTGCTTCACTTATATCTTTTAGAGCACGATGGTGACTTATTTTTGTAGAAATTACTAGTCTCTCATGCTTCACTTATATTATTTTGGGAGTCTTTTAGAACAGCATGGTATTTTCTATGGTTATAAAATTGGTCCTAGAATGGTAGGCATCCAAGTTGGATATAATAAAAACTATCATAGGAAGTGAATTGGATGCTATGATCAATTTGATACTTAATAATTGTTTTGAGATATGGAGGTAGTGATATTAAAGTCATGCTAGTTGGGTGATTATGAATTTAAAGAATGCTTGTGTTGAAGTTAGCAAGTCCCTTAGCATGCACGTATGGTTAAAGTTGTGTAACAAATTTGAAACATGAAGTGTACCTGGCTTGTGCATCCTTATGAGTGGCGGTCGGGGACGAGCGATGGTCTTTTCCTACCGATCTATCCCCCTAGGAGCATGCACGTAGTACTTGATTTTTGATGACTTCTAAATTTTTGCAATAAGTATATGAGTTCTTTTGACTAATGTTGAGTCCATGGATTATTCCACTTTGACCTTTCCGCCATTGCTAGCCTCTTCGGTACCGTGCATTGCCCTTTCCCACCTTGAGAGTTGGTGCAAACTTCGCGGGTGCATCCAAACCCCGTGATACGATACGCTCTATCACACATAAACCTCCTTATATCTTCCTCAAAACAGCCACCATACCTACCTATTATGGCATTTCCATAGCCATTCTGAGATATATTGCCACGCAACTTTCCACCGTTCCGTTCATCATCATCATGACATACTTTACTTTTGTCATATTGCCATTTCATGATCATGTAGTTGATATTGTATTTGTGGCAAAGACACCATGCATTATTTTTCATACATGTCACTCTTGATTCATTGCACCATCTCGGTACTCCGCCGGAGGCATTCATATAGAGTCATATCTTGTTCTAGTTTCGAGCTGTAATTCATATGTTGTAATCAATAGAAGTGTGATGATCATCATTATTAGAGCATTGCCCAAAGAAAAAAAAAGAAAGGCCCAAAAAATAAAATAAAAAATAAATAAAAAAAGAAAATAAATAAAAAGGGCAATGTTACTATCTCTTTTTCCACACTTGTGCTTCAAAGTAGCACCTTGTTCTTCATGTAGTGAGTCTCATATATTGTGCTTCAAAGTAGCACCATGTTTTTCATATAGTGAGTCTCATAAGTTGTCTTTTTCATACTAGTGGGAATTTTTTATTATAGAACTTGGCTTGTATATTCCTACGATGGGCTTCCTCAAATGCCCTAGGTCTTCGTGAGCAAGCAAGTTGGATGCACACCCACTAGTTTTCTTTTGTTGAGCATTCATTTATAGCTCTAGTGCATCCGTTGCATGGCAATCCCTACTCCTCATGTTGACATCAATTGATGGGCATTTCCATAGCCCGTTGCTTTTCCTCGTCAATGTGAGACTTTCTCCTTTTTCGTCTTCTCCACACAATCCCCATCATTATATTCTATTCCACCCATAGTGCTATATCCATGACTCACGCTCATGTATTGCATGAAGGTTGAAAAAGTTTGAGATTATTTAAGTATGAAACAATTGCTTGGCTTATCATCGGGGGTATAGAAGTTGGGAACATCTTTGTGTGACGGAAATGAAGCATAGCCTAACTATATGATTTTGTAGGGATGAACTTTCTTTTGCCATGTTATTTTTAGAAGACATGATTATTTGATTAGTATGCTTGAAGTGTTACTATTTCTTTTATCAATATGAACTTTTATTTTGAATCATTTGGATCTGAACATTCATGCCACAATAAAGAAAATTACATTGAGAATTATGCTATGTAGCATTCCACATCAAAAATTCTCTTTTATCATTTACCTACTCGAGGACGAGCAAGAATTAAGCTTGGGGATGCTTGATACGTCTCCAATCTATCTATAATTTTTCATTGTTCCATGCCATTATATTACCCCTTTTGGATGTTTATGGGCTTTATTTTACACATTTATATCATTTTTGGGACTAACCTACTAACCGGAGGCCCAGCCCATATTGTTGTTTTTTTTGCCTATTTCAGTATTTCGACGAAAAGGAATATCAAACGGAGTCCAAACAGAATGAAACCTTCGGGAGCGTGATTTTTGGAACGAACGTGATCCAGAGGACTTAGAGTGCAAGTCAAGAAGTAGCTGAGGCTCCCACGAGATAGGAGGGCGCCCTCCCCCTATAGGGTGCACCCCCTAACTCGTGGGCCCCTCGGACATCCACCGACGTACTTCTTCCTCCTATATAAGCCTCGTGCACTCAAAACATCCAGGCGCATTTAAACACAATTTCCACCACCGTAACCTTCTGTATCCACGAGATCTCATCTTGGAGCCTTCGCCGACACTCTGCCGGAGGGGGAATCGACCACGGAGGGCGTCTACATCAACATCCTTGTCCCTCCGATGAGTTGTGAGTAGTTTACCATAGACCAACGGGTCCATAGTTATTAGCTAGATGGCTTCTTCTCTCTTTTTGGATCTCAATACAATGTTCTCCCCCTCTCTTGTGGAGATCTATTCTATGTAAACTCTTTTTGTGGTGTGTTTGTCGAGATCCGATAAATTGTGGGTTTATGATCAAGTTTATCTATGAATAATATTTGAATCTTCTATGAATTCTTTTATGTATGATTGAGTTATCTTTGCAAGTCTCTTCGAATTATCAGTTTGGTTTGGCGTACTAGATTGATCTTTCTTGTCATGGGAGAAGTGTTTAGCGTTGGGTTCAATCTTGCGGTGTCCTTACCCAGTGACAGAAAGGGTTGCAAGGCACGTATTGTATTGTTGCCATCGAGGATAACAAGATGGGGTTTATATCATATTGCTTGAGTTTATCCCTCTACATCATGTCATCTTGCTTAATGCATTAGTCTGTTCTTATGAACTTAATACTCTAGATGCAGGCAGGAGTCGGTCGATGTGTGGAGTAATAGTAGTAGATGCAGGCAGGAGTCGGTCTACTTGTTACGGACGTGATGCCTATATACATGATCATGCCTAGATAATCTCATAATTGTTCGCTTTTGTATCAATTGCTCGACAGTAATTTGTTCACCCACCGTAATACTTATGCTATCTTGAGAGAAGCCACTAGTGAAACCTATGGCCCCCGGGTCTATCTCTTATCATATTTGCTTCCAATCTACTTTTATTTGCATCTTTACTTTTTTGCATCTATATTATAAAATACCAAAAAAATATTTATCTTATCTTACTATCTTTATTAGATCTCACTTTCGCAAGTGGCCATGAAGGGATTGACAACCCCTTTATTGCGTTGGTTGCGAGTTCTTTGATTGTTTGTGTAGGTGCGTGGGACTTTTGAGGAGCCTCCTAATGGATTGCTACCTTGGTTCTCAAAACCTGAGGGAAATACTTACGCTACTATTGCTGCATCACCCTCTCCTCTTCAAGGAAAAATAATGCAAGCTCAAGACGTAGCACCTCCCTAGGTAAACAACCGCTACAGGCGTTCAAATTAGCACGTGGGCTGCCATTCCGTAAAGAAATGAGCTCCACCGTGTACCCGCGTGGGTGTGGCTGGGCACGAAGCATGAGTACATGCTCGGTGCACCTATTCTCTTCTTGTATACATACACCACCTACGTGGGGTTGTGTGAGAGAGATACAAACCTAGAGAGACTTGGTGTGTGGGTTCGCGAGAGTTTTTTTGTGGGGGGGGGTCAATAAAAAAATGTAACATATGCAATGTGTGTGAAATAGAGTCCTGGATATAACATATATATAGAGGGGGCGATCCACGAGAAGAGAGTGGAGGTATCATCGTCTTGAGGTGTCCATAGAATCGAATAGAGGGATGTGTTGTGTGTGTGTGTGTGTGTGTGTGTGTGCGCACGATCGATAAAGAGTTCCATCGAATTTATGTGTGCCCACGTCAAAGATATAGAGTGGCTGGCCTACTGGAACGTGAGAGGGGACATGTGCAGTTTGTCTCTGTGGCATGGATACCTACCTGCAGCGCTTGACTATCGGTGTGTGGTGGGGGAAGAGGGAGGCCCAATTAGATATAGAGGTACAATGGCTAGTATATGTGTGGAGGAGGAGAGAGGCCTAACTCATGTATTAAGGAGATCGATCTGCCTCGTGTATTAAGGGAGATCGATCGGCATCCATGCATATGTGCAGGAGAGGAATAAGGTTGGGAGAGAGACAGAGCTAGAGTGTTGGAGGGGGTGGTAGTGGAGTTGCTTCTAACAAATGGTGGGATAGGTTTGCTAGACAAACGGAGGGCACGCCCGCAATATCAATAAGAGAGGAGATGGCTGCTTGTTGTCTGTGCACGTGCATGTGAGAGACAAGTCAGGAGGCATGCACGAATAATGAGGGGGGGACGATATGGCTGTGGTAAGCAGACATAACTACATAGGAAGATTAGTCGCCCTTTGTTAGAGAAAGGAGAGACATAACTTGTGAGGTACGTCGATCGATGGGGGGATAGTTAAAGTTGATCTAGGTATATGTTGGGAGATCGATCAGTATACATGCATGTGTGTGTTTGAAGCAAATGAGGCACGAGGAGAAGGGTTGAGAGAGAGGGATGCATCTAGGAGGTGGTACGAGAGGCATACTATATCAAGGGGGAAGGAGTGTGCAAGTACGAGATCGATGAAAAGAGTGGTGGGAGTGAGGCATGGACAGTGATAAGAGAAGAAGGGAAGCTTGTGTTTGTGCTAGGCACACCTGGCTAGAGAGGCATATCGATCAATGTGTGCCGTAAAGAAGGAGCTGGGGGGCCAACACACACTGTGGGTGAACGACCTAAAGTGAAAAGACGAATTTGCACGATGGAGCTAGAGAATGCTGAGGGAGGGTGAGAGGGATGCGGGCGTGTGCATGCACGAGAGAAAGTTAGCGCTAGCTACAAAGATAAGAGGATTGTGTGGGTGTAAAAGACAAATAGAGATCATACTTCGTTATAAAAAGTGAATTCGGATATTTGAAGAATTTATCATAGTGTTTTAAACCGACGCATGTGTGAATATATATAATGGTGATACACATGGTGTGGTTATGAACATGTTATACTACACATAATATATTTTATCTCTACTCTTATAAAAAACAGAGTTGTTGATGATGGTGTGCCTACCATCCTGCAATATAGGCCGTCCGATTTATATCTGGCGGATAGGAAGGAAACTATGGAAAGTTTGAAAAAAGATACCCACACCCCTCTCCATATTTGCAAATTAGGTCCCTTGATCATGTTGATGTTCTGTGGAACGCATGGGCATCTTGCTAGTACTACGTATAATACATAGAACATTGACTATAATTTGGGCTAATGTGTGGCTTTTGTAGCTCAGGTCTAAATACTTGTCATAATGTAGGGGGCCGGGGCACTATACTTTGTGTGATAAACACGGTGTTCGTATGAAACATGGTTTAGATTAATAATATATAGTTAGTACATCAAATGTACTATTATTTGGAATCAACATCAAGTGTATTCAAAAAATTGAATTCAAGTTCATGTAGTACACATAGTTCATATCTATCTCTATAGTAATCATGTGGTGTGTTATTAAGGTAATACACAAATGATGGTTGAAGTTGGCAACAATCATGATTGTAGATTCTTATTAAAATAGAGAAACGAATTCAAATTTAGTTCGAATTGCAGCGGTAGTCACTACAAAAAAAAAGACACATCCTTGACATTTTGGGCCGAACGAAATTTTTTTCTGTCATACATATGACACTTCTATGATGATAATTGTGACAAAACCCGGTATCATCATAGATGTGGTGGGATCCTACTTCTATGACAAAAAATCATGACAGAAAATGGGCTTTTCGTCCTGGGCGGGCTGGAGACGCAGCTGCATGACATTCTTTGGGCCATCCATGACGGAAAAAAACCGTGGTAGAAGCGAGGGGGAGGAAAATTTCAGGGAGTTGCCGGTTACGGTGGGAGAGCGATGCGCGTTTCTATTGTACAGGTACGCGCGTGTGTGTGAGGCGTTGGCTCTAACTGAACCCGAGTGAGGCGTTGGGCTCTAACTGAACCCGAGCGATTGCACTGCAGGCTACATGTTACTGAACCCGAGCAATCGATCGATGGCTGTTAACTGAACCCAATGGAGCGATTCCTTCGCTACTGCTACTAACTGAAGCCGATCGATTGGATGAACAGTGAGTGTTGCGGGGGGTGGGGGGTTGGATGAACAGTGAGCGGTGGCGTTGCCTCTGGATGAACAGGACCCCGTGGTGTGTAGGGCTGGATGAACAGTAGACGGTGGAGATGAACAGTATCCCGTGGAGTCCCATTTTGCGGTACGCCACACCCCTCCCAATGAACAGGACCCCCGTTTCGACCATAGGAGGTCCGTTTCATCCGTTTTGCGGTACGCCACACCCCTCCCGATTAACAGGACCCCCGTTTCGACCGTAGGAGGTCTGTTTCGTCCGTTTTGCGATACGCCACACCCCTCCCGATCAACAGGACCCCCGTTTCGACCGTAGGAGGTCCGTTTCATCTGTTTTGTGGTACGCCACACCCCTCTCGATCAACAGGACCCCCGTTTCGACCGTAGGAGGTCCGTTTCCTCTGTTTTGCGATATGCCACACCCCTCCCGATCAACAGGACCCCCGTTTCGACCGTAGGAGGTCCGTTTCCTCCATTTTGCGGTACGCTAGGCCTCGTTTCCATCGCCTGTTCCGTCCAAGCCCTCCCGATGAACACGACCATGCATTCCGTGCCGACCCAGCCGGTTGGCTCCCACGCGTTCGGTTGCCTCCCAAAGAACACAACGCATTCCGTTGCCTCCCCATGAACACGACGCATTCCGTTGCCTCCCCATGAACACGACGACGATGTTATTTCTCCGTTCCGACCCAGCCATGTACGTATGCACGAGTAGGCGTTCGAGACCCTTCCATTATGTACGTACGTGGCCGTATTTTCTTTCTTGCACCCTCGCCGTTGTACGTACATGTACATGCTACGTGCGCGCCTATACTATGACACGTGCGCGCCTCTACAACGACCAGTATGTACATACACGTTTGCGACCAGAATGACAACCCTACGTGCGCTTCACCAGGTGGGTCCCGATCGAGCACTTCCTTACTGCGAAGATGTAGCTGGTTGGTCCCAGCAGTCAGGGGGGCGAATCGTTTTTTTTTTGCCTGGACGCACTTCCTTGCGTGCGAAGATGTAGCTGGTGGGTCCCAGCAGTCAGGGGGAAATGTTTTTTCACGAAATACGGTGGCCCGTCCGGTGGGTCCCCGCTGTCAGGTGGAGGAATAATTATTTTGCGCGTAATAAGGAGGCACTTCCTTGCTGCGGCCGTGGACCCAGCTGTCAGCCTCTCCACGTATAGTCCACGTCCGATGGAAGCCATTCCTTGCCACGTTGACCACGCCGCGCCGAGAGCACCAGGGCGGTGGACGATGGCGAGGCCTAGGAAGGGGACGACACGGAGCCAGGGAAGATGCGACAGTGGATGCCCACGCGTAGAGGAGTACGAGGGTTCACTGGTTCGCTGTGGTGTGAGGCTGCCATCGCCGCAGAATAATAGGGGGTGTGGGTGACTAGAGGGATGGCCTGGCCAGCGGTGGGAGTAGTAGGGGGTGGTGAGGCCTCCGCCGCATCGCAGCCGGCCACGGGAGGCAGGAGCACGAGGCACGACCGGTGCTGGTTTGGGCGGCTGGAGCAAGAAGACCAGAGGTTGAAGAAGCACTACGGCCGTTGGATGGACATCGTACGGTCACTAGAGCTAGAATCGTGCATATTATTGACTAAGTTGACAAAGCCCTCCGTCCCCGTCAACTTAGTAGGCCCACAAGTCAGCCTGCCACTATACTAGGTCCCAGCTAACAGGCGGAGTATTCTTTTTTTTGTGTGTAATAAGGAGGCACTTCCTTGCGTGCGAAGATATAGCTGGTGGGTCCGAGCTGTCAGCGGCGGTAACGCTTTTTTCATGAAATACAGAGGCCCTTTCGGTGGGTCCCTGATGTCAGGTGGAGGAATCATTATTTTGCAATAAGGAGGCATTTCCTTGCGTGCGGCCGTGGACCCAGCTGTCGGCCTCTCCACGTACAGTCCACTTCATATGCATGTCGGTCGTTGACCACGTTGACTAGGCCGCGCCGAGAGCACCAGGGCGATGGACGACGATGAGGCCTAGGAAAGGAACGACACGGAGGCAGGGAAGACTCGGCAGTTGTTTCCCACGCGGAGGGGAGTATGACTGTACGAGGGTTTACGGGTTCGTCTGCCGTCGCCGAAGAATAACAGCAGGTGTGGGTGAGTAGAGGGATGGCTAGGCTAGTGATGGGAGTACGGTGGGGCGGTGAGGCCTGCATGGCAGCAGAGCCGGCTGCGGGGAGGAGGGAGCAGGCAGTCCCGTCGGCGCTTGTTTGAGCGGCTGAAGCAGGAAGAGCAGAGATTGAAGAAGCACAACGGCTGTTGGATGGCAATCCAACAGTCACTGCTTTTGCATCAACCTTTCTTTAGGAAAGCCTCAAATCTGTGGAAAACAGCATACAGCCTATCTGCCATTATTTCTAATAATTTACAGCCCATTTGCTAATTCTTAAGGTTTTTTTGGAGCCCATATTCTTTTTGTTAGCATTACAGCCCATACTGTGGCCACGGTTAAAAATTATACAAAATTTTGCATATTTCGATGCGGCCCGAACTGTTTTTAATCCCGAAATTTCGACTCACATTCAAACTGATTTTAAAAATAAATGTATATCAATATAAAATCCAACAAATTCTCCACGCATAAAAATTAATGTAATTTAAAATCTCAAAATGAAAAAAAAGATATTTGAAACTAATTGCCGGTTTGATGTGTTTTAAAAATGTACAACCCATTTCTCATTACTGATGGGCCATTTTCTCGGCTAGCCGAATGAAAGCTCTCCTCGTCTTGAAAGATTTGCAGCCCAACGGGCTTGACAAAGCGACTTACTTGGCAAATCACAAAAAAACTGGGCTGTGGCCGTGGATCCAGCAGTCAGCCTCTCCACGTACAGTACTCTTCCGGTGGAAGTCATTCCTTGACCACGTTGACCACGCCGCGCGGAGAGCACCACGGCGGTGGACGACAGCGAGGCCTAGGAAGGGGATGACGCAGAGCCGGGGAAGACACGGCAGTGGAAGCCCGCGCGGAGAGGAGTACAAGGGTTCATTGGTTTGGCTGCGGTGTGAGGCTGCCGTCGCCGTAGGGCCTGGCCAGCGGTGGGAATAGTAGGGGGCGGTGAGTCCTCCGCGGCAGCACAGCCGGCAACGGGAGGCAGTAGCATGAGGCACGACGACGCTGGTTTGGGCGGCCGGAGCAAGAAGACCAGAGGTTGAAGAAGCAATACGGCCATTGGATGGACATCATACAGTCGCTGAAGCTAGAATCGTTCATATTGACTAAGTTGACAAATCCCTTCGTCCCCGTCAACTTAGTAGGCCCACAAGTCAGCGTCCCACCAAGGTGGGTCCCAGCTAGCAGGGGGAGTATTCATTTTTTTGTGCGTAATAAGGAGGCACTTCCGTGGGTCCAAGCCGACAATGGGGTTTTTTGCGAATACGGTGGCCCGTCAGTGGGTCCCAGCGGTCGAGGCAAACGTTTTTTCACAAAATACGGTGGCCCGTCCCAAGGGTCCCTATCTGTCGGTTGGGGAATCATTATTTTCAGCGTAATAAGGAGGCACTTACTTGCTGCGGCCGTGGACCCAGCTGAGACTCTCCACGTACAGTATACTTCCGATGGAAGTCGTTCCTTGACCACGTTGACCTCGTTGCGTTCCGTTGCATGCATGCGTCCATGGGCGTGGTGTGTCCCCACTGTCAGACTCTCATGTACAAGTCATCTTCCGATGACTTTTTTTTTGAAACAGGCAAAAGACTTGCCATTTCATTGATTAAGAAGAGTAAACATGGTCCAAATACAGCAGCCACATAGTGGCGAAAAAGGACAACTACTCACAGGGTAGAATCACATCTAAACCCTTGGCCCCTGCAGAAACACAAAGGCATGCCTCATCAAGGATCTTGTCCACGATAATCATCGAAGGCGTAGAAGTATTTCTAAAAACCCAAGCGTTCCTCTCCTTCCATAGCTCCCAAGAGACCAACATAAGGAGCGAGGCCATTCCTTTCTGAGATGGCGAACGTGCAAGGGAAAGCTTAGTCAACCAGTCGTTGACATTGTTCATAGCTGCCCAATCATGCATCGAGAGGTCAACCAGCACAATCCTCGCCTTAACCGTGTTCCAGACGGCGATCGAAAAGCGGCATTGGAACAAAAGATGGGCCGCCGATTCCTAGACCTAGTTGCAAAGCGGGCACAGGCCGCAATTTGGCCAACCCCTTCGTTGTAGTCTATCAGCCGTCCAAACTCTGTTGTGGATGACTAACCAAGCAAAGAACTTGCATTTAGGAGTGTCCCACACCTTCCATACGATGTTAAGCAGAGGCGTGATGGTATGCCCCTCGAACTGCATCTTGTAGGCCGAGGAAGTCGAGAAGGTATGACTCTCGGTTGTTGACCACGTTGACCACACCGTGCCGAGCGCACCCACACTGGAACGACCCGGAGATGGGGAAGACGGGGCAATGGAGTCGCAGATGGAGAGGAGTGGGAAACTTCATCGGTTGGTCTTGGCGGCAAAGACAGCAGCCGCCCACGGGAGACAGGAGCAAGAATAGAGGTTGAAGAAGGAGCACGGCTGTTGGATTAACATCCAACGGTCTAGTTGCTAGAATCATTTGTTGATTAAGTTGACAAAGCTGTGCGTACACGTCCGCTTAGCAGGCCCACAAGTCAGTCACCAAATCTGACGGGTCCCAGCTGTCAACTGGATGAATAATTTTTTTCACAAAACAAGGAGGCACTTCCTTCCGTGCGAAGATACAGCCGGTGGGTCCCAGCTGTCAGGTGGAGGAAACATTTTTTTTCCAGCTTAATAAGGAGGAACTTTCCTTGCGTGCGACCGTGGACCTCGTGGGTCCCAGCCGTCAGGCTCTCCACATACAGTCCTCTTCCGATGACTCTTGTTTGTTGAGCACGCCGCACCGAACACAGTGAGGCAGTGGACGATGGCGAGGCCCCGGACAGGAACGACTCGGAGATGGGAAAACACGGCAGTGGAGTCGCGGATTGAGAGGAGGAGAAGGGTTATAACTGGTTCTGTTGCAATTCATATCAAACTCAGGTTCACAGGACACGTTCATATTCATAGCCAACATTCACTATCAACAACTCAAAAGATTCATATATACACAAGCTTAGCATATCTATGCATCCAAATGATTGATAGATCACACGACAATATTCATACATAATTCACAAAAAGATTCAGATATACACATGTCCAGTATGTTTATGCATCCAAATGATTGAGATCACAGCCAATATGATCCATGGATGAACTTTAATTACCTAGGGTACAGACTGGTAAATGGTGTTCAATCAGAGGTACTTCTTGCTAAAATTAGTTCTTGTACGAGTGAACTTTCGAGTACATAAGAGGTAGCACAGACAATCTGAACTTTGCTTGTAGGTTTATCCTCAAATAGTGGCCTTGTGCCGACGGAGGTTTGAGCAACTTGGCCACTACTTTCATCCAACTAGTTTACTGGCTCATCTTGGTCCTGTATCTCACCAAAATTCTACATTGCAGACGAGTAAGGAGGCAGTTGAGAAAATGAACCACCCAAATTTTTTGTGCAGTTCAACTGAAATGGAGCATCCTTGGCGTGCAGACTGATTAAGTCCCTGATGAATATATGCGTCAACCAACTTGTCTGGAATCTTTAGACTCCATGCCATATAGTTCGCTACCATATGTGCCGATAACCAAAAGGCACAAGTTGGGACCAAAGATGGATCAGATTTTTCTGGGCTATGCACCAAGCAATATTTTTGGCGTTCACTCTCCTAATACTTGGAGTTTGACAATTGGTTGACGCTGGTTGATACTCGAATGAATATAGGCACCTCTTGTCAACATTGATGCTTGTCTGAGTGAACTTTGGAGTACATAGCAACAGCATAAGTACCTATCCATCTGATCATTTTGTGCAGTTCTACTGAAATCACCCGATGTAATGATTTGCCTGCGAGTCCAGGCTCCAAATTACTCCTTTATGAAATCGGCAAACAGTAGCACAATACCAAATTACCAATACATATGACAGGCACAATAATCAGGATAAAGACCAGTACCAACCTATGTGAGGTAGCATATCAATTACTATTTCCTTTGACTGGAAGCCGAGATAAGCCAAGCGATCGACAAAGAAAGGAAGAAAGCAAGCGGAGATTAGCGATCGACAGAAAGGACGGAAGTCTGTCGAGGCAATGAAGCACCCAAAGTTTTTGTGCAGTTCCACCAAAATCGAGCATCCCTGTTGGCACATATATTGAGAGAGTGAGATTACTGTAATAGTGGGACTAGTTGATGAAACATACACTAACAAATAGAAGCACCCTCATTATCTTAATGGGTAAAGTTAGGAACATAGTAGTCTTGTTTAAAGAGAGGTATTAGTTTATTTAATTAGTGCCAATTAGCTCAACTCAACACTCAAAGCATTGCCATTTATCATAGGTTGCAAAACTTAAAAGTGCCAAGATAAAGGAGTTTCTCATGACAGTAGCATGATACAAATAGAGACGACAGCAAACTAGTATGGATGAAGGCCTTAGGCCCGTACCAACCTGAGAAAAAAAGCTTATTCATGTAGTCCCATAAGAGATGATAAAGCACTCTCTAGAATCACACAATACTATATATTTTTGTGCACTTCAAATGTATGGTTGAAATCACTCTTGTTTACCAAAGGTCTTGAGATTATATCGAAGATTATCAAGAACTTCCAACAGAAAGTTAAAGCAATCGGCTGGGATACAGCTTCATTGTATTGTCTTGTGTAGTTCCACTAAAATGTATGATTGGCACAACATGATCCCTATTTGCACAAGTAGGAACAAGGTGAAACCTTCATTAGCTTAGTGAGAAAGGATAGGAAGACATTAGCATATTACTCAAACAAGAGCATCAAATTCATGATGGACAATACGCAAAACATTGCCTCATTGAACCAATGGCAATAAATTGACATGCAAAACAATAGCACTATTATGTCATGACACTAACAATATTCCTCCTGCTCCACCACATGATTCACCTCCATAGACAAACATTCACACGCACATGATTCAGATAGGGTCCTACTAAAGATTTGTTTAACTCCAACAGAAAATTAGGCAAGAATAAATTAGTGGTACTTAAGTACTCCTAATTAATTAAGTGAGACAGCAGAAGTGGAAGGGCTCCTCGGAGGATCGTCTCACATGTAAGGTAGTCGCTGTCGAGCCCTTGAATAGCCTCGATCGAGGCCTCAGCTTCAAAGAAGATCGCCTTAGGCAATCGCTTATTCTTCTTCTTCTTCCTCTTCATGCTCTGCTTCTCTTTCTCCTCACCAGTTGGTGAAACCAAGTACATGATTGGCCTTCTAATTCAGAATTGGTTTTGTCAGCGAGGGAGTACAAGTGTACTAGTAAAAAACAACATTATTTTCTCATGGCAGCCGGAAAATAGAGATGAACACATGCATTAAATATCATTCTTACCTAAAGGAAGGTTATGGCACCAATATGGATGATGAGGATTGGAACACAGATCTCCCTTTGTGCAGTTCCACCAAAATGAACCAACTGTTCCATCTGACATTCCAGTTAAACAACACAAAAGTCACTTCTTTTAAGAAGAGTTTTGTGCAAAGGCACCAAAAGGTCACAACAAAAACCAGTGTTAATTGATATCCCTGTTTGCACAAAAAGGTACAGAGGAAACAGTCAGAGTCTCAAACAATTACAAGCAAAAACATTTGGCCAAACTTGTCAGAGTCTCAAACAACTACGGGCAAAAACAGTGGCATGGCTTCATTTTTACCAGGGACATTATATTAAGAACAGCTAAGGCTGCGTTCGGTTCACAGGTTTGGTGCAGGATTTTCGTAGGAACACAATTCCTATGGTATTATTTCCCTTCCAACCGTTCGGAACACGGGAAAGGTGAATAGTGTTTCATAGGAAAGTTGATCTGGTAGTACTGATTCCATCGCATTAGAAACATCCACGCGCTGCTCATTTTTTGGGCGGAAGCCCGAGGCAGGCGCTCGCTGCCATGCGTTAGACAGGTTGTTGTGCTGTGTTCGCCAGAATAAAAAAAATCGACCTATGTGTGGTACGTGAGGTGAGGACAAGAGTAGTCACTATGCAGCTGAATAAACAAATAGCATCTCATACTGCCAAGCATGCTACTCTAAAAAAACAAATCTATACATTTCGTAGTCCATCCGAACACATTCTCTTGAGAGTTTCTTCCGGTTTGCTATTCCATAGTTTTATACCTACATTCCTTTCCTATTCCTATATTTTCATCAAGACCTATGTTTTATGCCCCTTTATTCCGTCCGGAGCCTAAATATTTGGTATAAGGGCATGGGACAGTGGGCGCACCAGCAGTACAGCACCATGTACGTAAATAGGGGCATAAAGTGGTGATTCATAGTTTGTTGCCCCGAGAAACAAACATCCAAGAAACATATCTGGGTCGGTCCCATTTTTGTTCACTCTAGCCACCTACTCCTATGTGTGGATAACAAATCTAGTCCTGGTCATACCACTGTGTACAGCGTTACCCCTATATTTCCCTTTTCGACCAAGAGACCGGTTGGATGACCAGTCTGTACTACTTTCATCCCCTTTACTTCATGTTTGTACCAAGTCCGATGTACATACTAAATTCCCCCACCCCCACTTTATTTCAATGACAAGTATTCTCGGATGGACGGAGTACAAGATTCGACTCCATGAAGTAGCTTTACCTCTAACAATAGAAGAAGAAAAAATAGGTGACGTTGGACCATCCGATCAAGAGGGGCTGAGAGGTAGAAAATGATGCACATACAACAATGTGGCGAGATGGGGAAGTAGAGCTAAGGCGGTTTCGAACGAAGATATACCTGAAGGTCGTCGGGATGTGGATAGGTGGGCGGCGGGAGGCCGGATCCGCCCACAGGCAACGACGAAGGGATGGAGGACCTCCCGCGCCGGTGCTCGGCCAAAGATAACGGTGCGGCCGGCAGTGGGTCTCCTCCCTCGCTGTCGACGACGGCCTAAATGCTGCCCCTCCTCCCCTTCACCGGCATAGGGGGATATGTCTGGATCTGTAACCAGCGGTGAGGATAGAAAACCAGTGTTTTTTGAAGGGAGAGGCTGAGAGTGTGTGAATAGAGCAGCCCTAGCAAGCAAGCGCGGAGGCCCCAGCCTATATATAAGTAGTGGGGTAGTTTTGCTTTTTCACTCCATCAAAACAATCGTTTAAAATTGTGTACTACTACATGCCAGGTCGCGGTTTTTTTAGTTGTTGATTGTTTTTTGAGATAGCTACCCGCTTGTTCCAAGTGGTGTTACGGTGTGCCAGGCCGCACTTTGTATCGTTCAAGTCTGGTAGTACTACAAGTCCCTCCATTAAATGAACAACCACTCCCTCGTAAAAATTGTGAACAAGCCCATGGCTAAAATTAGCGGAAACATGGGTTTCCCCAACATGCATTATTATTTATATTTTCTACTCCCTCCGTTCCTAAATATAAGTCTTTTTTATTATCCACACCTAAGACAAGAATTTTTTATTAGCAATGAACCCCACATGTCATAGACACAAAAATTGTGGCAAGATTCCCTTAGGCAAGCCAAAGTGTGTCTAACAATTTGAGCAACTCAGGTTAGGCAAGTGTGGCACGTGTGGGAAAAATAATGTGGCAACACAAGACAAACATAGTCACAATCCAAACACATGCAAGTATCAAAAGGAAAGTCACGGCATGCATGCATGCGTTGTACTCCCTCTATTTCCAAATATAAGTCTTTTTAGAGATTGCAACAAGTGACTACTCCCTCCGTTCCTAAATGTAAGTCTTTTTAGGGATTCCACTACAAACTACATACGGATGTATATAGACATATTTTAGAGTGTAGATTCACTCATTTTGTTTCGTATGTAGTTCATAATGAAATCTCTGAAAAGACTTATATTTTGGAATGAAGGGAGTACATACGAAGCAGAATATGTCTACTCCTACATATGAAGTAGCCCATTTGAAATGTGTAAAAAGACTTTTATCGAATGCACTGCTTTGATGTGTCGCGTCAACTCGTACAAGACCAAGAAATTTGATTACTATGACGCCCTCTCCCTCATGGATCGAGCTCGGTGTTTATCGCACTTTTGCTTTGGCTGCATGACAGTGGGCCAACCACTGTGGGCCCACTGTCATGGGCGCAAAGGCGGGAGCGAGTAAGTAGAAGCTTTCTCTACACGCTATACCTCCCGCACGAGGTGGACGGACATGCAGCAGTGGATTCGATACTGTAGAAGTAGGAGTAACATCATTGTTCGTGTTCTCGAAGAGGCGAAGATCCAAGTGCAAACCGAACGTGGCAGTTGTGAACGCTCGCGTGGTGCAGTTCCTTGGAGTACTAGCTAGGCTCTTGCATGAGACAAAATTGCTATTGTGTAACAATTAAACTCCAATATCCATTGGTTGATACTCATTCTGCATAGGTCCACGCACTTAACACCGTTTCCTCCTGGGGTCACCAATGTTTCTTTGCTAATTAATAGCATTCCATGCAATGAACTAGCCATTGCAAGTCATTAAAAGCATGCACACCTCTCATCTCTTATTGGTTGATACGTATGTCAAGAAACAAGAAACAAGGTAGAAGTTAATGCACCGCGCGTAAGTGTTTTGGGACTATTTGGTTTTCGTAAGATGACTTACACACCTAGACGGAGGGAGTAGTATATACCTGTAAACCGGAAAGGAGTATTTGCCTTTCTAGAGATTTCAACAAGTGACTAGACTTCGGCTCAAAAAAAACAAGTGACTAGACTACACCGTGTGTTGTACCCCCTCCCTTCCGGTTTATAGGGCTCAAATCTCAAATCTCATGAACCAAGGCATTTTGCGATTGGAGGAATGTATCTCGTACTTTACAAAACTAACCTAATGAAACTCATGCATTAATTACGTAGTTCTCTCGTTCCGCCTTGGTCGCGGTGCACAATATTGAGAGAGTGCTTGGATACGTTTTAGTCTCATGACTAAAAGTAGTGGGACTAAAACTTGTTAGCCTCATCCATGCTTGGATCCAAATACTAAAGAGACTAAAATCAAGTTAATGTCATTTCAAAGCATCCGGGCCCGCGTGCCATCCACCAAATCACAGCGAGGTGCTACAATGAGACTCACTGTCACCCGGTGTGGCCGTCATGACCATCATATCACAAAACCCACACCTTTACCAGCAGTGGTAAGGTGGCCTCCAAGTTGGACTGGATGAAGCAACCATCATTTCATTGGAACGCTCGTTCAAGCCCTTTCTGCCCTTTCTTGAAGAAAACCTCACTCCAGGCTACTCACTTCTGCCATTTTTCTTCTCTACCGACAAAGGAAAGGTGGGTGAATCAGTTATGATGCTCTATTTTCATTCAAATAATCTTCTTTTTGCGAAGCACCGACCGATTCTCACATCCTATTCTTTTCCCATTTTCATTGCAATTGTGGTTTCCTTTCGATTGCTTTTTGTTTGTCAGTTCATTGATGGATCCTGGAGCACTAGGCAAAGAGTTGCCGGCGGACAACCCACTAGAGACAGCGATCTCCAGGAAGCGAGCACCGACCAACGAGTTGACCATGTTGGCGGGCCAACCCATGGAGATGAAGAACTCCAAGAAACAAGCACTGGCCAAAGAGTTGAGGACGTTGGCGGACGAACTCCTCAAGAAAGTTGGAAGAATAGCAAGGGCCCCACCGTGCCTACCCCAGGAGCTCTGATTGCCACCTATGTGAGGCTCAAGACCGAGTTTGAGGAGATAGTCGCCATTGAGAAGCAGTATTCCCCTGGCAAGGTGATGGCCCCCATCAAGGACGAGGAGATGGCCCCCGAAGGGATGAGATCCCCCGGTGAGCTGCACAAGGTAAAAAGTAATGGCTTATTACCATAGTTGTGGTTTTTGATTATTTGCAATGTGCTTGCTTTTTGATTATTTGCAATGTGCTTGCTAATGTGTTAGTGTTGTGCAGGTGCCGGTGGTTGTCCTTGACGATTCCGATGTCGTGGCCCGTCCTGTTGGCATCGCCCCGGAGATCGATTCCAATGCTGCTGTCCATCCTGTGGACATCGCCCCAGAGATCGATTCCGATGTCGCGGTCAGTCCTGTGGACATCGCCCCAGAAATCGATTCCCATGCCGTTGTCCGTGTTGTGGTCATTGCCCGAGAGATCGATGACAAGAAATAGTTCGTCGCGCTAATCCTTCAGGGTAGTTTGCATTGCCCTGTGTTTAATTACCAGAATGATGTGTGTTATCAAACCATCTTAGGGCTAGTGCACTATCTTGTGTGGGCGGATCTTGCTACTTTTGTTTGATAGTGAATCATGCGAACCCTCTCCGAGTTATGGAAACAGATGTATCCTCACTAGCTTTTGATTTAATATATGGCATGCTTAGATGTAAGTTTGAACTGTTTATCATATCAGCAGGGCTTGTTTGATGATTCTTGGTGTTAGTAGGCTAGCCACTGTGCGAGCTATAGTACTTGCAAAACACTCACCAAAGAGAAACGTTCGGGCTGATGAGCTCGTGGTACACTTATACTTATCCCTCGTCGATCGACCTATAGCCCTAGCTCCTAAAATTGTAGGCTTAGTGATCGATCAGACAATAGTCGACATACATTCAGGCCTCATTTGGTTCATAGGGTAGGAAAATCGTAGCAAAAGTACAGAGAACGTGCAACACAAAATCATAGCAAAGTCAGAGACGCACTCCTCCGTTCCCAAATAGATGACCTAGGCGGGCTAGTTTGGCCTAGTGGGTTTCAGTGATATGACGTGGTACAGTGTCGTCCAGTCTTCGCGTGTGGTAGTAGTATTGCGGGTACAGTAAGTTTTCTTGAAGAAGCGGAATTCAACGAAGTCATGATGGTTCCTTTGTCCGAACAACTTACAGTGGGGAAGGTTGGGCCTGCGATACCACCGGGGTAGACCTGGATAATTTTGTGCATGGCAGGTGGACCAGGATGGTCAACGTCCCACATGTCTACGAATGAAAGTATTCTTTCCGATATAGAGGACGAGCAACGATTATTCATTGTTTATTTTTTATGAAAGCTATTGTCTCCACTGTTACTCCTTGACTTTGTCAACGCCTCTCTATCCTCCACATAAGCGGGGACTACTTGCTATGCATGCAGCGGGCAGCTGGTGTCTTGAGGGGCCAGGGCGGTGAGAGCGGGCTCCGGAAGCGGTCCGGACTCCAGCATGGCCCACCTCACATTATCACCATATATTTCTTGGAGTCCGTGCATGGCAGGCGGGCGATCTCTTCTCCCTCTCCTGTTTCTCTCTTCTCAGCCGACGCCCGCCGAGCGATTAGATTTCGGCTATCGACGGTTTATTCAATTACGGTCCCACATGTCAGTGAAATTGCAAGACAACACGTGTCCCATCTGGTGAGCGGCGTGCGAGCCAGATTGTCGGGGTTGCGATGCGTACGAGTCATAAGTGTGCCACTTTTTCCTTTAGAACATGCGAAGCGTAACATTTTCGCGCGATCGATCGATAGAAATCCAGAACAAAATGACGAGGGCAGTGCTTTCCCGCTCCTTAGGCGGGCTAGTTCGAGTGATATGATGTGCTACAGTGCCGTCCACTTGCTCCATTTTTATGTAAGCAAGAGTTTACACTCGTACGCGGGAGGAGTGCGAAACACCGCGGATCTGATTTTGATCGAGGGATAACTGTTCCCTGCCAAATAATGGAGGATTGTTAGCGATTATAGCATGATAGTTAGGGCATCTCCAGCGCTGGCCCACAAATTTACACCGGCATCTGTCCAAGGACACTGATGGATGCCATCTGATGCTGCCCTCATACCTTTCGACAACTATATGAACTAACCGGACGAAATTCGTGCAAACAAAGCAAATTTTAAATTAACCGGATGAAATTCATTACATTTCGAAAACTTTTCCTACAAACTGGACGAAATTCATTACATATTTTGCACAAACCGTACTAAACCTACTGCAAACCTAATCTAAACGATCGTCGGCGCCCAACAACCATGTCCGGCCATGAACCCGAGAAAGCCGGCCATTGCCTTTGCCTCCTCCTCATCTGCCTCGATAACCTCCTCCTCCGGCCGGAGCACAAAGTTATGAAGATTTCCGCCTCCACGTCGCCGTCAAGCGGCTAATCGGTCGCCAATGTTTACCCCACCAAGCTTGGCGTCGAGTGAGTGGAGTAGTGGTGGCCTTCCCGGGACCAAAGCGGCGGCGACCTACCATGTACTACTCTTCCTCGCTGCCGGCTGCGCCCGTGGACGCGCGCCAGCTTCATGGTCGTGGCAGCGGAGGGCGGCCGGGGGGTGCCGGCGATCTCCTTCGTTTGCTCCTGCGACAGTACGTCGAAGAGAGCTTTGGAGCACGCCCGGAGCGGAGCCGCCGATGTCCCTCGTCTACTCCTGCGACAGTACGTCCAAGAGAGCTTCGGAGCGCCAGGAGGCCATGGTTGAAGTGGTGCCGACAGAAGGAAGGGACCGGAGGAGAATAAGTGTGCGTCTTTGGATATGGCTGGGAGCTGGGGCTGGCAATGAGCCACGGCAGACGGATGGACAACTGGCGCCGGAGTAGATTCATCGGGCGTCAATGCGGACGCTGCTTCAGTGACTTAACTGCAGATGTGATTGGGTGTCTGACATGTGGGCCCAACGGGCGTCTGACCCGCATGTCAGTGACACACCAATTGCACCTGCAATTAAGTCCAGTGAATGCGGTATTGACATTCTGGAGAGACGGTGACCGTTTCAGGCGCATGCGGACTGTTTGACTGGTCAACCATACAAATACGGAGCTATACGCTGAGCTAGCGACCGTATAATCACCATATCTTGTATACAATGATCAAGTGAGCTATCAAGACAAGTTCGATGACCGCCAATGCATTTTACTCGGTAATAAATGACCAGGATTGAAGGGGAATCCTAATTTGCTTCGTCTTCTGTCCTTGAGCACTTGACAAACCAATGCACTATATGGTTGTCCGGCCACTCCACCCCAGAGCTCTCACCAAGCGTCGTTCATGCCACTGTGCCGCACACTAACCGGTAAGGCAGTGATGGCATCCCACCGCGCCGAGTTCCTCGCCGCCCATGAACGCACACAAAATGGTAGGGAAGCGATGGCATCCCGCCGTGCCGAGTTCATCGCCGCTCGCGACCTCACAACTATGTGGGAGGAATTTGAAGATGCCAAGGCCGAATGGGCGGTAGAGCAAGAGGCGGCCAAAGCCGCACAGAGGAAGCGGAAAAGTCAGAAAGCACTCAAGAAAAGAGAGGCCCACCGCCGCAAGAAAGAAAAGGACGCACGCGCTGCTGTGGAGAGGTCGGCGGAGATCCAACCACGGTGGGGTGTCGCCGACAAAGCCGGAAGGAGAACGACGGCGTCTGGCCAGCATGTGAGAAGTAGTAGTACTAGTAGTTAGTGTGTGTGTCTATGTCTGAGTACGAGCATGTACCAGTACTACTAGTTACTACTGTAGTTTTTAGAGCAAATTACCAGTACATTAGCCTAGACTAAATGGAAAAATTCCTATAATATGCATCAAATGGCATCTCTTTCTCTATAGGAATTGAGATGCATGTCATCTCACTTCCTATGAATTTCATATTCCTATCCTATGAACGAAAGGAGGCCTCTTTTGGAGTAAATAATGTAGCTAGCAGTACTGCTGGTACAGTAGTTTTCTTCAAGAAGCAGAATTCAATGAAGTCATGATGGTTCCTTCGTCTGAGCAACTTCAAAGTGAGAAGTGGGCCTATGATTTGACGGCTCATTAGTCATTGTTATCGCGGTAGCGACGACCGGGTGACTCTCCTTGAGTTACGTGTGCATGGCAAGTGGACCAGGATGGTCGACTTCCCACATGTTGGCGAACGGAAGTATTCTTTCCAATATCGAGGAGCAAGGAAACCACGTGGTATAGTATCACTGCTGATTGTTCGCAAAAAATAGTATCACTGCCGATTTATAATTATTTTTTATTTATGATGAATGCTAGCATTTCAACTCTTATGATGAAGGGTGCCAAACACGGCACGTGCTGGATGTCCCACACGTCAGCGAAAGGAGTGGGACATGAACAGCGTGGTATAGCCCAGCGAAAAAAACAGCGTGGTAGAGCGTCTCCACTTCTTCCACTTCTGGGTCGGAGACCACACGTAATAGTACTTAGCTGTATCAACGATACAAAGTGCGACCTGGAGAGAAAGACACGTCTAGTTGGAAGGTCTCGGGGCATACACGTAAACAAATATAAAAGTTAATATGTGCCTCCAACTAATATAGTAGTAGTAGAGTACTTAGGCACGTACTCCATAACATCACCGTGCATTGCACGTACAACATTTAGTGGTAGTACGTAGTAAGAGACAAATGCCGCCCAAGAGTTCCCTTCTCGACATACTTTTGGGTGTTTGGTAGAGTGTATGGAGGGTGCATGAGTCCACACTAGTTTAGCACAAATACACTAGAAGCATGCATGAAGAGAGAATGCATGAAGAGGGTGTTGAGTTGAGCATGCATGAAGAGGGAACAACTATACTGAGACGAGAACGCAACCAAACACACCCTGTATGCCACGCATGTTCATACCGTTTGTGCCTTTCTACTTCACTTCTCATCGCTACATTACTCAGTTCAATGCGTCCACTCCTGGGTACATGTCCGTCTCGTAGTTCCAGTGCCACGTGTTCTTCATATAGATGGAACGATCGTTGCATAACACGTGCGCCTTGATGCTAGATGTCTCGCGTGTTCGCAAAAGGATGAACAAAGCTCACATAAAAAATAGAGTGGAAGAACGTAGATTCCAGACGACCGAGAAGGAGCAAGGAACCTCGTGGTGGAGCGTCTGCACTCATAATATTTAATATTATTCAGCGATATAACATTAACCAATCATCTCCACAGTGGACTGGAAGAGTACGAAACACGACAGCCCAGTGTGGTTACATCATACTAGTACATGGCTAACCCACGCTATCACCATATTTCTTGGCTTCCGTGCAACACCTATCTCTAGTAATCCAGCACTGTAGACGCTTCTCCTCCTCGTCTCTATCAAAGTGCGGCGGTGGCGTTTCGCCATCTATTGAGGTCGGTTAACTATCACATGTTAGCGACATGCCAAGAGCATTCTAAAAAATTCCTTTGATGTTCCGTTTTCAAAAAGAAAAAATCCTTTCACGCATTTAATTTTCTGTATGCTTTGAGCAACTTGCATGTCCTATCTCGCTCTGCTTTGATACTCTAACTTAGCTAGAGGTTAGACTAACTCATGACTAACCACGAACTAATCTGTAGCCAAAGAGGTGTTTGGGTGACAGAGGTTAGATTGACAATAAATGCACTTCATGGAGACAGAAAAGTGATTTTTCAGTGGTCCCAATGAGAACTATCTCCAGTTAGCACCTCTTGGGTGGGATATTTTTTTTGGTGGGTTCGGTGCAACTTGCTCCAATTTAAACCCTCATGCTTGGATACTTTAGGGCTATTTGAGCCCCAACTAGCTCAAACTAACTCTAACCCATGGGTCCAAACAGGGCCTATGGCTAGTCTCGACGTGGAGCAGTCGCGTGCACCGGGAAGCAGCGCTCTCTCGATCGTCGCGCCACTTCAAAGCCGGCGCCAGTGAGAGGTCACCTCCGCTCTGGCCGGGCATTAATGCGGCACTGACGCTCCAGGGCAACGCGGACCGTTTCACACGGGAAGCACGCGCTGGCAAGGGAGTATAGGTTTTGAACCGTTTCAGGTGTAGTAGTAATGGTAGTTTGCAAAACTACTCAATTATTGCACTCAGTTTCCTAAGAAATTGTGGTAAAAAATGTTACTCCACAACCCGCTTCCCTTCTCCTTCCTGCTCGTGATTTACGTGGCCATGTTAACGTGGTTGTGTCAAAAAAATGTCACTTCTTTCTCGTGATTTGCGTTATATAATTACAAGCAAGATTCTCGTGCATTGCACGGAACATCAATATGCATTTTTTTTTACAAAACACCTATTTTTTTACCCATGCAGGAGTAATCCCATGTGTAAAAACTAATGATATCTCGAGAGTTTTATCGGAAAACTGGTATCTCGAGAATGTCATCGAAAAAATGAAAGATGAGAGATAAGGCGAGGAGGAGTGGAGCGTGGTGGTGACTAGTGGTCGGAATGGGCGAAGGCATGGGGATGGACGGCGCCGGCAGGCGGCAGCGGCCACCATGCATGCTAGATTGTTCCAGAGACTTATTCCTTTTTTAATTGCCGAGCAATGAGGTTGCGGGAGATAATGATGTGGAGAGAGGTGCGGGTATCTTTTGTAAAATTATCGTAGTTTGCTTCCTATCCGTCAGATATAGATCATACGGTCTGTATTACAAGATGGTAGGCACACCATCATCGCCAACTCGTTTTTTATAAGGGTATACAGATGATAAGTTTGCTGACTACTAAAGTAAAGTGGAATCTGTCCATGTTATGCAAGTAAATAAAGATGATTGTTTATCATACGGGTAAGGTTGGATGAAGGGTGGTAGGAACAAATGCTTCGCCTAGAGCATCTGTGTGTGAGATGGAGTCTTACTGTGTGTGTGGTGTGTGTGAGAGAGAGAGAGAGAGAGAGGAGAGAGAGAGATGGAGTCTTAGTTTTTGTGTGTGTGTGTGTGAGAGAGAGAGAGATGGAGTCTAAGTGTGTGTGTGGGGGTGCGTGTGTGTGTGTGTGTGTGTGTGTGTGTGTGTGTGTGTGTGTGTGTGTGAGAGAGAGAGAGAGAGAGAGATGGAGTCTTAGTGTGTGTGTGGGAGTGCGTTTGTGTGTGTGTGTATCGCGGGGTCCTCTGTGGCGGATGTAATTTAAGTGTGCATGGATTCATCATAGAGAGGTGATGTGTATGGCAGAGGCCACAAACGATGGGGTGCGAGAGAGAAAATGCTTGTAGGAGGGAAGAGAGGGTGCGTGCGCGTGAGAGGAGTCGACATCGAGAGAACGTGTTTGTTCGAGAGACACCATGGAAGACTACTATATATCGATGGTGCATGTAGGCGGGAATTAAACAAAGGGATGGTCTTATTGGTTTCGGGGATATAGGGGAAGAGTGAGAAGCGCGCGGGGCGGGGGGGGAGCTAGAAGGAGATTGTTAAGTGTGAGTGTGTGTTTTGCCCATCCAGGCGGAAGTTATGTGCACAAAAGAGGAGAACGATTCGATGTGGCGTTAGGATTGAGGGTAATTAACTACGTATGGAGACATAGAGACCTTGAACGTGCATGTGTGAGAGGTATACATGTATACGTGGGATGTGTGTTTGTGCGCGCGTGCGTGATCGAGATAAAAGAAAGAAGACATAAGTCCTAAGATCAACGACATGGGAGAGACGGATCGGTATGACAATATGCATGCATGTGAGAATGCAAGGAAGAAGGCCCGACAATTGAGCATGTGTTTTTGTATTTAAGAGATAGTGGCGTGGGCTGGAGCATGCATCTATGGCGGCGGAGAGGGGTGAGGCGAACGATTGTGCAAAAGAGATCAACCTATAAATGCGTATGTATGGATAGACATATATAGTGTGGGTGATAGGAAGCAAGACTCCGTGCGAGAAAGAAATGTTGACGGAGAAACTATAGATAGATACAGATATGGAGATGCTAGCTAGAGAGACATCCGTTAGTTTGGGTGTCGGAGATGACCGTCGGGTGGTTCAAAGGGTGAAGTTATATATGTGTGTGAGAGGGCACTTGACTGCATGTAGAGAGAAACATATGTAGTGTGCGTGATAGGAATCAAGAGTGAGGGCGAGAAAGAAGGTTGATGGAGAAATAGATAAATAGAAAGATAAAGATGCTAGCTAGTGTGCGCTAGAGATAGGAGTCGAGTGGATCAGAAGGCTGGGTTATGTGTGTGTGTGAGAGAGAGATAGAGAGAGGGTGCATGTGAGTCACATACAAACAAATATCAGAGAGAAATGAGATCCAGAGAGACGGAGTTTTGTGTCTGCGAGAGAGAAAGATATTTCACAACGAGAGTGATAGCTAGAGAGATATATGAGGGAACGCAAGATATCTCTAGGGAGAGAGGGTGTGTTTGAGCGACATACAAGAGAACAATGGAGAAATATGAGACCCTGGGAGACAGAGTTTGTGTTTGTGTGAGAGAAAGAGATATTGAAGAGGAAGAGTCGTAGGTTCTCATATCTAAGGAGCGAAAGACATCTCAGATGAGGGGTGTGCAGTGGCACACATGGGAATAGTTGAGAGAAATGAGACCCCGGGAGACAAAGTTTTGTGTTTGTGTGAGAGAAAGAGATTCCACATGGAGAATCATAGCTAGAGACACATAGCAGGGAGCGAGATATACTTAGAGAGATAGAGTGATGAAGGTCGATGGAGAGAGTACCTTGAGTGTGTTACGAAGATAAAAGATCATTGTCGACATACAGGTAGCATGAGAGATGCCTGAGAGACGATGAACGCGTATAGGTCCAGAGAGATAGTCCTATATAAGCATGAGTGATAGCTATATGAGACGAATATATGGATTAAAGGGGATTCAAATATTTAAACTGGAGATCAAGACATTGATAATATCATAACGCAAATTGGTGTATCAAACATGCATACTCATTTGAATTTGGGCACACGTGTAATGTTATATAGTTTATCAATATTGGTGATCCATAGATTCTTCAATTACAAACAATGCATGGTTTATATGCAATTAATGTCTAAATGGGATTACACTATATGTTGCGTGTGTGAAACACATTATACATGTTTGAGAAGTTAAAAAAAACCCGCATGAAACACACATTAATTGGAGACAGTTAGCGAGGAATGCATACATTGGATTTCAACATAAAGTGGTTTCAAATATTTGAAAATCCAAATTGATGGATACAACCTTATGAATCTGAGATCATGCCATTTGTAAACCATATTTAAGTATAAATGGTGTTGTGCTTTTGAAAGTATATATATAAAAAGATGATGTATATAGAATGTAATTCCAATTGAAAATGGATCCCGCCTGGAAACAAATAGTAGAATACAAACGGGATTCGAATTGAGTTGGCACGGTAAACGTGCACTGTGCAAAATTTGAACGAAGCGGGAAAGTCGCGATAATCGCCAAAACCAAAATCTGCGAGATGGAAATCACTAATGCCTATCCCTGCCACGCAAAGCCTATCTGCTGGATTTCTATAGGTTTCGATAGGGGTAGGTTTGTAATTTCACCCAAACGTGATGTAACCGCCTCTCACCCAGATTCATACACGGTGGGCGTCAAAACACAGTGTGCCCTCGGCCGAAATCGACTCCCTCCCCGATTCATATTCATACACGGTGGGCGCCAAAAACAAACTCTCGTCGGCAAATATTCGGTGTATACGAGATTACCGTCCTATCCCCAACCGACTAATGTTGCCGCGATGTAGTAGAAATTTGAAACGGGGGCTAACTTTGTAAATTTCCTCGCATTTGAGACAAGCGCGCCCTGAATACATGGTTCCCCCTTCCTCTCTACCTCCCTTTTCCCCATTCGTCCTCCGTGGGCGCCAAAACACCCTCTCCACCCCACCCTCCTCCGTCCGCCACCCCATCGACCGCCGTCCTCCTCCACCATGCCGGAGCTGATACCCCGATGCCACCGTCCATTACAAGAGATCGACCTCTCTCATCCACACCTTCAGACCGGGATCCTTGCATCCCGTCCTCTCGCTTCACCCCCGCCGACGTCCACCTTGCCGGTGCCGCTCCTACGACCGTCTTGTCCACCGTGCCCCGCCGCCACCGTCTACCCTCCTAGATCTGCTTCCACGCCGCCGACAGCCATCGCTACCGTAGCACCATCAAATTCTCAGCAGATGCGTACACGGCGCCGCACCAGAGGTGGTACTCTTTCGTATCTGCTCAACTTATTTATCGCAGCAAGAAAATAGATCGCCACTGCTTTACTCTGATTTCTTGTCTTGGTTGCGAAGTTTCCTTTGTCCGGTTTGCACCTTCAGATCCGCCATGGCACGCTCAACACTATATTCCCAATGCTTATGGTTTTTCCTTTTTATATTCCACACTAATTAAATCATAGTAGACTAAATTTCAAAATTGGGTCAGTCGATTTTTCAGAGTGAGGAACGAAGAAAACTCGACGCAGGTGGGGGGTGGGGGTGGCGGAGGAAGACAGGCGGTGGGGGCCGGTGGTCCGGCCGACGGCCCGTGCGGTGTTCTATATGGGAAGAATCAGAGACGAGGAAGAAGAAGGGTTAGGAGACGTAGGATCTTCATCCAACCGCCTGAAATGGTCGAGAGACAGCTGGGAGTTGCATTCTTAATGCGCTCTGGTTCATCATGTGTGGGCATTGCACAACCAACATTTTATTATCCAAAATCTGCTTGCTCTTCTTTACCATGTTCGACAGTGCTGGCCTGTACGTGATCGATAGGCTTTCAAGTACTAGCGGCAATACAACACCGTATTTTCAAGCCAGTTCCACTTTCTCGATTTATATATTGTGGTTATGGTGTACCCCTGTTATGTACACTATGATCTGCCTAGTTGTTGTGTGCTCTTGTTATCATGGTTCGCCAATAAACTATCTATACAGTATATTATGAACATGTCATCTTCCAGCTATCCTTACTTCTGGAGCCTATTTTTTTGTGTACTTGTGCCAGATTATATAAATGCACGCACGATATTACAGCACACATGAGCTCTCTCATCAGAATCCAGTGATAGCACATAACTGTTTACAGGGGCACCCCTATATTAGAATATCATCTGCATTACAAAGATAATCTCACAACTATTTATGTTTTCATGGTTCTCAGATATTATACGCAATTACAGTGAATGTCAGAATCCGCGCATCAGAATAATATTGTGGAACACTGCAATGACTTACAAAATTGGCACCAAGGCATTGAGTGCCATTCTGGAAGCAATGAAACTCGTACGCTCCCCACCTGTTGATTCTTGTTCAAAATATCATTCTAATGACTATTCTAACCTCGAGGAGTCAAAGGCAGATGGCCTGTCCTGTTCACCCATCAAGGTGCTTGTTCTAATTTGGCAAGGTTTTATTGATTGCACGTATCTTGCATATGTTGTCTTGCATTTCTTCTACTTTGTGGCACCACCATCTGCTTAGTTTACTCATCATATAACTCGAGATGCCATGCCCATCCATTATCAATACATATTCCATCTGTCGTCATACCATGTTTTTTCACTCAAATGTTGTTCTTGTGCATCAGACATAAAAAAGGAAGAGGGTGATTGCCGAACCTGAAGGAGCACCAGCAAAGTCCTTGAAAAACATGGTGGTGCTAAAGAAATCAGACAGCGCCCCACTTATATTGGCTGTACAACCAGTGACACAAAACATAGGACCGCCTCCAATGAGACTGCACCCATACTTCACTGGCCACACCACTAGCCCCACCACACAGACCTGCACTCCAAGAAAAGGTATACCGATCTCATTTGCCATAGCACCAGCCGTACCACGTAAAAATCCCACTCCAAAAAAAAGTACAAAGAAGTCCACCGGCCAAGACCTATCCCAACCGCAGAGACGGCCAATTCCTGCAGATGGAACCCCATTCCATTTATTCCCAGTTTAAAAGACAATGCTTTCAATGTTGTTAGGGACTACGTGCATATATTCCCATCATGGGAAGATTATAGTGAAGACAAACACCATTTTCACATCTTCCTGTCCAACTTACGTGTAAGTGCTATTATTCATGGTTATTATTTTCCTGTTTTCTGCTGGTCGAACACATCAATGATTTACATTACATTGTTGTAACTAGGTGAGGGTCAATCTGGATAGTCATGACGAGCAAAGCTTGCTTGTGCTTTTCAAGGAAGCATTGCAGCAGTATCGGTGTTACCTGAGGAAATCACACTTTGATGGCAAGTCTACAAACGAATTTCTGGTGAAGTCTCTTGTGCTAAATTTAGAAGACATTGAATGGAAAAACCTTGTTATGCACTGGTCTCGTTCCCAGGATGAGGTACTGTCTATGAAATCACGTGACAATTTGAACTTCTACTTTTCCGCATGTGCCCTACGAATCTTTTTTTGCAGGAAATCAGCTCGAAGAAGAATTTTGGTTTGAAAAGAATGACAGGATATCACAAATATGCTGCCCGCTACTTTGCTCTTGTTAGTACCTGTTGTCCTGTATCACTGTACTTGCATACATACCTGGTTCATTATGTGACAGCAGTATGCATGATAGCTTGCTTATCAATTGTTCGCTCCAAATTATCTGATCTGTATGAATGGTTACATTAGTGTAGAATATATCCAATGCTAATGAATTTTTTTAGCTCTGCATTGTTCTTGTAAGTACATGATGTCCTTTATCAGTGTACTTATATTGACAGGTAGTTGTTCATGTACCATCACTCTGCAGCTTATTTTCCTTTGCCCTCCATTTTCTACACATCAGATCTATATTTACTCTTACCATAAGGTTGGTACTGAAGAAGTTTAGCTGTGCATTGCTCTTGGCTGTGCCTTTTGCCTGTATCGCTGCACATACATTTATAGCTACTTGGTTATGTAGCATCACTCTTCATCTTATCTTAAATATTCTCCATTTTTTCGTATATTATCACATCTATATTTACTCTTAACAAAATGTAGAATAAAGGCTATGCTTATGAAGAACATTCTGTGCTAAACTTCTTGAATTGCCCCCCCCCATCAGCATGGACAAGGGATTATAGAGCCTGTCTTCACCAGTAATGTAAGTTTGTCCTTCTCAAGCCTTCAAACATTGTTGTGTATATTTGGTTAGGCATGACTGCAATAGCTGTTTATTTTTGGTGTTTGCATCAAATTGCATGTTTAAAGATTATTATGTAGTTCATAAACAAAAGTTTGTCCTTCTCAATTTAATTTTTCAGTTGTACAACCAAGTTCCTTCTTCATACCATATAAATTAAACTATACATAGCAAGCGATCTTCTTTTGCACTACATGTATGCTTCTGTTCTTCATCCGTAATCCAGTGGTGTGGTGAACCTACCCACTACAGCACAATGTCATATTCTGCAATGTCTTAACTATGAACAATGTCATATCATTCTACTATTATTTAAACCGCCTCTTTATTTGCCAATCTGAAATGGGATAAATTGACAACACACTAACCATTGATACTTATGAGTTCTTGATCTGTAATCCAATGGTGTCGTGAAGCTGCCAACTCCTTCACAATGTCAATTCCTGCCATGTCTTGACCTGAACAATACCATATTGTGTTAATGCAATTTTGAACTGTGTCACTTTATTCGTCAGTAAGAAATGTGATGAATTGTCAGCGCTAATACTTTTATGTGCAAAACTTGTCATCTGTCTGCTTGTTTATCTTTCAGAGTGAGGAAGATATAAGTGTTGAACAAACGCAGTCTCATCATCTTCCTCAGCTGCTTGCGCTGCAGCTCCCCAACAGGGCTAACCTTTCTTGAACTCTATTGAAGTGTTGTCGGGTTTGTATATTATTTTGTCGGCGTGTTTATTTGCACTGGTGGCGATCTTTGATGCCCATGTAATCTGCTGTCTGCTTGTGCTTTGTTATCATAGTGGCAAAGTTTGATGCCCAGTGGATGTAATATGCAGTAATTTATTTATTGTATAGTCTAGGTTTTTTCTTATTCACGATGCTGCAGTTATTTTACTGTATATATATCCTGTCTTCGCAGTAAACCGGCCAAACCGTAAAATTACGGTACATAATTGGGCCATCATGCAATC
This sequence comes from Aegilops speltoides, assembly GCA_021437245.1. NCBI lineage: Eukaryota > Viridiplantae > Streptophyta > Magnoliopsida > Poales > Poaceae > Aegilops > Aegilops speltoides. The sequence continues at coordinate 263,574,832 of CM038141.1, forward strand.
ACGATGTATGATCTGCATCATGGGCCCCGTCAAACTGGCCCACTAGTAGATTCGGGCCTTTAATAGGCCGAGTAACCCCAAGCCCTCTTTTCGCAAGAAAACTCAATGGGCTTTTAGGAGGCTGAGAAGTAGGCTGGGCCTGAAACCTGCCAAATAGCTCACGGGCCGGCGGCAGCCCTAAATGGACCCCGACCCATGATTGTGTGAATCAATTCACGAGCTTTTAACAGGCCAAAGGTGTCTCGGTCCTTGTTTGGCCCAATCAGAAGATATCGGCTGTGAGTAGGCCGGATGCAAACCGGGCCATAGTTTGGCCCAACTATATGACGGGCTTTTAACAGGCCGAAATTAATATAGGGATGAAATGTTAAATGGGCCCTTAACAGGCCGAAACTAATATTAGGCCGAATTGCTAAATGGGCCATTAGCAAGTGGGCCCAAAAGCATAGCGTCCAGTCAACGGGCCGAATCTGATATGGGCCATAATTGAGCCCAAAGCCTCTTAAAGGGCCGGACCTGATCTAGGCCGTGATTTGGCCTAGAAAGTGGGAGGCTTTTAATGGACCGGATCTTATATGGGCCATTATTAGGCCCACAACGTGGCAGGCCATTAATGGACCGGATCAATTATGGGCCGACATTTGGCCCAAAACATGGCAGCCAGTTAATGGGCCGGCCTACTAGGGTCCTCAAAATCTTGTGGGCCTACAGCTGGGCCGGCCCATTAATGTCAGCGAAATCTCGTGGGTCTTTAGCTGGGCCGGCCCATTATGATCCGCAAGAATTTTGTGGGCCTTGACCTGGGCAGGCCCATTATGGCACACAAAAATCTTGTGGGCCTTTACCTAGGCCGGCCTATTATGGCCCACGAAATCTTGTGGGCCTTTAGCTGGGCCAACCCATTATAGTCCTCAAAATCTCGTGGGCCTTTAACTGGGCCTGCCCATTATGGGCCGCAAAATCTTGTGGGCCTTTAGTTGGGACGGCCCATTTAAACTTGATTGGCCATGCCACGTGTCGACGTATCATCGGCGCCTTCTGTCCAATGAGTGGATGACATCTGTCCCAACGATGAGCCGACACGTGTTTCCTCCAGCCAATGATGATTTTACACGTGGAAAATCCCCATTGGTCGGGGCTGTTAACGGGTAATCGGATCCAAAACCCGACCCGATAGCTTAACGGCGTTCCATTACGGTGGATGCCACGTGTCGGTCACCCTTGACGGAAGCACTTCTGTGACGCGTGATTTATTGTCATGGAAGTGGACACTTCTGTGATGATAATTTTGGTAATGTCATGGAAAACTTCTACGACAGCACAGGTATGACTATCTTGATTCTGTCATAAATTTGTCATATATGTACATGCATGACAAAAAACGCGACCTACTGTGACAAACACGTATCATCACGGAAGTGTATTTTTTTTGTAGTGAGTATAGACATTTCGAATGCACTAAAATGTTGGTATGACTAGGTTACATGCATTATACAGCAAGCGAAAAAAATTAATCAGACATAACATGGATTCATACTCCCTCCTTCCATCTATATAGGGCATAATGAGTTTTTTAAGACCGCCTTTGACTATTGACAAGATTAATAGTACATGGCCTGCACAATGTGAAAATTATATCATTGAAAGAACCTTTCAAAGACGAATTTAATGGTGTGCTTTGTGTAAGTTGCATGTCATATATTATTGCTCTAATATTTGGTCAAAGTTAGCATCGAAAAATGCATTAGGCCCTATATAGATGAAAGGAGGGAGTAGCTTTGAATAGCATTTGTATAGTAAAACGGGGCAAGACTCTCTCTTTGTGTGGTGTGAATAGTTTTATTTTTTCGTTTTCTTTTTGGTTGAGGGAAGGGCGAATTGATTTGGTACGTACAAGTACAATATTACTACACGTTAGGCTTGTCCCTAAAATTCAACCCGCGTCTTGTTATATCCCGAAAGTTCAGATATCGTGCTCCAATAATTGGCGCCTTCACAACCCGGGCCTTGCTATCCCGAAATTACAACGCGCGCGAAAACTCCCTCCAGCTGCCAAATCCCGACACGTGAAATCCCCCTTCTAACCCTGAGCTGAAAGGGCCGCTAGTTCAAATCGGTGGGGAGTACTTTTGTAACACACCCTACATTTTGGACAAGCGCGTCCCTAAGTCATGGTTCACCCCCTCCCATCGCCCCCTTTTCGCCATTCGAAATCCCAGGCCGCCATAACCTCTCCGCTCCAGCTGCGAAACCCCACCCTCCTCCGTCCGCCACCTCACCGCTGCCCAGCCGGAGCCTCTTCCCCGATGACATCGTCCACCGCAACAGCTCGACGTCCCTCGTCCACCTCCTCGGATGAGCATCCATCGTCCATCTCGTCGTCCCGCTAGTTCAGCCGCCTCGTCCTCCACCTCCAAGGAGCTGCTCCGACGATCGCCTCGTCTATCGCAGCTGCCCCATCCCCACAGTGTCGCCTTAACCTGCTCCACCGGAACTGCAGCATCCTCACCGACTCCTCGTACGAAGCCGAGGCCTACTCGGTGCCACCAAATAGGTTGTACACTGATGTCTACTACACAAACTTCTTCTTGTAGAAATTTGTTGGGCCTGCAAGTGCACAGTGTTGTAGGACAGTAGCAAATTTCCCTCAAGTAGATGACCTAAGGTTTATCAATCCGTAGGAGGCGTAGGATGAAGATGGTCTCTCTCAAACAACCCTGCAACCAAATAACAAAGAGTCTCTTGTGTCCCCAACACACCCAATACAATGGTAAATTGTATAGGTGCACTAGTTCGGCGAAGAGATAGTGATACAAGTGCAAAATAGATGGTAGATAAAGGTTTTTGTAATCTGAAAATATAAAAACAGCAAGGTAACAAGTGGTAAAAGTGAGCGTAAACGGTATTGCAATGATAGGAAACAAGGCCTAGGGTTCATACTTTCACTAGTGCAAGTTCTCTCAACAATAATAACATAGAAAGATCATATAACAAGCCCTCAACATGCAACAAAGAGTCACTCCAAAGCCACCAATAACGGAGAACAAACGTAAAGATTATGGTAGGGTACGAAACCACCTCAAAGCTATTCTTTCGGATCAATCTACAAAAGAGTTCGTACTAGAATAACACCTTAAGATACAAATCAACCAAAACCCTAATGTCACCTAGATACTCCATTGTCACCTCAAGTATCCATGGGCATGATTATACAATATGCATCACACAATCTCAGATTCATCCAACCAACACAAAGTACTTCAAAGAGTGCCCCAAAGTTTCTACCGGAGAGTCAAGAACGTGTGCCAACCCCTATGCATAGGTTCCAAATGTCACGAAACCCGCAAGTTGATCACCAAAACATACATCAAGTGGCACATGATATCCCATTGTCACCACATATAATCACGGCAAGACATACATCAAGTGTTCTAATAAAAGACTCAATCCGATAAGATAACTTCAAAGGGGAAACTCAATTCATCACAAGAGAGTAGAGGGGGAGAAACATCATAAGATCCAACTACAATAGCAAAGCTCGGGATACATCAAGATCGTGCCATAGAGGAAACACGAGAGAGAACACGAGAGAGAGAGAGAGAGAGAGAGAGAGAGAGAGATCAAACACATAGCTACTGGTACATACCCTCAGCCCCGAGGGTGAACTACTCCCTCCTCATCATGGATAGCGCCAGGATGATGAAGATGGCCACCGGTGATGGGATCCCCCTCCGGCAGGGCACCGGGAAGGGCTCCCGAGAGGTTTTTGGTGGCTACAGAGGCTTGCGGCGGCGGAACTCCTGATCTATCTTCTGTTCTGGAAGTTTTAGGGTACGTAGGTATATATGGGTGCAGGGGGTACGTCGGAGGAGCTACGGGGGCCCCACGAGGCAGGGGCGTGCCCGGGGGGTGGGCGCGCCCCCCACCCTCGTGAGCATCTCCCATATCTCCTGACGTGCACTCCAAGTCCATCGGGTGGCTTTCCTTCCAAAAATAACTTCTCTAGTTGATTTCCTTCCGTTTTGACTTCGTCTGATATTCCTTTTCCTCGAAACACTGAAATAGACATAAAACAGCAAATCTGGGCTGGGCCTCCGGTTAATAGGTTAGTCCCAAAAATAATATAAAAGTGGATAATAAAGCCCAATATTGCCTAAAACAGTAGATAAAGTAGCATGGAGCAATCAAAAATTATAGATACGTTGGAGACGTATCAAGCATCCCCAAGCTTAATTCCTGCTCATCCTCGAGTAGGTAAATGATAAAAAAGAATTTTTGATGCGGAGTGATACTTTGGCATAATTTCAATGTAATTCTTCTTACTTGTGGTATGAATATTCAGAACCGAAAGATTCAAGACAAAAGTTCATATTGACATAAAAATAATAATTCTACAAGCATACTAACTAAGCAATTATGTCTTCTCAAAATAACATGGCCAAAGAAAGTTATCCCTACAAAATCATATAGTCTGGCTATGCTCCATCTTCCCCACACAAAATATTTAAATCATGCACAACCCCGATGACAAGCCAAGCAATTGTTTCATACTTATGACATTTTCAAAACTTTTTCAATCTTCACGCAATACATGAGCGTGAGCCATGGATATAGCACTATATGTGGAATAGAATGGTGGTTGTGGAGAATACAAAAAAGAGGGAAGATAGTCTCACATCAACTAGGCGTATCAACGGGCTATGGAGATGCCCATCAATAGATATCAACGTGAGTGAGTAGGGATTGCCATGCAACGGATGCACTAGAGCTATAAGTATATGAAAGTTGTACAAAAGAAACTAAGTGGGTGTGCATCTAACTTGCTTGCTCACAAAGACCTAGGGCATTTTGAGGAAGCCCATCATTCGAATATGCAAGCCAAGTTCTATAATGAAAGATTCCCACTAGTATATGAAAGTGACAAAATGAGAGACTCTCTATCATGAAGATCTTGGTGCTACTTTGAAGCACAAGTGTGGTAAAAGGATAGTAGCATTGTCCCTTCTCTCTTTTTCTCTCATTTTTTTATTTGGGCCTTTTCTCTTTTTTTATGGCCTCTTTTTTTTATTTGGGCTTCTTTGGCCTCTTTTATATTATTTTTCGTCTGGAGTCTCATCCCGACTTGTGGGGGAATCATAGTCTCCATCATCCTTTCCTCACTTGGGACAATGCTCTAATAATGATGATCATCACAATTTTATTTTTCTTACAACTCGATACTTAGAACAAAGTATGACTCTATATGAATGCCTCCGGCGGTGTACCGGGATATGCAATGAATCATGAGTGACATGTATGAAAGAATTATGAATGGTGGCTTTGCCACAAATACGATGTCAACTACATGATCATGCTAGCAATATGACAATGATGGAGCGTGTCATAATAAACGGAACAGTGGAAAGTTGCATGGCAATATATCTCAGAATGGCTATGGAAATGCCATGATAGGTAGGTATGGTGGCTGTTTTGAGGAAGGTGTATGGTGGGTGTATGATACCGGCGAGAAGTGCGCGGTATTAGAGAGGCTAGCAATGGTGGAAGGATGGGAAAAAGTGTGTATAATCCATGGACTCAACATTAGTCATAAAGAACTCATATACTTATTGCAAAAATCTAGAAGTTATCAAAGCAAAGTATTATGTGCATGCTCCTAGGGGGATAGATTGGTAGGAAAAGACCATTGCTCGTCCCCGACCACCACTCATAAGGAAGACAATCAATAAATAAATCATGCTCCGAGTTCATCACATAACGGTTCACCATACGTGCATGCTACGGGAATCACAAACTTCAACACAAGTATTCTTTAAATTCACAACTACTCAACTAGCATGACTCTAATATCACCATCTTCATATCTCAAAACAATCATCAAGCATCAAAATTTTCTTTAGTATTCAACACACCCATAAGGAAGTTTTACAAATCTTGAATACCAAGCATATTAGGATTATTTAAACAAATTACCATGCTATTTAAGACTCTCAAAATAATATAAGTGAAGTATGAGAGTTCATATATTTCTTCAAAATAAAACTACCACCATGCTCTAAAAGATATGAGTGAAGCACTAGAGCAAATGACAAACTACTCCGAAAGATATAAGTGAAGATCAATGAGTAGCTAAATAATTATGCAACTATGCGAAGACTCTCTCTCATTCAATAATTTCAGATCTTGATACTTTATTCAAACAGCAAGCAAAAACTAACAAAAGAAAATGACGCTCCAAGCAAAACGCATATCATGTGGTGAATAAAAATATAGCTCCAAGTAAAGTTACCGATGAACGAAGACGAAAGAGGGGATGCCATCCGGGGCATCCCCAAGCTTAGGCTTTTGTCTATCCTTGAATATTAACTTGGGTTGCCTTGGGCATCCCCAAGTTTAGGCTCTTGCCACTCCTTGTTCCATAGTCCATCAAATCTTTACCCAAAACTTGAAAACTCCACAACACAAAACTCAAAAGAAAACTTGTAAGCTCCGTTAGTATAAGAAAATAAAACCACCACTTAGGTACTGTAATGAACTCATTCTAAATTCATATTGGTGTAATATCTACTGTACTCCAACTTATCTATGGCTCATACCCGCCGATACTACTCATAGATTCATCAAAATAAGCAAACAACACATAGAAAACAGAATCTGTCAAAAACAGAACAGTCTGTAGTAATCTGTATCAAACGTATACTTATGGAACTCCAAAGGAAGTCCTAATAAATTCGTGTACCAATCAAGAGCAAAAATAATCAGATCAGAATCACGTTTCTGTGAATTAACAAAACTAATTTACTGGGTGCAAAAGTTTCTGATTTTCAGCAGGATCAACACAACTATCACCGTAAGCTATCCTAAAGGTCTTACTTGGCATTTTATTGAAACAAAAGCTATAAAACATGATTACTACAGTAGAATAATTATGTGAACACACAAAAACATTAAGGATAAGTATTGGGTTGTCTCCCAACAAGCGCTTTTCTTTAATGCCTTTCTAGCTAGGCATGATGACGGCAATGATGCTCACATAAAGGATAAGAATTGAAACATAGCGGGAGCATCATGAAGCTTATGACTAGCACATTTAAGTCTAACCCACTTCCTATGCATAGGGATTTTGTGAGCAAACAACTTATGGGAACAATAATCAACTAGCATAGGAAGGTAACCCAAGCATAGCTTCAAGAATTTAAGCACATAGGGAGGAAACTTGACATTATTGCAATTCCTACAAGCATATGTTCCTCTCTCATAATAATTTCAGTAGCATCATGAATGAATTCAACAACATAACCAGCACCTAAAGCATTCTTTTCATGATCTACAAGCATAGAAAATTTACCACTCTCCACATAAGCAAAATTCTTCTCATGAATAGTAGTGGGAGCATACTCAACAAAGTAACTATCATGTGAGGCATAATCCAATTGAAAACTAAAATCATGATGACAAGTTTCATGGTTATCATTATTCTTAATAGCATACAAGTCATGACAATATTCATCATAGATAGCATCTTTGTTCTCATAATCAATTGGGACCTCTTCCGAAAATAGTGGAATCATTAAAATAAAGTTGACACTCTTCCAAATCCACTTTCATATTCATCACAATAAGATTCAACATCCTCCAAAATAGTGGGATCACTACTTCCTAAAGTTGACACTCTTCCGAACCCACTTTCATCAATTAATCATCATAGGTAGGAGGCATGCTAACATCATAACAACTTTGCATATCAAAACTTGGGGTACTAAAAATATCATCTTCATTAAACATAGCATCCCCAAGCCTGGGACAAACATTAATTCCAGCAAATGTATTCTCAAATATTTCATCCTCATCAAACATAGCTTCCCCAAGCTTGGGCCCTTTCATATCATAAGCATAATCACTCTCATCATTAAAAATATGGATAGCACCAATAGTATAGCAATTATCATCATCACAAGTAGTAGTAGGAGCAACATCATTTGGGAGGGATACCTTTTTACCTTTGTTGCTCCTTCTTTTCTTTTTCTTCTTCACATTATGTGTAGGTTCAACCTTCCTCTTTGAGCTCCTTATTGATGAGATTGGTTGAATAGAAAGCTCCCCCTCGTTACCTGATTCATCATAAGAAATAATAGGAGGATATTGGGAAGTCTCTTCCCTTTCGTTAGTATTCTCTTCATCCTCTATTTGTTTTCTTTTCTTTATGTAATTGGCAATATAAGGATTTTCAATGCAATTCACCGCACAATACATATAAATCTTCTCTAGATCAAAATCAAGAACTTTATCAAGGGCAAATTTTGGAATATCCTTAGTTATACGTTTCATTTCTTCATAACCCAAAATAAGGCTAAGCTCTTTATGATGCTCAAGGGTAATCAAATTATCACAATATTTGGAAACGACTTGATCATGAAACAAATAGCATTGGAGCTTTAAATGACCATGTTCATTGCAAAGTTCACAAGGGGTACTATAAATATTGAATCTTTCAGCACATTCATCTAGCTCTTCTTGCAATAATTTGGTTTCTAAGTACTTATGCCTCTTGCAATAAATATCTTCTCTATTTGGTGTGTTCATGCAAACATGCACTCCACAAAAGTTGACATGCTCATAAGAGATATTTTCATCATAACTATTGAAATCATCATTAGCATCATGGATATTCAAAGAATTCGTACTAACAACATTGCAATCATGCTCATCATTCAAATATTCAGTGCCAAACAATTTAGAGATTTCTTCTTCTAGCACTTGAGCACAATTATCCTTTCCATCATACTCACAAAAGATATTAAAAAGGTGAAGCATATGAGACAAACTTAACTCCATTTTTTTGTAATTTTCTTTTATAGACTAACTAGTGCTAAAACAAGAAACAAAAAGATTCGATTGCAAGATCTAAAGATATACCTTCACTTACCTAGCCTCCCCGGCAACGGCGCCAGATACTGCTTGATGTCTACTACACAACCTTCTTCTTGTAGACGTTTGTTGGGCCTGCAAGTGCACAGTTTTGTAGGACAGTAGCAAATTTCCCTCAAGTAGATGACCTAAGATTTATCAATCCGTAGGAGGCGTAGGATGAAGATGGTCTCTCTCAAACAACCCTGCAACCAAATAACAAAGAGTCTCTTGTGTCCCCAACACACCCAATACAATGGTAAATTGTATAGGTGCACTAGTTCGGCGAAGAGATAGTGATACAAGTGCAAAATAGATGGTAGATAAAGGTTTTTGTAATCTGAAAATATAAAAACAGCAAGGTAACAAGTGGTAAAAGTGAGCGTAAACGGCATTGCAATGATAGGAAACAAGGCCTAGGGTTCATACTTTCACTAGTGCAAGTTCTCTCAACAATAATAACATAGAAAGATCATATAACAAGCCCTCAACATGCAACAAAGAGTCACTCCGAAGCTACTAATAGCGGAGAACAAATGTAGAGATTATGGTAGGGTACGAAACCACCTCAAAGCTATTCTTTCGGATCAATCTATAAAAGAGTTCGTACTAGAATAACACCTTAAGATACAAATCAACCAAAACCCTAATGTCACCTAGATACTCCATTGTCACCTCAAGTATCCGTGGGCATGATTATACGATATGCATCACACAATCTCAGATTCATCCAACCAACACAAAGTACTTCAAAGAGTGCCCCAAAGTTTCTACCGGAGAGTCAAGAACGTGTGCCAACCCCTATGCGTAGGTTCCCAATGTCACGAAACCCGCAAGTTGATCACCAAAATATACATCAAGTGGCACATGATATCCCATTGTCACCACAGATAATCACGGCAAGACATACATCAAGTGTTCTCATAAAAGACTCAATCCGATAAGATAACTTCAAAGGGGAAACTCAATTCGTCACAAGAGAGTAGAGGGGGAGAAACATCATAAGATCCAACTACAATAGCAAAACTCGGGATACATCAAGATCGTCCCATAGAGGGAACACGAGAGAGAACACGAGAGAGAGAGAGAGATCAAACACATAGCTACTGGTACATACCCTCAGCCCCGAGGGTGAACTACTCCCTCCTTGTCATGGATAGCGCCGGGATGATGAAGATGGCCACCGGTGATGGGATCCCCCTCCGACAGGGCACCGGGAAGGGCTCCCGAGAGGTTTTTGGTGGCTACAGAGGCTTGCGACGGTGGAACTCCCGATCTATCTTCTGTTCTGGAAGTTTTAGGGTACGTAGGTATATATGGGTGCAGGGGGTACGTCGGAGGAGCTACGGGGGCCCCACGAGGAAGGGGGCGCACCCCCCACCCTCGTGAGCACCTCCCGTATCTCCTGATGTGCACCCCAAGTCCATCGGGTGGCTTTCCTTCCAAAAATAACTTCTCTAGTTGATTTCATTCCGTTTTGACTTCGTCTGATATTCCTTTTCCTCGAAACACTGAAATAGGCATAAAATAGCAAATCTGGGCTGGGCCTCCTGTTAATAGGTTAGTCCCAAAAATAATATAAAAGTGGATAATAAAGCCCAATATTGCCTAAAACAGTAGATAAAGTAGCATGGAGCAATCAAAAATTATAGATACGTTAGAGACGTATCATACACTCGTTGCATCACACCTTCTCCTTAACTCAACCTCCGATGCCAACGGTGCTCCATCCCGCACCCCCATGAAGCGGCTACCTTGAAGCCGGCGCCGCGGGCGACATCTCCACTGCGGCTCTCCCCCAGTGTAAGGCCCCTTCGGTGGTGGCGTCCATACCAGTCGGATCTGCTGCTGCTGCTCCAGCTCTCGCTCGATCGCTCGCTCGCCCAGCTGCTGCTGCTGCTCTCCCCTCGCTCGTGCTGCAGCTCTGCTCCGATTTAGCCACACTTCAGTCGACTAAATCGACTTTTGGGCCAGTCGATTTTCAGGGGTTGGGGGGCCTCGCCGGAGTTAAGGAAGAACCACGCGTAGTGGGGACGGGGGCTCGCCGGAGAGGTACTCCACTATCTATCTTAGGGTTTAGGGTGGGGGGCGGGGGCCTAGAGGGCTGGCCGGGGCAGCGGTGGGGAGTTGTTTCGGGGCCGGCGGTTCGGCCGGTGGTGGCTGGCGGCTCAGGGGGGTGCAGGTTGACGATGAACTGCAAGCCCTCCCTAAACTACATGTCCAGTGCCTCTTTGCTACCATTGCGTTTAGTTTCGACAGTAGCATTCAGATTCCACAGTAAATTTCAGTGTCGACAGTTAAATTCAGAGTCAACAGTTTTTACCTCATCTGTTGTAGTCAGGTGGTTTTTGGTGATGTAAATTTTACATCTATTTTACATCATCTATTGGATATGCTATTAGAATCCCACTTGAGATTGACGTGTTTGTCTTGTGCTGCTTCAGCCTTGACATCTTATGGCTCACCGGTGCTGCTCCAATGACAGAACGATCCATCACAACAGAGCAATGCCCTGGACGCCGTCTACAGATTCCTCAGATACTCCTCCACACCTCCGACAGCCACCTCTGCCTCAACTGCTTCAGCGACCAACCCAATGATGCTGAGGTCAACACGGCTACGGAAAAGAGGTCGTACACTTGTTGCATCACTTATTACTATACATTCACGTTGATCCATAAGGGCTATTTTGGTTCAGCGGAAAAACATAGCAATAGGGAATTTTCCAGTGAAACTCTACAATTCAATTATTCATGCATTTTGTTGAAAGGAATGAAGCAAAACATCCACCTGGACCTACTTTTCAAAATCCTATACGTGAAAACAAGACCAAGTGCATTAGTGGCAGAATAACATTTTAACTGTACACGCTTTCATATGGTTTCACTTTATTTTGGCCATGTTTCTTTGCATTATTCTGCTCTTCCAATTCCTGTAAACCAAACACCCAAGTTGACAGAAATCCTGTGTTTACAAATGCTCTGTTTACCATGTGCATTCCTATCCTATTCCGGTGTTTTTCCTATCCCTGCGTTTTAAGAATCATGCAAGCCAAATGATCCCTTACAGAATTACTTCAGTTACATGTACGTGTCGAAGGGAACTTTTTGTGGTTTGTCCTACTCCTGCCGCGACGTCGTCCACCTCACCTGAGTTGCTCCATCGACAGAAGCATCCACCAAAGCAGACATCACTACTCCTGACTGTCTTTCGCCGCCTCAGATCTCCTTCCCTACCGCCGGCACCCACCACAATAGCATCACCATCTTCGACTCAGCAGATGAACCTGAGGAGTACACGGGTCCACAAGAGAGGTCGCACTCTTTTGTTTCTGCTTATGTTATGCATTGCTTAAAATTACCTGCTACTTTATCATCATGTTCACCTCTTGGACTCCAAGTCAGGTCCAAATTAATGTTCAAACTTGAGTTCTAAATTAGTTGTGGGGCACATATCAAGGCAGCACTGAATAGTATGTCTGTCTAATATCTGGTTCACCTAGGGTATTCCTATGTTGTTCATCTTGGGTGCGAAACAAATAGTAAAGCAATCATCATTTGTCTTTTTATTAATTTAAAGGAATCATCGGCCTGCTATCATTATTTTTGGATCCATCCACTGGTTGTTACCATCACTCTAAATTTTTGCATGCTCTCCTTACATAATCTCACCATATTTTTTTCGTATGCATGTCAGATATTGTACATAGTCATGCTGAACATGTAGAGAAAAAGAGAAGAGTTTTGCGCGGCAATACAATGTCATGCAGACATCGCTCCATGGTGGGTTCAATGGCAAACCCTCCCCACCCCTCTCCAGTTGTAATCCGAAGAAGATATCATTACGAGGCGGATCCAGGCAGCGCCGACCACTCCTATTTACCCCCAAGGTGTTTGCTCTACCTTGGCATGATGATGTTAGTCATATCATGTATATGTTGCCTTGCAAAGGCCTACTTTTGACATCATATATGTCATCTGCTTAGTTTAGACATGTTCTGTAATGCCACCTGTTTAGTTTCTATATCATATATGGGAATTATGCAGTCTCATGTCTTTTAGCCAGCCATAATATATGTGAAATGTGCAATGCCATCCTGTTTAACCAGGCATCATATATTTGAATGATATCTTGCCCATCCTTTTCTGCATTACATTTCCATTTGTCGACAATGTTTGTACATTAAACTACTCTTCCTGTGAATCGGCCATTTGGGTGGGAGATGGAAAAATCTAGAGTGAAAACAAGGCCTTCAGAGCAGACAGTGCTACTTGTCGAAGCACATCTCTTGTTCGGTCCCGATAGCTCCTCAGAGATGGATTCAGAGACAGATGACCAGTCCTATTCCCCCACCGAGGTGTATGCTCAAAATTGGCACGGTTATACTGCTCATATCATGCATATGGTGTCTTGCATTGCATAGTTTAGACATCATATACACAATATTTAACACCATGTTCTTTGTTCAGACATCATATCGAATGCCCTCTGTTTAGCATATAAATCACATATGTGAATTAAATGATGCGATCCTGACTACTTAGATACCATGTAGGTGAATTATGTCATGCGATCCTGTTTAGTTATTCATCATATCTTTGAATTATGCTATGCTATGCTATCCAGTTTAGATAAACATCATATATGTGAAATTATGTCATGCTATCCGTTTTAGTTAAATAATATACATGTCAACTATTTCATGCCTTTTTTCCACACTATCTATTGCATTTGTCTCTCATACAATGTCTATACATTCAACTATGTTTCCTGTTTATCATCCATTTGAATTGGAGCGGATGATGCCAGTATCCAGCGTACTAAAAACACGGCCTTCAAATAAAACAGTGCTACCTCTTGGTGGAGATAGCACCCCAGTTGTACATGCACAAGAACCAACCCTAGACACACATAACCCAAACTCTCGCGGATTGTACCCCTACTGCGATGGACAGAGAACCAACTTCACCCAATCTAACCCCAACCCCAGCAGATAGTAACCCAGTTCCTGTTGACACAGCACCATCTCCACCACAGAGCTCCCAAACAAGAGTAGTTAGTAAGGCAGCTCCAGTGCCCAAAGGGCCCGTACTACCACGGCGAACCCCAACTCCACCAGTTAGTACGCCTATTCCTGTGGAGGAAGCACAACCAGCTAGTCCTAGTTTAGCACCTATCGCATTTGATGTTGTTGAATCGTATGTGCGTATCTTCCCATCTTGGAAATATTATACTGAAGATGAAGGAAAATGCCAGTTGTAGGTGTTTGTCCAGGAGTTATGTGTAAGTAATGTTATTCATGGCAATTACTTTGCTTTGTCCCATACATCCTACCTCCATGATGGTTATAATACAGCAAATTTTCCCATTCTTCTCTATAGAGAAGGACCGATTTGGAAACTCAGGATGTGGTAACCTGTGCTAATACCTCTGCTATCTTCAAGAATGCTTGGTGGCAGTATCGGAATGTGGTAAGGTCTATGAACTCATTTTCTATTTTTAAGTACTATATTCTTGCGTCTTACTGTACTCTGTTCATGTAGAACAAGTGCCTAAACCTGAAGAACAATTGTTCTAATTTAAAGATTACATTGCTATCATAGTTCAAAAAACCGCTAGGCGTTAATTGTGTGTTTTGCCACCGCCTTGCGCTTTACTGACCAAAACGCATGTTTATGCACAGTTATGCATAGATTAAGTGTAGTTATGCGCAATGCGTTTTGCCAACGCCTAGAGCCCAGGCGCGCCTTTTTTAACTATGATTGCTATCATGCATACTGCTTTGCTCTTGTATCACTGTATTTACTCATACAAACTTATTTTTAAATTGAAGGATCCAATCGAAACTCCGATGTCACAACAGGTATGTTCACGCATGTTTCTTTAATAGGTTTGCTCTTATCAATAGCTCTGTTGATTTCAATTTCAATTGTGTATACAGTTGACTTCTCATATCATGCATATTACTAGCATCACAACAGAGCCAATAGTGTTGTTGTACATGTAGACCCATGGTACCCATCTAAAATCTTGTTGTGCCGTGTAGTTTCCCACGCTTTGTATTCTTTCACTGCTGCTTTGTCTTGAACTGATATGATTTGAACCATGTCTCTATTTTGATTTGTCAAGACAATGCAGTGACCATAGGACATAGATATATGTTTGTTTGATGCTTTTATTATGTACTAGTACTTGGCAATAGAAGAATTGGTAGTTTAATCCTGTCCACCTTACTGATGAACTGGTTCACCGAAATGAGTTTCATATACTAGTACATGCTAAACTTGTTATGTGTGCCTTGTTTCTTCTTTTAGAATCTTGATGAATATTGGGGAAAAGTGCCTTATTAAGGAATGGTAAAGGAAGTAATGCAGATAAGGTTCAGGATAGTGACACATCCTTGTTGGTCTCCAACAAAGCTGATAAAATAGCTAAGGAAGACTATCTTGAAACAGTGAGACAACCCCAAAATCCTGTCTTGGTTTAGTGTTCGAGTTACTGGCCACTACCGCTTGCACATGCTATTCAAACTCGCTGTCTGAATCAATTAGGTTTCTTGAGTCTCAACTACAAGCTGAAAGACATCAATCAGGTGTGCTGCGACAAGAAGCGGAAGGACTATGGAAGTCCCTGGAGCATTCAGATGCATACTTTTTGGTGCAACAGCAAGCGTTGGAGGATTTTAGCGCCAAACAGAACAAAGCTAATAAGCTTGCTAAGCTTATTGCCAGCATGGTGGATACCCAGGATAACGTTTCTTGAGCTTTTCTGAAGTTGCTTCAGTTAGGCTCTTGTTTTGCTGCCGCGTTTATTTGCACTGGTGGCCAATTTTGACAGCCAATGTATGTAATATCCTGCTTTGTTCCCAATATTTGCACTGGTGGCGAACTTTGATGCCCAGTGGATGTAATATGTGTAATAGCGGTAATAGGCTAGCGTTAATTGCTTGCTTATTTATTTCCTCATTGTCTTGTTTAGTTGTTTGCTTGTAGTCACTGTAGTTCTTTTTCTGTGTTTTTCTAGTGGCCACAATTGCCTATTTTTGGTAACTAGGCCGAAATAATCATGGCAGCACACGGACTGTTGTAACCATGGGCCTCCTGCGAGCCGTATGATCCATGGGCCTTCTACATGCATAGGATCCATTGGCCTTCTGTACGGGCCGTAGGATCCATGGGCCTTCTATGGGCCGTAGGATCCATGGGCCTTCCACAGGGCATATCATCATTTTGCCAATCATGGGCCGTACTATTTGTGGACCATAACGGGCCATTAATGGGCCGTATTTGATAACTGTATGAAAACAGCCCAACGGGTTTTTTTTGACATGAAAACGGCCCAACGTATTAACGGTCCACAAATGGGCCGACTGTAACGACGGGCTGAATTTGGCACACAAGTAGAAAATGACAGTAACGGGCCGTAAGTAACCGAATGTTGCAAATGAGCCCAAGAATAAATGAGCCTAAGAAGGCCGAAAGATAACTTGGGCTGGAAATGGCCCAGTGGAATAATGGGCCGTTGATGGGTATAAAGTGATACACTGTTCATTCCGGGCCAGTTTCACCACGGGCCGTTAATGGGCCAATTGTTACAAAGGGCCTCATATGGGCCGAAAGAAGTCATGGGCCACCCATGGGTCGGAAGTTAAAATGGGCTGGAATCATATTGGACGGCTCAGATGACGCTACTGGGCCTAATTCGGATAGGGCGTAATAGGCCCTGGGTTAGCGGGTTGTAAATGGGCTATATGCGGACATGCCGTTAACAGGCTTTCCGTGGGCCGGCCCGGCACCTTTTGACCAAGTCAAACAGGCTGGCCTTTTCACAGGAATGGGCCTCTATTGGGCCATGCCACGTGTCGACGTATCATAGGCGCCTTGGGTCCAATGAGTGGATAACATCTGTCCCAATGGCGAGCCGACACGTGTTTCCTCCAGCCAATGATGATTTTACACGTGGAAAATCCCCATTGGTCGGGGCTGTTAACGGGTTATCGGATCCAAAACCGGACCCGATAGCTCAACAGCATTCTGTTACGGTGGATGCCACATGTCGGTCACCCTTGACGAAAGCACTTCTATGACGCGTGATTTATCATCATGGAAGTGGACACTTCCGTGATGATAATTTTGGTAATGTCATGGACCACTTCTACAACAGCACAGGTATGACTATCTTGATTCTGTCATAAAATCGTCATGGATGTACATGCATGACAGAAAATGCGACCTACTGTGACAAACACGTATCATCACGGAAGTGTATTTTTTTGTAGTGTTGGTTAGGTGTCACTTGGGAGCCTCCGTCAAGATTGTGGAGTTGAACCAAGGAATTTGTAAGGGCAAGGAGATCGCCTACTTCGTGAAGATCTACCAAAGTAAGGAAAGTCCTTTGTGGGCGTTGGCCATGATGGGATATACAAGTTTTCTTCTTCATGGACCCTTCGAGGGTGGAGCCCTCTGTGGACTCGCGCAACCATTACCCTTCGTGGTTGAAGTCTCCATCAACGTGGATGTACGATAGCACCACCTATCGGAACCACGCCAAAAATCTCCGTGTCTACATTGTGTTTGCTCTCTCCAAACTCCCCCATTTACCTTCATATGCAATGATTTACATTCCGCTGTTATACTCTTAGGATTGCATGTGTAGGTTGATTGCTTGACTTGTGTTAAGTTGCTAAAATCTGCCAAGACTTAAAGTTGGGAAAAGGCTAGATTTTTATTTGGTCAAGTAGTCTAATCACACCACCTCCCTCTAGACATACTTTTGATCCTACAAGTAGTATCAGAGCTTTGGTCTCCATTTGCCTTGATTTCCATAGCCTTGGTTTCACAACCTAGGAGAGTATGGCGTCTAGTGAGGGAAATTACCAGTGTAGAGGTCCTTAATTTGATGGCACTAATTTTGCTACTTGGGAGCATAAGATGAAAATGCATATTCCTAGACATAACCCCACCATTTGGGCTATTGTGTGTTTTGGTTTGCAAGGTGAATTCTTTGATGGGAGAGAACCAAATCGTGAAGCAACTGCGGAAGAGTTGAAGATGTTGCAATACAACTCTCAAACTTGCGATATCCTCTTCAATGGATTGTGCCCCGAAGAATTCACCAAAATTAGTCGTCTTGAGATGCAAAGGAAATTTGGGATACTTTGATTGATATGCGCTAAGGTACTGAGTCCGGAAAGGAATCCAAGTTGGATGTGCTTCAAAGTCTTCTTGACAAGTTCAAAATGAAGGATGGTGAAGGTGTCACTGAAATGTTCTCTAGGCTTGCTCTCATCACAAATGAGATTGCCGGCTTAGGAAGTGAAGAGATGACTGACAGATTCATCATCAAGAATATCCTAAGAGCCTTGGATGGAAAATATGATACCGTGTGCACATTGATCCAAATGATGCCCAATTACAAAGATCTCAAGCCAACGGAAGTCATTGGCAGAATTGTTTCTCATGAGATGTCACTCAAGGATAAAGAAGAGCTTCACAACAACTCTTATGGTGCTTATAAAGCCTCATGTGATGCTCCTGCCGCATCAAGTGAAAAACAAGTCTTCAACGAGGAATTGAGCTTAATGGTGAAGAACTTCAACAAATTCTACAAGAGTAGAAGCAAAGAGAGAAGCTCCAAGTCAAGATCCTACCATGACAAAAGATCTTGTAGTCGTGAACATAATTGCTACAATTGTGGAAGACCCGGACACTACTCTAATGAGTGTACGTCTCCCTACAAAAGAAGAGAAGACTCACCTAAAAGAAGGAGTAGGAGAGAGGAATCACCTCCAAGAGAGAGGAGTAGAGATGATCGTTATGAACGAAGAACCTCTTGCAGAAGCAAGGATTCGGAAAGGAAGGACAAGTCATCAAGGAGCTACACAAAACGAAGACATCAAACTCATGTTGGTGAATGGGTATCTGGTTCTGACTCCGACCACCACTCCGAGAGAAGTTATCACTCCGACTCCAAATATAATCAAGATGAAGGTGTTACCGGTCTTGCACTTGTGTCAACCAACTCCTATGACATATTTGACTCACCAAATGAAGGAATTGGAAGATGCTTCATGGCTAAAGGCCCCAAGGTATCACACCCCAAGTATATTGATTTCAATAGTGATGAAGATGATTTGCTAGGTGATGATGAGTTACTTGTTGACAATGCTAGTGATGAAAACTATAATGAAACTGTTAATAATCATGCCAATCAAGATGAAACAAATGACAATGATAAGAAGGATATTGAGCGTCTAACTAAAGAACTAAACACTCTTAAGTTAGCTCATGAAACTACTTTAGAAGATAATCGAGAACTTTTAAAAACTCATGAGAAGCTACGCTTTGAGAAGATCAACATAGAGCAAGAACATGGGTTCTTAAAAGCTATCAATGATGATCTTCAGAAGAAAATTTCTTACATTGCCAAGCGTTTACTCTTGTCTACTTACATGCCACAGGTAAAATCTAGCAACAAGAGTTAGAAAGATTCTTCTTCTTGTAGTAACAATAATCATACTAAATCCAATATTGTTGCTTCTAGTAGTTCTCCTGATTCCACTAATGATTCTCTTAGCCAAGTTACACTTGAGCAAGAAAATAGCTTATTGAAGGGAATTATAGAGAAAGGTGTTTCCCAGTGAGGTCTCACCCTCTTTCCCACGTCCACATCGATAAATCTATACCTCTCTATATAGGATTAACATATAGCTAATACACCCACATTTGTTATATATCCAACGTCCCCCTCTCATCATCCATGCCTTCCGCTTCATCTCTCAGACACGTGCACAATGGCGAAGACAGGGGGCAGTAAGGGCCCTGCCCCCCTAACATCATTATATATCAAGGCTAATATGAATGTGATCATTAGACAATTGCTGCTAAAAATGGTTTAAGTTCATGAATTGACCCTCCTCGTAAAGGATTAGCAATGCTTGGCCCCCTAGCTCATTTATTTTTCATGGCACCGCCACTCCGCGCAACAGCGCATGTTCTCGCCCCCTCTCTCTAAATATCGATCTCACACTTGTGCATTCCTTCATAGTCTCCCTCCACTCGGCCCCTTGCACCATCTTCTAGCCCCCACCGGATTTTGCCACATGTACAATCTAGCAGAATCCATGGTTGAACTTAAGCATAATGCACAAACCTCAAAACAACATTGGTTCTCTTTTGTTCTAGAATCTTCCGTATCATAACTGCCCAAACTTTTTTTCTAGTTGAATTGCCATTATTTGTTTTTACTTTATGCTTTACAACGCACAATTCCATGAATCATAAAATAGATTAAGGGCTTCTTTGATTCAAAGGATTCTCAAAGGAATTTTCGAGGATTCTAATCATTAGGAATTTTTTCCTATCTTGGTTGTTTGATTCGTAGGATTGTGAATCCTTTGAATTTTTCCATATGATTCATTTGCACTATATTTCATAGGAAACATCCCATCCACTCAAACTTCTTTGAAACAATTCTGCGTTTTTTCTATGCACAAACAAACACTCGTACAATCTTGTAGGATTCAAGACGACATTCCACTATAATCCCATGTTTTTCCTATTCCCGCGTTCTTAGCTTTTTTATAAAAACTAATTGATTTTGAATGAGATGAACTACAAGAATTAAACAAAGGGCTACATTAGGCATATATGACTCAGAGCTTACATGCTATAGTGTGGTATTTATTCATAATTTGGTTGCAAAATCTTATGCGTGCAATGCCCGTGTACCTTACTAGTACTTCGAGTATGTGCAAAACATGTAAATTAGAATACCAATGGCACGCTACACAGTGTATCTCTTACAGTTCATGAAGCCATGTGGCACATGTGGAGGCGTTGTCATGACCTCCTTGCGTGGATTGATCACAATGACGTGCTGCTGGTTCTAGAAGAATGTACTCGTCCTCCCTGAGCCATACTGGCGGTACATGCACAAAGCAAAGATGTGCACGCACGCCACGCACGCACTCAGTCCCTCGCACGCACACGTGGGTACACGGGCGGACGCAATTTTGTACCAAGATCCACCCCATGTGATAATTTGACGCGTGTAAAGTTGTTCACTTCATTGATGGTCAATTAATACAGCGCATGCAAATTGAGTGGACATGAGGGTGGAAGAAAGACATTATTACTCCACTACGCGCATGCAAGTAATTAAATCATGGGGTGCTAGTAGTACTTCCATTGGTCTCCTTCGTATTTTGTGCCAATTTTTGACAGTAACATAATATTTACGCATTCGAGCAGTGTAGTACTTGAAATTTATGTTCCGCTAAACTCATCGGGAGCCGTTTCGGGCCTCAAAACCAAAACCATCAATTAATACTTACCTTGTTCCCATCACATTCGAAAGCCTACTCACACCTACTTATACGTACCAAACCTGAACGTGTTCCCACTATGCAGGTATTAGTACTAGTGCTAGTACTTTGGTTATAAAAAGCGGAACTACCTAACCGAAAATTACTGTACCTTTCCTCCTCATAAGTGCTTGTTCTTCGTCCGTCGTTGCCATGGCTTGTGAGCAGAGCACTAGGTCGAGAACTACTAGTAACAAGGGAGCGGCAACCAAGGGTGCGGAAAAAAAAGAGGGCTCGCCGCCACGCAGAGACCTCGAAAGATCTCTCACGGGCAGGCAATGGCTCCCAGGAGCGCCCTAGCCGCGGAGGCGAACATGCCGAGCCGGCGGAGCTGGAGTCGTTATCCCTTGACGGCATGCCCGATCAGCTCAATAAGCACCTCAATAAGCAGAAGGAGTTCATCCAAGGCTTGATGGAGTTACTGAAGGAGAGCCTCGACGACATGCCCGCTGAGCTCAATAAGCAGGGGGAGTTGACCGCCGGCTTGGTGATGCTGCTAAAGAGAGCATTGCCTCGGAGAAGAAGGCAATCGGCGAAATCCTGTGACTTCAGGAGGACAAGGCGAAGCTCTGCCACGAGATTGACCTGTTGAAGGAGAAGAACCCCGGCTGGAAGAAGCTGCATGAGAATAGTTGTTCCTCGATGAAGATGCTGCAGGCCCTCGTCATGGAATAGAAGGAGGAGTTGGCGAAGCTCCGCATCGAGCACCCAGCTGCTCTCAAGGTACGTAAAGCGGCCGTGGAACAGATGATGAAGGCTCGC
This sequence comes from Aegilops speltoides, assembly GCA_021437245.1. Taxonomy (NCBI): domain Eukaryota; kingdom Viridiplantae; phylum Streptophyta; class Magnoliopsida; order Poales; family Poaceae; genus Aegilops; species Aegilops speltoides. The sequence continues at coordinate 263,596,862 of CM038141.1, forward strand.
GTCAGGAAATCCCGCGTCATGGACAGAATGAAGAAGATGGCGGAGGAGACACGCTAGGAGATGGAGGTCGTGGAGGTGATGAAGAAGCAGTTACGACTCCGTGGTGAACTAGACCATTTGGGGTGATAATCTACCTTTTTCTTTTGCTCCTGTGTTTCATCTTTTTCTTCGGGTGTTTCGCCGCACGTGTCACATTCTCTGCGAGGCATGAATAGAACAATGCTTTTTTGAGGGAATGAATAGAACAATGCTAACAATGAGATGACTAGCAAATTAGATCATTTTTTATTGCCATATGGCACTGGGCTGCTGTGTTTCATGCTCCTCCATTGCAGTACCACTCCAGTGGAAAACTTGAGTATACCGCACAGTTCTTTGCTCCTCCTCGGGTCGTCGGCGCATTTATACGAGCAGTCAAATCACAAGGCCCTACTGTCGGTGTCAAAACTGGCGGATCTCGGGTAGGGGGTCCCGAACTGTGCGTCTAGGCGGATGGTAACAGGAGACAAGGGACACGATGTTTTACCCTGTTTCGGCCCTCTCGATGGAGGTAAACTCTACTCCGCTTGATTGATATTGATGATATGGGTAGTACAAGAGTGGATCTACCACGAGATCAAGGAGGCTAAACCCTAGAAGCTAGCCTATGGTATGATTGTTGTAATGGTTGTTGTGTCCTACAGACTAAAACCCTCTGGTTTATATAGACAATGGAGAGGGCTAGGGTTACACAGAGTCGGTTACAATGGTAGGAAATCTACATATCCGTATCGCCAAGCTTGCCTTCCACGCCAAGGAAAGTCCCATCCGGACACGGGACGGAGTCTTCAATCTTGTATCTTCGTAGTCTTGGAGTCTGGCGGACGATGATAGTCCGCTGTCCGGACACCCCTAGTCCAGACTCCTCAAGGTAGCCCCGAACTCGGCTTCAATGACGATAAGTCCGGCGCGCATAATGTTCGGCATTGCAAGGCAGGTTCCTCCTCCGAATAATGCATAGAAGATTGTGAACACCAGGATAGTGTCCGGCTCTGCAAAATAATTTCCACATTTCCACCGTAGAGAGAATATCATGTACACCAGTTCAATCTGCTGACGTGTCTTGTAGCGTGACGTCACGCCACTACCAAGTCTTTACTTGAATCGTTTTTTATTACACCACCTCAGCGCGTTTAGCGAAGCAGTTTCCTTGGCACGTCTTGTCGAAGCAGAGATCGTGTTCCCCTTATTCCGGGATCCTCATCAATACGGACATGGGTAACCCAACCGCGCCATTGATGGTGGCGCTTGGGAGATAAGTGAGTTTTACTAGGCTGGTGGGGACGCATAGTCTTCGTCCGCCTATATATAAGGGGATAAGGATCCACCTTTTCACCTACGCCTTCTTCCTCCTTTGCTTATCCATTTCTGCGCACTCTTGAGCTCCAGCGCCCAAGTCCGTGCGTCTCGCCTCGACCTTCTCCGACCATGTCCGGAGCGGGAGGCAAGTGGCTGGCCTCCACCGTTAAGGAGGAGCACATCGAAAAGCTGCGCGGCGCCGGATACCTCTCCAGCGACATCACGCACCGGCTGCCCGATAAGGGGCAGCTCATCCCCACCCCCAGGCCCCATGAGAGGGTCGTTTTCCTCCCCAGTTCCTCCGCGGACTGGGCTTTCCCTCACCCTTTTGTCCGGGGGCTCATGTTCTACTACGGCCTAGATTTCCATGACCTGGCGCCGAACTTCATCCTCAACATCTCGGCGTTTATCGTCGTGTGCGAGGCCTTCCTCTGCATCCAGCCCCACTTTGGCTTGTGGCTCAAGACCTTCAATGTCAAGCCGAAGGTAGTGAAGGGCACTCAAGCGGAGTGTGGAGGCGCTATGTTGGGCAAGATGCCCAACGTCCTCTGGTTCGAAGGGGCCTTTGTGGAGTCCGTCAAGGGGTGGCAATCGGGGTGGTTCTATATCACCGAGCCGCTCGACCCTACGTGGGTGGCGGCCCCCGAGTTCAGATCTGGTATCCCCTCGCAGCTCACCTCCTGGAAAGAGAAGGGCTTGCTATGGGGTAGTTCGGAGGAGCTGATGGGACTCCAAGCCTGTATCCAGAAGCTGGTGAACAAGAAGTTCAATCTCGTCAATGTGGTCCAAGTCATGCTCATCCGCCGGATTCTCCCCTGCCAACAACGGGCATTTAAATTGTGGGAGTTCAATCCGGCACAGCACTAGGCATTGAACGGGCTCTTCGACACGACGTACGAAGGTGCCTGGAGAGTGCTGTTCAAGGGCGCCGAAGCTCCCGCATCCGCTACTGAAGATCGTGGATTTCGCTCGCAGCGACCAGCTGACGAGGTAAGTGATTCTACCCCTTTATGGGACACTTGTTTTCAATAGTTGACCCTATGTGGGTTTCAATCTTCCTTTTCCTTTGACAGGACTAGATGAAGAAGGTCAAGCAGATCATCTGCCCGGCTACCATGCCAGAAAACCCAGTAGACGCCTGTCTAGCGGGGCTGCTGGTTCCGGCACCACATGTGGCGCCGGAGAAGAAGGCCAAGAAGGAGGCCACGGGTACTCGAAAGAGTTCCGTGCCAGTGTCCGACGACTCGGCGGACTCCTCCCGAGGCGAGGAGGAGGAAGAAGACTCTCTCCGGAGGAGGAGAGAGGAAGAGGAAGGCTTCCCGACGAGGAGGCCGAGGTCAAGAGGGAAGAACTATTCCCGGACAGCTCCGCCAATGCCAACGTTGGCGAATAAGAGTGGCCTTCGAGGGCCAGGCCTTCGGCAAGATTCTAAGTATCCTGATTCTGAATGATCTGTAATTTCCTTTGTGTCACCTAGTGTCCTTCTAATGCCGCATACTGCCTGGAGTCCGGCCGACGATGATCTCCCCGCTTTGTCGAGCGGGTCGTTGGCTCCGTCGGATGTGGATTCCATCCCGACTTCCTCCACCCCTCGCGCCGCTGAGGACGCCGAGGTGTGATCGAGAAGGACCCACCAGAGGAGGCTCGGGGCGCCGCAAGGCAGCCTCCGGACTTTTGCGCCGACTCCACGCCGGAACCCGCATGGTTCCGGAGTCCGCAGCGCCCTTTGCAAGAAGGGCAAGACCGTGAAGCCGGCGGCCCCGTCCCAACCGGGCGCTGGACAACTTGTTGGAGGCGCTCAAAGGCGCTTCCATCGAGGAAGAACACCGCACTATCATGAGTGCGGTGATTGAAAGGTTCACTCGCCAAGAGCGGGCCGACCGAAGCTGCAGCAGCCTTCTAACAAGCTTTGAGGTAAGAAGTTAAAATTATGTAATGTAATACCGCATAGACAGTAGCCCTCGATGCTCGGTTCGGTGTTCGGAAAGAAAAGCGGACCGAGGATCTAAAAAATATCTGCAGGTTGCTAAAAATTATGTCAATATGGGTTTGCAGGCTGCGCTGCTGACCTCTGCGCCAACGGATTGCGGAGGTCGGTGCATTGAAGCAAGATCTCGAGCGGTCCGAGCAAGAGCTCGGCCGTGCCAAGAAGCAGCTCGAGGACAAAGAAGGTGAGTAACACCACTTTGAATATTTACCTTACAGAAAAGGATTTCGGTTGCAATAAAAATAACAAGGATAACGTGGGTACTGCAGGGGCCATGAAGGAGGTGGCGGCCCTGAAGGAGGCCGTATCCGCGGCCTAACGAAATGCGGCCGCGGAACGAGCAGAGCGAGAGAAGCAGGAGGCGCGGGTGGCGGAAGTGTGGCAAGAGCTCCAGGCTCTCATGGAAAAGCATGAGGGTTTGGAGCGCGACTCAAAGACTCGAGAGTCCGAGCTTGCCTCGGCTCTCGAAAGTGCCAAAGCCGCCAAGGCCGAGGCCCATAAGGCCTTTAAGGAGATTGAGGCGGTGAAGAAAATAGCGGCGGGTAAGGCATTTTTCATGCAAAGCAAGGATGTTAATGTAAACTACTTGACACTTACCCGAATTCGGAGCTCTCCAGGGGCGTTTGCAGATCTGCCTTGCAGTGTGTCCGATGCCGCCGCATTCTACCGAGCCGAGGAGGGGAGCTCAACGGAGAAGGTATTCTGGTCTCAGTACGCTGAGACCGGCCATCCGGTGCCCCCTAGCGACCAGCTGAAGTAGTTGGTCGAGCTCCACAAGGTAGCCGAGCAGGCCATGAAGGGCCTCATAGTCCGGCTGTGGCCTGGAGGGGCCATGCATGGGAGCTACTTCGGTCGTGCGGTGGCTGGTGGATGCGTGCTCCTGGATGGAGGTCATCAAGCGTTCCGCCTGTATTGAACGTGCTCGTCGGGCCCTTGCCCACGCAAAGGTGCATTGGGGCAGGCTGGATGCGGAGAGGCTTATCATTGACGCGCCGCCAGCGGGCAAGGAGTATCGTACGCCCGAGATGTACTATAAGACTGTCCTGAAGGGTGCCCGCAAGATTGCGGATGAGTGCCCCAGAGATGTAATTATTGAGTAGACTCGCTTTGTATTATCCTGTGCGCTGAAAACTTTGTTCATATGCGCTAAGCAACGCTTGTTTGATTTAAAATATTACCTTCTGTCCGGCCGTTTATAAAATTTGAGAGATGGCAAGTCATCGGCTTCAGCCCCCAAGCCACAAGTGCTGGGGTGTTCGTGATAAACTTGAGCACTCTTGTTCCCATTTTTGGGTCCATCTAGGGAGGCGCTCAACACAACAAACAAGGCAACCGGACTTATAATGCTTGAACACTCTCACTTAGCCATAGAATTCTATAATTTTAAATTTCGGTGAAGCCCCTAGTATTCGGAAGACCGAGTTCGGGGCGCTATCCACGCCTTGTCCGGACATTATCCGGTTCTTCGCTTGAAGCGGCATAAGTCTTTAAGGACTCGAAAAGACCTCTCGAACAGCGACCAGTCTCTCACCTTATCATGACAGTCAGTTTTAGCTTTCTCCACTGAGGCGCTCGCCCAGCTCAACCGGGGCGCAATCGCAGTGGTTCTCCCAGTGCCACCTTAGCCGACAGAACGGAACATAAGATACCAAAACGTGGGGCCGGCAAACCCAACTATTGACCCAAGACATGATTCGAGCCGATTCATATAATGCTATAAGTTCGGGTGCCACACTTGTGAAAGTGTTCGGACTTATCACACCATAATGCGGGGAACATAAGCCCTGGTGTATTCGGCCGCACCAAAATATCTGGTGCAAGATGTCATTAGTGAACATATATGTAAAGTAATGCAATTACAGGCAAAAAGTGCTACATTATTTATTTAAGGAATTCTGCTATGAGTGCGGAATGATACAAATAGTGCGGTAAGCAAGGGATTGGACTAATTAAACATGTCCCCCTCCAGGGGTGGGCTGCAGACTGGTGTATATAATCAAATTTAATGCTCGTAATGGAGACCACCTGAGTGTTCGTCGCAGCCTTTTTCCCTCCCTGGCTGTTGCATCATGAGTTCGGCGGGTTCGCCGCTAGACAGGGCCTCTGGTGAACGGAGTCCTGTATATACAAAGAAGGAAAATAAAAAATAAAAAAGAGTGACACACTAGTGAGCCCCTGGTGTGGTCGAGCCGCACTCTGGGTCTGTTGTGGTCGTGCCCCTCCCCCTAGGCCCATGGTATCTCCAGAGCGTAATGATGTTCGCGGAGGGTTGGTCTTGCAATCATGCAAGGGCTGGGGTTGGGGCCGCATTGCTACGCGTGCTCGGAACGTGCCAGGTGATCTTGGTTGATGTTGCTCCGGGCGCATTTGACCATGTCCGGCCGTTTAACGGCCGGACTCGAAAATTGCCTTCGAAGGCTGCTCTGTACTTCTGCCGCGAGAGCCGCTGTATGTTCCTCCGTTTGGAGGGAGCGTTCCGTATTTCCGTTGACCGTGATGACTCCACGAGGGCCTGGCATCTTGAGCTTGAGGTATGCGTAATGTGGCACCGCGTTGAACTTTGCAAACGTGGTTCGTTCGAGCAGAGCATGATAGCCGCTGCGGAACGGGACTATGTCGAAGATTAACTCCTCGCTCCGGAAATTATCCGGGGATCCGAAGACCACTTCGGTGTGGTGAGCTCGCATAATTGGCCTCCACACTGGTATGACGCCTTTGAAGGTCGTCTTTGTAGGTTTAATCCTTGAGGGGTCTATGCCCATCTTGCGTACTGTATCCTGATAAAGCAGGTTCAGGCTACTGCCACCGTCCATCAGGACTCTCGTGAGGTGAAATCCATCGACGATTGGGTCTGAAACCAATGCGGTGAATCTGCCATGGCGGATACTGGTCGGGTGGTCTCTTCGATCGAAAGTGATCGGGCAAGAGGACCATGGATTGAACTTAGGGACGACTGGCTCCATCGCATATACGTCCCTTAGTGCACGCTTCCGCTCCCTCTTGGGTATATGGGTTGCGTATATCATGTTTACCGTCCGCACTAGTGGGGGGAAACCCTTCTATCCTATACTGTTCGGCGGTCGGGTCTCTTCCTCGTCGTCGCTGTGCAGCCCCTTGTTGTTGTTTTCGGCAATTAACTTGCCTGCCTGCTTGAATACCCAACAATCTCTGTTGGTGTGGTTAGCTGGCTTTTCGAAGTGCCATGTATCCGCATGAGCGGTCGAGTATTCGGTCCAAATTGGACGGACCCGGAGTGGTTCTTTTGAATGGCTCCTTCCGCTGACCGGGTTTAGAGCCTCGGAATCCGGCGTTGACTGCCGTATCCTCCTTGTCGTCGCCGTTAACGCGGCGTTTATTTTTGCTTCGACGCGACATGCCATTTGGTCCTTAGTATCCGGACTACCAGCATTTTTGCTGAGGTTGTTGCTGCGAGCTAGCCAGCTATCCTCTCCCGCACAGAAGCGGGTCATTAATGATGTGAGGGCTGCCATGGATTTCGGCTTTTCCTGTCCTAGGTGCCGGGCTAGCCACTCGTCGCGGATGTTATGTTTGAAGGCTGCGAGGGCCTCTGCATCCGGACAGTCGACAATTTGATTCTTTGTTAAGAACCGTGTCCAGAATTGCCTGGCCGATTCGTCTGGCTGCTGGATTATGTGGCTTAGGTCATCGGTGTCTGGTGGTCGCACATATGTGCCCTGGAAATTGTCGAGGAATGCGGCTTCCAGGTCCTCCCAACACCCAATTGACTCTGCGGGCAGGCTGTTAAGCCAATGCCGAGCTGGTCCTTTAAGCTTGAGCGGGAGATATTTGATGGCGTGGAGATCGTCGCCGCGGCCCATATGGATGTGAAGGAGATAATCTTCGATCCAAACCGCAGGGTCTGTCATGCCATCGTAGGATTCAATGTTTACGGGTTTAAACCGTTCCGGGATTTGATGATCCATTACTTCGTCAATGAAGCATAGCGGGTGTGCGGCGCCTCTGATTGAGCAATATCACGGCGTAGCTCAAGGGAGCGTTATGCTGTGTGTTCGCCCGGCGGAGTTGTTGTATCCGCTCGGCGGTATTAAATGCGTGGGTCGTGGGGCGCCCACGTGATCCATAGATAGATCTGGATTGTCTTGCCTTATCCTCCAATATATCCCGCAAGTCCGGCGCATTCCCCCGTGGCTTCGTACTTTTCGAGCGATGCCGGGGTACGGTCTTGATGGAAGGCCTGGATGCCTCTCTGTCGCGACCACGGGGTGGTCGGTCGGCCGTATTGTGCGCTGGTGATGAAGGTATGTATGCTTCCTCTTCTAATCGGGGGAGCAACTTGCGTTTTGGGTAGCTCTTGGAGGGGCGTTCGAGTTCATACTCTTCGGCCGCGAGGACCTCGGTCCATCTGTCGGCCAGCAGGTCTTGATCAGCTTGAAGCTGCTGCTGCTTTTTCTTTAGGCTATTTGTTGTGGCCATTAGCCTGCGTTTGAAACGTTCTTGTTCGACGGTATCCTCAGGCACGACGAATTCGTCGTCGTCGAGGCTTGCCTCATCTCCGGAGGGAGGTATGTAATTATCATCCTCGACCTCTTCGCCCCGCCGCTCTCTCATGAGGGCTTATACGCATCCTCCTGCGCTGAATCTTGCGGAGGGACTGCCTTCGGCACTTTCGGGGTGTTATTATCTCCTGTGCGGAATCTCCATTCTTCTGTGTGGCGGGATTTAGAGCGGTGTCACGACGCCGGCGCTTGGGCTGTTTCTTTAAGGAATCTGCCTCCGCCGCTTCTTCGCCGTCCCAATCTTTTGGGGTGTCCACCATGTATATGTCATATGATGAGGTGGTCTTCGATGCCCTGTAGGCGCTGGTTCTTGTTCGCTCGGCATCGCCGTCCATACTGTCGATGTCTTCGGAGTCATAGTCTAGCATGTCGGTTAGATCGTCGACAGTGGCTTCAAAGTGGGAGGTGGGTGGGCTTTGAATTTCTTCGTCGTCCGCATCCCAACCATCCTGGCCGTAATCCGGCCAGGGCTCTCCGGATAGCGAGAGATGTTTTAGAGAATTTAAGATGTCGCCAAAGGGTGAGTGCTGAAAGATGTCCGCGGTGGTGAACTCCATGATCGGCGCCCAATCGGATTCGATTGGCAGGGGCGCAGGAGGTTCGGAGTCCGACAGGGAGTCCGGTACCTCAGAGTCACGAGCTTTATAAGGGACAAGGCCAGTGTTCGGCTCCATCGTCGTGGAAGTTGCAGCTCCCGAGGCGGTGTCCAGCCACCCGTCCTCGATCTGCGCGATCGGCTCCGGACTATGGGTCGGAGCGGATTTGTGTGCGGCCTCCAAGGCGCTGTCCGGCGGCAGAGTTAGATCATGCCCATCGTGACAGTGTGGCATGCACGACTGTGGCTCGGATCCATCGAAGATCAAGTCTCCGCGGATATCCGCCGTAAAGTTTAGGCTTCCAAATCTGACCTGACGGCCAGGGGCGTAGCTTTCGATCTGCTCCAGATGGCCAAGTGAATTGGCCCGCGGTCGCGGCCGCCCGAATCTGAAGATCTATCCGGGAGAAAAGTCTCACCCTGGATGGCGTTGTTGCTGATTGAAGAAGCCATCAAGCCTATCGGTGACGACACAGAGGAACTCTCAATGAAAGCACCAATGTCGGTGTCAAAACCGGCGGATCTCGGGTAGGGGGTCCCGAACTGTGCGTCTAGGCGGATGGTAACAGGAGAAAAGGGACACGATGTTTTTACCCAGGTTCGGGCCCTCTCGATGGAGGTAAAACCCTACTCCTGCTTGATTGATATTGATGATATGGGTAGTACAAGAGTGGATCTACCACGAGATCAAGGAGGCTAAACCCTAGAAGCTAGCCTACGTATGATTGTTGTAATGGTTGTTGTGTCCTACGGACTAAAACCCTCCGGTTTATATAGACATCGGAGAGGGCTAGAGTTACCTGAGTCGGTTACAATGGTAGGAGATCTACATATCCGTATCTCCAAGCTTGCCTTCCACGCCAAGGAAAGTCCCATCCGGACACGGACGGAGTCTTCAATCTTGTATCTTCGTAGTCTTGGAGTCCGCGGGGACGATGATAGTCCGCTGTCCTGACACCCCTAGTCCAGACTCCCTCACCGCCTTCCAGCGATAATGAGCCACAAATCACAAAGGCCCTCGCCTCTCGTGAAACCGACCAAGCTAGACTGCCCCGCCCTCTAGCCTTTTAAAAAATGTATACTTTTGTACAGTAGTAGTATCGATGGATTGCGCCATGGAGCAAAACTTGAAATTAAAAAAAAGGTGATACATATAGAGAGTGCTCGTCGCCAAATTATGCATATAGTACTATTAAAAATTCTAGTCACAATAATGGTGTCCAGCACAACCCACCCCTCAAATAAAACTAAACATCCTGGAATTCTTTGACAAAACTAAGCACCCTAAAATTCTTTGACAACTAAACTGCTGGCTATATGATGTTGTCCATATATATTGTACGTATATAATGTGAAGAAACGAGTGGTAGTACTATACCATCTAAAAGATGAAATGTAAGAAATACTAGTATGTATGTACTGAAGAGTTAAAGTAACAAGAAGAAACATAACATAGTTCTGCTGGGGGCTCAGCACAACACACCCCTCAAATTAAATTAGGCACACCTGAAATTAAACTTTGAAACTATTCCGGTAGATATTGCATTAGAACCACCATGAGCAACGACACCGCCACCTTACTCAGAGTCCTTGTCCACGTCCTCGACTTCGTCCTTGTCCCTCTTCCTCTTGGCCGATACTTCTTTGCTTGAACCGCACATTTGGCTCTTGCTCTTCATCCAACCCTTGTAGATATTGAAACGAAGGTGGCCATCCATTGCAGCATAGTGGATGTGGCCTATATCTAGTACATTCCGCTGCCATGCATAACGATGAAACGTGTATGGAGGTTTCTCCGCCATCTACGTCTGAAGGATGAACCATGGCTCTGCCGGTCAGATTGAAGACCGACGAGAGGACACCAGCCAATTCTTCTGGAGGTTGAAGGTGTTGCCTACAACGAGGCCTATCCGACCCAGGACTTCTTTGTCGTTACCAAAGTCTACAGTAACGAATTTGACTAGGTTGCTCTCGAGGAAGTCCTTAAAATCCAGGCATTCAACATTGGCATGGCATATGTGGTAGATCAAGCATAAGTCATCCACGCAAACCTGGATCACGGCGGGCTTCTTCCTCTCTTCGTCCTTTAGATCCTTCTCTCGTCCCAGGACTGTGGTGTACTCAACATCTAGCCCAGTGACCCACTCATCATCTGAGTCTTTGAACATGCGTCTGAAGCGAGAAAGGCATCCTTTCACCGTCGCGGAAGAACGGGTGTAGATGACGTCGAACTCATCGCCGGTGATGGTTCTAACCTTGTACTCACCGCCAATCGTGGAGATTTGGGACGCCATGGATTTGGGAGGAGGGTTAGGATTAGTGGAATTGTCGTAATGTGAAAGGACGGGACGACTAGGAGCGAACCGCCGTAGTATTAAAGGACGTGCGGGCATGAGTAGGAGCGAACTGCCAGCGTGCGAACGGCAAGGTAGTGGCTTTCCATTCTCCCATGATACAGGCTTCCAAGAGCTCTTGGATCTGAGATCGAACGCTTGCATGGCGTGATTCTAGACCTATGGGCGAATATCCTATCCTGGAGGGTTATTCTGCAAATTTTCAGCAACTTAGCATGCGGCCGTTTGATCTTAGATCCAAGGGATGCCAGCAGCCCGTATCATGGTCGCGCCTACCACGACTGTCGCATCGCTCGCGCTGTCGCGCCCTTGGAGATTTAACACGGTGCGTTAGGCTATCTGATGTTGGCATGTCATACATAGTCATCACTTAGTCACTCATACTACAACAAGGTTGGCTATAAGGTTGGCTATAAGTGTATTTTTTTTACTTCTCTCTATCTCTATGTATGGAGTATCTCACTGGTTGGAAAGGCATGCAAATTCCCAAACCGCTTCCTACACCCTGAATCAAATTTGTTGCCTAACAAGTTGTGTCGTGCAATTGGAATTCCAACTTGAGTACTACTACTAGTAGGAGTACCAGGGGCCAGTTCTTTTAGGCTTCTAGATTAGTAATCCCATAACTACTACCTCCATCCTGGTTTATTGGTCCCCATTGTAATTTGTGTCAAATTTTGATCATAAATTTAACTAATGAAATGTTAGTGCATGTCACATGCACTAACATTTTATCAGTTAAATCTTTGGTCAAAATTTAGCACAAATTACAATGCTGAGGAATAAACCAGGACGAAGGTACTATACTACTAGTACTAGTTTATAAGCCCAAATAAATGAGTGAGGCGCCTGTGTACAGGTGCTAAGGGTCCCACATAGGCAAGAAAATGATGTGGCAAAGCAATTAAAGAAGAGAGAGAGAGAGCATTAGGGTGGCCCTAGGAGGAAACGGTGATAAGCACCTGAACCTATGCAAAATGACTATCAACCAATGAATGATGGAGTTTAATTGTTAAACATTTCAATGAGGGAGGCTTGGCTAAAAAAGCTAAGCACTAATGCACTGGTGTCAGTGTCAAAACCGGTGGATCTCGGGTAGGGGGTCCCAAACTGTGCGTCTAGGCGGAAGGTAACAGGAGACAAGGGACACGATGTTTTTACCCAGGTTCGGGCCCTCTCGATGGAGGTAAAACCCTACTCCTGCTTGATTGATATTGATGATATAGGTAGTACAAGAGTGGATCTACCACGAGATCAAGGAGGCTAAACCCTAGAAGCTAGCCTATGGTATGATTGTTGTAATGGTTGTTCGTCCTACGGACTAAAACCCTCCGATTTATATAGGCAACGGAGAGGGCTAGGGTTACACAGAATCGGTTACAATGGTAGGAGATCTACATATCCGTATCACCAAGCTTGCCTTCCACGCCAAGGAAAGTCCCATCCGGACACGGGACGAAGTCTTCAATCTTGTATCTTCATAGTCTTGGAGTCCGGCTGACAATGATAGTCCGGTTGTTCGGACACCCCCTAGTCCAGGACTCCCTCAGTAGCCCCTGAACCAGGCTTCAATGACGATGGGTCCGGCACGCATATTGTTCGGCATTGCAAGGCGGGTTCCTCCTCCGAATAATTCATAGAAGATTGTGAACACCAGGATAGTGTCCGGCTCTGCAAAATAATTTCCACATTCCACCGTAGAGAGAATATTATGTACACAAGTTCAATCTGCTGACGTATCTCGTAGCATGACGTCACGCCACTACCAAGCCTTTACTTGAATCATTTTTTATTATACCACCTCAGCGCGTTTAGCGAAGCGGTTTCCTTGGCACGTCTTGTCGAAGCAGAGATCGTGTTCCCCTTATCCCGGGATTCTCATCAATACGGACGTGGGTAACCCAACCGCTCCATTGATGGTGGCGCTTGGGAGATAAGCGAGTTTTACTAGGCCGGTGGGGACGTATAGTCTTCGTCCGCCCATATATAAGGGGATAAGGTGAAGGAAATATGCCCTAGAGGCAATAATAAAGTTATTATTTATTTCCTCGTATCATGATAAATGTTTATTATTCATGCTAGAATTGTATTAACCGGAAACATGATACATGTGTGAATACATAGACAAACATATGGTCACTAGTATGCCTCTACTTGACTAGCTCATTAATCAAAGATGGTTATGTTTCCTAACCATAGACATGTGTTGTCATTTGATTAAATGGGATCACATCATTAGGATAATCATGTGATTGACATGACCCATCCCGTTAGCTTAGCACTTGATCGTTTAGTATTCTGCTATTGCTTCCTTCATGACTTATACATGTTCCTGTAACTATGAGAATTGTGTAACTCCCGTTTACCAGAGGAACACTTTGGGTACTACCAAACATCACAACGTAACTGGGTGATTATAAAGGAGTACTACAGGTGTTTCCAAAGGTACATGTTGAGTTGGCATAATTCAAGATTAGGATTTGTCACTCCGATTGTCGGAGAGGTATCTCTGGGCCCTCTCGGTAATACTCATCACCTAAGCCTTGCAAGCATGTAACTAATGAGTTAGTTATGAGATGACGTATTACGGAACGAGTAAAGAGACTTACCGGTAACAAGATTGAACTAGGTATTGGATACCGACGATCAAATCTCGGGTAAGTAACATACCGATGACAAAGGGAACAACGTATGTTGTTATGCGGTTTGACCGATAAAGATCTTCGTAGAATATGTAGGAACCAATATGGACATCCGTGTCCCGCTATTGGTTATTGACCGAGACATGTCTCGGTCATGTCTACATTGTTCTCGAACCGTAGGGTCCGCACGCTTAAGGTTTCGATGATGCTTATATTATGAGTTTATGTATTTTGATGTACGAAGGTTGTTGAGTCCCGGATGTGATCACGGACATGACGAGGAGTCTCGAAATGGTCGAGACATAAAGATTGATATATTGGACGGATATATTTGAACACCGGAAAGGTTACGGAGAGTTTGGGAATATCTGAGCTCGGGAGGTTACCGAGCCCCCAGTAAGTATATGGGCCTTATTGGGCCCAAGTGGAAGGAAGGAGAAGGAGCAAGGGAAGGCGCCCCCAAGCCCAATCCGAATGGGGAGGGGCCGCCCCCCTCTTTTCTCCTTCCCCTCTTCCTTCCTACTACTAGTACTCCTTCCTTCCCCTCCAACTTGGATTAGGAAAAGAGGGAAACCTACTTGGAGTAGGTTTCCTCCTCCTATGGCGCCCCTCCTTGGGCCGGCCACCTCCTCCCTCCTCCTTTATATCTGGGGTAGGGGGCACCCTAGAACACACAAGTTGATCATTGATCGTTCCTTAGCCGTGTCGTGCCCCCTCCACGATATTACACCTCGGTCATATTGTAGCGGTGCTTAGCGAAGCCTGCGACAGAGAACATCAAGATCGTCACCACACCGTCGTCTTGACGGAACTCCCCTCGGCGCCTCTCTGGATTGGAGATCGACGGTGCGTCATCGAGCTGTGGCGTGTCAAGAACTCGGAGGTGCCGAGTAACGGTGCTTGGATCGGTCGGACCGGAGGACGTCGACTACTTCCTCTACGTTGCGTCAACGCTTCGCTTTGGTCTACGTGGAGTGCGTGACAACACTCTCCCCTCATTGCTATATCATCACCATGATCTTGCGTGTACGTAGGAATTTTTTGAAATTACTCGTTCCCCAACATGGCATCCGAGCCTAGGTTTTATCGTTGATGTTATATGCACGAGTAGAACACAAATGAGTTGTGGACGATATAAGTCATACTGCCTACCAGCATGTCATACTTTGGTTCAGTTGTATTGTTGGATGAAGCGGCCGGACCGACATTACGCGTGACGCTTCGCGAGACTGGTTTTACCGCCGTGCTTTGCACACAGGTGACTAGCGGTGTCGGTTTCTCAACTTTAGTTGAACCGAGTGTGGCTACGCCCGGTCCTTGTGAAGGTTAAAAGCGAGTCTATTTGACAAACTATCGTTGTGGTTTTGATGCGTAGGTAAGAACGGTTCTTTCTAAGCCCGTAGCAGCCACGTAAAATTTGCAACAACAAAGTAGAGGACGTCTAACTTGTTTTTGCAGGCATGTTGTGATGTGATATGGTCAAGACGTGATGCTATATTTTATTGTATGAGATGATCATGTTTTGTAACCGGTTATCGGCAATGGCTGGAGCCATATGGTTGTCGCTTTATTGTATGAAATGCAAATGCCTGTAATTGCTTTACTTTATCACTAAGCGGTAGCGATAGTCGAGAAGCAATAGATGGCGTAACGACAACGATGCTACGATGGAGATCAAGGTGTCGCGCCGGTGACGATGGTGATCACGACGGTGCTTGGAGATGGAGATCACAAGCACAAGATGATGATGGCCATATCATATCACTTATATTGATTGCATGTGATGTTTATCCTTTATGCATTTTATCTTGCTTTGATTGACGGTAGCATTTTAAGATGATCTCTCACTAATTATCAAGAAGTGTTCTCCCTGAGTATGCACCGTTGCAAAAGTTCTTCGTCTTTGAGACACCACGTGATGATCGGGTGTGATAGGCTCTACATTCAAATACAACGGTGCAAAACAGTTGCACACGCGAATACTCAGTTATACTTGACGAGCCTAGCATATCTGAGATATGGCCTCGGAACACAGAGACCGAAAGGTCGAGCGTGAATCATATAGTAGATATGATCAACATAGAGATGTTCACCATTGAAACTACTCCATCTCACGTGATGATCGAACATGGTTTAGTTGATTTGGATCACGTGATCACTTAGATGACTAGAGAGATGTCTGTCTAAGTGGGAGTTCTTTAGTAATATGATTAATTGAACTTAAATTTATCATGAACTTAGTACCTGATAGTATTTTGCTTGCCTATGTTTGTTTGTAGATAGATGGCTCATGCTGTTTTTCCGTTGAATTTTAATGCATTCCTTGAGAAAGCAAAGTTGAAAGATGATGGTAGCAATTACACGGACTGGGTCCGTAACTTTGAGGATTATCCTCATTGTTGCACGAGAAGAGTTACGTCTGGAAGCACCGCTGGTGCCAGAGCCTCTGCTGATGCAACCGACAACGTTAAAACGTCTGGCGAGCAAAGCTAATGACTACTCTATAGTTCGATGTGCCATGCTTTACGGCTTAGAACCGGGTCTTCAACGATGTTTTGAGCGTCATGGAGCATATGAGATGTTCCAGAGTTGAAGTTAATATTTCAAGCAAATGCCCGGATTGAGAGATATGAAGTCTCCAATAAGTTCTATAGCTGCAAGATGGAGGAGAATAGTTATGTCGGTGAGCATATACTCAAAATGTCCGGGTATAATAATCACTTGATTCAACTAGGAGTTAATCTTCCGAATGATAGCGTCATTGATGAAATTCTCCAATCATCGCCACCAAGCTACAAGAGCTTTGTGATGAACTATAATATGCAAGGGATGAACAAGACTATTCCCGAGCTCTTCGCGATGCTTTGAAAGCAGCGGAGGTAGAAATCAAGAAGGAGCATCAAGTGTTGATGGTCAACAAGACCACTAGTTTCAAGAAGAAGGGCAAAGGGAAGAAGAAGGGAACTTCAAAAGAACAGCAAACAAGTTGCTGCTCAATAGAAGAAACCCAAGTCTGGACCTAAGCACAGGCCGAGTGCTTCTACTGCAAGCGATCGACACTAGAAGCGGAACTGCCCCAAGTATTTGGCGGATAAGAAGGATGGCAAAGTGAACAAAGGTATATGTGATATACATGTTATTGATGTGTACCTTACTAATGCTCGCATAGCACTGGGTATTTGATCTTGGTTCTGTTGCTAACATTTGCAACTCAAACAGGGGACTACGGATTAAGCGAAGATTAGCTAAGGGCGAGGTGACGATCGCGTGGGAAATGGTTCCAAAGTCGATGTGATCGCGGTTGTACGCTACCTCTACATCTACCATCGGGATTAGTTTTAGACCTGAATAATTGTTATTTGGTGCTGCGTTGAGCATGAACATTATATCTGGATCTTGTTTGATGCGAGACGGTTATTCATTTAAATCGAGAGAATAATGGTTGTTCTATTTATATGAGTAATATCTTTTATGGTCATGCACCCTTGAAGAGTGGTCTATTTTATTGAATCTCGATAGTAGTGATACACATATTCATAATGTTGAAACCAAAAGATGCAGAGTTGATAATGATAGTGCAACATATTTGTGGCACTTGCCGTTTAGGTCATATCGATTAAAACGCATGAAGAAACTCCATACTGATGGACTTCTGGAATCACTTGATTATGAATCACTTGGTACTTGCGAACCGTGCCTCATGGGCAAGATGACCAAAACACCGTTCTCCGGATCTATGAAGAGAGCAACAGATTTGTTGGAAATCATACATACAGATGTATGTGGCCCGATGAATGTTGAGGCTCGTGGCGGATATCGTTATTTTCTCACCTCCACAGATGATTTGAGCAGATATGGGTATATCTAATTGATGAAGCACAAGTCTGAAACATTTGAAAAGTTCAAAGAATTTCAGAGTGAAGTAGAAAATCATCGTAACAAGAAAATAAAGTTTCTACGATCTGATCGTGGAGGAGAATATTTGAGTTACGACTTTGGTTTACATTTGAAACAATGCGGAATAGTTTCATAACTCACACCACCGAACACCACAACGAAATGGTGTGTCCGAACGTCAGAATCGTACTTTACTTGATATGGTGCGATCTATGATGTCTCTTACCGATTTACCGCTATCGTTTTGGGGTTATGCTTTAGAGACGGCGCATTCACGCTAAATAGGGCACCATCAAAATCCGTTGAGACGACGCCTTATGAACTATGGTTTGGCAAGAAACCAAAGTTGTCGTTTCTTAAAGTTTGGGGCTGCGATGCTTATGTGAAGAAACTTCAACCAGATAAGCTCGAACCCAAATCGAGAAATGTGTCTTCATAGGATACCCAAAGGAGACTATTGGGTACACCTTCTATCACAGATCCGAGAGCAAGATTTTCGTTGCTAAATTCGGATCCTTTCTAGAGAAGGAGTTTCTCTCGAAAGAAGTGAGTGGGAGGAAAGTAGAACTTGATGAGATAATCAGTATCTACTCCCTCATTGGAAAGTAGTTCATCACAAGAACCGTTCTGTGACAACTACACCAATTAGTGAGGAAGCTAATGATATTGATCATGAAACTTGAGATCAAGTTTCTCTTGAACCTCGTGGGTCTACCAGAGTAAGATCCACACCGAGTGGTGCGGTAATCCTATTCGGAAGTCATGTTACTTGACCATGATGAACCTACGAACTATGAGGAAGCGATGATGAGCCCAGATTCGCAAAATGGCTAGAGGCCATGAAATCGAGATGGGATCCATGTATGAAAACAAAGTATGGACTTTGGTTGACTTGCTTCGATGATCGGCAAGCCATTGAGAATAAATGGATCTTTAAGAAGAAGACCGACGCTGATGGTAATGTTCTCGTCTACAAAGCTCGACTTGTTGCAAAAGGTTTTCGACAAGTTCAAGGGGTTGACTACGATGAGACTTTCTCACCCGTAGCGATGCTTAAGTCTGTCCGAATCATGTTGGCTATTGCTGCATTTCATGATTATGAAATTTGGCAAATGGATGTCAAGACTGCATTCTTGAATGGATTTCTAGAAGAAGAGTTGTATATGATGCAGCATGAAGGTTTTGTTGATCCAAAAGGTGCTGACAAAGTGTGCAAGCTCCAGCGTTCCATTTATGGACTGGTGCAAGCATCTCGGAGTTGGAATAAACACTTTGACAGTGTGATCAAAGCATATGGTTTTATACAAACTTTTGGAGAAGCCTGTATTTACAAGAAAGTGAGTGGGAGCTTTGTAGCATTTCTAGTTTTATATGTTGATGACATATTATTAATTGGAAATGATATAGAATTTCTGGATAGCATAAAGGGATACTTGAATAAAAGTTTTCAATGAAAGACCTCAGTGAAGCTGCTTACATATTGGGCATCAAGATCTATAGAGATAGATCAAGACGCTTAATAGGACTTTCACTAAGCACATACCTTGACAAAATTTTGAAAAAGTTCAAAATGGATCGAGCAAAGAAAGGATTCTTGCACGTGCTACAAGGTGTGAAGTTGAGTCAAACTCAATGCCCACCACAGCAGAAGATAGAGAGAAATGAAAGGTGTTCCTATGCTTCAGCCATAGGCTCTATCATGTATGCAATCTGTGTGCACCAGACTGGCGTATGCTTAGCAATAAGCTTGGAAGGTAGGTACCAAAGTAATCCAGAGGATCATCGGACAGCGGTCAAGAACATCTGAAATACCTTGAAAGGACTAAGGATATGTTTCTCGATATGGAGGTGACAAAGAACTAGTCGTAAATGGTTACGTCGATGCAAGCTTTGACACTGATCCGGACGATTCTAAATCGCAAACCGGATACGTGTTTATATTAAATGGTGGAGCTGTGAGTTGGTGCAGTTCTAAACAAAGCATCGTAGCGGGATCTACATGTGAAGCGGAGTACATAGCTGCTTCTGAAGCAGCAAATGAAGGAGTCTGGATGAAGGAGTTCATTTCGATCTAGGTGTCATACCTAGTGCATCGGGACCAATGAAGATCTTCGTGACAATCTTGGTGCAATTGCCTTGGCAAAAGAATCCAGATTTCACAAGAGGACCAAGCACATCAAGAGACGCTTCAATTCCATTCGGGACCAAGTCCAAGTGGGAGACATAGAGATTTGCAAGATACATACGGATCTGAATGTCGCAGAGACCGTTGACTAAGCCTCTCTCACGAGCAAAACATGATCAGCACCAAGACTCCATGGGTGTTAGAATCATTACTATGTAATCTAGATTATTGACTCTAGTGCAAGTGGGAGATCAAGGAAATATGCCCTAGAGGCAATAATAAAATTATTATTTATTTCCTCATATCATGATAAATGTTTATTATTCATGCTAGAATTGTATTAACCGGAAACATGGTACATGTGTGAATACATAGACAAACATATGGTCACTAGTATGCCTCTACTTGACTAGCTCATTAATCAAAGATGGTTATGTTTCCTAACCATAGACATGTGTTGTCATTTGATTAAATGGGATCACATCATTAGGAGAATGATGTGATTGACATGACCCATCCCGTTAGCTTAGCACTTGATCGTTTAGTATTCTGCTATTGCTTCCTTCATGACTTATACATGTTCCTGTAACTATGAGAATTGTCTAACTCCCGTTTACCGGAGGAACACTTTGGGTACTGTTGGGGATATTACCACTAGGTGTAAACCGGCCAAGCTTGGGCCGGGTTAGCTCTGCTAGTGGTGTAATCATGGAAAGGCCCAAGGCTTGTAGTTGGTTTAGAACTTGTAGCCGTAAACCGGCCTGATGTATGACTTGTACTGTAAGTTAGGAATAGAGAGATACCAACCGGGATACGAATATGAACCGGTTGGGACTGCAAACCGACGGGCGTCGCTTTCGTGTATATAAGGGGCGACCAAGCGGCGGTTCAAGACAGATAACCACAACTCGAGCCTAGGCGAAGCTTGTTTGCTCCCTAGCCATCGAGACTACATCAATTCCATCACAACTAGACGTAGGCTTTTACCTTCATCGAAGGGGTCGAACTAGTATAAACCCTTGCGTCTTTGTGTCTGCTTTAACCCCTGCAAGTAAACCCGTAGCAATGGCTCCACGACTAAGTCCTTACGCTAGGACATCTGCCGTGACAAATCCACGACAGTTGGCGCCCACCGTGGGGCTATCGCACGATGGTTTGACGATCTTGGAGGGCAAGCTCAAAGGACTCGAAGGCTACGTCGTGGGCCGGATGACCAAGAGTCGCCATGGCGGATCTACATCGGCGATGCTGGATGGGGTCGAGGCGATTCAATCGAGTATGGATACGGGTCCCCTTCGCGGCATACACGCTCATCGGCAGGATCGGAGGGCTCGGGCTGGCCGGACATCTGCACCGACCTCATCAAGACGGCTCAAGCAGCGACCAGCCCGGCTAAACCGGCCGTGAAGCATGTCTTCGTTGGAGTCACCCACGGAGGGGAGTACGACGCCGGTTGAGCACGTAGCGAGACCGTCGTTTACTCGGCGAGGAATCTTCAGCGGAGAGACCGAGTCATTGTACCATTCTTGCGAGGATGATATGATCGAGGGCTGTTCCGACGGTGACAAGATTCGGACCCCCAAGCCAGCTAAACCGGGTTGGAGTGTTCATGGCGATGCATAAGCAGCAAACCTCTCTTCAACCGCAGCGCAGCAATGCTTTCCGGTTCAGCAGCGGCGGCGAGGCGAGAGGCCGGTCGACCGCCGTTCAAGTTCTGTCGAGATCTGTTTGATGCACTAGCGGCGCTCATGGCGAGGGCAATCCAGCAGATCGAGAGGCTCATAACGCGAAATGCGAAGGTGAAGGAGCAGATCACGCAAGCTAAAGCGGATCTAGCGGCAGAGAAGGAGCGTATGGCTGCGGAGCGGGCCGCTTTGGATGCACAGGCTTACAAACTCATGCTTGACCAGAGCGCGTCACAGGAGGTGTTAAGGCGGAAGTACAGATCGCGCCTGCCATCTGGATTTGACCCTAGAAACCTCTTTCAGACACGGGCGGACCCGATAACCCGCCCGGCCGACAGGGAGGTAAACCGGATTGAGGCACCAGGAGCGGGAGCGACGGTCCAACCGCGCCTGATGGAGCCCCCGCAGCAGAACACGGTGATTCCTCCGCCGGTACAGACGCCCCCGGGCCATTACTCTAACCCTATGGACAACCTTGTTGCGGCTGCTGCACGATTGGAGGCGATCCCAGTTGAAGGAGATTCCCCACGGCAGTTGAGACACGCCGGGTTAAGGAGCTTCTCGGACTGCGATCCAGCAGAAGCGTATTCATACTGACGCGATCGGATTCACTCGCCCGTCAAGCGGAGCTACAAAGCGGCGCATGGATGAACCAGCCCTATCAAGTAACGCGGGACCGTGAAGCGGCCGAGGCAATCACCAGATAGGTGGCGTTCGTGATGCTCGAGAGGTGGTGGATCGGGCCGAACGCAGAGAGGCTGAGTTAGTAGCGCAGATGATGCGGATCAACACACACCGGTTCGCCTACCACCTTCGCCGGACCAGAGTCACATCCGCTTTGGGAGTGCCTGTTTAATCCCGCTTTACGCAATGTCGTCTACCTAAGGATTTTAAAGGCCAGCGCAAGGTGCGAATTACTGCTGCAGATCTATCCTGAGCGTGGGTTGAGAGTTATGAGATGGCCATGGAGATGCTAGATGTTGATGAAGCCGCGTGTGCAAAGTACTTCACTATGATGATGGAGGGCACAGTGCGTACTTGGTTGAAAAGCTTGCCGCCCAATTCTATCGAGTTCATGGGGTCGATTCACGGGCCGGTTTATCCAAATTTCAAGGATACATGCAAGCAGCCCAAATCCATAGTAGACCTGGCGGCTGCGTTCGGAAGAAGAAGTCAACAACCCGTTGGATGCGCCGTGTATCTGAGATTTTGCACTCTTCGGACGGATCAATCTTGACTCGGCGATCATAACATTGGAAAGCAAGCTGCGGTTTGAGCCCTTGAAATTTAAAATTTGGGGCGTATGAAGCGGTTTTGCAATGATATAGGAACCCTCATGGCGCTTTGGTAAAATATGCCGATTCGAGACGGTACCAAGGATCTGAAGCGGATGATGATGAAGCGAGGAAGGAAAGAAGAACGGCAACTCAAGCAGCAGCATTTCAAACCGGCGGGTCATGGAAAGCGGGGCAAGCGCAAGGCTGATGGTAATCCGGTTTCGTAGCCAACACTAATGCGCAGGATGAGAGGCCAGCGCAGAGAGGCAAAGCGAAGTCGGGTCCAATGCTAGTGCAAACCGTTTGAATTACTTGTTGAATCAGCCTTGTCCCAAGCATGGAACAAAGGAATCCCCATCGAATCATCTTTGGAAAGATTGTTATATTATGCGGAGTTCAAAATTCGATGCTTTCGATATGACCGAAGTCGGTGGCGGTTCAGATCCGGTTTCCATGGGCGGGTCGGACGGAGCTTCGTTCGAGGGCATAACCAGGCAATCTCAATAATCGAGTAATCAAGGTGGCCAGCGGCAGCAAAGAATAAATCGGGCTATCGAGCCAACCAAAGCAGATTGAATGGCGGCGGTATCATGTTTTCACAACCACCGGACAAGCGGGATCGGAAGCTTCACAAGCAGGCGATAAACTCTGTTGAGCGGCTTTGCCGCGGTATTTGCGCTGGTCGAGCAGCCTATCGTATGGCGAGAGGACCATCCCCGGGTTGATAATCCGGGTCGGTGGCTTTGGTGGTAGATCCTCGGGTTGGGGGCTATAAGTTTACTAAGGTACTTATGGATGGAGGAAGCGATATCAATATATTATATTATGACACTTTCGTTGCATGGGTCTCACGGATAAAGATCTCGGACCGTCAATACGGTGTTCCATGGTGTAGTGCCGAGCAAATCTGCTTATCCTATTGGTAAGATAGCCACGGATGTGGCTTTTGGAGATGAACATGATTCCCGATCGAAAAGCTAACTTTTGAAGTGGTGAAAATCCGAGTCCATATCATGCCTTGTTTGGACGGCCAGCTTATGCTAAGTTCATGGCACGACCTGTTATATTTACTTGCAGCTCAAAATGCGGGTTACAAAGGCGATAACGGTGCATGGAAGCCGCCGAGTCGCTTTGGAATGTGAGGAAGGAGATGCAGCTTATGTAGAGGCGGTTTGTGCCACGGAGGAGTTGAAATTTTATAAGGACAATGTTGATCCGCAGATATGACCCTTTGAAGAAGCCCACTCTGAGCATGAATCGGATCTGAAGTTTAAATCGGCAATGAGACCAAGCTTGTTGACTTTGTGCGGCGATTCGTCCAAGCGCAGTTCACTGTCGGTGCCAACTGGATCCCAAATAGGAAGGCGCGCTCATCGAGTTCATCCGTGAGAACCGGACATCTTTGCATGGAAACCATCGACATGCGGGTGTACCGAGAGAACTCGTTGAGCACACACTTAATGTGGATCCTAAGTATAAACCGGTGAAACAGTTTCTCCGCCGGTTTAATGAAGAAAAGCGCAAGGCCATTGGGGAAGAAGTAGCGAAGCTTCGGCGGCTGGCTTTATCATTGAGGTGTTTCATCCGGGTGGCTTGCTAATCCGGTGTTGGTCCTTAAGAAAAATGCACCGGCGTATGTGTGTGGACTACAGATCTCAACAAGGCTTGCCAGCCAGATCCTTTTGCACTCCCCGCATCGATCAGTTATTGATGCCACGGCGGGATGTGGCGTTTAAGTTTTTGGGCGCATACTCGGATATCATCGATCAAAATGGCGGTTAAGGACCAGGAGAAGACGGCGTTTATAACTCCCTTTGGAGCCTTCGCTATGTATCTATGCCTTTTGGGCTCAAGAGTGCCTGAGCTACTTATCGAGGTGTGTGCGAATTGCTTGCATACATGATTGGCGCAATGTGCATGCTTATGTAGATGACATTGTGGTGAAGTCAAGACAAAAGGAGACACGGTGGAAGATTTGAACGAGACCTTCGACAACTTGCGCATTTATAAGATGATGCTTAATCCGGCCAAGTCGTTTTTGGTGTTCGGTGGCAAGTTATTGGGGTTTCGGTGTCTAACAGAGGAATCGAGGCTAATCCGGAGAAAATTAAAGCCATCACTTCCTTGGCTAAACCGGTGTATCAGCGATGTTCAACGCTGGCGGGCGGATTGCTGCGTTGAGCGGTTTATCGGCCGCCTCGGGAGAAGGCCATCCCTTATACCGAATCTTTGAGGAAGGCGGATAATTTTGTTTGGAGTCCAATTCTGATGAAGCCTTTGAGGATTTAAAGCGGCAATTGGCCAACCCGCTTTGTTCTTGCGGCTCGGTTGACAAGGAACCGCTGTTGTTATATGTGGCAGCCAATGCTCGGCGATGGCGTAGCCATTGTGGTAGAACGCAAGGAGGCGAGAAAGGAATATCGGTTCAACGGCGGTTTATTATATCGATGAGGTGCTTATTGAGTCCAGCGAGATATCCGCATTGGCGAAAGCTAGTCTATGGTGTTTTTATGGCGGCCGAAGCTGAAACAATATTTCCAAGGGCATCCTATTACAGTGGTTAGTTCAGCTCCTTTGGGTGATATCATACAAAACCGGGAGGCGACTGGCCGGATTGCAAAATAGGCCATCGAGCTTGGGCCACATGGGCTAAAGTATATACCGCGCACAGCAGTAAAGTCACAAGCCCTTGTTGATTTCATTAATGACTGGACAGAGTTGCAAGCACCAGAGGAGAAGCCGGATCACACATACTAGACTATTCATTTTGACGGATCCAGACAATTGGAAGGCTCGGGGGCTGGAGTCGTTTTAACTTCTCCACGAGGTGATAAGTTTTGTTACGTTCTCCGTCTAATGTTCCCTTGTACTAATAATGCAGCTGAGTATGAAGCCTTGCTCCATGGTCTCCGTGATGGCTAAGGAGATGAACTTAACCGGGTTAAGTGCTTTGGTGACTTCGGACCTGGTGGCTCAGCAAGTATCTGGCACTTGGGATTCTAAGGACCCCCTCATGGCCGCATATCGTCGAGAAGTGGATAATATTGCAGGTTGCTTCAAGGGCTATCAAGTGGATCATGTGGATCGCCGGAAGAACGAAGCGGCAGACGCTTTAAGCCGTTTGGGTTCTCAGCGTAAACCGGTTCCACCTAATGTCTTTCTGGACGTCTTGCACAACCCGTCGGTTCAGCTCCCTGGTGAAGCGGATTTGGCAATTCCTGATCCGGAGGCTCAGTTGGTGGCGGCGTTACATGCTATTCCGGATTGGACGGTTCCTTACCTTGCGTATATGACTCGAGGAGAGTTGCCAGACGATGAGGTTCTGGCCAGACAGATAATCCGGCGCTCCAAATCTATGACGATTATTAATGGTGAGTTGCATCATTGCAGTGTTTCAGGGGCGTTTCAACGCTGTGTTTCCCCTGAGGAAGGCTGTGAAATTTTAAAAGAAATCCATGAAGGGGATTGCGGGCATCACGCCGGTTCAAAGTCCACAGTGGCGAAGGCATTCCGTCATGGATTTTACTGGTTAACTGCTCATCTTGATCACGGAGGACTTGGTCAAGCGGTGCGATGGATGTCGAAATTCTCGAGCGTGCTCATGTACCGCACAGAATTGCGGATGATCCCAATAACGTGGCCGTTTGCAACACTGGGGCTGGATATGGTTGGGCCCTTTAAGCGATCCAAAGATAAGAAGACCCACCTGTTGGTGGCAGTTGACAAGTTCACCAAGTGGGTTGAAGCGGAACACAGTCGATAAGTGTGATGCGGCAACAGCGGTGCGTTCATCAAAAGGTGATTTTCGGTTTGGCTTTCCACACGTATCATTCTTGACAATGGCACTAATCTGTCCAAGGGAGCTATGAAAGAATTACGTGAGCGTGAGCATATCCGGCAGCGTATCGTCGATGGCGCACCCATCCAATGGGCGGGCGAACGTGCTAATCAGAAATCTTGCTAGGCATCAAACCCGACTTCGGTTCCATTACGAGAGAACACCGAGGTGCTGGGTTGAAGAGCTCCCATCGGTACTATGGAGTATCAATACTCGCTAAACCGGTCTCGGGTACACCTTTCTTCATGGTTTACGGAGCGAGGCGCTTCTCCCGGTGACATCGAGCACGATTCGCCCGTGTAGCGGCTTATGTTGAAGCGGACAACGAGGTGGCACGACGGGGCGCTTTGGACCTATTGGATGAGGAGCGTGATATGGCAGCCGCTGCTTCGGCGATTTACCGGCAAGATCTTCGTCGGTATCACAGCCGCGGGTTAAGACCAGAGCCTTTCGGAAGGAGATTTGGTGCCGTCTCATCCAAGACCGAACGAGATATGCACAAGTTATCCCGCCTTGGGAAGGACCCTTTGTGGTCGAAGAATCTACACAACGGTTCCTACTATCTGGTTGATATTCGAGGCGTAAAGACTCACGTACATCGAGAGGAGAGACCAATAGGCCGTGGAATATAGCTCATCTTGACCTTACTACACTTGAGTCATCGGCTCGGTTTATGTACATAGCATAACAATGTATATATTATCTTGATATAATAAAATCAGGGCCTCGGCTAAGCGGGGTCTCTGTCTTTCTTCTCATGTGTGGTTACATGGAGTGTTTACATTTTTAAAGCGGCCTCGGTTTACCCTTGACGATTATATTTATCACTTGGGGGCTTGGTCGTGTCCAACCAATGCAACACCTCTTGATAAGCGAAAGCCACCAGATCATTGGGGACACGGTCACGTCTGAACCGTCACGCCTCTTGGTCGGCCAATAGGGCCAGCGTCACTTGGGGGCTTGGTGAACCCAACCAATGTCATGCCATTTGGCGGCGTACTCGCCAAGAGTCTTTTGGGGACTGGCCGACTAGCACCATCGCTTCGCCTTGGGGCTTGGTTGCGTCTGACCATGGTAATGCCATCTGACCAGCTCCATGAAGCTTTACTTTTGCAAAGAGTTATTGCCTTTGTTGCCACATTTTCACATAGTTGGTATTCGATTTTTGTTGCGTTTTTCAACCCGACGAATATTTTTAACCGGTTTAGCCGTCGGTAACAAACTAACAGGACACGGTTTGGTATCGCACCACAGTTTTTTCCTCGGTTTACCTTTTTCCGGTTTATCCTTATGGAGTAACACGGGGGCTTGTGCTAATTCAGCACACCTATGTGGGAGTTATTGTCTCCCCAGACGGTCATGGCTGTTAAAGGCCTCCGCTTCAAGATTAGCTCACGCCACTTTATGCCAGATCGGCGGTATTTGTATCGCATATTAATTGATTTCTGATACACAAAATATATTGGATGCCATAAACCGGCTGGCGGTGTCACCGCCGCCGAGATTCAATTTTTTGGTTGCAGGGAGTATGAATCAAACAAAAGTTTCATCAATGCACGAAGGCATATCCAGGCAGCAAATTTTGACTAAGGGTATTACAAGGCAACACAGTGCCCAAATGAGATCATTGTTCTTTGGGTTAAACCGGCTACCGGTTCAAGACTGTTCTTCGTCGCCCGCCGCTTCAGCATCTTCATCCCTACCCATCGGCTGGAAATCCACAGTAGTCTAGTCGATTCCCATTAGCGCTTGGAAAACAGCCTCCTCGTGAATCAGAGACGACGGTTCAAGGTCAGGAGCGTAAGTGTGCTTACGGATTGGAGGGATCAAGTTTTCCGGTTCAAAGGTTGGAGCGGGCACATGCTTGTTCTGCTCGTTATATTGGGATTGGTAGTGCTCCAAATCGGCTTCTTCTGCCAACTGACAAGCTAGCGGGCGTACCACACGGTTTATCGCCCGCTAGTCATCTTCGCTGAAGTCCGAGCCATCTTCCTTCACACTGGGATAGCCTTGAGCTGCTTCCACGGGATCAAAATCCGGTACCCATGCCTTGGCTCGAATCAAGGCGTTGATGGCTCCGGTTCGTGCAGCAGATTTCTTCACCTCTTCAATCCGAGAAGGAAGGATGGATAGCCGGTTCAGAGTATCTTGAATCAGGGATGTCGCTGGATTATTATGCGACATTGTGGTGATAACGCGCTGGGCTCCGGTATATAACTGCTCCACTAAAGTGTAGACAGCCTTCAGTTTCTTCCGCACGTCATTTCCCAAGTGCCCAACGCGTGTGCCTGCGTACAGGATAGTTTTAAATCGGAATAATGATGCAGCAGGAAAAGCATATTACACTTATTCACAGGGAGTTTACCGAAGATGGCTGCAGTCATGGAATGTACTTGCCGCTTCACGGCTGTCAGATCATCCACCACCGGTTTAAGGGCAGCTTCAGCATTTTCGGCCCGTTTGAGCAAGTTGGCCTTTTCAGTGGCCCAGACCGCCTGTTCCTTCTTCATGTTTTCCTTCACCTGTTCAGCGGCAGACAAGGCACTGGTTAGCTCCTTCTTGGCCTTTTCTGTCTCGGCCTGCTGGGTTTTCAAAGCCGCCTGTAAATCGGCAATCCGATCATCCTTGATCTTCACCTCCGCCTGCGCATTGATAGTATGATCAGCCAACAATTCAAGTTAAAGTCTCAACCATACAACACAGTTATATGCTTGCCACTTGGGGGCTAATGTACCTTCAATCTTTCTACTGCTAATACATGGCAAAGTCCCAAGTTGAATCTGAGTATTCGACTTGGCACTGAAGGCTAATGGCTATTTGATTCTATTACGGTGTTGTCGGAAATTTTTGGAGTACGGTTTAAGTGTGCATCGTTAAACCGGCCCTGGTGGCTATGAGGGAAGATTGCAAAATCTATCAAAGAAATTTATCAAGTCCCAGTTTGATCAAAGATTGCAAACCGGCCCTTGGGGGCTACAAGGACTATTATACTGGTAATAAGGAAAGGAGTATTACCTCAAACTTGTCTCTCATTAGTTTCACCAAGCCAGCTTCATAATCACGACTCTTCAGAAAGCGGTTCGGTATCCGAATGAAGATCTTGGGCGCTTAAAGCGGCATATGTTTCCAGTTCGGCAGCCCACTTTCCTTTGTTCAAAGTTGAAGAATCCTCCTTCACAATATGCCGGGTTAGAGTTGCAGCGTTCCCCGGTTCAGAGTGGCCTGTTCGATAATCCTAGCGTCGTCATCTTCGATTCGACGGATCGTGGGCACGGCTGTTTGATGGGGACTATGAGGCTTTTCAGATGGACAAGATCGGCAAAGCGGATCAACAGACATTGAAACATTCACAGCCTCTCCTCGGGAATAACATCTTCTTGAACCGAGGTCATTTGGAATATCTTGAGAGGCAACATTTTTGAGATCTGGCGCCCGCTCATGATCTGAAGCGGCAACCTCTTGACTGTTTTGTCCAGCGAGCCTTCTTGCTGGGTTTCGGTTTGGTTACGAAGAAACAAAGATTCAGGAGCAAAGCGTATACATTCTGAAAGAAATCGAAAAGCATATGGCTGTATGAACTTACCCGCGGCTATCTTCAATGGTGGTAGCTGAGTGGTGACGATTCGCCAGAGGATGAATGGGAGGTGACACGATAATCGGAGTCGAGACGGATTAAGAGGTTGTGGAACAAACCGCTTTGGAATTTAAGGCAATAAAAGGTTGGAAACCTCGGTGCGGCGCTTCGAGCGGGCTGTTGGGTAAACCGCGAGAGGTAACTACATCCGCTTGTCTTGGGGTTGTGCGACGAGCCTCATGTTGCTGTGTCTTCATAAGAAGTTTGGGATCCAAGTAAGCAAGGGGTGAGAAAATTAACTTTCCGGTTTGCCGTGAAATTTTAGTGAAGGCAAATTTGTTGAATCGGAAGAGAATAGTTACCTCGGCAAATCCTGCATTGTTGGCTTGGCGTCATCGACAAGCATTGTCATCAATAAGGCGTGTAAAAACAAGCCAAGAGAATCAAGTTCGGATTACCCACATCATCATCGATGGCGGATCGAACAAAGCGATAGTCTTCCTCTTGTGGGCGGATTTCTTGACAACTTTTGTTTTGGGCGAATTAGCGCCCGGCTTTATCCGCTTTGTCTTGAGAGAGTTTTTGCTCCAAAGCGGATTATCATACTGGATCGAAATAATTGAGAGTTGGATATATGAAAATAACAGCGGGTTTTTATAATGACACGATCGAGACTTACCGCAGGTGGTGCGTTGATAGTGCGATGAGGAGCCAAGCGGTTTGAGCACGAGATGCTCCGGTTCATTCAGCATTTTCCTTCTTGAATCCGTAACATCATCTTGAGCAGTTCGGTTTGGTGTGTCGGAGTGGGTCGTCGACCTTTGCCGGTATATTGGCACATTAAACCGAACGCCGGCTCAAAGCGATATGCCCCAAGATAGCCAGCAGCGTGCAAGATCGATTCGAGTCAAACCGTTGGCCATGAAAGCGCGGAGTTTGGATAGTTGTGGGCGCATTTGCTTCTCTCTTTGGCGGTCGATCTTTGAGGAAAGGATGAGTATTGCTTAACCGCTCGGGCGGAAGCCGGGCAAAGGATTTTCACCTTGGGAGAAGTATCTTTGCAATAGAACCAAGTCGCATTCCACTCTTTGGGGTGAGTATGGAGTTTAACATGGGGATAAGTGATCTCCTTCCTCTTCTGGATAGCCATACCACCCAATTCTGTATTAGGGCCGTCGGTGAATTCAGTTCGACGGTTTAGGTGGAAAAGATCTCTGAACAGTTCAGCGGAAGGTTCTTCTTGTAGATATGCTTGGACAAGACTTGAAAGTGGCAAAGGTTGGTAGCGGAGTTGGGGCCGATGTCTTGGGGACGGAGCTGAAAATTGGCCATCACGTCCGGTAAAATTTTGACCAGGCGGTTTGAAACCCGGGCGAGGTGATCCACTTAAACTACAACTTCTCCTTCACGAGGTGTGGGAGGACATTCCTCTCGAGAACCCTCAATGGATTGTATTTTGATCATCTAAAGCGCCGATCGATACCAGCTCTTTCAAGCTGTGTCTCGGAGGCGGGGAAGGAACCCAGTTGCATTCATACACCTGTTTGGCCATCATGAGATCTACAAGGAGAAGGATCCGGTTTAAGAAAGTGCTTATTACAGAGTGATTGATCTAAGTTATGATAAACCGGAGGTGGTTCCATATAAATCAGTTCGTCATGAGATGATGTCAGATATGTTCTGGCGGTTCAACAAGGGGACTAATGGTGTACCGATGCCGGTTTAGCAACTTTTTACTATGGTGAGTTAAACCGCCTAATCTTGGCTTCGAAGGTAATTGAAGTCATGGACAGAAACAGGTTTCACACAATTTCATGTTTACTACGGATCAAGCGGGTTTTGAGAAAAGCGAAATGCGCCATGAAGTAAAGAAGAAGCGGAAGTGGACTATAAAGGCGTATATGTATATGCGTAAGATCCATGAGATTAAGATAAGCAAGTACAATGGATCTGCAGGAGTCGTCATTGGTGCAGAATGGGATTCATAGCATGGTTAAAGACTAAAAGATGAAAACGCATACGAAGAACGGGGCATGAAGCTCGAACCTAAAACAGATCTAAAATGAAGGAACAGATGAAGAAGGGCAAAAAGCTTACGGAAGCGGAGGAGATGCGGAGAAAGGCGCGGTGTTACGCATGCGTACAGGTTGATGCAGCGGCCTAGGTCGGCGAAAGTTGATGGCGACGGCGGAGCTCAAAAGCAGCGGCGCGAGGAAGAAGAAGAGGAAGCGAAGGAGGAAAAGAATGACCCTTCGGTCCTATTTATAAAGCGATAAAGCTAGGTCAAGCGCGTGAATCCGAGGACTGTCATTAAGGAAGGCGTTATAAAGGATAAACTTTAAGATGACGTCATGCGGTTTACGATGACGAAGCAACGATGTCATGCGGTTTACTGATGATCGAAGCAATGGCGACGTGGCGGTTTATTAAACAAAAGAAGATGTCAAGATCACGAGTTACATGAAGGATTGACATGAACCAGTTCAAATCAATCTGGGCCTAATGTTGGGGATATTACCACTAGGGGTAAACCGGCCAAGCTTGGGCGGGTTAGCTCTGCTAGTGGTGTAATCATGGAAAGGCCCAAGGCACATGGTTGGTTTAGAACTTGTAGCCGTAAACCGGCTGATGTATGACTTGTATTGTAAGTTAGGAATAGAGAGATACCAACCGGGATACGAATATGAACGGTTGGGACTCTGCAAACCGACAGGCGTCACTCATGTATATAAGGGGCGACCGGCGGCGTTCAAGACAGAACAACCACAACTCGAGCCTAGGCGAAGCTTGTTTGCTCCTAGCCATCGAGACTACATCAATTCCATCACAACTAGACGTAGGCTTTTACCTTCATCGAAGGGGCCGAACTAGTATAAACCCTTGCGTCTTTGTGTCCGCTTTAACCCCTGCAAGTAAACCCGTAGCGATGGCTCCACGACTAAGTCCTTACGCTAGGACATCTGCCGTGACAAATCCACGACAGGTACTACCAAACATCACAACGTAACTGGGTGATTATAAAGGAGTACTACAGGTGTTTCCGAAGGTACATGTTGAGTTGGCATAATTCGAGATTAGGATTTGTCACTCTGATTGTCGGAGAGGTAACTCTGGGCCCTCTCGATAATACTCATCACCTAAGCCTTGCAAGCATGTAACT
Organism: Aegilops speltoides; assembly: GCA_021437245.1. Classification (NCBI taxonomy): domain Eukaryota; kingdom Viridiplantae; phylum Streptophyta; class Magnoliopsida; order Poales; family Poaceae; genus Aegilops; species Aegilops speltoides. The sequence continues at coordinate 263,629,872 of CM038141.1, forward strand.
AATGAGTTAGTTATGAGATGACGTATTACGGAACGAGTAAAGAGACTTACCGGTAACGAGATTGAACTAGGTATTGGATACCGACGATCAAATCTCGGGTAAGTAACATACCGATGACAAAGGGAACAACGTATGTTGTTATGCGGTTTGACCGATAAAGATCTTCATAGAATATGTAGGAACCAATATGGACATCTAGGTCCCGCTATTGGTTATTGACCAGAGACATGTCTCGGTCATGTCTACATTGTTCTCGAACCGTAGGGTCCGTGCGCTTAAGGTTTCGATGATGTTATATTATGAGTTTATGTATTTTGATGTACGAAGGTTGTTGAGTCCCGGATGTGACCATGGACATGACGAGGAGCCTCGAAATGGTCGAGACATAAAGATTGATATATTGGACGGATATATTTGGACACCGGAAAGGTTCCGGGAGAGTTTGGGAATATCTGGGAGCTCAGGAGGTTACCGGAACCCCGATAAGTATATGGGCCTTATTGGGCCCAAGTGGAAGGAAGGGAGAAGGAGCAAGGGAAGAGTGCGCCCCCAAGCCCAATCCGAATAGGGAGGGGCGGCCCCCTTTCCTTTCTCCTTCCCCTCTTCCTTCCTACTACTAGTACTCCTTCCTTCCCTCCAACTTGGTTTAGGAAAGAGGGAAACCTACTTGGAGTAGGTTTCCTCCTCCTATGGCGCGCCCTCCTTGGGCGGCCACCTCCTCCCTCCCTCCTTTATATCACGGGGTAGGGGCACCCTAGAACACACAAGTTGATCATTGATCGTTCCTTAGCCGTGTGCGGTGCCCCCTCCACGATATTACACCTCGGTCATATTGTGGCGGTGCTTAGGCGAAGCCTGCGGCAGAGAACATCAAGATCGTCACCACGCCGTCGTCTTGACGGAACTCCCCCTCGGCGCCTCTCTTGGATTGGAGATCGAGGTGCGTCATCGAGCTGTGCTGCGTGTCAAGAACTTCGGAGGTGCCGGATAACGGTGCTTGGATCGGTCGGACCGGGAGGACGTACGACTACTTCCTCTACGTTGCGTCAATGCTTCTGCTTCGGTCTACGTGGGTACGTAGACAACACTCTCCCCTCGTTGCTATATCATCACCATGATCTTGCGTGTGCGTAGGAAATTTTTTGAAATTACTACGTTCCCCAACATAAGGATCCTCCCTTTTTACCTACGCCTTCTTCCTCCTTTGCTTATCCATCTTTGCGCACTCTCAAGATCCAGCGCCCAAGTCCGCGCATCTCGTCTCGACCTTCTCCGACCATGTCCAGAGCGGGAGGCAAATGGCTGGCCTCCTCCGTGACGGAGGAGCACATCGCAAAACTACGCAGCACCGGATACCTTTCGGCGACATCGCGCACCGGCTGCCTGACAAGGGCAGCTCATCCCCACCCCCAGGCCTCAAGAGAGGGTCGTATTCCTTCCCCACTTCCTCCGCGGACTGGGCTTCCCGTTGCATCCCTTTGTCCGGGGGCTCATGTACTATTACGGCCTGGATTTCCACGATCTGGCGCCAAACTTCATCCTCAACATCTCGGCGTTTATCGTCGTGTGCGAGGCCTTCCTCTACATCCAGCCCCACTTCGGCTTGTGGCTCAAGACCTTCAACGTCAAGACAAAGGTGGTGAAGGGCATTCAAGCGGAGTGCGGAGGCGCCATGTTCGGCAAGATGCCCAACGTCATCTGGCTCGAAGGGTCTTCGTGGAGTCCGTCAAGGGGTGGCAATCGGGGTGGTTCTACATCACCGAGCCGCGCGACCCTAAGTGGGCGACGGCCTTTGAGTTCAGATCTGGTATCCCTATGCAGCTCACCTCCTGGAAAGAGAAGGGCTTCCTATGGGGCAGTTCGGAGGAGCTGACAGGACTCCAAGCATGTATCCAGAAGCTAGTGAACAAGAAGCTCAGGCTTGTCAATGTGGTCCAAGTCATGCTCATCCGCCGGATTCTCCCCTTCCAACAACGGGCATTTAAATTGTGGGAGTTCAATCCGGCACAGCACCAGGCATTGAGCGGGCTTTTCGACACGACGTACGAAGGTGCCTGGAGGGTGCTGTTCAAGGGCGCCGAAGCTCCCGCTTCCGCCACTAAAGATCGCGGATTTCGCTCGCAGCGTCCAGCTGACGAGGTAATTGATTCTACCCCTTTACGGGACACTTGTTTTTAATAGTTTGACCCTATGCGGGTTTCAATCTCCCTTTTCCTTTGACAGGACTGGATGAGGAAGGCCGAGCAGATTATCTGCCTCCCCATGCCGAAAAATCCGATGAGACGCCTGTCTAGCGGGCTGCTGGTTCCGCACCGCATGTGGTGCCGAGAAGAAGGCCAAGAAGGAGGCCACGGGTACTGAAAGAGTTCCGTTTTGGTGTCCGAGCGATTCGGGCGGACTCCTCCCCCAAAGGCGAGGAGGAGGAAGAAGACCCTCTCCCAGAGGAAGGAGAGAGGAATAGGAAGGCTTCCCCGACAAGGGAGGCCAAAGGGTCCAAGAGGGGAAGGACTATTCCCCCGGACAGCTCATTAACGCCAACGTTGGCGGCAAGAGTGGCCCTCAAGGGCCAGGCCTCCGCAAGATCGTAAGTATCCGGATTCTGAATGATTTGTAATTTCTTTTGTGTCACATAGTGTCCTTCTAATGCCGCTGCACCGCTGCATCCGACCGATGATGATCTCCCCGCTTCATCGAAGCGGGTCGTTAGCTCCGTCGGATGTGGATTCCATCCCGACCTCCCCTCCCGCGACAGGAGGACGCCGAGGTGGGATCGAGAAGGACCCATCGGAGGAGGCTCGAGGCGCCACAAGGCAGCCTCGGGACTTTGCGCCGACTCCTCCACCGGAACCCGCAGTGGTTCCGGAGTCAACAGACCCCTTCATGAAGAAGGGCAAGACCGTGACGCCGCGCCCTGTCCAACCGGAGGCACCGGATAACTTGATGGAGGCGCAAAGGCGCTTCTATCGAGGAAGAACACCGCACTATTATGAGTGCGGTGATTGAAAGGTTCAGCTCGCCAAGAGCGGGCTGGCCGCTTCTGATAGCCTTCTAACGGGCTTTGAGGTAAGAAGTTAAAATTATGTAATGTAATACCGCATAGACAGTAGCCCCTAATGCTCGGTTCGGTGTTGGAAAGAAAAAGCGGTGAGGATCTAAAAGATATCGCATGGTTGCTAAAAATTATGTCAATATGGGTTTGCAGGCTGCGCTCTCGACCTCTGCCGACCGATCGCGGAGGTCGGTGCTTTGAAGCAGACCTCGGCGGTCCGAGCAAGAGCTCGGTCGTGCCAAGAAGCAGCTCGAGGATAAAGAAGGTGAGTAACACCACTTTAAATAGTTACCTTACGAGAAAAGGATTTAGGTTGCAATAAAATAACAAGGATAGCGTGGGTACTGCGGGGACCACGAGCGAGTTAACAACCCTGAAGGAGTCTGTCTCATGACGAGCATAATCGGCCAGCAGGCAACGGCAGAGCGAGAGAAGCAGGAGGCGCGGGTGGCGGAGGTGCGGCAAGAGCTCCAGGCTCTCATGGAAACGCATGAGAGTTTGGAGCGCGACTCAAAGACTTGAGAGTCCGAGCTTGCCTCGGCTCTCAAAAGTGCCAAAGCCGCCAAGGCCGAGGCCCATAAGGCCCTTCAGGAGGTTGAGGATGCGGAGAGGCTTATTACTGACGCGCCGCCAGCAGGCAAGGAGTATCGTACGCCCGAGATGTACTATAAGACTGTCCTGAAGGGTGCCCGCAAGATTGCGGATGAGTGCCCTAGAGATGTAATTATTGAGTAAATTCGCAATGTGTTATCCTGTGCGCTGAAAACTTTGTTCATATCGCTAAGCAACGCTTATTGATTTAAAATATTACCTTACATGCGGCCGTTTATAAAATCGAGAGATGGCAAGTCATCGGCTTCACCCCCCATGCCACGAGTCTTTGGGTGTTGGGATAAACTTGAGCACTCTTGTTCCCATTTTGGGTCCATCTAGGAGGCGCTCAACACAACGAACAAGGCAACCGGACTTATAATGCTTGAACACTCTCACTTAGCCATAGAATTCTATAATTTTAAATTTCGTGAAGCCCCTAGTATTCGGAAGACCGAGTTCGGGCGCTATCACGCCTTGGCGGACATTATCCGGTTCTTCGCTCGAGCGGCATAAGTCTTTAGGGACTCAAAAGACCTCTCGAACAGCGACCAGTCTCGCCTTATCATGCTAGTCGGTTTAGCTTTCTCCTTCGAGGCGCTCGCCCAGCTCAACAGGGCGCAATCGCGATGGTTCTCCCAGTGCTACCTTAGCCGACGAGCGGAACGTAAGGTACCAAAACATGGGAGCCGGCAAACCCAACTATTGACCCAAGACATGATTGAGCCGATTCATATAATGCTATAAGTTCGGGTGCCGCACTTGTGAAAGTGTTCGGACTTATCACACCATAATGCGGGGAACATAAGCCCTGGTGTATTCGGCCGCACTCGAATATCTGGTGCAAGATGTCATTAATGAACATATATGTAAGGTAATGCAATTATAGGCAAAAAGTGTTGCATTATTTATTTAAGAAATTCTGCTATGAGTGCGGAATGATACAAATAGTCTTGTAAGCAAGGGTTGGACTAATTAAACATGTCCCCCTCCAGGGGTGGGCTGCGGACTGGTGTGTATAATCAAATTTAATGCTCGTAATGGAGACCACCTGAGTGTTCGTCGCAGCCTTTGTCCCTCCCTGGCTGTTGCATCGTGAGTTCAGCAAGTTTGCCGCCGGACAGGGCCTCTGGCGAACGGAGTCCTGTGTAAAAAAAGAAGGAAAAATAAAAATGAAAGGAGCGACACACTTGGGAGCCCCTGGTGTGGTTGAGCCGCACTCTGGGTCTGTTGTGGTCGTGCCCCTCCCCCTATGCCCATGGTATCTCCAGAGTGTAATGATGTACGTGGAAAGCTGGTCTTGCAATCATGCGAGGGCTGGGGTTGGGGCCGCATTGCTACGCATGCTCGGAACGTGCCAGGTGGTCTTTATTGATGTTGCTCCGGGCGCGTTTGGCCGTGTCCGATCATTTAACGGCCGGACTCGAAAATTGCCTTAGAAGGCTGCTCTATACTTCTGCCGCGAGAGCGCCAGATGTTCCTCCGTTCGAGGAGCGCGTTCGTATTCGTTGACCGTGATGACTCCACGAGGGCCTCGCATCTTGAGCTTGAGGTATGCATAATGCGGCACGCGTTGAACTTTTGAGAAGCGGTTCGTCCGGCGAGCGTAATAGCCGCCGCGAACGGGACTATGTCGAAGATTAACTCCTCGCCGAAATTATCCGGGATCCGAAGACCACTTCGGTGTGGTGAGCACTGCACAATTGGCCTCAACACCTGGTATGACACCTTTGAAGGTCGTCTTTGTAGGTTTAATCCTTGAGGGTCTATGCCCATCTTGCTGTATCGATAAAGCCGGTTCGAGCTCTTCAGCCGCCGTCCATCGGGACTCTCATGAGGTGAAATCCGTCGACGATTGGGTCTAAAACCAATGCGGCGAATCCGCCATGGCGGATACTGGTCGGATGGTCTCTTCGATCGAAAGTGATCGGACAAGAGGACCATGGATTGAACTTCGGGGCGACTGGCTCCATCACATATATGTCCCTTAGTGCACGCTTCCGCTCCCTCTTGGGTATATGGGTTGCGTATATCATGTTTACCGTCCGCACTTGTGGGGGGAAGCCCTTCTGTCCTCTACTATTCGGCGGCCGGGTCTCTTCCTCGTCATCGCTGTGCAGCCCCTTGTCATTGTTTTCGGCAATTAACTTGCCTGCCTGCTTGAATACCCAACAATCTCTGTTGGTGTGGTTAGCTGGCTTTTCGGGGGTGCCATGTATCTGGCATGAGCGGTCGAGTATTCGGTCCAAATTGGACGGACCCGGAGTGGTTCTTTTGAATGGCTTCTTCCGCTGACCGGGTTTAGAGCCTCGGAATCCGGCATTGACTGCCGTATCCTCATTGTTGTCGCCGTTAACACAGCGTTTGTTTTTGCTTCGTCGCGACCTGCCGTTGTGGTCCTTAGTATCCGGACTGCCAGCATTTTTACTGAGGTTGTTGCTGCGAGCTAGCCAGCTATCCTCTCCCGCACAGAAGCGGGTCATTAATGATGTGAGGGCTGCCATGGATTTCGGCTTTTCCTGTCCTAGGTGCCGGGCTAGCCACTCGTCGCGGATGTTATGTTTGAAGGCTGCGAGGGCCTCTGCATCCGGACAGTCGACGATTTGATTTTTCTTTGTTAAGAACCGTGTCCAGAATTGCCTGGCCGATTCGTCTGGCTGCTGGATTATGTGGCTTAGGTCATCGGCGTCTGGTGGTCGCACATATGTGCCCTGGAAGTTGTCGAGGAATGCGGCTTCCAGGTCCTCCCAACACCCAATTGACTCTGCGGGCAAGCTGTTAAGCCAATGCCGAGCTGGTCCTTTAAGCTTGAGTGGGAGATATTTGATGGCATGGAGATCGTCTCCGCGGGCCATATGGATATGAAGGAGATAATCTTCGATCCAAACCGCGGGGTCTGTTGTGCCATCGTAGGATTCAATGTTGACGGGTTTAAACCCTTGAGGATTTGATGATCCATTACTTAATGCAGTGAAGCATAGTGGGTGTGTGGCGCCTCTGTATTGAGCAATGTCACATCGTAGCTCAAGAGAGCGTTGTCTCTTGTGTTCGCCCGGCGGAGTTCTGTATCCGTAGCGATAGTATTAAATGTGTGGGTGGTAGGCGCCCACCTGATCCATAGATAGATCTGGATTGTCTTGCCTTGTCCTCAATATATCCCGCGAAGTCCGTAGCGTTCCCCATGGCCCGTGCTTTTCGAGCGATGCGGGAATGCGGTCTTAGTGGAGGCCTAGGTGCCTCTCTGTCCGACCACGGGTGGTCGGTCTGCCGTATTGTCGCTGGTGATGAAGGTATATATGCTTCCTCCTCTAGTCGGGGAGCAAGTTGCGTTCGGGTAGCTCTTGGAGGCGTTCGAGTTCATACTCTTGACGCGAGGACCTCGGTCCATCTGTCGACCAGCGGTCTTGATCAGCTTGAAGTCATTCTTTGCTGCTTATTCTTTAGGCTATTTGCTGTGGCCATTAGCCTGCGTTTGAAATGCTCTTGTTCGACGGGATCCTCGGGCATGACAAATTAAATGCGTCGTCGAGGCTTGCCTCGTCTCGGGAGGAGGTATGTAATTATCATCCTCGACCTCTTTGACCGCCGCTCTCGTGAGGGCTTGCTACGCATCCTCTGCGCAGAATTTTCTTTGGAGGGATTGTCTTCGGCACTTTCTAGGGTGTTATTATCTCTGTGCGGAATCTCCATTCTTCTTGTGGCGGGATTTAGAGTGGCGCCCGTGATGCGGCGCTTGGGCTGTTTCTTTAAGGAATCTGCCTCCGCGCTTCTTCGCCATCCCCATCTTTTGGGGTGTCCACCATGTATATGTCGTATGACGAGGTGGTCTTCCAGTGCCCTGTAGGCGCTGGTTCTTGATCGTCTCCGGCATTGTCGCCCATACGGTCGATGTCTTCGGAGTCGTAATCTAGCATGTCTGTTAGATCATCGACAGTTGCTACGAAGTGGGTGGTGGGTGGGGCTTGAATTTCTTCGTCGTCCACATCCCAACCATCCTGGCCGTAGTCCAGCCAGGGCTCTCTGGATAGCGAGAGATGTTTTAGCGAATTTAGGATGTCGCCAAAGGGTGAGTGCTGAAAGATGTCCGCGGCGGTGAACTCCATGATCGGTGCCCAATCGGATTCGATTGGCGGTATGAGGAGGTTGGTCCGGCGAGTCCGGCACCTTGGAGTCACGAGCTTTATAAGGGACGAGGTCAGTGTTCGGCTCCATCGCCGTGGAAGTTGCAGCTCCCGAGGCAGTGTCCAGCCACCCGTCCTCGATCTGCGCGATCGGCTCCGAATTATGGGTCGGTGCAGATTCGTGTGCGGCCTCCAAAGTACTGTCCGGCGGCAGAGCTAGATCATACCCATCATGATAGTGCGGCACGCTCGGCTGCGGCTTGGATCCGTCGAAGATCAAGTCTCCCCGGATATCCGCCGTGAAGTTTAGGCTTCCAAATCTGACCTGACGGCCAGGGGCGTACCTTTTGATCTGCACCAGATGGCCAAGTGAATTAGCCCGCGATCTGGCCGCCGAATCTGAAGATCTGTCCGGGAGAAAATTCTCACCCGGACTGCGTTGTTGGTCGAAGAAGCCATCGAGCCTATCGGTGGCGACGGAAGGAACTCTCAATGAAAGCACCAATGTCGGTGTCAAAACCGGCGGATCTCGGTAGGGGTCCCGAATGTGCGTCTAGGCGGATGGTAACAGGAGACAAGGGACATGATGTTTATACCCAGGTTGGGCCCTCTCGATGGAGATAAAACCCTACTCCTGCTTGATTGATATTGATGATATGGGTAGTACAAGAGTGGATCTACCACGAGATCAAGGAGGCTAAACCTAGAAGCTAGCCTATGGTATGATTGTTGTAATGGTTGTTAGTCCCTCGGACTAAAACCCTCCAGTTTATATAGACCTTTGGAGAGGCTAGGGTTACAGTCGGTTACAATGGTAGGAGATCTACATATCCGCATCGCCAAGCTTGCCTTCCACGCCAAGGAAAGTCCCATCCGGACACGGGACGAAGTCTTCAATCTTGTATCTTCATAGTCTTGGAGTCCGGCTGACGATGATAGTCCGGCTGTCCGGACACCCCCTAGTCCAGGACTCCCTCAACTGGGGAGACTAGTTGCTAAGGTTTTAAATGCGCTTAGCACCTCACGTAAGCACCAATGCATTGGAAGCATTACTCTCCACTATGACTAGTCTTATGGGAAAAGCTGGGGAAGTCGCCAAAAGAACTGGCCCTAGGAGTAGTAGCTAGGGATCGAGTGTGCGAGATGAACCAGAAAAAGTAAATACCGAGAGATGAAATGCAAAAAAGGCGGAGGGATGTGATGGTTGATTGTCCGTTTATTTTACCAGGCCACTTATTACTGGGAGTGGTTGGGTTTTGTGATATAACAGCTTTACTGCCGCGCCACGAGCGGGGTGAGAGGTGAGACTCCCGTGCAGTGCCGCCCTCTACACTAGTACTACTACATCGGTCGTGGTTTATCCCCCATTGAATTTGACTGAAGATTTAACTGACAAAATGTTAGTGCATGTAAAGAAAAACAATATCATATTTGAACATAGTTTTCAATGATATAATTTTAGGTGACATGCATCATCATTTATCGTACTATATATAATGTTAGTTCAATTTTTGGTCGTACTAATCTATAGTAGTAAGGTGCCCGTGCGTTGCATGGAAGAGTGAAATGCATTGATCGGGGTGTTGTTTATTTTGACAAAGGATGTGGGGTCATCTCATGTGTAACAGGCATCGATAGGTTTCTTCGGATATTATTTCATCTCTAGAGCTCGGAAATATCCGGGTGAAATAGATAAAAAAGTATCTTTTGCAAACAAAAGCGTTCAACTGATCAACCTGCATCCAAAACTTGTGAAGAAATAACTCTTATTGTGCTTTGCAGGAAATGGTTCATTATAAGTCTTTCACCAGTACTGTAGTAAAAATTCATACATGGAAGATTCTAGACTAAACCATAATGGATACACTTTTATTCATGCGCGATACTCCAATAGAGCAAGATCATGCATGGAAGTCTCCACATGCTTAGGTCGCGGATTACATTGAGCAAAGACTAATGATCAACATTTAACTTAGTAATGCAAATGTCCAGGTGAACCTCATTGGAGTCCCCATGCACATTGTTGGGGGTCAAATAATACCATGCGTCTTCCATGTCCACATCGTCGGGAAGGTCCCAGCTCGGCAGAGTCCAAGTCAGCTTGACGTAGCCAGTGTCGCCGCCCACGGACCTCCGAGGGGTAGTAATAGTGAGCACGCACCCGTACATCAGCCTCGTGTCAGTGTCAGCGTCAGCGACGTCGCCCCTAACACACACTACAGAAATGTGGCGGCGGCCTACGCGGGCCTCGCCAGTGGCCACGATAAGGAGGAAGACGCTGCCATCCTCCTCCGAGACTAGCAGCGGCGCTGATCCTCCAGTGACTCCAGCACGGTGAACGGGTAGCACGTCTCGTACTTGATGATCTTAGCCAAGGGCCAGTAGTGATCGCCGCACACCTGCGTCAGGTGATGCACGATGTCTGCTGGCGAGCCCCAAAACGGCATCGGGCACTCATAGCACTAGACGAAGGGCTCCTTGGAGGCATCGACCAGGCCGTCCATGAAACGGGAGTGGCTGTAGGGGATGTTCCGCCAGTTGAATATATGAGCAAGTTACTACGAGATTTACTACAAAATAAATCATGACGGCTATAATAGAGATTAAACTAATCATGCAGACTAGCATAGTAGATGAACAGATCAACTCTAGGACACAGGCTAGAATCATGAATTATACCACGATTTCGAACAGGAAGGACAGAAACACATACGGTGCAACGGGAGCAGCACCATTGGCGTTGAGGTTGTCACCCATGTCGTTGAGGAAGAGGTTGCCGAGGTCGGGGAAGAAGTCATCGTCAGTGAAGTCGTCGCTGCTAGCAGTCGCGAGAGTGCGCTCCTCAAATTTCAACAATGCCCATCGAATGGAGCGCAGGAGGGAGTGGCTATATGGGACGTTGCGGCCGCCGAATGGAGTGCAGGAGTAGCCCATGAAGCAGTAGATGGTGCTCCTCCCTAGTCTCTATTCTTATCTCTATCTCTACTACTCTTCTTTGTTTTTTATAATATACTAGTTGTAGTTGTCAAATCGAATAGTATTGCACCGTCCACTGCACTCCCGGCTGAACATGCCTCCTCACCTCCATCAAACCCCTCCGTTAAATCCGCATGCAAACCGAGAAACCTACTCCGGCCCGCGGGAGGAAATTTGCCGGTTGCCGCGGGAGGGTTATTCTGCAAATTTTCAGCAACTTAGCATGCGACCGTTTGATCTCAGATCCAAGGGCTGCCAGCAGCCCGTATCATGGTTGCGCCTACCACGACCGCCGTGTCGCACGCGCGGTCGTGCCCTTGGAGATTTAACACAGTGCGTTAGGCTATCTGATGTTGGCATGCCATACATAGTCATCACTTAGTCAGTCATACCACAACAAGGTTAGCTATAAGGTTGGCTATAAGTGTATTTTTTTTACTTCTCTCTATCTCTTTCTTCGTACTCCGTGTAGTGCCAAAAACGTTCTTATATTATGGGACACAGGGAGTACTAGTATTTATTGCATTTGCCAAGGAGTGACCTCTTCCAATGAAATGGTGTTGCTAAGTTTGCTTCATTTAATTAGCTATAGACTCAAAATTGTCTTTTCACCAAGGTACACACGCTTAGCACCGTTTCTTCCTTGGGTCACCAAACTAGTCTCTCTCTTCTTGATTAACATGCCACATCAGACTTTATGCCTATGTGGCAAGCTTAGCACCTGTAGGAGCAAGTAAGGCTGCTTGTAATGGGAGTAGTATCATGCATGCCAACTATGCAATCTTGATGAGGTGACGTCGAATTAAATGAAGAAAAGAGAGAGTTGAGTATCATAATATGATACTGTAGTATCATATTAAATGATGTGCTATTATGTATCATGCATGACAATAAATAAACTATCATATGATACCAACACATGATACTATGCATTATGGATGTAGTATCATACAAAAGTATCATATGCATGATACTCGTATATGATACTCTCCATTACGACCAACCTAAGTACAATAGTGCACTTTACATGGAATTTTTGCATATGCGGAGGAAAGAGAGGCAAGGAAAAAGTGGAGAAGTGGGCTCTCATGCAAGAGCTAGCCTCTACTACATGGTGGAGCATTGGGAGAGGCACCTGTATGGAGGTGGTCAGCAATCGGGAGACTCACGTCGGTCGTAGCGCCACAGTTAAAATGATAATGGCAAGTCAAATCACGTGGCCCCACCTGTCCAGCAGTAACTCGCTGTCAAATCACACAACCCTACGTTTGCAGCAGCCTACTCCCTCGTCTTCTCGCATCTCTGTCGAACCGACTAGACGGAACTGCCCCGTCGCCTACCGTGCAGGAAAAGCCCTGCCCTCGACTTTTAAATAGTATACAGTATACTAATTTTGTATCCATGGATTGTGCCATGGAGCAAAGCCTCTAGAAAACGGCGGTACACATGTACGGAGTATACAGCACGCCCGTCGCATTCGCGTCGTATCCCACACGGTCGGTCGGTCTGGCACGCTGCTCTCCGAATGGAACGCGTGTCATATTGCGTTTGCACACACATGTGGGACCGCAATTGAGAACCGACCATAGGCACACTCCCGGCCCGCAAGTCGGGTGACTTAATAGAAGAGGAGGCGGCGATAGTACTAGAGAAGTGTTGTACTACATTGGTGCTCGGACGATCCACGCAAGACACGGAAGATCAGTTCGTCCATGCATGTGACCAGACTCCAGTAGACACGCCTGGATTGGCTATCGTCTACATATCGTGCAGGCTGTGTTGTACATGGCTGTAGTTGTGGTGAGAAATCTAAAAAAAGGTGTCATGTGCTTCGGATCACTGCGAGTGTTAAACAGCGACAACTGAGTTGGGCTAGTCATTGGGGGCACGTGCACGAAGACTACTCGGCTGCCATCTAGGTCAAGCCGGCTATGTTAATTAGGACATCTATCGACAGACCCCTTTTCTACGAGTTTATCTTTAATTTGAGCTTTGTTCCTTGTCTAGTTTGTCCGTCGGGATTCATGTTGTCTCCTTTGGGCAGTGAGGTTATGATTTCTTGTCATGTGGCATTTTTTCGTGTTATATGTTATAATCCGGAGCTTTAGATCAAAATGACGACAACTGCGCCTCCAGGCCACGTGCATGAAGACTTCTCGACAGTCATTGACGAGGTCAAGCCGGCTTAGGTAGACAAAAGAAAACTAGTACTACTCCACTATATAGGCAGGAGCCTCCGTGCTTGCTTGCTAGTGTTGCTCTCTTCACACTGTCTCGGCCTCTCCAGATTTGAACACGACAGTGGTGGCCACACACTCTCCGCTGGTCACAGATCCAGCCGGATCCTCTCCACCGGGGAAGGTGAGAAGGTGCAACGTTCACGCGGTCGTCCTCGGTGACGGCTCTTACCCACTGGTAGCACGTCCCGATCAGCCTGCCTTGCCGTTCTCTCCCAAGCACCGCTGGCGAGGGAGGGCCTCCGACCGCTTCTTCCTTGCTACCATAGTGTGGGCAGATCCGGCCTCCCGCCGCCCACCTAGCGACATCCCGGCGACCATCAGGTATAACTTCCTTCGAAACCGGCCTTGCTCTACTTCCCGAGCTCCTGAAGTCGCTGCATTTGTATCTTTTACTATTTCTCAGGCCCCCTCGTAGATAGGATCGATCGGCTGTTCGAAAACCACCTAATTTTTTCACGTTTAAGAGGTAAAACTAGTTCATGCACTCGAATCTAGTACTACTTGGTAAAAACAAGGAAGAAAGGGGTGGAGTGGGGGAGGATTTGTTACCTGAATCTAGGACTTGGTCGAAAGAGGAAATAATGGGGGCGAAAAGTAGCAGAGACTGGCTATCCAACTGGTCTCTAGGTCTAATAGGGAAATAAAGGGAAACATAGTACAAACTCAATATAAACCCGATCTATTGGTTGAAAAAGGAAGAAAGTGGGGACTGGGGAAATTGCTACTGCTTTAGAAATTGCTACTGTCCTTGTAGGATTGTCATTCATATAAGGAACATGCTTCTTTTCATTTGATGCATGTTTCATCACTTGTTAGTCACCCTCCTTTCCACATTTTTTGTGCAAACAGAGATATACATTTCGCGCTCGATCTTAGTTGAACTACACAAATGATATCCAAATTATAGTTGAGCATTCCAGGAGCTTCACAACCAACCTTGATGCTGCTCAATTTTATTGCAACTAATGAAGAAGAAGCTCTATGGGTTTCGTTTTCTGATGGAAATGGAACCGGGGCTGGAGCCCTTTTCTTAAAAAAATGAAGAAGCTGCTAGCTCACGGGACATTGCTTCATTTTAGGTGAACGAATCATCCATGTTGGTGACTAAAAGAGCCAGCTTCAGCATCCCAGTCTAAGCACCCCCCGCCTCCATCCTTGCGACGCACGGTACACCTTGTTTGCCACCTGCTCGACCCTAGTGTCACTTATAAAATAAAGTAATAATACAGTTAAAATAGAGCGAGTGTCATCTCTATCATTTCATTTCCAATGTAGATAAAGAAAGTGCTTCTCTTTGTTAATGTAAGTTTCATCAACTAGTCCCATTGTTAATATTTAAGCGTTTCTGCAAACTGGGGTGCTTAATTTTAGTTGATTTGTACAAAAATAGAGATTTGAATGTCTCAAGGCGCCTCCTTGTACTACCGTTGTACACTGATGTTCATCACTGGCAGAAGGTGTATCTGGGAGACTTGGGACGATGTCCAGTATGAGGCGTACCATATGAGGCGTCGCAGGGCCCATCTCGCCCTCGCAGCATGGCATACTATGATACTATCGCAATATTTTCTTCTATTTATTTTGTGTGTTTCATCAACTAGTGCCACTATAATGTAATCACGCTTTTTCATTATCTGTGCAAATAGGGTTATTCAGCTGCATTTTGGTGGAACTGCACAAATGTACGTATGGAACCGGCATATATGCAAAGTGTGAGGTGTGCCAAGTAAAAATTACCGACACCAACCATGCTGCATGCATGCATTGGCATCCACCACCACCAGTGGGATGTGTGGCGCTCTCTGTGGACGGATCTTTCTCGGCAGCAAATCCTCTAACCAAATACTAGTAGCTTATATTGGCAATTTTCTAGGGAGTACTCTTTTCTAAAAGAAGCACCAATCTATTTTTCTTTATTTGTACACTATGTCACAACTTTGACCCAAAGGTCCAGAGCTATTTTAGGGTGATTGGCGTAGTACTCGGAGACTGATTGTAAGCATGATTTTCATTAGCTATCACACTGATTGTAAGCATGAGCAGGTGGAAGATTAGGTTAGTGTGAAGCTTACCTTAAACCCTACCGTTGCCGTTGAACCGAGGCGAGCGTCGAGGGAACCGTGGAGAATGGCGAGGAAGCAACGTCGCGCCATCCGGCCTCCTCTTGCGGTGGGAGAACAAATACTCCTGTGGCTCCGGCTGGCACTGCACCCTCACGAACGGCACACCATACCTGATCGATTCGTTATCCTCTGGGTGCTCGACCTTCGACCTATACGCCCACCACCTCCGCATGACTGTCGCCTCGGGCGAATCTGTCTGCTCCATCGCCTAGAGGAGATACTCGATGAACTCGGAGGATTGCGGCGTGACTGTCGCTGAGGAGTACATGTACATCGCCGCCTTCACCGCCGCCGTCTCGCTCTTTCGCATACATTGCCACATGGCCCGCACCGTCCTCAAAATCTCCCACTCATTGTCAAACCAAGTAAGGATCTCCTTCAACCTGGCTAACTTTGCCTTGTCGCCGCCGGCGATCTGCCTGATTCGCTGATGCATCCTCTCCATAGATGTCCTTCTGAGTGGTCCCGTGCTAGCTTTGGAAGATGGGAGGAGAGATGGTGGTCTTGCAATAGAGAAGAGGGAGAGGCGAGACGGTGGTTTTGGAATGGAGATGATGGAGAGGAGTGGAGGTGGTTTTGTAATGGAGAAGATCAGAAGAGGGAGAGGCGAGACGGTGGTTTTGGAATGGAGATGATGGAGAGGAGAGGAGGTAGTTTTGCAATGGAGAAGATCAGAAGAGGGAGAGGCGAGATGGTGGTTTTGGAATGGAGATTATGGAGAGGAGAGGAGGTGGTTTTGCAATGGAGAAGAGGGAGAGGAGCGTGCGGCAGCGATTTAGGATTGAACGAGAGGGCCGGCGCGCTGTGACTGGATCAAAATCAAAATCAATTTACCCTTCAATTAAGAAAGCGACCTGATACGTCTTCAACATATCTATAATTTTTTATTGTTCCATGCTATTATATTACCCCTTTTGGATGTTTATGGGCTTTATTTTACACATTTATATCATTTTTGGGACTAACCTACTAACCGGAAGCCCAGCCCGTATTGCTGTTTTTTTGCCTATTTCAGTATTTCGAAGAAAAGGAATATCAAACGGATTCCAAACAGAATGAAACCTTCGGGAACGTGATTTTTGGAACGAACGTGATCCAGAGGACTTGGAGTGCAAGTCAAGAAGCAATCGAGGCGGCCAAGATATAGGAGGGCGTGCCCACCCCCTCTAGGCGCGCCCCTGTCTCCTGGGCCCCTCGAGCGGCCACCGACGTACTTCTCCTCCTATAAATACCCACGTACCCTGAAAACATCCAGGGAGCCAACGAAAAACAATCTCCACCGCCGTAACCTTCTGTATCTGTGAGATCCCATCTTGGAGCCTTCGCCGGCGCTCCGCCGGAGGGGGAATCGACCATGGAGGGCTTCTACATCAACAC
The DNA here is from genome assembly GCA_021437245.1 of Aegilops speltoides. NCBI lineage: Eukaryota > Viridiplantae > Streptophyta > Magnoliopsida > Poales > Poaceae > Aegilops > Aegilops speltoides. The sequence goes on from CM038141.1 coordinate 263,646,349, forward strand.
CCTAGCCCCTCCGATGAGTTGTGAGTAGTTTACCATAGATCTTCGGGTCCATAGTTATTAGCTAGATGGCTTCTTCTCTCTTTTTGGATCTCAATACAATGTTCTCCCCCTCTTTTGTGGAGATCTATTCGATGTAAACTGTTTTTGTGGTGTGTTTGTCGAGATCCGATGAATTGTGGGTTTATGATCAAGTTTATCTATGAGAAATATTTGAATCTTCTCTGAATTCTTTTATGTATGATTGAGTAATCTTTGCAAGTCTCTTCGAATTATAAGTTTGGTTTGGCCTACTAGATTGATCTTTCTTGCCATGGGAGAAGTGCTTAGCTTTGGGTTCAATCTTGCGGTGTCCTTACCCAGTGACAGAAAGGGTTGCAAGGCACGTATTGTATTGTTGCCATCGAGGATAAAAAGATGGGGTTTATATCATATTGCTTGAGTTTATCCCTCTACATCATGTCATCTTTCTTAATGCGTTACTCTGTTCTTATGAACTTAATACTCTAGATGCATGCTGGATAGCGGTCGATGTGTGGAGTAATAGTAGTAGATGCAGGCAGGAGTCGGTCTACTTGTCACGGACGTGATGCCTATATACATGATCATGCCTAGATAATCTCATAATTATTCGTTTTTCTATCAATTGCTCGATAGTAATTTGTTCACTCACCGTAATACTTATGCTATCTTGAGAGAAGCCACTAGTGAAACCTATGGCCCCCGGGTCTATCTTTTATCATATAAGCTTTCAATCTACTTTTATTTGCATCTTTACTTCGCATCTATATTATAAAATACCAAAAATATATTTATCTTATCATACTATCTCTATCAGATCTCACTTTCACAAGTGGCCGTGAAGGGATTGACAACCCCTTTATTGCGTTGGTTGCGAGTTCTTTGTTTGTTTGTGTAGGTGCATGGGACTTTTGAGGAGTCTCCTACTGGATTGATACCTTGGTTCTCAAAAACCGAGGTGAATACTTACAATACTATTCCTGCATCACCCTTTCCTCTTCAAGGAAAACCAACACAAGCTCAAGACATAGCAAGAAGGATTTCTGGCGCCGTTGCCGGGGAGGTCTTCGCTCAAGTCAAGACATACCAAGTACCCATCACAAACTCATCTCCCTCGCATTTACATTATTTGCCATTTGCCTCTCGTTTTCGTCTCCCCCACTTCACCCTTGCCGTTTTATTTTCCCACTCTTTCCCAATCCCTCTCTCTCTCTCTCTTTCGCTTGCCTTTTTCTGTTTGCTTGTGTGTTGGATTACTTATTGCCATGGCGCAAGATAATACCAAATTGTGTGATTTCTCCAATACCAATAATAATGATTTCCTTAGTACTTTGATTGCTCCTCTTAATGATGTTGAGTCTTGTGAAATCAATACTGCTTTGCTGAATCTTGTTATGAAAGATCAATTCGTCGGTCTTCCTAGTGAAGATGCCTCTACTCATCTAAACAACTTTGTTGATTTGTGTGATATGCAAAAGAAGAAAGATACGGATAATGATATTGTTAAATTGAAGTAATTCCAGTTTTCACTTAGAGATCATGCTAAAGTTTGGTTTTTGTCTTTGCCTAAAAATAGTATTGATTCTTGGAACAAATGCAAAGATGCTTTTATCTCTAAGTATTTTCCTCCCGCTAAGATCATCACTCTTAGGAATGATATTATGAATTTTAAACAACTTGATCTTGAGCATGTTGCCCAATCTTGGGAAAGAATGAAATTTATGATTCGCAATTGCCCTACTCATGGTTTGAATTTATGGATGATCATACAAAAAATTTATGCCGGTTTGAACTTTGCTTCTAGAAATCTTTTAGATTCGGCCGCGGGAGGCACGTTTATGCAGATCACATTAGGAGATGCTACAAAACTTCTTGATAATCTTATGGCTAATTATTCTCAATGGCACACCGAAGGATCTACTAGTAAAAAAGTGCATGCTATAGAAGAAATCAATGTTTTGAGTGGAAAGATGGATGAACTTATGAAGTTGTTTGCTACTAAAAATATCCTCTTGATCCCAATGATATGCCTTTGTCAACTTTGATTGAGAATAATAATGAATCTATGGATGTGAATTTTGTTGGTAGGAATAGTTTTTGGAAACAATGCTTATAGAGGAAACTTTAATTCTAGACCGTTCCCTAGTAATTCCTCCAATAATTATGGAAATTCCTACAATAATTCTTATGGTAATTTTAATAAGATGCCCTCTAATTTTGAGAATAGTGTGAAAGAATTTATGATTTCTCAAAAGAATTTTAATGCTTTGCTTGAAGAAAAATTGCTCAAAGTTGATGATTTGGCTAGGAACGTTGATAGACTTTCGCTTGATGTTGATTCTCTTAAACTTAGATCTACTCCTCCTAAGCATGATATCAATGAGTCTCTCAAAGCCATGAGAATTCCATTGATGAGCGCAAGGAAAGAACCGCTAGATTGCTTGGTAAAAAGATTGCTTTGTAAAGGCGTGTTCTTCTAGTTTCCATGAAAATAATGATGAAGATCTTAAACTTATTGGTGTGTCTCCCATTAGATCTTTGTTTTTCAATATGAATCTTGATAATAATGGGACTGGAGATGAGTCAACTTTAGTTAGAAGGCGTCCCAATAATTCAGAGTTTCTAGATCTTGATGCTAAATTTGGTAAAAGTGGGATTGAAGAGGTCATGACTTTAAATAGCACTGAACCCACTATCTCGGATTTCAAGGAGTTTGATTATGATAATTGTTCTTTAGAACGTTGTATTTCCTTGTTGCAATCCGTTGTTAATTCTCCTCATGCTTATAGTCAAAATAAAGCTTTTACCAAACATACCATTGATGCCTTGATGCAATCTTATGATGAAAAACTCAATTTGGAAGTTTCTATACCTAGAAAACTTAATGATGAGTGGGAACCTACTATAAAGATTAGAATTAAAGATCATGAGTGTTATGCTTTGTGTGCTAGTGTTTCCACAATTCCGAAAATTTTATGTGATATTCTAGGTTTCCATGATCTTGATGACTGCTCTTCAAATTTGCACCTTGCGGATTCCACCATTAAAAAGCCAATGGGAAGGATCAATGATGTTCTCATTGTTGAAAATAGAAATTTGGTGCCCGTAGATTTTATCGTTCTTGATATAGATTGCAATCTTTCTTGCCCTACTATTCTTGGTAGACCTTTCCTTAGAACGATTGGCGCGATTATTGATATGAAGGAAGGGAATATTATATTCCAATTTCCAATAAGGAAAGGCATGGAGCACTTTCCAAGAAAAAAAGTTAAATTACCTTATGAATCTATCATGCGGGCTACTTATGAATTGAGTGCCAAAGATGGCACTACTTAGATCTATCTTCGCTTTTATGCCTACCTAGGGGCGTTAAACGATAGCGCTAGTTGGGAGGCAACCCAATTTTATTTTTATTTTTTGTTTTTGTTTCTGTTTAGTAATAAATTTTGCATTTACCTTCTATTTAGATGTGTTTTTATGTTTTAATTAGTGTTTGTGCCAAGTAGAACCTATAGGATAACCTACGGTGATAGTTAATTTGATTCTGCTGAAAAACAGAAACTTTGCATGCACGAAATTAGTTTTTAAATCACAGAAACGTTCTTTTGCCTTGATTCTTTTTGCTGCTGATCTTCCTATTTTGTTAGGATTTTTAGAGTTCCAGGAGTTTGTATTAGTTACAGATTGCTACAAACTGTTCTGTTTTTTGACAGATTCTGTTTTTCGTGTGTTGTTTGCTTATTTTGATGCATCTATGGCTAGTATTAAGTGGTATGAACCATAGAGAACTTGGAATACAGTAAGTTTAACACCAAAATAAATAAAGAATGAGTTCATTACAGTACCTTATGTGGTGGTTTTGTTTTCCTTCACTAACGGAGCTTATAAGATTTCCTGCTAAGTTTTGTGTTGTGAAGTTTTCAAGTTTTGGGTAAAGATTTGATGGACTATGGAATAAGGAGTGGCAAGAGCCTAAGCTTGGGGATGCCCATGGCACCCCAAGATATTCAAGAGTAGACAAAAGCCTAAGCTTGGGGATGCCCCGGGAAGGCATCCCCTCTTTCGTCTTCGTTCATTGGTAACTTTACTTGGAGCTATATTTTTATTCGCCACATGATATGTGTTTTGCTTGGAGCATCGTGTATGATATTAGTCTTTGATTTTTAGTTTACTACAATCATCCTTGCTGTACACACCTTTTGGGAGAAGCCCACTTGATTAGAATTTATTAGAATACACTATGTGCTTCACTTATATCTTTTGAGCTTGATAGTTTTTGCTCTAGTACTTCACTTATATTTTTTTAGAGCACGGCGGTGGCCTAATTTTGAAGAAATTGATAGTCTCTCTTGCTTCACTTATATTATTTTGAGAGTCTTTTAGAACAACATGGTATTTTCTATGGTTATAAATTGGTCCTAGAATGGTGAGCATCCAAGTTGGGTATAATAAAAACTATCATAGAAAGTGCATAAAACACTAGGATCAATTTGATGCTTGATAATTGTTTTGAGATATAGAGGTAATAATGTTAGAGTCATGCTAGTGGGTAATTATGAAATTGAGAAATACTTGTGTTGAAGTTGGCAAGTCCCGTAGCATGCACGTATGGTAAAAGTTGTGTGACATATTTGTTGCATGAGGTGCTCTTTTGATTGTATTCCTTTGGAGTGACAGTCGGGGACAAGCGATGGTCTTTTCCTACCAATCTATCCCTCTTGGGGCATGCATAGTAGTACTTTGCTTCGAGGGCTAAGTAGACTTTTGCAATAAGTATATGAGTTCTTTATGACTAATGTGAGTCCATGGATATACGCACACTCACCCTTCCACTTTGCTAGCCTCTATTGTGCCGCGCAACTTTCGCCGGTATCATGCACCCATTATTTACCTTCCTAAAAACATCCACCATACCTACCTATTATGGAATTTCCATAGTCATTCCGAGATATATTGCCATGCAACTTTCCACCGTTCCATTTATTATGACACGCTTCATCATTGTCATATTGCTCTTTGCATGATCATGTAGTTGACATCGTATTTGTGGCAAGGCCACCTTCAGAATTTTCATACATGTCACTCTTGATTCATTGCATATCCCGGTACACCGCCGGAGGCATTCATATAGAGTCATATCTTGTTCTACCTTTGAGTTGTAATTCTTGAGTTGTAAATCAATAAAAGTGTGATGATCTTCGTTATTAGAGCATTGTCCCAGTGAGGAAAGGATGATGAAGACTATGATTCCCCCACAAGTCGGGATGAGACTTCGGACTTTAAAAAAGAAAAAAAAGAAAAAAAAGGAAGGCCAAAAAGAAAAAGGAAAGAAAAGAAGGCCAAAGAAAAAAGAAAGAAAGAAAAAAAGAAAAAAAAGAAAAAAATCAATGAGAGAAAAAGAGAGAAGGGACAATGCTAATATCTCTTTTTCCACACTTGTGCTTCAAAGTAGCACCATGATCTTCATGATAGAGAGTCTCCTATGTTGTCACTTTCATATACTAAGTGGGAATTTCTCATTATAGAACTTGGCTTGTATATTCCAGTGATGGGCTTCCTCAAAATGCCCTAGGTCTTCGTGAGCAAGCGAGTTGGATGCACACCCACTTAGTCTCTTTTGTTGAGATTTCATATATTATAGCTCTAGTGCACCCGTTGCATGGCAATCCCTACTCACTCACATTGATATCTGTTGATGGGCATCTCCATAGCCCGTTAAAACGCCTAGTTGATGTGAGACTATCTTCTCCCTTTTTGTCCTCACAACCACCACCAAATAACACCGTAGTGCTATGTCCATGGCTTGCGCTCATGTATTGCGTAAGAGTTGAAAAAGCTGAAGCGCGTTAAAAAGTATGAACCAATTGCCCAGATCGTCATCGGGGTTGTTCATGATGGGAGTATGTTGTGTAATGAAAATGAAGCATGGCCTAACTATATGATTTTGTAGGGATAAGCTTTCTTTGGCTATGCTATTTTGATAGGACATGATTCTTTGTTAGTATGCTTTGAAGCATTATTATTTTTATGTTTTATAAGCTTTTACCTTGAATCATTTGGATCTGAACAATCATGCCACAATAAAGAAAATTACATTGAGAATTATGCTAGGTAGCATTCCACATCAAAAATTCTGTTTTTACCATTTACCTACTCGAGGACGAGCAGGAATTAAGCTTGGGGATACTTGATACGTCTTCAACGTATCTATAATTTTTGATTGTTCCATGCTATTATATTACCCCTTTTGGATGTTTATGGGCTTTATTTTACACATTTATATCATTTTTGGGACTAACCTACTAACCAAAGGCCCAACCCGTATTGCTGTTTTTTTGCCTATTTCAGTATTTCGAAGAAAAGGAATATCAAACAGAGTCCAAACGGAATGAAACCTTCGGGAGCGTGATTTTTGGAACGAACGTGATCCGGAGGACTTCGAGTGCAAGTCAAGAAGCAATCGAGGCGGCCAGGAGATAGGAGGGCGCGCCCACCCCCTCTGGGCGCGCCCCCAGTCTCCTGGGCCCCTCGAGCTGCCACCGACGTACTTCTTCCTCCTATATATACCCACGTACCCAGAAAACATCCAGGGAGCCAACGAAAAACAATTTCCACCGCCGTAACCTTCTGTATCCGCGAGATCCCATCTTGGAGCCTTCGCCGGCGCTCCGCCGGAGGGGGAATCGATGAGGGCTTCTACATCAACACCATAGCCCCTCCGATGAGTTGTGAGTAGTTTACCACAGACCTTTGGGTCCATAGTTATTAGCTAGATGGCTTCTTCTCTCTTTTTGGATCTCAATACAATGTTGTCCCCCTCTTTTGTGGAGATCTATTCGATGTAAGCTGTTTTTGTGGTGTGTTTGTCGAGATCCGATGAATTGTGGGTTTATGATCAAGTTTATCTATGAGAAATATTTGAATCTTCTCTGAATTCTTTTATGAATGATTGAGTAATCTTTGCAAGTCTCTTCGAATTATAAGTTTGGTTTGGCCTACTAGATTGATCTTTCTTGCCATGGGAGAAGTGCTTAGCTTTGGGTTCAATCTTGTGGTGTCCTTACTCAGTGATAGAAAGGGTTGCAAGGCACGTATTGTATTGTTGCCATCGAGGATCAAAAGATGGGGTTTATATCATATTGCTTGAGTTTATCCCTCTACATCATGTCATCTTTCTTAATGTGTTACTCTGTTCTTATGAACTTAATACTCTAGATGCATGCTGGATAGCAGTCGGTGTGTGGAGTAATAGTAGTAGATGCAGGCAGGAGTCGGTCTACTTGTCACGGACGTGATGCCTATATACATGATCATGCCTAGATAATCTCATAATTATTCGCTTTTCTATCAATTGCTCGACAGTAATTTGTTCACCCACCGTAATACTTATGCTATCTTAAGAGAAGCCACTAGTGAAACCTATAGCCCCCGGGTCTATCTTTTATCATATAAGCTTTCAATCTACTTTTATTTGCATCTTTATTTTTTGCATCTATATTATAAAATACCAAAAATATATTTATCTTATCATACTATCTCTATCAGATCTCACTTTCGCAAGTGGCCGTGAAGGGATTGACAACCCCTTTATTGCGTTGGTTGCGAGTTCTTTGTTTGTTTGTGTAGGTGCGTGGGACTTTTGAGGAGTCTCTTACTGGATTGATACCTTGGTTCTCAAAACTGAGGGAAATACTTATGCTACTATTGCTGCATCACCCTTCCTCTTCAAGGAAAACCAACGCAAGCTCAAGACGTAGCACGACCCCACATTAACTAGTGTCCCTTTTATTCTGGGTCATAATTGACCATGATTTTCGCACATAAAATATATGTTATACGTTGCAAAAATAATATAATTTGAAAGTACATTCAGATACGAACCAAACAATACAATTTTTGGTGACATGCATTCACATTTTGCTTGTCAAATACAGTATGTGGTCAAACTTTGACCCAAAATACGCAAAACAACAAAAAATACTTCCAAGACCAGCGACACTCTTCCGCTCTTTTCCTCTTAAACCACCGCCGTTCCTCTCCTGTTCCAATCTAAATCTAGCGCCGCTCCTCTCCTCTTCCATTTCAAAACCACCGCCCCTCCTCTCCTGTTCCAATCCAAAACCAGCATCGCACCTCTCCCGTTCTAATCCAAAACCAGCGCTGCTCCTCTCCTCTTCCATTCAAAAACCACCGCCGGTGAGTGAAGGTGCTGTGGAGAAGTAGATCGATGGAGGAGTATAACCGATACATGAGGACCGCAGACGGCGACCCTGTGAAGCTAGCTAGGATGTTGGAGATACAATCTTGGTTTGACAACAAGGACCAACTAGCGGCGACGGCGACATCCATGGCCAAATATCCACAACAGAGCGAAAAGGCGGCGATACTCCCAGAGGGAGTCGCGCCGGAGTACATAGAGCTGCTCCTCTGGGCCATGGAGCAAACAGATCCACCGAATCCGATTGTGAGGGAGCAGTGGTGGGAGTATCGATCCCAGATGGAGAATCCACCAGAGATTGAAGGATCGAGCATCTACAGGGTGCCATTTGTGAGGGTGTCCTGCCAGAGCGAGCCGATGGAGTCTTCGTCGATCGAACCCAACTGCAAGAGGAGAAAAGCAGTTGGCCCGCCGACGCTTCCCCGCCATCGTCTCCCTCGCCGTTCACATCGTCTCATGGGGCGGCTGTCTGCCGCCGAGGAATAGGAGGGGACAGCCCCCCCCCCAGCCCAATAGTCGGGCAAGTTGTGAATTGTCAGGAGGAGCTTAGGCTTGTCAGTATTTGCAGGTTGTGAATTGTGTTTTGTGTTGTGTATTTTGAGAGTACTTTCAGATATGAATGTTCTTTGAATTTCACATTTGCAGTATTGAGCATGTGAAGTATTTTATGAATTCTAGAGATCTATTTTTAGCACTTAAAAAATGTAGTTTCATATTGGTATAAAAGTGCAGACAATGTGATTCTCAGAGAAGAAACTGCAAGTTTCAGTTTCAGATAAGAAACTGCAAGTTTAGTTTCAGATAAGAAACTGCAACTTTCAGAGGCAGAGCATTTATATTAACACGGCCTTTTCAAACAGGGTTAACATCATGTTGGAAGTTTTATTCATGGTCGAAAATGGAACTACGAGCCAGTTAACATCATGTTGATCAACATTCATGCATAGCACATCTTCATATGATGCACAGTCAAAATGCCCACACAATGTCGAGTGTGCGAAACACAGAGAAAACGAGGGACGAAGTTTTGGCAAGTGTTGGACAGGGTATTGGGCTGCCCTGTCTAGGCTTTCATTTTTAACATGCGCAGCCCACGACCTCGGATGGGAGGTCCATAGGCCTGTTTGTATTTTCTTGAGCGTCGTCATGTATCGACAGACCTATGGACCTCCCATCCGAGGTTTTATTTTTCCTGAATATCGGCAGCCCAATTTATGTATTTTTTTGAAGAAAACACAGAGGTCTGTTCTATTTTTCTATATAAGAATAGGAACGCCAGGTCCAACTTATGTTTCCCTTCTAACTATATTATATATATTTAAATTATTTTATATGTTATTATATATTATTTTTATTGTCAACATATATTTAACAGATACTTACATATGTAAGAAAACAATATCCCACATCTTATTAACTTATAAAAATAATTTCTTAACAATAAAATCCTAGATTGTTTTGGCACGAAAATCCTAGTGATTGTGTACAAAAGCTTGGTAAGATTTAAGGACGAATGTAATAATATCACTTATTATTTAAATATATTTATAACAAAATGATCAGCCCCTTTTTATTTTTCGATAACATTGCTGGCCCAACCCAACATTATAATTAGAATCAGCCCAGCAAAACCGTGTATTTCGAGAAAGTGCAAATGGCCTGTAATTTTGTAGGAAATAAAATAAATGGGCCGCATGGACGCTACATTATTTGTTCACCCAGCTCAGCTAATGACTGTAATTAAAAAAAAGATCAAATTGACTGTAAATTCTACCGCATAAAAAAAGATCAGAATTCTGAAAAACTGGGTTGAATCGTGCCACATTTTTGGAGGCTGAAATGTGGGCCAATAGGTCGAAATAACGCAAGTCATTGTCAATTTAGTCAACAAATGATTCTGACATGTTAGCCGTTGGATTTACATCCAACGACCGGCATCCATCTTCAACCTCTCGTCTTCTTCCTCCAGCGCCGCCAGGACCACCTCCCGCCTCCTGCTGCTAGCTGCTTTGCTTAGCACGCTTCGCTATGAAGCGCTACTCCACCGTTGGCCAGGCCATCCCTCCACCCCTCCACAACTCATGTTCTTCTCCACCGACTGCCGAACCACACCGCACTAGAACCAGTTAACCCTCGTACACCTCTCCGTCTGCGACTCTACTCCCGCGTCTTCCCATCTCCGGCTCGTTGCTGTCCAGGGCCTCTCCATTATCCACCACCTTGGATGCGCTCGGCGTGGCGTAGTCAATGTGGTCAACGAACGACACCATCGGAAGTAGACTGTGCGTGCAGAGGCTGACAGCCGGGTCCACGGCCGCGCACAAGGAAATGCCTCCTTATTACACGCAAAATAATGATTCCTCCACCTAAAATCTGGGGCGACCCGGAAGGGCCTCGGTATTTCGCGAAAAAAATGTGCCCCCCGCTGACAGGTCGGACCCACCAGCTATCTTCTCACGCAAGGAAGTGCCTCCTTATTACGCACCAAAAAAAATGAATACTCCCCCTGCCAGCTGGAACCCAGCATAGTGGGAGGCTGACTTCTGGGCCTACCAAGTTGACGGGGATGGAGGGCTTTGTCAACTTAGTCAATATGAATGATTCTAGCTCCTGTTACCGTACGATGTTCATCCAACGGCCGTAGTGTTTCTTTAGCCTCTGGTCTTCTTGCTCCAGCCGCCCAAACCAGTCGTGCCGCATGCTCCTGCCTCCCATGGCCGGTTGTGATGCCGCGGAGGCCTCACCGCCCCCTACTTCTCCCACCGCTGGCCAGGCCATCCCTCTACTCACCCACACCCCCTGTTATTCTACGGCGACAGCAGCCTCACACCGCAGCCGAACAAGTGAACCCTCGTACTCCTCTTCGCGTGGGCATCCACTGCTGTGTCTTCCCCGGCTCTACGTCATCCCCTTCCTAGGCCTCGCCGTCGTCCACCGCCCTGGTGCTCTCGACGCGGCGAGGTCAATGTGGTCAACAAACGAATTCCATCGGAAGAGTACTGTACGTGGAGAGGCTGACAGCTGGGTCGACGAAAACCGCAAGCAAGTGCCTCCTTATTACGCGGAAAATAATGATTCCTCCACCTGACATCAGGGACCCACCGGACGGGCCACCGTATTTCGTGAAAAAAATGTATCCCCCCTGACTGCTGGGACCTACCAGCTACACCTTCGCACGCAAGGAAGTGCGTCCATATTACGGCCAAAAAAATGATTCGCCCCCTGACTGTTGGGACCCACCAGCTACATCTTCCCACGCAAGAAAGTGCGTCCGGGCAAAAAACGATTCGCCCCCCTGACTGCTGGGACCCACCAGCTACATCTTCGCACGCAAGGAATTGTCTGACAGTCGGGACCCACCTGGTCGAAGCATACGTAGCGTTGTCATTCTGGTCGCGAATGTGCACGTACATACTGGTTGATGTAGAGGCGCGCACGTGTTGTAGTAGAGGCGCGCACGTATCATGTACACGTACGTACAACGGCCAGGGTGCAAGAAAGAAAATACGGCCACATACGTACATACGGGCGGGGTCTCGAATGCCTACTCGCGCATACGTACGGCCACGGCTCGTGTACATGGCTGGGTCGGAACGGAGAAACAACGTCGTCATCGTGTTCATGGGGAGGCAACGGAGTGCGTCATGTTCATGGGGAGGCAACGGAATGCGTAGTGTTCATCGGGAGGCAACAGAACGCGTGGGAGCCAACCGGCTTGGATGGAACAGGCGATGGAAACGAGGCATGGCGTACCGCAGAACAGAGGAAATGGCCTTCTGTTCGACCGGCCACATTCGAAACAAGATCCTGTTCATCGATAGGGGTCTGGTGTACCGCAAAACGGAGGGAACGCACCTCCTACGGTCGAAACGGGGTCCTGTTGATCGGGAGGGGTGTGGGGTACCGCAAAACGAACGAAATAGACTTGTGTTGGAGCACTACGGTCGAAACGGGGGTCCTGTTGATTGGGAGGGGTGTGGCGTACTGCAAAACGGACAAAACGGGGGTCCTGTTCATCGGGAGGGGTGTGGCATACCGCAAAACGGGACTCCACGGGATACTGTTCATCTCCACCGTCGACCTCCTCCAGCCTCCACGGGCTACCGTCGACCTCCTCCAGCCTCCACGGGCTCCTGTTCATCCAGCCTCCACCGCGCGCTACTCCACCGGCTATTGTTCAACCACCCCTCCAGGGCACCCCTCCACCGTCTACTGTTCATCTAGCCCTCCACGAGGTCGTCCTGCTCATCCAGCCCTCCACACCACGGGGTCCTATTCATCCAGAGGCAATGCCACCGCCACCGTTCATCCACCCCAACGCCATCGCTTTGTTCATCGGAGAGGCAGCATCGATCGGCTTTAGTTAGTAGCAGTAGCGAAGGAATCGCTCGATCGGGTTCAGTTAACAGCCATCGAACGATCGCTGGGGTTCAGTAACGCGTAGCCTGCAGTGCAATCACTCGGGTTAAGTTAGAGCCAACACCTCGCACAAACGCGCGTACGTGTATGAGAGAAACGCGCATCGCTCGGCCCCCGACCGCCCACCATAACCGGGAACTCCCCGGAATTTTCCTCGCCCTCGCTTCTACCACGGTTTTTTCCGTCATGGACGGCCCAAAGAATTTCATGCAGCTGCGTCTCCGGCCCACCCAGGACGAAAAGCCCATTTTCTATCCTGATTTCTTGTCATAGAAGTAGGAGCCCACCACATCTATGATGATACCGGGTTTTGTCACAATTATCGTCATAGAAGTGTCATATGTATGACAGAAAAAAAATTCGTTCGGCCCAAAATGTCACGGATGTGTCTCTTTTTTGTAGTGAAATTATAAGAGCCACGCTCATATCATAAAACTAGCATGTACTGAGTGCCCCAGAGACATACCTTGCGCCTCGTCGAGCGGCCTGTTAATAAGTGTGATGTCATCATCTGCTACATCAACTTTCTACTTCGGATGTGCTATCTCTGTAGCTTGGGCAGTTGCCACGGATGTAACAGCCTATGTTTCAGTTAGTCAGACCATTTCCTGGGCATATATTTTTGATCCTCTGATCGCCTCCCTTTGGATGTCAACCAGAGTCTTAGGGGCTACTATCTATACACAGGTGCAATTTGCATTTATAATATAATTGAATTACACTACATACCTCGAAGCCTCTAAGTAGGCCCGTAAAGGCTTCATTCAATCCACTTTTCGCGGACCGAACTCTTTCAACCACCGTACCCATCAAGGTACGATTCAGGGAGTCCTAGATTAGGGGGGCCTCGAACAGCCGGACTATGTACTTGTGCCGCACTATTGGACTATGAAGATACAAGATTGAAGACTTCGTCCCGTGTCCGGGAGGGACTCTCCTTTGCGTGGACGGCAAGCTTGGCAATTCGGATATGTAGATCTCCTTCTCATGAATCTACTGTGTAACCCTAGCCCCTCCGGTGTCTATATAAACCGGAGGGTTTAGTCCGTAGGACAACAATAATCATAATCATAGGCTAGCTTCTAGGGTTTAGCCTCTACGATCTCGTGGTAGATCAACTCCTGTAATACTCATATCATCAAGATTAATCAAGCAGGAAGTAGGGTATTGCCTCCATCGAGAGGGCCCGAACCTGGGTAAACATTGTCTCCCTCGCCTCCTGTTACCATTAGCCTTAGACGCATAGTTTGGGACCCCCTACCCGAGATCCGCCGGTTTTGACACCGACATTGGTGCTTTCATTTAGAGTTCCACTGTGCCATCACGGTAAGGCTTGATGGCTCGCCTTGTTTTCAAGGACAACATCACCTCTAGGGGAGCCCTGGCTGTAGGCCAAACACTCCGACTAGGCGGCTTCGTCATGACTGCCCGTTCGGCCGCTGCGCCGACGATGACTTCTCAGGTCATCAAAAACAGCCTCCACGTCACCTCGGAATTCACCGAGCAGATGGATCCAATGGAGCTCTCCTCCCTGAACGAGCTCTTGGATTGCATCGCCGCCCTAGGAGTCGCTACGGACTATTATCGGATCGGGCTTAAACCCGACCAAAGGGAGATTAACTCTCCGCCGGTCACCCATCAGATAGCGGTGGTGGAGGAGCAATGCAGCGATTCTTCCTCTATTTTGAGGACGAACTATGTCCATATTCCCAAGCTCTCCAAGCCGGATACCCGTCTACTGGAGGACATGGCCCAAGCTCCGAACCTAGAATCAGACAACGGGCCAGAAAAATTGGGCAACATCCCGGAGCCCGGACTGCCAAGCTCGGAAGCTCCTCCGCCCATGGGTCTCAGATCGGGTCAGGGTTTGGACTTAAATCTACCCACCCACCCAGATACAAGTGATCTTTCCCACATTAGACAAGAGCCCCAAGAGATAGTACATCACTTCTGGGCCAGATTCCTCCTTGTAATGAACAAGGTCAAGGACTATCGCGAGGAAGACGCAATTTCATTCTTTTGCAAAAATTGCACGGACAGGGGAATTCTCAATGCCATAAGTCGCCGTGACATAACACACTTTGCTGACTTGGCGGCCATAGTACAGAAGTACTGTGCGATGGAAAGCGCCTGGAAAACCCAAACAAAATTCTGGGATCCTCCGGCTCTCACTAAACCCCTCATCCGAACTAAAAGGGTGCACTCTCGCAAGTCACCTGATCCAATTACAAAGAAACCAAAGCCGACTACAGGGCGTGGAACCGTATTGGAGGGATGGCTCAATGGGCCATGCAAAATTCACAGTACACCGGATACCATACCAACACACAACCTTAGAGCATGTTGGATACTCTGGCAGGTGGCCAAGAGCAGCGAGGATCTCCTCATCAACAATACCGCAGAGCATCATCCCACGGAAAATAACAATACAGTATTGACAGTCTTCGAGACTTTCGCCTCAAATAATAGGCGCAAGTGAGCACTCCACAGCCTCGCCGAAGTCTGCCATGTCGCTGAAATAAATCCATGGAACGATACGGCCATAACCTTCAATGCCAGTGACGAACCTCCATTCCGAACAGTCCGAGCACCAGCCGCCTTGGTCCTTAGTCCAATTGTGGATGGCTTCCGGCTTACTAAAGTACTCATGGACGGCAGCAGCAGATTAAACCTCATCTATGAGGAAACTCTCAACAAAATGGAAATAGACAAGAGCCGCATTGAGCAAAGCAGCACGACCTTCAGAGGAATCATCCCTAGTCGGGAGGCACGATGTGCTGGAAAAATCACACTAGATGTGGTATTCGGCACGCCGGAGAATTATAGGTCCGAAGAAATCACATTCCAAGTGGCCCCGTTCAGTAGCAGATACCACGCCCTTTTAGGGTGGGATGCATTCACGATCTTCCAAGCTATACCCCATTACGGGTACATGATGCTCAAATGTGATGTCTACTACACAACCTTCTTCTTGTAGACGTTGTTGGGCCTGCAAGTGCACAGGTTTGTAGGACAGTAGCAAATTTCCCTCAAGTGGATGACCTAAGGTTTATCAATCCGTAGGAGGCGTAGGATGAAGATGGTCTCTCTCAAACAACCCTGCAACCAAATAACAAAAAGTCTCTTGTGTCCCCAACACACCCAATACAATGGTAAATTGTATAGGTGCACTAGTTCGGCAAAGAGATGGTGATACAAGTGCAAAATAGATAGTAGATATAGGTTTTGTAATCTAAAATAATAAAAACAGCAAGGTAACAAGCGATAAAAGTGAGCATAAACGGTATTGCAATGATAGGAAACAAGGCCTAGGGTTCATACATTCACTAGTGTAAGTTCTCTCAACAATAATAACATAGATAGAACATATGACAAGCCCTCAACATGCGACAAAGAGTCACTCCAAAGACACTAATAGCGGAGAACAAACGTAGAGATTATGGTCGGGTACGAAACCACCACAAAGCTATTCTTTCGGATCGATCTATAAAAGAGTTCATACTAGAATCACACCTTAAGATACAAATCAACCAAAACCCTAATGTCACCTAGATACTCCATTGTCACCTCTAGTATCCGTGGGCATGATTATACGATATGCATCACACAATCTCAGATTCATCCAACCAACATAAAAGTACTTCAAAGAGTGCCCCAAAGCTACTACTGGAGAGTCAAGAACGTGTCCCAACCCCTATGCATAGGTTCCCAAGTGTCACGAAACCCGCAAGTTGATCACCAAAACATACATCAAGTGGCACATGATATCCCATTGTCACCACAGATAATCACGGCAAGACATACATCTAGTGTTCATAAAAGACTCAATCCGATAAGATAACTTCAAAGGGGAAACTCAATTCATCACAAGAGATTAGAGGGGGAGAAACATCATAAGATCCAACTACAATAGCAAAGCTCAGGATACATCAAGATCGTGCCTTGGAAGAACACGAGAGAAAACACGAGAGAGAGAGAGAGAGAGAGAGAGAGATCAAACACATAGCTACTGGTACATACCCTCAGCCCCGAGGGTGAACTACTCCCTCCTCGTCATGGACAGCGCCGGGATGATGAAGATGGCCTTCGGTGATGGGATCCCCCTCAGTGGTGCTTGGAACAGGTCCCGATTGGTTTTGGTGGCTACTGAGAGGCTTGCGGCGCGTAACTCCCGATCTATCTTCTATTCGGAAGTTTTAGAATGCGTGGGTATATATTGGTGCAGGGAGAACGTCGGTGGAGCTACGGGGGTCCCACGAGGCAGGGGGCGCGCCCCCCACCCTCGTGAGCACCTTCCGTATCTTCTGACGTGGGGTCCAAGTCCATCAGGTGGGTTTCCTTCCAAAAATAACTTCTCCAGTTGATTTCGTTCCGTTTTGACTCCGTCTGATATTTCTTTTCCTCGAAACACTGAAATAGGCATAAAACAGCAAATTTGGGTTGGGCCTCCGGTTAATAGGTTAGTCCCAAAAATAATATAAAATTGGATAATAAAGCCCAATATTGCCTAAAACAGTAGATAAAGTAGCATGGAGCAAACAAAAATTATAGATACGTTGGAGACGTATCAAGCATCCCCAAGCTTAATTCCTGCTCGTCCTCGAGTAGGTAAATGATAAAAAAGAATTTTTAATGTGGAGTGATACTTTGGCATAATTTCAATGTAAATCTTTTTAATTGTGATATGAATATTCAGATCCAAAAGATTCAAGACAAAAGTTCATATTGACACAAAAATAATATACTTCAAGCATTCTAATCAAAGCAATCATGTCTTCTCAAAATAACATCGCAAAAGAAAGTTCATCCCTACAAAATCATATAGTTAAGCTATGCTTCATTTTCGTCACACAAAGATGTTCCCAACTTCTATACCCTCGATGACAAGCCAAGAAATTGTTTCATACTTAAATAATTTCAAACTTTTTCAACCTTCACGCAATACATGAGCGTGAGCCATGGATATAGCACTATGGGTGGAATAGAATATGATGATGGGGATTGTGTGGAGAAGACAAAAAGGAGAAATTCTCACATCAACTAGGCGTATCAACGGGCTATGGAGATGCCCATCAATAGATATCGATAAGAGTGAGTAGGGATTGCCATGCAACGGATGCACTAGAGCTACGAATGCTCAACAAAAGAAAACTAGTGGGTGTGCATCCAACTTGCTTGCTCACGAAGACCTAGGGCATTTGAGGAAGCCCATCGTAGGAATATACAAGCCAAGTTCTATAATGAAAAATTCCCACTAGTACAAAAAAAGACAACTTATGAGACTCACTACATGAAGAACAAGGTGCTACTTTGACGCACAATATATGAGACTCACTACATGAAGAACAAGGTGCTACTTTGAAGCACAAGTGTGGAAAAAGAGATAGTAGCTGAGGGAGTCCTGGACTAGGGGGTGTCCGGACAGCCGGACTATCATCGTCCGCCGGACTCCAAGACTACGAAGATACAAGATTGAAGACTCCGTCCCGTGTCCGGATGGGACTTTCCTTGGCGTGGAAGGCAAGCTTGGCGATACGGATATGTAGATCTCCTACCATTGTAACCGACTGTAACCCTAGCCTCCTCCGGTGTCTATATAAACCGGAGGGCTTTAGTCCGTGAGGACAACATACATTACAACAATCATACCATAGGCTAGCTTTAGGGTTTAGCCTCCTTGATCTCGTGGTAGATCCACTCTTGTACTACCCATATCATCAATATTAATCAAGCAGGGCGTAGGGTTTTACCTCCATCGAGAGGGCCCAACACAGGTAAAAACATCATGTCCCACGTCTCCTGTTACCATCCGCCTAGACGCACAGTTCGGGACCCCCTACCGAGATCCGCGGTTTGACACGACATTGGTGCTTTCATTGAGAGTTCCTCGTGCCGCCACCGATAGGCCTGATGGCATCTTCAACCAACAACGCTGTCCAGATGAGACTTTTCTCCCGGACAGATCTTAGATTCGGCGGCCTCGCCTCGCGGGCTAATTCACTTGGCCATCTGGAGCAGATTGAAAGCTCGCCCTGCCGCCAGTCGATTCGAAGTTTAAACTTCACGGCCGATGTCGCGGAGACTTGATCTTCGACGGACTCGAGCCACACAAGCGCCGCCGCCTTGTGGCAGCGGGCATGATCTAGCTCTGCCGCCCTACGGTGCCTTGGTGGCGCGACACGAATCCGCTTCGCCATTAGTCCGGGCCGGTCGCCCAGATCGAGGGTCGGTGGATAGACGCCGCCCTGGGGGCTTCAACATCCACGGCGATGGAGCCGAACACTAATCTTGTCCCCCGCGAAACTCGTGATTCCGAGGCACCGGACTCCTTGCCGGACTCTGGGCCTCCCGTGCCCCTACTAATCGAGTCGGATTGGGCGCCGGTTATGGAATTCACCGCCACGGACGTCTTCCAATACTCGCCTTTTGGCGATATCCTGAATTCGCTAGAGCATCTCTCGTTATCAGGAGAGCCCTGGCCGGACTATGGCCAGGATGGTTGGGATACGAACGACGAAGAAATTCAGAGCCCACCCACCACCCACTTTGTAGCCACTGTCGATGATCTAACCGACATGCTAAACTACAGCTTCGAAGACATCGACGGTATAGACGACGATGCCGGAGACGAACAAGAAACAGCGCCTATAGGGCACAGGAGGACCACCTCGTCATATGACATATACATGGTGGATACCCCAAAAGAGAGCGACAACGAGGACCAACGGGCCGCGGCAAAAGATAACCCCGCCGATAAACAACCAAAGCGGCGGTGCAGACGCCTCCCTAAGTCCCGCCTCGACAACAGCAATGCTCCTAAGGAGCCCGTAATGCAGCAGGGCTCACAAGTGGACGACGAACATGCAGATAAGCAACCGTCCGAACATGACGAGTCAGATAATCAGTCCAGGCCCGGCGAAAACGACGGTCCGGACGATCTCATGCGGACACACGCTACCGAGAGCAAAACCTTCGAAAAGACTCGTCAACACTGCAAGAAGCCTAAAGAAGGAAAAGCGGAAGCTCAAAACAGCGGAAAACACACTCAGAATGAGATGGAGCAAAGTGCTCAAAACCGCGGACAAATACGGCAATGGTCACCAATCAAAGAGCTACCCGAAGCGCAAGCTGCTACCAGAATTTGACGAGGAGGCCATAGAGCCTCCACCGTCAAAAAATAAAGAGGCTGCCTGGTTGGATAGACGGCCAGATGATAGGTCAAATTCTGAAAGCGGCGCCGCACATAAACCAACTAATGAACCTGGAAAGACAGACGGCCCAGCCAGGTCCATCTACGGGCAAAAGAAGAAGGCCCGAGGAAGCAAGGCAACACGTCAAGTGTCCGAAGATAGTGGCACACCCAAATACAGGGCGCCAAGACACCGCTATGTTTCACCAATGAGGTGCTGGACCATGAATTCCCAGCAGGATTTAAACCCATAAACATAGAGGCCTACGATGGAACAACAGACCACAGTCTGCGGATAGAAGATTATATACTACATATACACATGGCGGAGGAGATGATCTCCACGCCATAAAATACCTACCCCTCAAGCTCAAAGGGCCAGCCGTCATTGGCTTAAAAGCCTCCCGAGCTCTTGTTGGAAGTTGGGAAGAGCTCAGGGACGCGTTTAGAGCAAATTTTCAAGGGACTTATGTCCGCCCTCCGGACGCAGATGATCTAAGTCATAGAACTCAACAGCCCGGAGAGTCAGCGCGCAAATTCTGGAACAGGTTCCTCACCAAAAAGAACCAAATAGTCGACTGTCCGGACGCCGAAGCCTTAGCAGCTTTTAAACACAATGTCCGAGACGAATGGCTTGCCAGACACCTCGGCCAAGAAAAACCGAGGACAATGTCCGCGCTAACAAGCCTCATGACTCGCTTCTGTGCGGGAGAGGATAGCTGGCTAGCAAGATGCAGCACCAGCGACCCAAGTACATCCGAGATAAGAGATGGAAACGGAAAATCACGGCGCAGAAAAGAGCAGTGCCGGAATAAAGAGAAAAGCCCAAAGAGCACGGCAGTCAACGCTGGATTCAAAAGCTCGCGGACAAACAACAAAACATCACCTCTTAAGGATGATGGCGATGAGCTGTCCAACTTAAACAAGATTTTGGGTCGGATATGTCAAATCCATAGCACCCCCGGAAGGCCTGCAAACCACACCCATCGGGATTGTTGGGTTTTTAAATAGTCCGGCCGACTGAACGCCAAACACAAGGGGCTCGACGCGTCAAGCGAAGACGATAAACCCCACCAGCAGAGCACCGGAAAACAAAAGACTTTCCCACAAGGGGTCAAAGCAGTAAATTCACTTCATGTGATAATAGGGAAAAATAGTGCGGCACTTTCTAAAAGGAGCTTTGCGCGGTCCAACCCAGCAGACTATAGAGATTGGATATCAAAACCAATCACTTTCGACCACCTGGACTATTCCAGAAGCGTTCGAAACGCGGGACGGACTCCCCTGATATTGAATCCCACAATAGACGGACTACAATTTACTAAAGTCCTAATGGACGGAGGCAGCGACTTAAACCTGCTGTATTCAAACACAATCCAAAAGACGGGGATAGACCCTACCAAAATTCGACACAGCCGCACTTCCTTCAAAGGAGTGATGCCAGGCCCTTATGCCAAGTGCACAGGCTCCATACTACTAGAAGTCGTGTTCGGATCACCGAACAATTTTCGGCGCGAAAAACTAATTTTTCACATCGTCCCGTTTAAAAGTGGATATCAAGCACTCTTGGGACGAAAGGCTTTTGTCCGTTTCAACGCCATACCGCATTACGCGTCTCTTACACTCAAGATGCCCGGTCCGCGTGGCATCATTTCAGTGCGAGGGTCACTCAAAGACCCCGGACTCGGATAAACGAGTCCGGCTTCAAGAAGTTAGGGGTTCCCTAGCCGCACACCTCTTCGCAGGGGGCTGCGCGCACAAACAACCGTGGGTTCATACAAACCCCGCTTTACTTATTTATATTTCTTCTTTTACACATATATTTTTCGCATGAATTATTTTCAAACTAAGTGTTCCTCTCTTTTTACAGATGAACAAACGTGCATACCCGTCCAGGATAACGGCGCAACGGAGACACAGGCGCAGACGTGCAGTAGGGACCCGTTGTGAGGATTATTTTCAGATTAAGACCCTGCGTAAACCTTTTTTACTGTCTCTTGTTGTTACTCTCCCTTGGTTTCTTCCTATAGCCAAAGCAGAGCCTGACGTTTTGGCATCGGCGCGTCGAAGACCATGCCGTGCACGGACACGGGGCTTAGGGCATTGTTCTGCCCATTATTATAAAGACCGAACACCTTAGGGAGTGTTCAGCATCTCAAGTTAGGCATTATATGCATCAGCTCCGAATCATGTCTTTGGTCAAATGTTGGGTTTGCGCGGCTCCTGTGTTTTGCTGCCTTACGTTCCGTATCATCGGCTAACGTGGCACAAGGAGAACTATCTGCGATTGTGCCCCGGTTAATTTGGCGAGCACCTTAGTAGAGAAAGCCGAAACTGATCATCATGATATAGCGAGACTGGTCAACCACTCGATCGACCACCGAATGTTAAGAATTCCCGCTTTGACGAAGGACCGTTTCGGTCAGGCACACACGCGCCCCGAACTCGGAGAAGTGCGGTGCCCCAAGGGGCTATATCGTAGCCCCACCCTCGAACTCCAGCTAAGTGAAAGTGATAAACCATTATAGTCCGGATTGCCTCGTTTGCTACGCTACCACCTCCTTAACAGACCGAGGCGCCGGATTAAGTGTGAAAACACGCTATTTTTGCGAACACCCCGCACCTTGTGCGTGGGGACTGAAGTCAAGATCGCAATCTTCGGGTTATACAAATGTATCGTGGCGGCCGCATAGGAGAAGTTTTACTACTTGGGACGCACAAGTATAAAAAGCGGTTATAGCATAATCATCGTTTTACAAGCTAAAGCGTTCATTTGAACGTAACATTTTTGAGCATGCGACTCTATTACACGAGCGCCACGCATAACTTCCCGAAATAGTGCTCGGCGGGAGTCGGCTTTCATCAAACCACAGGCGGCAACAGCGGTGGCATCCATCTCTCAATGTGCCTTCACACGGGCAAGAGCCATCCAGCGCCCTCGATGCAGCCGACCGCTTCATCTCCTTGATATGCGGCACCGCTCCAAGGAATTGCTGCGATGGCGAAGTAGCTCGTCGCCTTGGGCCTCTCGGCGCACATGAGCCACGATGTCGGTCATGGCAAGTCCGGACAATGTATTTAGTTCGGCCCATTCGCCAACCGATCTCACAACGAAAGTGGCGATCCGGACTATGGAATTGAGACCAATATAGCTCTTCCGTCTTGTGATCCTTCTGGCTCCGGAAGTGCTCAACGGCATCAGCCGCACTTGCCGCTAAATCCATATACGGATCCTCCGGACTCCACAGCCGCTCAAATTGAGCATACTTTTGATCCATAAACCCGCGACGCAGCAAAAAAGACTTGCCAGCCACGATATCTCCGGCCTAGCGCAACTCCTCCTTCATGGCCCGCATTGCAGAGCGGGCATCCTTGGCCTCGGCGGTGGCCTTCCTCAGGTCTTCCCGCTCCGATAGGTGCTCCTTTTCAAGAGCCTCATTGCGGTCAGCAGCATCTTTTACTTTCATGGCCAATTCGGCCACCTCTGCCCTGCTTAGGCAGTGTGCAGCCCTTTCGGCTTTCAACTCCTCGGCCGCCCTCAAGGCAGCCGCGTCACTCCTTCGGGCTTGCTCCTTAGCTTGAGCAAGTTCGGCCCAAAGGTCTCCACAGCAACAGCACCGTCTGTATAATAGCATATAACTTATCAGAGGAGGGCTTTGACCCCCTTAATAAAGCGACTGTGGAGAACTCATTTACCTTGCGACTCGTCAAGTCGCCGGTTGACAAGTGCGATGTCCGCATCCGCCACGTCAAGTTGCCGCATTAACTTGGCAACCCCACTAATCCGGCTAGCCCTCGGACTATCCGCCACCTGCATAGGAACGGCGACATTCACTACTTGCGATTACGATCCTCGGCACGCTGTCATTTTCGACAACCTACCGAGTCTCAGGGGCTACTATTTATACAGGGCACACTTTTATGTGCAAAACTATCAAAAAATAGAAGGTGCGTCATTTTCACGTACCTCAAATCCCGCCAGCAAACTCATAGCGGCATTACGCAATCCGCTCTCGGCGGACGAAATCCTTCCAATCACCATATGCATCAACGCACGGTGATCTTCTGAGATGGACGCCCTCTCAAGCAGATTCTTCAGTTCTCCCGACCGGATACCAGCGGGCGCCGAACTCTCCGGCCCCTCCGGACTCGGGGATACCCTCCGTGACGATACTTCAGGCTCGTCTGCCTTATCTAACAGCGCAGCAGACGGAGGCGTTTCGCTCTCCATCATCTCCGGAAGAAGGTCCCCCGAAGACGAACTCATCTGAGAAGGCTGCAAATCCGAACTGCAAGATAAATATTTCGGTTATCCACAGAAGCACAAATGGAGGTATTTCCTTACTAATTAATTCCCCTTTTTCATACTCACGGCTCGTTAGAGGGCTGATCCTTTGGCGATGATTATGCGTCCGATTCTCCCGGACGCCGGACCCCCCGGTGAAGATCTCTTCCCCCGCTTAGGGGCTTTGGCCTCCGGATCTTCGGAGGCGGTCCTCTTCTCCCCCTGGAAGGAGGGGTTTTTGATTCCCCCATCTTCAGACGCCCCTTTGGGCGGAATAACGGCTCCTCTATTTTCCCCATCGCTCCCAACCATGGGCGCGGCCTCCAACATTCTGACCAGCACGGGATCCAGTGCGGTCTCTGGGAGGGGGGCCGGACACCTTATCAGCCTCGATCGCGCCACCCACTCCTATGAAGAGTAATGAGTCAGGAGGCGAACTCTAGAAAAGCAGATAAACTGAACGTCCGGGCTCTGAGCTATTTACCTGAGTATCCGGGCAATTGCGGCTTAGGCCTGCGTCCTCGGCCAATTCCGGACACGCCACCTGCGGTCCGAAGAACAACTTGTACATCTCCACGGGTGTCGCACCCATGAAGTGTTGGAGAATCCGAGGTCCCTCCGGGTTGAACTCCCATAGACGGAGAGGACGGCGTTTGCAGGGCAGAAGATGCATGATTAGCATAACCTGCATCACCACAACCAGATTGATCTCCTCGCCGGAGGTCTCGAATCCGCCTCGCAATAAGGGCACGTCTTGACGGCCCCAATTGAGCCCTTGGTTGACCCATGACATCGATCGGCATGGAGGTCCCAGGCGGAACGGCGGGGCGACTTTTTGCTTGCTCCCCCTTCGAGCGGTGATATAGAACCACTCCTGCTGCCACGGTCCGAGTTCCTCTAGGAAGGAACCCTCGGGCCACGGGCATCGGCCCTTTGCTTATGGTCGCCCGCCAAGACTCCGCTTGACGCCCCGATCGTCTTGGCTCCACATCAAGGTCTTCAGCCACAGGCGAAGTGGGGAGTGACGGAGGAAGGCTTCCTGAGCGATAATGAATGCGGAGATATGGAGGATGGACTCCGGAGCCAAATCGTGAAAATCCAGCCCGTAGTAGAACATGAGCCCTCTCACGAAGGGGTCCGTCGGGAAGCCTAAACCCCGACGGAGGTGGGATACGAAGACGACGTATTTGCCGGGCTTGGGGGCGGGCACGGCCTGCCCTTGGGCAGGCAACCTGTGCGAAATCTCGTAGGACAGGTACTTGGCCTCATGTAGCTTCAATACGTCCTCCTCCGTGACGGAGGAGGGCATCCACCGGCCCTGGAGGTCGGAGCCGGACATGGTTGAGAATCCGAAGCGCTCGAATCTGAGGCTCTGGGTGTTGGGACTGGGAGCGAGGAGGAGATTCGATGCGAGATTGAAGAAAAAAGAACGAGCCTTGGTCCTCTTATAAAGGGGGAAAATACCAAGAGCCGTCTCCGTGACCGTCTGGGATTCACCTTCGATAGAGGAGGCGTGGCGACGGGAATGGTTGGGTTACCCACGCACGTATTGATGAGAAACCCGGAATAAGGGGAACACGATCTCTGCTTCGACAAGACGTGCCAAGGAAACCGCTTCGCTAAACGCGCTGAGGTGGTATAGTAAAAAACGATTCAAGTAAAAGCCTGGTAGCGGTGTGATGTCACGCCGCATAATACGTTAGCAGATTGGACAAGTGTACATTTTATTCTCTCTACGGTGGAATGTGGAATTTATTTTGCAGAGCCGGACACTATCCTGGTGTTCATGATCTTCTCTGGATTATTCAAGGGAGGAACCCGCCTTGCAATGCCGAACATTATGCGCACCGGACTAATCGTCATTGAAGCCTGGTTCAGGGGCTACTGAGAGAGTCCTGGACTAGGGGTGTCGAACAACGGACTATCATCGTCCGCGGACTCCAAGACTACGAAGATACAAGATTGAAGACTCCGTCCGTGTCCGGATGGGACTTTCCTTGGCGTGGAAGGCAAGCTTGGCGATACGGATATGTAGATCTCCTACCATTGTAACCGACTGTAACCCTAGCCTCCTCGGTGTCTATATAAACCGGAGGGCTTTAGTCCGTAGGACAACATACATTACAACAATCATACCATCGGCTAGCTTTAGGGTTTAGCCTCCTTGATCTCGTGGTAGATCCACTCTTGTACTACCCATATCATCAATATTAATCAAGCAGGACGTAGGGTTTTACCTCCGAGAGGGCCCGAACCTGGGTAAAAACATCGTGTCCCACGTCTCCTGTTACCATCCGCCTAGACGCACAGTTCGGGACCCCCTGCCCGAGATCCGCCGGTTTTGACACCGACAGTAGCATTGCCCTTTTTATTTTTTATTTTTTTATTTTCTTTTTTTGGGCCCCTTTTTTTTATTTTGGCCTTTCTCTTTTTTTTTGGGCCTTTCCTTTTTTTGGCCTTTTTTTTATTTGGGCAATGCTCTAATAATGATGATCATCACACTTCTATTGATTACAACACAAGGATTACAACTCGAAACTTAGAACAAGATATGACTCTATATGAATGCCTCCGACGGTGTACCGGGATGGTGCAATGAATCAAGAGTGACATGTATGGAAAATAATGCATGGTGGCTTTGCCACAAATACGATGTCAACTACATGATCATGCAATGGCAATATGACAAAAGTAATGTATGTCATGATGATGATGATGGAAGTTGCATGGCAATATATCTCGGAATGGCTATGGAAATACCATGATAGGTAGGTATGGTGGCTGTTTTGAGGAAGATAAAAGGAGGTTTATGTGTGATAGGCGTGTCGTATCACGGGGTTTGGATCGCCAAATAAGTTTGCACCAACTCTCAAGGTGAGAAAGGGCAATGCAGTCTTGAAGAGGCTAGCAATGGTGGAAAGGTGAGAGTGCGTATAATCCATGGACTCAACATTAGTCAAAAAGAACTCATATACTTATTGCAAAAATTTAGAAGTCATCAAAAATCAAGTACTACGTGCATGCTCCTAGGGGGGTAGATTGGTAGGAAAAGACCATCGCTCGTCCCCGACCGCCACTCATAAGGATGCACAAGCCAGGTACACTTCATGTTTCAAATTTGTTACACAACTTTAACCATATGTGCATGCTACGGGACTTGCAAACTTCAACACAAGTATTTCTCAAATTCGTAATCACCCAACTAGAACGACTTTGATATTATCACCTCCATATCTCAAAACAATTATCAAGCATCAAACTTATCTTAGTATTCAACGCACTCAAAAGAAAGTTTCACATATCTTGAATATCAAGTATATTAACATTAAGCAAATTAACATGCTATTAAAGGCTCTCAAAACAATCTAAGTGAAGCATGAGAGATCAAGTTTCTTTAAAACAAATCCACCACCGTGCTCTAAAAGATATAAGTGAAGCACAATGAGCAAAACTATCAAGCTCAAAAGATATAAGTGAAGCACATGGAGTATTCTAGCAAATTCCAATTTGTATATGGCTCTCTCTCATTAAAGAATTTCAGATCTTGGTATCTTATTCAAACAGCAAACAAAACAACATAAATGACAATGCAAGGATAGCACAACTCATGTGAAGAAGCAAAAACTTAGGCTCAACCGATACTAACCGATGATTGTTGAAGAAGAAAGGTGGAATGCCTACCGGGGCATCCCCAAGCTTAGATGCTTGAGACTTCTTGAAATATTATCTTGGGGTGCCTTGGGCATCCCCAAGCTTGAACTTTTGTGTCTCCTTAATTCCTCTCATATCATGGTTTCTCTTTTTATCAAAAGCTTCATTCACAACAAACTCAACAAGAACTCGTGAGATAGGTTAGTATAAACCAATGCAAAACCTTATCATTTTCTACTGTAACAAATCACTAAAATTATTATTCAACATTTAATACTAAATGCCTCTGCATATTTAATACTCCTATCATCAAATAGAATCATTAAACAAGCAAACATATGCAAACAACGCAAACATAACAGCAATCTGTCAAAACAGTACAGTCTGTAAAGAATGCAATAGTATCAATACT
This sequence comes from Aegilops speltoides, assembly GCA_021437245.1. NCBI lineage: Eukaryota > Viridiplantae > Streptophyta > Magnoliopsida > Poales > Poaceae > Aegilops > Aegilops speltoides. The sequence continues at coordinate 263,674,541 of CM038141.1, forward strand.
TCCCTGACTCCAAAAATTATGAACTAAAATTCCCACTGTAATAAATTTATCATATCTCAATATGCAAAAAGATTCAACGTTATACCATGCTCTTACTTTTCTAGGGAATTTTTGCAACAGCGGTAAACTTTCTGTTTTCAAACAGCAACATACACCCTAGCAAAATAAGCATGGCAAAGGCTATCCTTGACTTATTTATTGAAACTAAAGATGCAAAACATTATTCTAACTAACAGCAAGCAAATACTAACAAAAGAAAATGACGCTCCAAGCAAACCACATATCATGTGGCGAATAAAAATATAGTTCCAAGTAAAGTTACCGATAGACGAAGACAAAAGAGGGGATGCCTTCCGGGGCATCCCCAAGCTTAGTTGCTTGGTTGTCCTTGAATATTACCTTGGGGTGCCTTGGGCATCCCCAAGCTTAGGCTCTTGCCACTCCTTATTCCATAGTCCATCGAATCTTTACTCAAAACTTGAAAACTTCAACCACACAAAACTCAAAACAAAACCCGTAAGCTCCGTTAGTATAAGAAAATAAAATCACCACTTAGGTACTGTAATGAACTCATTCTAAATTCATATTGGTGTAATATCTACTGTACTCCAACTTATCTATGGTTCATACCCTCCGATACTACTCATAGATTCATCAAAATAAGCAAACAACACATAGAAAACAGAATCTGTCAAAAACAAAACAGTCTGTAGTAATCTATATAAAACGTATACTTCTGGAACCCCAAAAATTATTAAATAAATTGCTGGACCTGAGAAATTTGTCTATTAATCATCTGCAAAAAGAATCAACCTAAAATCACTCTCCAGTAAAAAATGGCAGCTATTCTCATGAGCGCTAAAGTTTCTGTTTTTCACAGCAAGATCACATAAACTTCACCCAAGTCTTCCGAAAGGTTCTACTTGGCACTTTATTGAAAAAAATCTATAAAACATGATTAATACAGTAGCATAATCATATGAACACACAAAAAAAGTAAGGATAAATATTGGGTTGTCTCCCAACAAGCGCTTTTCTTTAATGCCTTTCTAGCTAGGCATGATGATGACAATGATGCTCACATAAAAGATAAGAATTGAAACATAACGGGAGCATCATGAAGCATATGACTAGCACATTTAAGTCTAACCCACTTCCTATGCATAGGGATTTTGTGAGCAAACAACTTATGGGAACAATAATCAACTAGCATAGGATGGTACAACAAGCATAACTTCAAGAATTTAAGCACATAGAGAGGAAACTTGACATTATTGCAATTCCTACAAGCATATGTTCCTCCCTCATAATAATTTTCAGTAGCATCATGAATGAATTCAACAATATAACCAGCACCTAAAGCAGTCTTTTCATGATCTACAAGCATAGAAAATTTACTACTCTCAACATAAGCAAACTTTTTCTTTATAGCATACGTATCATCACAATAATCATCATTGATAGGAGGCATGCTTTCATCATAGTAAATTTTCTCATCAAAGCTTGGGGGACAAAAAATATCGTCTTCATCAAACATAGCTTCCCCAAGCTTGTGGCTTTGCATATCATTAGCATCATGGATATTCAAGTAATTTGTACTAACAACATTGCAATCATGCTCATCATTCAAAGATTTAGTACCAAACATTCTATAGATTTCTTATTCTAGCACTTGAGCACAATTTTCCTTTCCAACATACTCACGAAAGATATTAAAAAGGTGAAGTGTATGAGACAAACTCAACTCCATTTTTTTATAATTTTCTTGTATAAACTAGACTAGTGCTAAAACAAGAAACAAAAAGATTCAATTGCAAGATCTAAAGATATACCTTCACTTACCTAGCCTCCCCGGCATCGGCGCCAGAAAAGAGCTTGATGTCTACTACACAACCTTCTTCTTGTAGACGTTGTTGGGCCTGCAAGTGCACAGGTTTGTAGGACAGTAGCAAATTTCCCTCAAGTGGATGACCTAAGGTTTATCAATCCGTAGGAGGCGTAGGATGAAGATGGTCTCTCTCTCAAATAACCCTGCAACCAAATAACAAAAAGTCTCTTGTGTCCCCAACACACCCAATACAATGGTAAATTGTATAGGTGCACTAGTTCGGCGAAGAGATGGTGATACAAGTGCAAAATAGATAGTAGATATAGGTTTTGTAATCTGAAATAATAAAAATAGCAAGGTAACAAGCGATAAAAGTGAGCGTAAACGGTATTGCAATGATAGGAAACAAGGCCTAGGGTTCATACTTTCACTAGTGTAAGTTCTCTCAACAATAATAACATAGATAGAACATATGACAAGCCCTCAACATGCGACAAAGAGTCACTCCAAAGACACTAATAGCGGAGAACAAACGTAGAGATTACGGTCGGGTATGAAACCACCACAAAGCTATTCTTTCGGATCGATCTATAAAAGAGTTCGTACTAGAATAACACCCTAAGGTACAAATCAACCAAAACCCTAATGTCACCTAGATACTCCATTGTCACCTCAAGTATCCGTGGGCATGATTATACGATATGCATCACACAATCTCAGATTCATCCAACCAACATAAAAGTACTTCAAAGAGTGCCCCAAAGCTACTACCGGAGAGTCAAGAACGTGTGCCAACCCCTATGCATAGGTTCCCAAGTGTCACGAAACCCGCAAGTTGATCACCAAAACATACATCAAGTGGCACATGATATCCCATTGTCACCACAGATAATCACGGCAAGACATACATCAAGTGTTCATAAAAGACTCAATCCGATAAGATAACTTCAAAGGGGAAACTCAATTCATCACAAGAGAGTAGAGGGGGAGAAACATCATAAGATCCAACTACAATAGCAAAGCTCGGGATACATTAAGATCGTGCCTTGGAAGAACACGAGAGAAAACACGAGAGAGAGAGAGAGAGAGAGAGAGATCAAACACATAGCTACTAGTACATACCCTCAGCCCCGAGGGTGAACTACTCCCTCCTTGTCATGGATAGCGCCGGGATGATGAAGATGGCCTTCGGTGATGGGATCCCCCTCCGGCAGGGTGCCGGAACAGGGTCCCAATTGGTTTTTTGTGGCTACAGAGGCTTGCGGCGGCGGAACTCCCGATCTATCTTCTGTTCTGGAAGTTTTAGGGTACGTAGGTATATATGGGTGCAGGGAGAACGTCGGTGGAGCTACGGGGGTCCCACGAGGCAGGGGCGCGCCCCCCACCCTCGTCAGCACCTCCCGTATCTTCTGACGTGGGGTCCAAGTCCATCGGGTGGGTTTCCTTCCAAAAATAACTTCTCCAGTTGATTTCGTTCCATTTTGACTCCGTCTGATATTCCTTTTCCTCGAAACACTGAAATAGGCATAAAACAGCAAATCTGGGCTGGGCCTCCGGTTAATAGGTTAGTCCCAAAAATAATATAAAAGTGGATAATAAAGCCCAATATTGCCTAAAATAGTAGATAAAGTAGCATGGAGCAAACAAAAATTATAGATACGTTGGAGACGTATCAAGATGCCCGGGCCCAATGGAATCATCACTCTAGCTAGTGATCCAATGTAGCACTCCACGCTAAAAATAAAACCGCTGCACTGGCCCTTGAGGCATTATCCGAAGCCCTCGTGGCCAAAGAACTAACTGCGCTGCGCTCCACAGTGGACAGGGACGATGTGATACTCGACAAATGACCCAAGTCCACCTCTTTCAAACCAGTGGACGAAATAGTCAAATTCCAGGTCCACCCAGCGGACCCTACAAAAACATCATCCATTGGGGCACAGCTGAACCCCACAATAGACGCTGCACTGCGAGAGTTCTTCCGCGAGAATTGGGACATCTTCGCCTGGCATCCTTCAAACATGTCAGGTATCCCACGCAGGCTGGCCGAGCATAGCCTAAACATACTAAAGGGATACAAACCGGTCAAGCAGACTCTTCGGCGTTTTTTAGAACCTAAGTGACAAGCCATGGGAGAGGAGCTAGCCAAGTTACTCGAGGCAGGATTCAACAAAGAAATAAAACATCCGGACTGGCTAGCAAACCTGGTGATGGTACCAAAGAAGGACAAATCCTGGCACCTATGTGTCGATTTCAAGGACCTCAATAAGGCTTGCCCCAAGGATCCCTTCCCCCTCCCCCGCATCGATCAAATCATCGACGCTACCGCAGGACACGACTCATTGTGCTTCCTTGACGCATACTCTGGATACCATCAAATCAAGATGGCGGAGTCCGATCAAGCCACAACGGCATTCATCACACCATATGGACCCTTCTATTTTAACACCATGCGTTTCAGGCTCAAAAACACCGGCGCAACCTATCAACGCATGATTTAGACATGCCTGGAAACACAAATTGGCAAAACAGTTGAGGCATACATAGACGATGTGGTCATTAAAACCAGACACGTCGAGTCTTTAATAGACGACCTGAGGCTTACGTTCGACAATCTCTGAACATATGACATCAAGCTCAACCCAAAAAATGCATTTTTGGCGTCCCTGCCAGAAAGTTACTGGGCTTCATCGTTTCCAATAGAGGAATAGAAGCAAATCCGGCTAAAATCCGAGCTCTGTCACAGTTGGCTACCCCAACAGACCTCAAGCAAATCCAAAAGTGAACTGGATGTGTGGCTACCTTAAGCCGTTTTATCTCCCGATTGGGAGAAAAGGCACTACCTCTTTATCGCCTTCTTCGACGCACCGAACACTTTGAGTGGACGGATGTGGCTACGGCCGGATTGGAAGAAATAAAGGCCTCTTGGCCAGCAATCCAATCCTGGCCGCGCCAAATATCGGCGAACCCATGCTGTTATATATAGCTGCAACACACCAGGTTCTAAGCACAATGCTCGTCGTCGAACGAGAGACGGACGGACATAAGTTCCCGCTTCAAAAGATGGTATACTGTGTATCCACTGTCCTCACTCCATGCAAGTCACGGTACCCAATGTCGGTGTCAAAACCGGTGGATCTTGGGTAGGGGGTCCCGAACTGTGTGTCTAGGCGGATGGTAACAGGAGACAAGGGACACGATGTTTTTACCCAGGTTCGGGCCCTCTCGATGGAGGTAAAACCCTACTCCTGCTTGATTAACATTGATGATATGGGTAGTACAAGAGTTGATCTACCACAAGATCAGAGAGGCTAAACCCTAGAAGCTAGCCTATGGTATGATTGTTGTTCGTCCTACGGACTAAAACCCTCCGATTTATATAGGCACCGAAGAGGGTTAGGGTTACAAAGAGTCGGTTACAATGGTAGGAGATCTACATATCCGTATCGCCAAGCTTGCCTTCCACGCCAAGGAAAGTCCCATCCGGACACGGGACGAAGTCTTCAATCTTGTATCTTCATAGTCCAGGAGTCCGGCCAAAGGCTATAGTCCGGCCATCCGGACACCCCTAATCCAGGACTCCCTCAGTAGCCCCTGAACCAGGCTTCAATGACGACGAGTCCGGCGCGCATATTGTCTTCGGCATTGCAAGGCGGGTTCCTCCTCCGAATACTTCATAGAAGATTTTGAACACAAGGATAGTGTCCGGCTCTGCAAAATAAGTTCCACATACCACCATAGAGAGAATAATATTTACACAAATTCAATCTGCTGACGTATTCCGTGGCGTGACATCACACCACGGCCAAGCCTTTATTCGAATCGTTTTTACTGTCCCTCCTCAGCGCGTTTAGCGAGGCGGTTTCCTTGGCACGTCTTCTCAAAGCAAAGATCATGTCCCCTTATTCCAGGATTCTCATCAATATGGGCATGGGTAACCCAACCGCGCCCGTTGGCACGTCTCCTCTATCGAAGGCTAGTCCCGAACGGTCATGGGGAAGGCTCTTGGTATTCAACCTCTTTATAAAGAGACCAAGGCTCCACTCCTTACTTTCAATCTCAATCAAATCCGCCCCTCGCCTCGAGTTCCAACACCCAAAGCTCCAGATTCAGGCACTTCGGACCTCCGATGATGTCCGGCTCCGACCTGCAAGGCCGGTGGATGCCTTCCTCCGTTACGGAAGAAGACGTGTTGAAGCTAAGAGATGCTAGGTATCTAACCGGCGAAATTTTGCATAGGTTGCCTGCCCAAGGGCAGGTCATTCCCACTCCCAAGCCTGGTGAAAGCATGGTGTTCGCGTCTCACTTCCTTCGGGGGCTAGGCTTCCTGATGGACCCCTTCGTGAGGGGGCTCATATTTTACTATGGGTTGGAATTTCATGACTTGGATCTGGAGTCCATCCTCCACATCTCATCGTTCATTGTCGTATGCAAAGCCTTCCTCCGCATTACCCCTCACTTCGGATTGTGGCTCAAGACCTTCAAGGTGGAGCCGAAGATGATCAAGGGGCAGCAGGCAGAGTGCGGAGTGGCTGTTATAAGCAAGAATGCTGATGCTCCGTGGCCCGAGGGCTCTTTTCAAGAGGAGCTCAGCCTATGGCAACAAGAGTGGTTTTATATCACGGCTCCCAGGGGCACCAAATGGGTGGCGCCACCTGCCTTCGCTCGGGTCCTCCACCGCGGCTGGCGTCATGGATTAATAAAGGACTTGACTGGGGGCCATCCAAGGACGTGCCCTTGCTGCAGGGCCACATTCGAGATCTCCTAGAGAGAGATAGAGAGATCACTTTGATCGTAGTAGCGCAGGTCATGGTGATTCGTTGCACCCTGCCCTGCAAACGTCGCCCCCTCCGCCTGTGGGAATTTAACCCGGAGGGACCACGAGCTCTCCAACATTTTATGGGCGCGACGCCCGTGGAGATGTACAAGCTTTTCTTCGGATCACAAGCGATGTGTACGGACTTGACCGAGGACGCAGGTTTGAACTGCAATCGCCCGGATACTCAAGTAAGTAGCCCCGTACCCGGACATGCTATCCCATATTTATCATGAATTTGCCCTCAAAAGAGCTGTCCCTTGAACAGGAGCGGATAGCGAAAGCAAAGTTAATCAGGTGTCCGGCCCCCCTCCCTGAGACCACGCCAGATCCCGTGTTAACAAGGATGCTGGAGGTTGCGCCTTCGGAAGAAGGTGAAGGGGGTAACAAGGAAGCTACCGCCTCCGCAAAGGAGGCTGTCAGGAAAGGGGGGATCGAGAATCCCTCCCTCCAAGGGAAGAAGAGGACCGCCTCTGAAGACCCGGAGACCATGGTCTCAAAGCGGGGGAAGAAATCTTCGTCAGAGGGTCCTGCACCGAGAGATGCCTCGGACGCATTATGCCCCCAAGGGGATCAGCCCTCCACCGAGCCGTAAGTAAAAAGGGGAGTTTTTTTAAATAAAGGATATCCCTGCCCTACTTCTGATGAAGATAACCGAAATTTTTACCTTGTAGTTCGGATCTCAGCCCTTCTCATCAGAGCTCATCTTCGGGGGATCTTCGTCCGGAGATGATAGAGAGCGAAACGCCTCCCCCTGCCGTACCGTCTTGCGAGGTGGGCGACCCTGAGGTGTCGTTGCATAGGGTTTCTCCAAGTCCGGCGGAGCCGGAAGGCAGTCGTATGTCCCCTCAAAGCCCTCTGTGTCCGGCCTTCGAAAAAGGCCATTAGACGAGTCCGGCACCACCTGGTGTACGGTTGGAGGAGCTGAAGGATCTACTCGGGCGAGCGTCTATCTCAGAAGATCACCGTGCATTAATGGGTATGGTGATTGAAAGGATTTCATCCGCTGAGAGCGGTTTGCACGAAGTCGTCAGAAGTTTACTGACAGGTTTTGAGGTACGCAAAATGATGTACCTTCTGACAGTTCCGCATATAAGACGCGCCCTGTGTAGATAGTAGCCTCTGAGGCTCGGTGTGTTGTCAAAAATGACAGCGCGTCGAGGATCATAATCCCAGGTATAATATGTCGCCCTTCCTATGTAGGTGGAGAAGTGTCCGGTGGCTAGCCGGACTGATGAATTTGCCGAACTAAAGCGGCAACTTGACGTGGCGGATGCTAACATCGCGCTTGTCAATAAGCGGCTTGACGAGTCACAAGGTATGTGATTTCTCCGCGGACACCTGGTAAGGGAGCTTGATGCCCGTGCCTTACAACATGTATGCTTGATGCAGATGGTGCCGCTGCCATGGAGAGCCTTCGGGCAGAGCTCAGCCGAGCCAAGGAGCAGGCCAGAAAAACTGATGCGGCTGCCTTAAAGGCGGTCGAAGAGCTAAAAGCTGAATAGGCTGCTCACTGCCGAAGCAAGAAGGAAATGGCCGAGATGGCCATGAAGTTGAAGAATGCTGCCGACCGCTGCAAGCTTCTTGAAAAGGAAGATCGAGCGGTGCAAGAGGACCTGAAGAGGGCCACTACCGAGGCCAAGGATGCTCGCTCTGCGATGGGAGCTATGAAGGAGGAGCTACGTCAGGCTGAAGATATCACGGCTGGAAAGCCCTTCCTGCTGCGGAGGAAGTTCATGGATCCTAAATATGCTCAGTTGGACCGGCTGTGGAGTGCAGAGGATGCTTATCTGGACTTGGCGGCAAGTGCCGCGAACGCGGCCGAATACTTCTGAGATCAAAAGGATCACAAAATGGAAAAGGGTTTTTGGTCGCAGTTCCATAATCCAGAGCGCACTCTTCCATTAACCGATCACTTGGCCGAATGGGCGGAGCTGAATAGGTTATCCGGACTTGCCATAAAGGATGTCGTGAGTCTTTTGTGGCCGAAAAGGCCCAAGCCGAAGAGTTATTTTGGCTTGGTGCAGCAGTTCCTTGGTGTGGTGCCGCATATCAATGCAATGAGGAGGTCGGCATGCATAGAGGGTGCGCGGATGGCTCTTGCCCGTCTCAATACATACTGGGCAGAGGTGAAGGCCACCGATGTTGCATCCCCAGATTCGGAAGGAAGCCGAGTACATTGCCGAGCAATATTTCCGTGAAGTTCTGCAGGCGCTCGCTTAATAGAGACGCAGGCTCAAGTATATTATGTTCAATAACATGTATTATTGTGAAACAATGTTTCATGAAATATAAAAGCTTTTTATACTTGTGCCTTCAAGAATTAAAATACCTCCAGTGCGGCCGTTAATGTATATGTTTATATAACCTGAAAGATGGCAGTCTTCGGCTTCAGCCCCCACGCATATAATGCGGGGGTGTTTGCAAAAGGCGCATTTTCACACTTGATCCAACGTCTTGGTCCTATAAAGGAGGTGGTAGCGCAGCAAACTAGGCAACCGGACTATAATGCTTTATCACTTTCACTTAGCCATAGGAGTTTGACAGTGGGGCTACTATATAGCCCCTAGGGGCACCACGCTTACCCGAATTTGGGGCGCGTATGTGCCTGACCGGGAAACAGCCCTTCGTCAATGCAGAGGAATCCTATAGATTCCAGTGGGTCATCGAGTGGTTGACCAGTCTCAAGCTATATCATGACAGTCAGTTTTCGGCTTTCTCTACTGAGGTGCTCGCCTGGACAAACTGGGGCACAATCGTAGTAGTTCTCCTAGTGCCGCGTTAGCCGATAGAGCGGAACGAAAGGCAGCAAAACACAGGAGCAGGGCAAACCCAACATTTGACCAAAGACATGATTTGGAGCTGATGCATATAAGGCCTAACTCGAGATGCCGAACACTCCCTAAGGTATTCGAACTTTATGAAAACGGGCCGAACAACGCCCTTGGTAATAAGCCCCTGGTGTCCAAGTACGCGCAAAATTCTGACGTGGCCCATGCCAAAACGCCAGCCTCCTCCTCGGTTATAGCAAGAAATCGGGGGATGTGTATCAACAAGAGACAGTAAAAAAGGTTTACGCAGGGTCTTAATCTGAAAAGAATCCTTGCAACGGGTCCCTACTGCACGTCTGCGCCTGTGTCTTCGTTGTGTCGTATCCTGGATGGGTGTAGCACGGTGTTCATCTATAAAAGAGAGGAACTTAGTTGAAAAAGATCGTGCAAAAATGTACGTTATACTAAATAAACAAAGTACGATTCAAAAAATGAATAAAATTGAGCTTTAATGTCTCTTGTTGTACATGCGTGGAGCCCCTTGTGCGGGGGTATGCGGTTAGTAAGCCCTTGTATGTTTACGCCAGACTCGTCTACCCGTGTCCGGGGTCTGAACGACCTGTTTTAGGTGCTTTGATTAGTGAAGCTGGTTTAGTGTGTGGCTGCCAAGGCAGTCACACAATCTTCCGCGCTCGAGGAACATTCGATATGTCCCTTTAAGGAGATGATGCCTCGCGGACCGGGCATTTTAAGTGTAAGGGATGCATAATGCGGTATTGCGTTAAAGCAGGCGAAAGCTTTGCGTCCCAGTAGTGCTTGGTAGCTACTTGTGAACGGGACGAGGTGGAAGGTTAACTTTTCACGGTGAAAGTTGTCGGGTGAGCCGAACACAACTTCTAGCAATAGAGAGCCCGTACAATGGGCATATGGGCCTGGCATTACCCCTTGAAAGGAAGTGTTGCTATGGCGAATTTTGGTTGGGTCTATCCCGATTGTGTGGATTGTGTCCTGATATAGCAGGTTTAGATCACTGCCGCCGTCCATTAGGACTTGTGTAAATTGGAGTCTGTCGATTATCGGATCTAATATCAAGGTAGTCCATCCTGCATTCCGGATACTTCTAGAGTAATCCTGATGGTCGAAGATGATAGGTTTTAACAACCAGTGGCGGGACTCCTCTGGGATAGGCTGTATGGCGCGTATATCTATGGGCGTCGTTCTGTTTTTCCCTTTTGTCACGTAAAGTGAGTTTACTGTTTTGACTTCTAGTGGGAAATTCTTTTGTTTTCCGGTCCTCTGCTTGTGGGGTTCGTCATCGTCCTCGCTTGGTGTGTCGAGCCCCTTGTGTTCGGTGTTGAGTTTGCTGGACTGCTTGAAGAGCCAACAATCTCTGTGGGTATGGTTTGCAGGCTTCCCGGGAGTACTATGGATTTGGCATATCTTTTCCAAGATTTTGTTTAAGTTAGATAGCTCGTCCTTGTTATCCTTAAGAGGCAGTTTTTTATGATCCTGCCGTGAGCTTTTGAATCATGCGTTGACTGTCGTGCTCTTCGGGCTATTTCCCTTGGTCCGGCACTGGTCCTTGCTTCGTCGCGGTTTCCCGTTTCCATCCCTGACTTCGGATGTACTTGGGTCGCTGGTACTACATCTTGCCAGCCAGTTATCCTCTCCCGCGCAAAAGCGGGTCATGAGGCTTGTTAATGCGGCCATTGTTCTTGGCCTTTCTTGGCCGAGGTGTCTGGCGAGCCATTCGTCTTGGACGTTATGTTTGAAAGCTGCTAAGGCTTCGGCGTCCGGATAGTCGACTATTTGGTTCTTTTTAGTAAGGAATCTGTTCCAGAATTTTCGGGCTGACTCTCCGGGTTGTTGAGTTATGTGACTTAAATCGTCTGCATCCGGAGGTCGAACATAGGTCCCTTGAAAATTTGCCCGAAAAGCATCCTCAAGCTCCTCCCAACTTCCAATGGTGTTTTCGGGGAGGCTTTTGAGTCAATGCCAGGCTGGCCCCTTGAGCTTGAGGGGTAAGTATTTTATGGCGTGGAGGTCATCTCCTCTAGCCATGTGTATGTGGAGGATGTAATCCTCAATCCAGACTCCAGGGTCTGTTGTTCTGTCGTATGCCTCTATGTTTACGGGCTTGAATCCCGCAGGAAATTCATAATCCAGAACCTCATCGGTGAAACATAGGGGATGTGCGGTACCCCTATATTTAGGTGTACCGTAATATTCGGATACTTGATGTGTTGCATTGCTTACTAGAGCTTGCTTTCTTGGCCCGTAGATAGATCTAACTGGGTCGTCTTTTTGATGCAAATCCCTGTGCGGATCGCGTGCCGGCTTGTATGCGACGCCGTTTGCCGCTCTATGTTTGCCATGGGGTCGTCTATCCGACCAGGTGGTCTCCTTGTTCTTTGATTGCGGGGGCTCTACAACCTCCTCATCAAATTCGGGCAGTAGTTTTCGCTTTGGGTAGCTCTTTGTTCGGCGACTATCGCCGTATTTGTCTGCGGTGTTGAGTACTTTGCTCCATCTGATCTTGAGCGCATCTTTTGCTGTTTTGAGCTTCCGCTTCTGCTTTTTTAGGCTACGCGTAGTGGCGACGAGCCTTTTGTGGAGGTTCTTCTGCTCCAGCAACTTGTCCGGCGTGAGATCGTCCGGACTGTTATCTTCACCGGGGACGGATTGTTTAGCCAGGTTGTCCAGTTCAGACGGTTGCTCGATGGCATGTTCGTCGTCCATCGGTTTGCCCTGCTCTAAGGCTGAGTCTGTATGGCTGCTGTCTTTGTCGAGGCGGGATTTTGAGCGGCGCTTACGTCGCTGTTTTGACTGTTTTTTGAGGGAATGATCCCTCGTGGTGTCCCGTTGTTCCTCGTCATCGCTTCCTTTAGGTGTGTCCACCATGTATACATCGTGAGATGAGGTGGCTGTCCAGTGCCTTATAGGTGCTGGTTCATGTTTATCTCCTACATCGTCGTCCATACCGTCGATGTCTCGGAGTCGAAGTCGAGCACGTCGTTTAAACTTTCGACAGTGGCTACGAAGTGGGCGGTGGGTGGGCTTTGAATTCCTTCGTTGTCCGCATCCCAACCTTGCTGACCATAATCCGGCCAGGGCTCTCCTGATAAAGAGAGAGACTTTAGTGAATTCAGGATGTAAGGGCGAGTGCTGAAAGATGTCCGCGGTGGTGAACTCCATGATCGGCGCCCAATCGGATTCGATTGGCAGGGGCGCGGAAGGTTCGGGGTCCGAAGAAGAGTCCGGCCCCTTGGAGTCACGAGCTTCGCAAAGGACAGGGTTGGTGTTCGGCTCAATCGCCATAGAGATCGCAGCCCCCGAGGCGGAGTCAAGCCACCTGTCCTCGATCGGCGCAATCGGCTCCGAACTAAGGGTCGGAGCAGGCACAGGTGCGGCCCCCAGGGCACTGTTCGGCGGCAGAGCTAGATCATGCCCATCGCGACAGTGCGGCGCGCTTGGCTGTGGCTCGAACGCGTCGAAGATCAAGTCTCCACGGAGGTCAGCCATGTAGTTCAAACTTCTAAACCTGACCTGATGGCCAGGGGCGTAGTTTTCAATCTGCTCCAGATGGCCAAGCGAATTGGCCCGCAGTGCAAAGCCGCCAAATACGAAGATATGTCCGGGGAAAAAAGTCTCACCCTGGACTACATCGTTGTTGATGATCAGAGGAGCCATCGGGCCTAAAGATGACGACACAGAGGAACTCTCAATGAAAGCACCAATGTCGGTGTCAAAACCGGCGGATCTCGGGTAGGGGGTCCCGAACTATGCATCTAGGCGGATGGTAACAGGAGACAAGGGACACGATGTTTTTACCTGTGTTCGGGCCCTCTCGATGGAGGTAAAACCCTACTCTGCTTGATTAATATTGATGATATGGGTAGTACAAGAGTAGATCTACCACGAGATCAGAGAGGCTAAACCCTAGAAGCTAGCCTATGGTATGATTGTTGTTCGTCCTACGGACTAAAACCCTTCGGTTTATATAGGCACCGAAGAGGGTTAGGGTTACACGGAGTCGGTTACAATGGTAGGAGATCTACATATCCATATCGCCAAGCTTGCCTTCCATGCCAAGGAAAGTCCCATCCGGACACGGGACGAAGTCTTCAATCTTGTATCTTCGTAGTCCAGGAGTCTGGCCAAAGGCTATAGTCTGGCCATCTGGACACCCCCTAATCCAGGACTCCCTCAGACCCCTTGAAGGAGGAAGCCATAAGAAAAAATACTTGTTGGTCATGGTGGATAAATTCACCAAATGGATAGAAGCCAAACAGTTAAGATGGCCGAATCCGGACCAGTGATAGACTTCATATGAGGGGTCGTACACCATTACGGTGTCCCCCAAAGCATCATCACCGATAATGGCTCCAACTTCACAGCCGACGAGGTGAAAAGTTGGTGCGGCAACATGGGCATCAAGCTCGATTACGCCTCCATCTATCACCCCCAAACAAATGGTCAAGTCGAATGAGCAAATGGTCTTATTATGAGCGGCATCAAACCCAGACTAGTGTGATCCTTGAAGGAATCAGATATGCACTGGGTTGGGGAGCTCGACTCTGTACTATGGGGGTTGCGGACCACGCCGAATCGCACTACCGAATACACACCATTTTTTATGGTGTACGGCGCAGAGGCGGTATTGCCCTGCGACATCATTCATGACTCACCTCGAGTGCACATGTACGAAAAGAGAGAAGCCGAGTTTGATCGGCATGAAAGTTTAGATGCCCTGGAGGAGGAGCGTGATGTCGCAAAAGCCCGCTCCGCATTCTATCAGCAACAGAGTCGAAGGTATCAAAGCAGAGAATTACGGGCCAAAACTTATAACATTGGCGAACTCGTTCTACGCCTACCGGAGAAGAAAAAGGACAAGCTCAAGCCCAAGTGGGAGGGTCCCTTCATCATTGATAAAGTTCTCACTAGAGGAGGGTACCGTCTGCGTGATGCATCTAATAATCGACTCGAACCAAACCCATGGAACTCGGCCAGACTCCGAAGATTCTACGCCTAGTGCCGGACTTTGTGATCGTCTCCTTACCTCCACCCTTTTTTTAAGTTACATCTGCTTTCTTTCTTCCTTACTTCCTTTTTTATGGCCTTAAAAGCTTAAAGTGTGTATTGGCTACACAATCTTGACGCGCCCTACGCGCTCATTATACCTGGGGGCTTCTTATACATAAGCTTATTATAGTTATCTCCCGGGCTTTATGCCCATTACATACGTGTCGCTTCTCCATATGTACCTTTTTTCACCATTATATGCATCGATATGACTTAAGTTTTGGCCAAGCTGGGTTGCCTGGCTTCTGTGTTTATGCCCTATGTTCCCGTTAGCTCGGCTAGGGCATAAGGAAAGCACCTCTGTGATTGTTACTGCCGGGTCAGCCGGATGTGTACCTCAGTCTGGGTGAAGCCGAAAGCTAGCGTTCTTAAGGGAATATTCGGTCAGTGAACAAAAGATGTATCTTACCTATTACAAAACACGCCCCCAGATGTTTATATCCTGCGTCTCTTTTCACAGTTCGGACATGCACATTAATCCATGCGTGCCCAGGGAAAGGAACCCTTAACGAAACTATTGTCCCTGGAAGATGTTTCTTACTATCCATGTAATATAGCATAGCTAGTTGGGTACTTGTCTGTTCAAGCACTTATGACCCCTACGCCTGGTTTCCACGCTGCACTCGGTTTTACATAGCGGCGGGTATTCGGATACACTCCGGACTGTCAGGTCTGGAGGTTGAAGCGAAAAGGTCTGCCATGACAAATGATTTACAATCTGGCTAGGGACAAAATATGTCATTTGAAGTACACAGTCACTTAGACTGACTAAATTCTTCTTCTATACCATCCAACAGGCTGTCTAGCCTACAATCCTGTTGGGAATACTTTGTGGCTAAACCTACCTGGTCATATACCAGACTAACGCGGATCTCTTTCCCATATGACCCTACAGGTCGGACCTCGGCCATGTGATTCGGGTCAACCTTGGTGTACCACGTTTTCACCATGGCCCAGGCTTCCCTCGCACCTTGTCGGCAGGCCGATATCTTCCATAATCGGAAGCACTATCGCACTCCCTTGAGTATCTCTACAAGCTCCTCCATGCCTCCTGGCAGGGAGGCGGATGGCCACAAGGCCTGGGCAATACCCTGCATCACATGTCGAGCTCGCTCATGCAGTTGTGAAAGCTCTTGCAGAAGATCGCCTGCGGATCCGGGCATCTCCTCTTCAGGGTGACCTGTCAGCATACCTACAGATATAACTTTGTTAGCCCGTTTCTTCACCGAACTGTATAAAGGTTCAATTGAGCACATACTAAAAATGTCGTGTCGAAGCCTCTTGTTCTCCTTCACGGAGTCTGCAAGCTGGGCCCGAACATATCCCAGTTCAACGCCTAGTCGGGTATGTGCATCCTGGAGATCAGTTTTCTCTCGAATAACCCGTGTAAGCACGCGCTCGCCAGCCTCTAGTTGTCGTTGAGCATGTTGCTCATCCCCCGGTACGATCTCCGGATTACCTCCGGGATTGTCTGCAGAATCTATTGTTAGATTTGCATGCATGCTGAATACTAACTGCTACATGTCATTACATTCTTTTCGATCAAGACCAGTATTACCAGATGAGGCCTTCTTGGACTCCTCCGTTCCGGCAACTGCGGCCCGTAGCTGGGCTTTGCACTCCTCCAGCTCTTGAGACAACTTGGAATTCTTCTCCGTAAGAACCTCTGCATACAATGATCCTTAAATCAGTTGTGCCAACTATTTCAAGTCTCAGGGGCTACTGATATACATAATTATCAGATTTTCTTACCCGTATATCCTTTACATATTGGTCTGTGGCTCTAGCAAGGCCACCTTGAGCAGCTCGGATGTACGCGTCTCCTGAATTGAAGGCATTGAACGCCTCTTCGGAGAAATTAGGGTCGCGGAGTACGGCCCGTCGACGCCTGTGATTCATGGCGCTCTCCACTTTGGAATTCGTAGTGGACATTCTATCCGCATCCTCTGTAGGAGGACCGTCCGACGTTGTCCCCGCATTAGCCTCCACCCCTGAGTCCAGCTTTGAAGTCCGGTTGGTGGAGGCGTGGCCGGCAGGATCTCCAGACACAGTCCGGCGAGCCTTTTTTCTGCCAGGGACCACGGACATTATTATATCTTAAAGACGATAATCATGGAGCAGGTTTTTAATCATACATCTGCGATGGCGTCTCAGTCCTAACCGCCTTCCTTTTAAGCCTACCCGGCTTTGGTGCCCCCTGTTGACGAGTCACCGCGGGTTCGGCATGGTGCCCTGACGGCCTTCCCTGTAAAACACAATACATGTGTTGTGGGTAAGGCGCAAAGAAGGGATCCATCTTGGAGGTTAGGACTCCGGTTTTACTTACACGTGATGCAGGGAGTAGGCCGGGATAATCAACTATGATGGCCACTAAGGCACCATCACAGCTTAACTGGTAAAACGTCCTGTCGACGAGCTCCACAAATATGTCCAGATCTTCTTTGAGTCCGTGGTCGAGAGCCCGGTCAGGGTCCTATGGCTGTGGATACGGGCTGTGCACCTCCCTCATAGCTTTTCGTAGTTCCTGCTATGAATTAGCGAGGTAAATATTTGTGATGAAGAATGCAGGAATGAATGGAGTTGAGAAAAAGGTAGCAGCTCACCCAGCTTGGGGGATTGTACATGGAAAATCCATCCCGCGGCTTAATGCGGAGAAACTCCTCTTCTTCTCATTTATACAAATCGGACAGTATTTTCGCTAGAGCGGTGGCGGAGTCCGGACCTTTACGACTGCAGCGGGTGGCATCGTCTTCTTCGTTGAAGTGCCACATGGGTTTCCCCCGATACTGAAGTGGCTGCACCCCTCGCATTATGCATATTGACATAACCTTGATTATTGTCAATCCTGATTTGGCCAGCGTTTTTATCCGGCCCATGAGATAAAGGACCTCTCTGTTATCTTCCTCCTGGGGGCTCCGGGGACGCCAGCTACGACGTTTCTTCAGCGGGGCATTGACAAACTCAGGAGGCCTACCCGGATAGGGTCCGGAAGGCGGGCGTCCTCTATATAAAACCACTCCGAATGCCAGTCTTCGGATGTCTTCTTCGGAGTGGCGGATAGGTATCCGATTCCGGCGATGCGCCATACTTCGGCTCCGCCAACTTGGTATATTAATACCTCCTGATTATGAGGGACGGGGCAGAATAGCCTCTTCCATAGCTCAAAATGAGCTTCGCAGCCTAGAAATAGCTCGCAAAGGGCGACATAACCTGCGATGTGCAGTATGGAAGCAGGAGTGAAGTTATGCAGCTGGAGGCCGTCGTGCTCCAAGAGCCCGCGGAGGAACGGATGGATTGGAAATCTGTGGCCCCTCGGCAAGAAATGGACGAGGCATACTCGCTCCCCCTGGATGGGTTGGGGACACTCTCTGCTTGCTCCCTGCCATCGTAAGTGGCTAGTCCGGCTCGGACGGGGACCATATATGCAGGCGGGAGGAACCCCTGGGTCTGCAACTCCACCAATTGGCCATGAGATATAGAACACTTCTCCCAATCACCTGGCTTAGCGCTACGGGAGCGAGAGGAGGAGCTGTGACGACCGGCCATGATGGGATGACCTTTTTAGGGCGCGCTCTGTTGAATCCTTGCATGAGGAAGATGGTGTGATTTGGATCTGAGGATCCCCGTCTCTTTAATAGACGATCTACTTGAAGGAAATATGCCCTAGAGGCAATAATAAAGTTATTATTTATTTCCTTATATCATGATAAATGTTTATTATTCATGCTAGAATTGTATTAACCGGAAACATAATACATGTGTGAATACATAGACAAACATAGTGTCACTAGTATGCCTCTACTTGACTAGCTCGTTGATCAAAGATGGTTGAGTTTCCTAACCATAGACATGAGTTGTCATTTGATTAACGGGATCACATCATTAGGAGAATGATGTGATTGACTTGACCCATTCCATTAGCTTAGCACTTGATCATTTAGTATGGTGCTATTGCTTTCTTCATGACTTATACATGTTCCTGCAACTATGAGATTATGCAACTCCTGTTTACCGGAGGATAACTTTGTGTGCTACCAAATGTCACAACGTAACCGGGTGATTATAAAAGAGCTCTACAGGTGTCTCCAAAGGTACATGTCGAGTTGGTGTATTTCAAGATTAGGATTTGTCACTCCGATTGTCGGAGAGGTATCTCTGGGCCCTCTTGGTAATGCACATCACTATAAGCCTTGCAAGTAATGTAGCTAATGAGTTAGTTACGGAATGACGCACTACGTAACGAGTAAAGAGACTTGCCGGTAACGAGATTGAACTAGGTATTGAGATACCGACGATCGAATCTCGGGCAAGTAACATACCGATGACAAAGGGAACAACGTATGTTGTTATGCGGTTTGACCGATAAAGATCTTCGTAGAATATGTGGGAGCCAATATGAGCATCCAGGTTCCGCTATTGGTTATTGACCAGAGACGTGTCTCGGTCATGTCTACATAGTTCTCGAACCCGTCGGGTCCGCACGCTTAAAGTTAGACGACGGTTATATTATGAGTTTATATGTTTTGATGTACTGAAGATAGTTCGAAGTCCCGGATGTGATCACGGACATTATGAGGAGTCTCGAAATGGTTGAGACATGAAGATTGATATATTGGAAGACTTTATTCAGACACTTGAATGGTTCCGGGGGTTATCGGAGTATACCGGAGTACCGGGGGGGTACCGGAACCCCCGGGGGGTTAATGGGCCACATGGGCCCAAAGTGGAGCAGAGGAGGGGTGGCCAGGGAAGGCCGCGCGCCCCCCTCCCCTTCTAGTCCGAATAGGACAAGGAGGGGGGCGGCGCCCCCCTTTCCTTCCTCTCCTCTCTCCCTTCGTTCCCCCTCTCCTACTTGGACAAGGAAAGGAGGGAGTCCTACTCCCGGTGGGAGTAGGACTCCTCCCTGGCGCGCCTCCTCCTGGCCGGCCACCCCCTCCCCCTTGCTCCTTTATATACGGGGGCGGGGGCACGTCTAGACACAACAATTGATCCTTGAGATCTATTAGCCATGCGTGGTGCCCCCCTCCACCATATTCCAGCTCGATAATATCGTAGCGGTGCTTAGGCGAAGCCCTGCATCGGTAGAGAATCATCATCATCACCACACCGTCGTGCTGACGGAACTCTCCCTCGAAGCTCAGCTGGATCGGAGTTCGAGGGATGTCATCGAGCTGAACGTGTGCTAAACTCGGAGGTGCCATGCGTTCGATACTTGATCAGTCGGATCGTGAAGACGTACAACTACATCAACCGCGTTGTGGTAACGCTTCCGCTTTCGGTCTATGAGGGTATGTGGACAACACTCTCCCCTCTAGTTGCTATGCATAAACATGATCTTGCGTGTGCGTAGGATTTTTTTTGAAATTACTACGTTCCCCAACAGTGGCATCCGAGCCTGGTTTTATGCGTAGATGTTATATGCACGAGTAGAACACAAGTGAGTTGTGGGCGATACAAGTCGTACTGCTTACCAGCATGTCATACTTTGGTTCAGCGGTATTGTTGGATGAAGCGGCCCGGACCGACATTACACGTAAGGTTACACGAGACTGGTTCTACCGACGTGCTTTGCACATACGTGGCTGGCGGGTGTCAGTTTCTCCAACTTTAGTTGAACTGAGTGTGGCTATGCCCGGTCCTTGAGAAAGTTAAAACAGCACTAACTTGACGAACTATCGTTGTGGTTTTGATGCGTAGGTAAGAACAGTTCTTGCTCAGCCCGTAGCAGCCATGTAAAACTTGCAACAACAAAGTAGAGGGCGTCTAACTTGTTTTTGCAGGGCATGTTGTGATGTGATATGGTCAAGACGTGATGCTATATTTTATTGTATGAGAAGATCATGTTTTGTAACCAAGTTATCGGCAACTGGCAGGAGCCATATGTGTCGGGGATATACCCCGCGATATGACCCGGCCGAAGTTATAACCCGGCTGGGGCTTTGTAAACCGGCAGGTGATAAACCGGATGACAGTTAAGATAGATGGCTAAGACAGACGGTAAATCGGCAGGTAATAAACCGGCTGACAGTTAAGACGGATGGTTAAGTCAGATGATAACCCGGCAGGAGTTAAGTTAGATGATAACCCGACAGACAATCATAAACCGGCAGACCATCTTAAACCGGCACCAGTCATAAACCGGCAGACCATCTTAAACCGGCACCAGTCATAACCTGGCAGACAATGATAACTGGGTTGCCAGGGGTTATGAAGCCCGAGATGTTATGAAGCCCAAGATGTTAAAAAGCCCATGAAGAGAAGTCAGGATAGTTTAAGTCTTAGTCCGAGATGGACTCTACATGTAACCCGCCCCTTCAACATATATAAGGAAGGACGGGCACCCCAAGAGGAGAGAGGAGAATCTAAAAGGTTAGACATAACTGGGAGATCCGGTTTACGGCGACTCCCTCGTGATGATAATGAGACCTAGCCACAAGCAGCATGTAGGGTTGTTACCGGATGATGTTTCCCGGGCCCGAAGCTGTCTAAATCTTTATCTTGTGTTGCGTTTTCTCGATTCCTCTCAACCCCTCTCAAGCTACCACATAGATGTGTTGGCCTCACGACTAAGTCCTCACACTAGGACATCTGACATGTTAATTCCACAACAATATGGTTGTTGCTTTATTGTATGCAATGCAATCGCCCTGTAATTGCTTTACTTTATCACTAAGCGGTAGCAATAGTCGTACAAGCAATAGGTGGCAAAATGACAATGATGCTACGATGGAGATCAAGGTGTCGCGCCGCTGACGATGGTGATCATAACGGTGCTTCGAAGATGGAGATCACAAGCAAAAGATGATGATGGCCATATCATATCACTTATATTGATTGCATGTGATGTTTATCCTTTATGCATCTTATTTTGCTTTGATTGACGGTAGCATTATAAGATGATCTCTCACTAAATTTCAAGGTATAAGTGTTCTCCCTGAGTATGCACCGTTGTGAAAGTTCTTTGTGCTGAGACACCACGTGATGGTCGTGTGTGATAGGCTCTACGTTCAAATACGACGGGTACAAAATAGTTGCACACGCAGAATACTCAGGTTAAACTTGACGAGCCTAGCATATACAGATATGGCCTCGGAACCCTGAGACCGAAAGGTCGAGCGTGAATCATATAGTAGATATGATCAACATAGTGATGTTCACCATTGAAAACTACTCCATCTCACGTGATGATCGGACATGGTTTAGTTGATTTGGATCACGTGATCACTTAGATGATTATAGGGATGTCTATCTAAGTGGGAGTTCTTAAGCAATATGATTAATTGAACTTAAATTTATCATGAACTTAGTACCTGATAGTATTTTGCTTGTCTATGTTTGTTGTAGATAGATGGCTCGTGTTGTTGTTCCGTTGAATTTTAATGCGTTCCTTGAGAAAGCTAAGTTGAAAGATGATGGTAGCAATTACACGGACTGGGTCCATAACTTGAGGATTATCCTCATTGCTGCATAGAATAATTACGTCATGGAAGCACCGCTGGGTGCTAGGCCTGCTGCAGATGCAACTGACCACGTTAAGAACGTCTGGCAGAGCAAAGCTGATGACTACTCGATAGTTCAGTGTGCCATTCTTTACGGCTTAGAACCGGGACTGCAACGATGGTTTGAACGTCATGGAGCATATGAGATGTTCCAGGAGTTGAAGTTAATATTTCAAGCCAATGCTCGGATTGAGAGATATAAAGTCTCTAATAAGTTCTATAGCTGCAAGATGGAAGAGAATAGTTCTGTCAGTGAACATATACTCAAAATGTCTGGGTATAATAATCACTTGATTCAACTAGGAGTTAATCTTCCTGATGATAGTGTCATTGACATAATTTTTTTCAATCACTGCCATCAAGCTACAAGAGCTTCGTGATGAAATATAATATGCAAGGGATGAACAAGTCTATTCCCGAGCTCTTCGCAATGCTAAAAGCTGCGGCGGTAGAAATCAAAAAGGGGCATCAAGTGTTAATGGTCAACAAGACCACCAGTTTCAAGAAAAAGGGTAAAGGGAAGAAGAAAGGGAACTTCAAGAAGAATGGCAAACAAGTTGCTGCTCAAGAGAAGAAACCAAAGTCTGGACCTAAGCCTGAGACTGAGTGCTTCTGCTGCAAGCAGACTGGTCACTGGAAGCGGAACTGCCCCAAGTATTTGGCGGATAAGAAGGATGGCAAGGTGAACAAAGGTATATGTGATATACATGTTATTGATGTGTACCTTACTAATGCTCGCAGCAGCACCTGGGTATTTGATACTGGTTCTGTTGCTAATATTTGCAACTCGAAACAGGGACTACGGATTAAGAGAAGATCGGCTAAGGACAAGGTGACGATGCGTGTGGGAAATTGTTCCAAAGTCAATGTGATCGCGGTCGGCACGCTACCTCTACATCTACCTTCGGGATTAGTTTTAGACCTGAATAATTGTTATTTGGTGCTAGCGTTGAGCATGAACATTATATCTGGATCTTGTTTGATGCGAGACGGTTATTCATTTAAATCAGAGAATAATGGTTGTTCAATTTATATGAGTAATATCTTTTATGGTCATGCACCCATGAAGAGTGGTTTATTTTTATTGAATCTCGATAGTAGTGATACACATATTCATAATGTTGAAGCCAAAAGATGTAGAGTTGATAATGATAGTGCAACTTATTTGTGGCACTGCCGTTTGGGTCATATTGGTGTAAAACGCATGAAGAAACTCCATACTAATGGACTTTTGGAATCACTTGATTATGAATCACTTGGTACTTGCAAACCGTGCCTCATGAGCAAGATGACTAAAACGCCGTTCTCCGGAACTATGGAACGAGCAACAGATTTGTTGGAAATCATACATACTGATGTATTTGGTCCAATGAACATTGAGGCTTGCAGCGGGTATCGTCATTTTCTCACCTTCACAGATGATTTGAGCAGATATGGGTATATCTACTTAATGAAACATAAGTCTGAAACATTTGAAAAGTTCAAAGAATTTCAGAGTGAAGTGGAAAATCATCGTAACAAGAAAATAAAGTTTCTACGATCTGATCGTGGAGGAGAATATTTGAGTTACGAGTTTGGTTTACATTTGAAGCAATGCGGAATAGTTTCGCAACTCATGCCACCCGGAACACCAAAACATAATGGTGTGTTCGAACATCGTAATTGTACTTTACTAGATATGGTGCAATCTATGATGTCTCTTACTGATTTACCGCTATCGTTTTGGGGTTATGCTTTAGAGACGGACGCGTTCACGTTAAATAGGGCACCATCAAAATCCGTTGAGACGACGCCTTATGAGCTGTGGTTTGGCAAGAAACCAAACGTTTCTTAAAGTTTGGGGCTGCGATGCTTATGTGAAGAAACTTCCACCAAATAAGCTCGAACCCAAATCGGAGAAATGTGTCTTCATAGGATACCCAAAGGAGACTATTGGGTACACCTTCTATCACAGATCTGAAGGCAAGACTTTTGTTGCTAAATTTGGATCCTTTCTCGAGAAGGAGTTTCTCTCGAAAGAAGTGAGTGGGAGGAAAGTAGAACTTGATGAGATAACTGTACCTGCTCCCTTATTGGAAAGTAGTTCATCACAGAAACCGGTTCTTGTGACAACTACACCAATTAGTGAGGAAGCTAATGATATTGATCATGAAACTTCAGATCAAGTTACTACCGAACCTCGTAGGTTAACCAGAGTAAGATCCGCACCAGTGTGGTACCGTAATCCTATTCTAGAGGTCATGTTACTTGACCATGGCGAACCTACAAACTATGAGGAAGCGATGATGAGCCCAGATTCCGCAAAATGGCTTGAGGTCATGAAATCTAAGATGGGATCCATGTATGAGAACAAAGTATGGACTCTGGTTGACTTGCCCGATGATTGGCAAGCCATCGAGAATAAATGGATCTTCAAGAAGAAGACTGACGTTGATGGTAATGTTACTGTCTACAAAGCTCGACTTGTTGCGAAAGGTTTTCGACAAGTTCAAGGGGTTGACTACGATGAGACTTTCTCACCCGTAGCGATGCTTAAGTCTGTCTGAATCATGTCAGCAATTGCCGCATTTTATGATTATGAAATATGGCAAATGGATGTCAAAACTGCATTCCTGAATGGATTTCTAGAAGAAGAGTTGTATATGATGCAACCAGAAGGTTTTGTCGATCCACAAGGTGCTAACAAAGTGTGCAAGTTCCAGCGATCCATTTATGGACTGGTGCAAGCCTCTCGGAGTTGGAATAAACGCTTTGATAGTGTGATCAAAGCATATGGTTTTATACATACTTTTGGAGAAGCATGTATTTACAAGAAAGTGAGTGGGAGTTCTGTAGCATTTCTAATATTATATGTAGATGACATATTGTTAATTGGAAATGATATAGAATTTCTAGATAGCATAAAAGGATACTTGAATAAAAGTTTTTCAATGAAAGACCTCGGTGAAGCTGCTTATATATTAGGCATCAAGATCTATAGAGATAGATCAAGACGCTTAATTGGACTTTCACAAAGTACATACCTTGATAAAGTTTTGAAAAAGTTCAAAATGGATCAAGCAAAGAAAGGGTTCTTGACTGTATTACAGGGTGTGAAGTTGAGTCAGACTCAATGCCCGACCACAGCAGAAGATAGAGAGAAAATGAAAGATGTTCCCTATGCTTCAGCCATAGGCTCTATCATGTATGCAATGTTGTGTATCAGACCTGATGTATGCTTAGCAATAAGTTTAGCAGGGAGGTACCAAAGTAATCCTGGAGTGGATCACTGGACAGCGGTCAAGAATATCCTGAAATACCTGAAAAGGACTAAGGATATGTTTCTCGTTCATTGAGGTCACAAAGAGCGAGTCGTAAATGGTTACGTTGATGCAAGCTTTGACACTGATCCGGAAGATTCTAAATCGCAAACCGGATACGTGTTTACATTGAACGGTGGAGCTGTCAGTTGGTGCAGTTCTAAACAAAGCGTTGTGGCGGGATCTACATGTGAAGCGGAGTACATAGTTGCTTCAGAAGCAGCAAATGAAGGAGTCTGGATGAAGGAGTTCATATCTGATCTAGGTGTCATACCTAGTGCACCAATGAAAATCTTCTGTGACAATACTGGTGCAATTGCCTTGGCAAAGGAATCCAGATTTCACAAGAGGACCAAGCACATCAAGAGACGCTTCAATTCCATCCGGGACCAAGTCTAGGTGGGAGACATAGAGATTTGCAAGATACATACGGATCTGAATGTCGTAGACCCGTTGACTAAGCCTCTTCCATGAGCAAAACATGATCAGCACCAAGGCTCCATCGGTGTTAGAATCATTACTGTGTAATCCAGATTATTGACTCCATTGCAAGTGGGAGACTGAAGGAAAAATGCCCTAGAAGCAATAATAAAGTTATTATTTATTTCCTTATATCATGATAAATGTTTATTATTCATGCTAGAATTGAATTAACTAGAAACATAATACATGTGTGAGTACATAGACAAACATAGTGTCACTAGTATGCCTCTACTTTACTAGCTCGTTGATCAAAGATGGTTGAGTTTCCTAACCATAGACATGAGTTGTCATTTGATTAACGGGATCACATCATTAGGAGAATGATGTGATTAACTTGACCCATTCCATTAGCTTAGCACTTGATCATTTAGTATGTTGATATTGCTTTCTTTGTGACTTATACATGTTCCTGCAACTACGAGATTATACAACTCTCGTTTACCGGAGGAACACTTTGTGTGCTACCAAACGTCACAACATAACTGGGTGATTATAAAGGAGCTCTACAGGTGTCTCCAAAGGTACATGTTGAGTTGGCGTATTTCGAGATTAGGATTTGTCACTCCAATTGTCAGAGAGGTATCTCTGGGCCCTCTCGGTAATGCACATCACTATAAGCCTTGCAAGCAATGTAGCTAATGAGTTAGTTACGGAATGATGCATTATGTAACGAGTAAAGAGACTTGTCGGTAACAAGATTGAACAAGGTATTGAGATACCGATGATCGAATCTCGGGCAAGTAACATACCGACGACAAAGGGAACAATGTATGTTGTTATGCGGTTTGACCGATAAATATCTTCCTAGAATATGTGGGAGCCAATATGAGCATCCAGATTCCACTATTGGTTCTTGACCGGAGACGTGTCTCGGTCATGTCTACATAGTTCTCGAACCCGTAGGGTCCGCACGCTTAAAGTTAGATGACGGTTATATTATGACTTTATATGTTTTGATGCACCGAAGATAGTTCAGAGTCCCGGATGTGATCACGGACATGACAAGGAGACTCGAAATGGTCGAGACATGAAGATTCATATATTGGACGACTATATTCGGACACGGAATCATTCCGGGGGTTATCGGATGTATACCGGAGTACCGGGGGGTTACCGGAACCCCCCAGGGGGTTAATGGGCCACATGGGCCCAATGTGGAGCAGAGGAGGGGCGGCCAAGGCAGGCCACGCGCCCTCCTCCCCTCTTGTCCGAATAGGACAAGGAGGGCAGGCGGCGCCCCCCTTTCCTGCCTCTCCTCTCTCCCTTCCTTCCCCCTCTCCTACTTGGACAAGGAAAGGAGGGAGTCCTACTCCCGGTGGGAGTAGGACTCCTCCCTGGCGCGCCTCCTCCTAGCCAGCCGCCCCTCCCCCTTGCTCCTTTATATACGGGGGCGGGGGGCACCTCTAGACACAACAATTGATCCTTGAGATCTATTAGCCGTGTGCGGTGCCCCCTCCACCATATTCCACCTCGATAATATCGTAGCGGTGCTTAGGCAAAGCCCTGCGTCGGTAGAGCATCATCATCGTCACCACGCCGTCGTGCTAACGGAACTCTCCCTCGAAGCTCAGCTGGATCGGAGTTTGAGGGACGTCATCGAGCTGAACGTGTGCTGAACTCGGAGGTGTCGTGCATTCGGTACTTGATCGGTCGGATCGTGAATACGTACGACTACATCAACCGTGTTGTGCTAACGCTTCCGCTTTTGGTCTACGAGGGTACATGGACACCACTCTCCCCTCTCGTTGCTATGCATCACTATGATCTTGCGTGTGCATGGGAATTTTTTTAAAATTACTACGTTCCCCAACACTACTAACATGGTCAGGGTGGCAAATGTAAAAATGCCCCGACTTCTCGCATTCGCTCGACACGTGGAGATTGCCATTATTAAAGTACAGAAGCCGAGGAGTGCAACATTAATGGGAAGCCGAACACTACTTGTTACAACAGGTACTTTGGATTTAGAGAAGAACCCGCCTTGCAATGTCGAAGACAATCTGCGCGCCGGACTCATCGTCATTGAAGCCTGGTTCAGGGGCTACTGCGGGAGTCCTGGATTAGGGGGTCCTCGGACAGCCGGACTATGTACTTGCATCGGACTGTTGGACTATGAAGATACAAGATTGAAGACTTCGTCCCATGTCCGGGTGGGACTCTCCTTTGCGTGGAAGGCAAGCTTGGCAATTCGGATATGTAGATCTCCTTCTCTGTTACCGACTCTGTGTAACCCTAGCACCCTCCGGTGTTTATATAAACCGGAGGGTTTAGTCCGTAGGACAACAACAATCATAATCATAGGCTAGCTTCTAGGGTTTAGCCTCTACGATCTCGTGGTAGATCAACTCTTGTAATACTCATA
Source organism: Aegilops speltoides (assembly GCA_021437245.1). Classification (NCBI taxonomy): domain Eukaryota; kingdom Viridiplantae; phylum Streptophyta; class Magnoliopsida; order Poales; family Poaceae; genus Aegilops; species Aegilops speltoides. The sequence goes on from CM038141.1 coordinate 263,702,681, forward strand.
TCATCAAGATCAATCAAGCAGGAAGTAGGGTATTACCTCCATCGAGAGGGCCCGAACCTGGGTAAACATTGTGTCCCCCGCCTCCTGTTACCATTAGCCTTAGACGCATAGTTCGGGACCCCCTACCTGAGAGCCGCCGGTTTTGACACCGACAACGATGTTCCTCTGAGACGGACGCATGTTGCAACATGTCCATCGAAGTATCTGGCGCCTCCGGATCCGGAAGAGGTCGCATCATCCCTCGGACGTTGGATATTCCGGGGCTTTTGTTGTTCCCCGTAAGGGCCGCACACCCCGGACTCTGGGCGGCCGACGTATTATCTTCGGCCCCGGACTTCACTGCCCCTTGTGCCACTCGACGATTGGGAAAGATCCTCCGGGACAACACCTCGGCGTCGCCTGCCTTATCAGGCAGGGAGATCTGTGGAGGCGTCTCGCTCTCCGTCATCTCCAGAAGAAGATCCCTCGAAGAGGAGGACTGTTGAGGAAGGCTGCGTGCCGGACTGCAAGCATATATTTAAAATGTTATCCTTACAGCCAGGAAAGAGTGGGATATATTTAAAACACCCTGGTTTACTTACGATTCGGCTGAGGCCCTATCTTTACGGAGTGACTGCGTGTTAGCATCATCACCTGACTGGGATATCTTCCCCCGCTTAGAAGCTTCTCTCTTCAAGCCTTCGGAGGCGCTCCGCTTCTTCCCATAAGGAGAAGGGATGTCAGATTGCCCTTCCCTTCCACCTTCAGGAGTGGAAGTTCCAATCTCCTAAGATAAATTGCCTGGTGTGCCTCCAGAATGGAGGCCACCTTGGGCCTCTTTGCTCTCCTCCTTATCTTCCCCCGCCGGCACTTGATATGGTGCCGGAGCCAGCATCCTTGTTAACACAGGATTGGCAGAGTCTTCGGGAAGTGGAGCCGAACACCTGATTCTCTCCGCCTTCTTTAGCCATCCCTGGCCGAGGAAAGTTTTATCAGTACATTGTTATGAGTAATTTGACTAAATTGTGTTCGGGAGTCAAGTACTTACCGGAGTATCCGGATGATTGCAGTCAAGGCCGAGGTCTTCTGTAGTATCCGGCCACTGTTTTCGTGCGCCGCGAATAAATTCCACATCCCTCTGAGCATTTTGCCAAGAAGTGTTGAAGGATCCGTGGACCTTCCGGATTGAACTCCCACATACGGAGAGGACGCCGCTGGCACGGAAGGATCCGGCGGATTAGCATTACTTGGATTACATTGGTGAGACCGGTGTCCTTTTTAATGAGGCTCTGATGCGACTTTGCAGCGTCAGCACTTGATCAGTAGATCCCCAGTCCAGCCCCTTGTTAATCCACGTTGCAAGCTGTAAAGGAGGGCCAGATCGGAACGCGGGTGTAGCTGCCCACTTTTTACCACGGGGTTCGGTAATGTAAAACCACTCCTGTTGCCATAAATCAGAAGATTCTGCGAAGGCGCCCGTTGGCCAAGGAGAAGTGGTAAGTTTGCTTATTGAAGCGCCTCTGCACTCTGCTTGTTTCCTATCAATCACCTTCGGATTCATGATAAAGGTTTTAAGCCATAAGCCGAAGTGTGGGGAAATCCGGAGGAAGGCCTCGCACGTGATGATGAATGTCGAGATATGAAGTAAGGAGTCTGGAGCTAGATCATAGAAATCCAGCCCATAATAAAACATAAGCCTCCGAACAAAGGGATGGAGAGCAAACCCAAGCCCTCGAAGGAAGTGAGAGATGAACACAACCCTCTCATTGGATCTGGGAGTGGGAATAACCTGCCCTTGAGCAGGAAGCCTGTGGAGGATTTCCACAGCTAGGTATCTTGCCTCCCTGAGCTTTGAGATATCCTCCTCTGTGATAGAAGAGGCCATCCACCAGCCTTGAAGGCTGGGTCCGTACATGGCTGGAGGCTCGAAGCGACTGGATTGACCCTTGAGTGTTGGAACTTGAGGTGGGGGTGGAGGAAAGAACTAGCGTGGAAGAAAAAGGACAGACCTTAGCCCCTTTATAAAGGCGACTAATATCAAGCGTCCCTTCCATGGCCTTAAAACATGTCTATTCCCAAGGAACCATGCCAACAGAACGGTTGGGTTACCCACGCCCATGTTGATGGAAATCCCGCAATAAGGGGACACGATCTCTGCTTTGACAAGATGTGCCAATAAAAACCGCCTCCCGAAACATGGAGTGGCAGGCTAGATTCAAAATAATGGTTGGGTGATGACATAATGTCGTGCTACCAAAGCTGACAGCGGATTGGACTCATGAAATATTATACTCTCTACGGTTGTGTGTGGAACTTGTTTTGCGGAGCCGGACACGATTCTTGTGTTCAAAATCTACTTCGAAATATTCGGAGAAGGAACCCGCCTTGCAATGCCGAAGACAATCTGCGCATTGGACTCATTGTCATTGAAGCCTAGTTCAGGGGCTACTGAGGGAGTCCTGGACTAAGGGGTCCTCAGACAGCTGGACTATTGGGCTATGAAGATACAAGATAGAAGACTTCTTCCTGTGTCCGGATGGGACTCTCCTTTGCGTGGAAGGCAAGCTTGGCGATTCAGATATGTAGATTCCTTTCTCTGTAACCGACTTTGTGTAACCCTAGCCCCCTCCGGTGTCTATAAACTGGAGGGTTTAGTCTGTTGGACAACAATCATAATCTCCTAGGCTAGGCTTCTAGGGTTTAGCCATAACGATCTCGTGGTAGATCAACTCTTGTAATACTCATATTCATCAAGATCAATCAAGCAGGAAGTAGGGTATTACCTCCATACAGAGGGCCCGAACCTGGGTAAACATTGTGTCCCCCGCCTCCTGTTACCATTAGCCTTAGACGCACAGTTCGGGACCCCCTACCCGAGATCCGCCGGTTTTGACACCGACACCAGTGCATACTAACATAGCATGAAAATGAACATGAAACGATAAGCAGTATCAAAACAACGGTAACAGTTGCAAACAAACAATCACTTTTTAAATGTTTAAGTAGAAAACCATGGCTACTGCATGTATATCATGCAAGTGGGTGTTGTGCCTTGCCTGGGGATGAAGAAACCACCGGGGAGAAGTGCGGTGAAACCGCGAAAAGATTCGCCGGAAAAAAGGTTCTCTCTTGTAAGGGGCTGATTAGGGGCAAGGGCAAAATGGTCATTTCCAATATTTCAAACCATATTGAAAATAATGGGAACATAATGGGCTCGACGAGACGAAGACATGGGCGTTGGATTCACCTCAATCGGAGTTACGAGCAAAAAGTTAGGAGGGGTTTTCTGGCAGGGACCTATATGTAATAGAAATATTTACAGACTGGGCCAAAACAAAAAAACTGAAAGCGCATTCCAGGAACTACGCTTTCGGGACAGTGAAAGCATACTTTTGGCTGAGGCCGTAGCGCTTCACGCTTTCACTAAAGCAAAAGCATATTAGAGGAGATTACGCTTCCACTTGCCACGCTGGCAGAGGCGGGGCCAGGGCCTTGTCTCGCTGCCAGGTGAGTCCTACTCCTCTCTCTCTCTCTCTCCCTTCTCTTCTCTTCTTCCTCCTGACGGCAAACAGAGGCAGGGTGAGGCCAAGCGCTCCAGCGATGACTGCCGGTGCTACGGGCCATCATTTGCAGCGCTTCGACCGCCGACGAGCTCGGGAGACGAGGCGCCTCCATTCCACTGGGACACGAAGCTCGGGAAGGACTGAGACGAGGGGGACTTTGATGCCGGCGAACGGTGGCTTGAGTGGAGTTGGTCTACGTGGATGCGGTAGCTCTGGAGATGAAATGAGGAGGTGGGGAGGATCAGAGGGTCGAGGGGACTCCTCTTGTGAAGGAATGAGGGAGGAAGGAGGCCGGTGTCGAGTGAATTTAGGTGGACCATGGCAGCGGCCTGAAAGTGCAACTAATCCCTGGGTGGTTTTGGTAATTCATAACAACATATAGCTCACTGAACTAATATTCTTTGAAGATCAATGTTTCAGAAAGTTCAACGGTTGGTATGGCATGGACTAGAGATGTAGAGCCCTCAAAATGCTAAGGACACATATTGGCAAAAGCTCAAGACTCTGTTTGCTTATTACTGAAACCGGTCTCACTGAGTTCATGTGACCGGTCTCACCGAGATGAGGTTTTTCCCTAACCCTAGCGTATCGGTCTCACTGAGATGATATTGTCGGTCCCACCGAAAAGCCTAACGTTCACATTTTGAACCAGGTCGGTCTCACCGAGTTTCACTATTTGGTCCCACCGAGTTTGGTAATTTGTGTGTGACGGTTAGATTTTGTGTGGAGGCTATATATACCCCTCCACCCCCTTATCCATTTGAGAGAGAGCCATCAGAATATGCCTACACTTCCACTACTCATCTTCTGAGAGAGAACCACCTACTCATGTGTTGAGCCCAAGACATTCCAATTCAACCACAAGAATCTTGATCTCTAGCCTTCCCAAGTTGCTTTCCACTCAAATCATCTTTCCACCATATCCAAATCTGTGAGAGTGTGTTGAGTGTTGGGGAGACTATCATTTGAAGCACAAGAGCAAGGAGTTCATCATCAACACACCATCTATTACCTTTTGGAGAGTGGTGTCTCCTAGATTGGTTAGGTGTCACTTGGGAGCCTCCGTCAAGATTGTGGAGTTGAACCAAGGAGATTGAAAGGGCAAGTAGATCGCCTACTTCATGAAGATCTACCCGAGTGAGGAAAGTCCTTCGTGGGCGATGGCCATGGTGGGATAGACAAGGTTGCTTTTTCTTCATGGACCCTTCGTGGATGGAGCCGTCTGTGGACTCGCGCAACCGTTACTCTTCATGGGTTGAAGTCTCCATCAACATGTATGTACGATAGCACCACCTATCGGAACCACGCCAAAAATCTTTGTGTCTACATTGAGTTTGCTCCCTCCAAACTCCTCCCCTTTACCTTCATATGCAATGATTTACATTCTGCTGCTATACTCTTAGAACTGCATGTGTAGGTTGATTGCTTGACTTGTGTTAAGTTGCTAAAATATGCCAAGACTTAAAGTTGGGAAAGGGGTAGATTTTTATTTGGTCAAGTAGTCTAATCACCTCTCCCCCCTCTAGACATACTTTTGATCCTACACGGCCACGTCGGCCATTGGAGGGACCGAGAGCTCCTCGAGCTCTATACAGTGGCTAGACAGGGTTCTAGGTGGTGGTGGAGGAGAGCTGTGAGCTCGGAGGGGCTCGGGGTTGGATACATATAGGCGAGGCGAGGTGATTGGTCGTGGACACATGGTCGTGGCTCAGCCGTGGCCGCGTACGCATGTGCGGGCGAGCATGGTCGGTGGAAGGTGATGAGGAGGGGGAGCTGGCATGCCTCACGGGGCAGAGAAGGTCAAGAAGGCACAGGGAGGAAGAAAACAAAGGAGGAAGATGACGAACTCTCACTGTTTGGCGACGGGGACGGGTCACTGGAGAAGCAAACAGAGGGGGCAAGAGCTCCAGATGGACGGCGACGGCTCAGGGAAGGCTCTGGACATGGCTAGCCGCCGAGGGAACTAGCGCACAGAGAGGGAGAAGGAGACAGAGGCGCCAGAACGCGCAGATGGCATGGCAAAACGGTGGTCATCATGCAGACTGGCATGGAGAGCACTCGAGAGGCAGGAAAAACATGTTTGGGGTGTAGTCCTTTCTTCCAGGAGCAGACATGAGGCGATGGATCAAAGAAACAACCTCTGGATCGATGGGAAGTGAGGTCTGAAATTTGTTGCATCAAACTGAATCATGATGCAGTGATCAACAGAGGTGAGATTAGAGCCAAATAGGATGTCTGGGGAGTTTAGGTTATGAAGGACTATAATCCTGGGAGTTTGAGGGGAAATGGATCACAAAACAACAGGGTTTCTTTGTAACCTCATATTTGGTCTAGAAACTTGAGCATGATGATGCGCTCACATGGAGTATCAATTTGAGCTCAAATTTGGGAAGGCGGGGTTATTTGGCCATATGAAGATGCTGTAAAATTTTCATACCAAATGGACTTTCCAGAATAGTACTTGCTTCACAAGCATCCCCACTGACCAGAAACTTGCAATAATTTTGGAGGGAAAATGGCTTAAGGAAATGATCCCAAATTTTGTGGAGATATGTTATATGAATAGGATCATGATCTGGTAATTTATTAGAATTAATGAAGCATTACAAATTATACTTGCTTCATAACCTGAAAATATTGCCAGAAGCAAAGATTTGAAGTTGTGCTCACATATATAGATGATTGGATAGGGCTGAAAATTGGAGGAGGGCAATGATATGAGCACATGAAGGAGTGTGCAAAATTTCAACTCATTTGAATAACCCTAGCTAGTACTTCCTTCACAAAGGCTTCCCTCAGACAGGAACTTCGGAAAATCACTGAGGAAGCTTGGCTAGGCAAATGAAGTTGAATTTTGGCATGAGTCAATTATTTTGACAGGAAAAGATGTCCAAAGAGTTTGGGGGTCAAATGCGCAAAGATAAATAGCACTTGCTTCACTATGTGCCATTTAGGGCAGAATAGGAAAATAATTACTTCAGGATTATATTTGAACATGGCAAGGAAAAGTTTTGCCATATTTGAGGAAGATATGAACCAAACAATTTAGGAGAATTATTTGGGAATTTTAGGAGTGATGTAAATATAGGTCGCTTCACAACCTAGGGCAATAGGGTTATTCCTTTAATAGAAAAGGAATATTCCCAATAAGAAGAATATTGGGATTAGGGCTAGGATGAAAATGGCAAGGTCTTGGGATGGATTTGGGGACGACAAGCCACTCTGGAAGGAAATAAGAGGTCATCTTCTTCAGTTTCCAGACCACATAGCCATGAAAAAATAAAACTCAAACAAAAACCTCAGAAAATTAAAAGAAAAAGAAAGGGCCAAAAATCAGGGTGTGACGCACTGCCTCGTGCGGTTATCAGCGACGTGCCCATTCGTTAGCCCACAAATGTTTTCAGTTTCCACCGACAACGAGAGGCTTGACCAAAGGTGGATTCTTGGCATGTGTGTTGCGGTGTGGATCATGATGAGATTCCATATCAAAGTTCGGGCACGTGCGTACACATGAGTTCCTCCCACCGGCTCGAAGTGAGGGGGCTACGCATCATGAGCCTCTATGTAGCACGTTCCGATTTGCGAAGCAATGTGCCACATCAAAGTTGTGCATTGGGTATTCAAACATCATACAACACACCTCTTTTGGGCACATGCACGTGATGGTTGTCCTATGGCACTCACTCGCGCGCGTGTGACTCTCTCTATGGGCCCGCGAGGTCGTTGTCGATTAGTTGAACCTACAACCAGAGACATGTTAATTTGACTAACAAGGATGGTTATTTTTTGGTTTGTGTTATGTATATGCATGGTAGGTGTACATAGTACATGTCAAAGAGGGACCAACATGTCATAACCTCCCTCCATGTGGGGACTTTCCGGTTCCCGAGGCAGGTGCCACATCAAAGTTGTGCATTGGTATTCAAACATCACGCAATACCATGCAGGTGGTGTTTGCCCTATAGGAACTCACTTGCGTGCGATGCTTCCATTTGTGGGCCCGCGAGGTTGTCCTCCATCACTTTGACCCAATGAGAGAGAGAGAGAGGTTAATTTAACCATCAAGGAATGATTCTCTTTTGTTTGCGCGCTATAGCGCCGCTAATAGCACGCTATAGCATGTAGAGAATTGTCTCGCTAAATTGATCAGTGTACAATGTGTCACTAATAGCATGCTATAGCACGCTATAGCGCGCTAATAGCATATTTTCAGGGGCGACGCTATTTTGTGTAGCGCGCTATTTTTTTCATTGGCTACAGTAGTATACATATACCACGCGTCGAAAGGGGGGTAGCACATACCACACATCATGAACCTCGCTCTCTGTGGGGACTTTTCGGTTTCCGAGGTATATATATATAGATATAGATATAGATATACATACAAAGAGGAGTAGGATTTTCTACAATAGCTTGCTACAGAACTAGTTAAGGTTTTTGACGGTGTAAAAGTTCTTAAAAATCATGAAAAAATACTGAACCAACACACCTATAATATAACATGATCCAACAGAGGGATTAAAAAAATATGACTACATGTGTCCTCGACAAAAAGAACAAATGTTTCAATATATATTGATCCTACAGTGAGCTGAAATGCTTGTTTTTTTTCGCTGAGGACACATAAATGCATATTTTCACAATCACACCGTTGGATGATCTTATTAAATTAGAGTGAGGCTCCACTATTTATTTCATATTTTTTACTTACTTTTAAACCGTTAAATGTTTAGCAAGCCTTAACTAGTTCTGTGGCAAGCTATGATAGACACAGTTTTATATGCCACATCAAAGTTGTGCATTGCGTATTCAAGCATCACACAAACACCTCATTGGGCCACATGCAGACGGTGGTAGTCCTATAATAGGATGCTCACTCGCGTGCGACGTACGTACGCTTCACTGTTGTGGGCCCGCGAGGTCGTCGTCCATCACTTTGACCCAGAGAGAGAGGTATACGTTTGACGTATAAGGAGGATTAATTCTTCTAGGGCTGTGTTATGGTAGGAGTATATATATATATATAGCACATGTTGAGGGGGGATGGGACCAGCATATACTGGGTGTCACATGAACCTCACTCCGTGTGGGGACTTTTCGGATTTTGAGGCAGATGCGACATCAAAGTTGTGCATCAGGTATTCAAAACATCACAACCACACACCTCTCCATATACTATACCATTAGCATTAGAAGCCAAGGTTTCATTATCATTAAGTTTACATGAAAAGGGAAGGTGTGGAGCCTTCATCCTAGAGCAACAAGTATAATCATATCTCCGGCATAAATTCCAAGCATACCAATGGAACATATGAATTTGATCCCATAATAGTTTCCCTTTTTGAGTCAAGCGATAATCCCTGAAGTATTCATGTTGATCCAACGTGTCTCCATTATCAAGTTGAACGGGGTTTTCTCAGGATTATCAAAGTAGTGTTTAATATTTTCCACATAGCAAGCATCGAGGGTTTTAGAAGGTTTCCCATCTCCATGAGTCGGTATTTCGTGTTCCATATCCATAACTAAAGATAGAGAACAACTTAGATCAACAAATAAAATCTACTTAATCATAAAGCAAAAAAGCACAGACGAGAATATTCACCCCGGCAACGGCGCCAGAAAAAGGTCTTGATAACCCACAAGTATAGGGGATCGATTTTAGCCTTTCTCTATAAGTAAGAGTGTCAAACACAACGAGGAGCTAAAGGTAGAACAAATACTTCCTCAAGTTCTATCGACCACCGATACAACTCTACGCATGCTTAACATTCGCTTTACCTAGAAAAACAAGCATGAGACGAGAAGTACTTTGTAGGTGTTATAGGATAGGTTTGCAGATAATAAAGAGCACATAAATAAAAGATAGGGGCTGTTTAGATAAAGAAACAACTAAGTTGGTTTTAGTAGAGAGCTTTCTCTCACAAGAAAGTTATTTCTCCCTAGGCAATCGATAACTAGACCGGTAATCATTATTGCAATTTTATATGAGGGAGAGGCATAAGCTAACATACTTTCTCTACTTGGATCATATGCACTTATGATTGGAACTCTAGCAAGCATCTGCAACTACTAAAGATACATTAAGGTAAAACCCAACCATAGCATTATAAGGTATCAAGTCCTCTTTACTCCCATACGCAAACAACCTACTTACTCGGGTTTGTGCTTCTATCACTCACGCCACCCACCATGATCGAATCATGAGCATATTGAAAACCCTACAGCGGGGATCCCTCATGCTTGCACGACACGGAGAGCACCATAGGACAACACCAATAATAAAACATACAACTCAAACCAATCACGATCATCAATCAACCCATAGGACAAAACGGATCTACTCAAACATCATAGGATAGCCATACATCATTGGGAAATAATATAAGCATTAAGCACCATGTTTAAGTAGATATTACAGCGGGGAGAAGAGGTGTTACACCACTGCATAGAGGGGGAGAGAGTTAGTGGTGACGGCGGCGGAGTTGTTGGTGTAGATCGTCGTCACGATGATGGCCCCGGCGACGTTCCGACGCCACTGGGACAGAGGGGAAGAGATCCCCCTCCTTATTCTTCCTTGACCTCCCCCCTAGATGGGAGAAGGGTTTCCCCTCTGGTCCATGGCCTCCATGGCGGCGGAGGGGCGGGAGCCCCTCCAAGATTGGATCTCTCTCTCTGTTTCCTTCTGTTTCTGCGTTCCCGTTTCTGGCCTTTCACCATTTCTTAAATTCCCGAAGATCCGTAACTCCGATTGGCTTAAATTTGAACACAATTTTTATCCGGGTATTATCTTTCCTGCTGCTGAAGAAGGGCACCAACCACCTTGCGGGTTGGCCACAAGCTTCCCAGGCGCGCCCAGGGTAGGGGGCGCACCCCTAGGGCTTGTGGGCCCCTCAGGCATCGTCTCGCATTGATTTTTTTCCTAAAAATCACATGTATTCCAAAAAAATCTCCGTAAGTTTTATCGCATTTGGACTTCGTTTGATATGAATTTTCTGCGAAACAAAAAATATGCAACAAATTAGAACTGGCCCTGGGCATTGGATCAATATGTTATTCCAAGAAAATCATATAAATTGGTGCCAAAAGTATGTAAAAGTTGTAGAATATTGGCATGAAACAATCAAAAATTATAGATACGACGGAGACGTATCAATTAGCAAGTGGATGAGGATCCATTAACTTTTTACTTCTGGTTTGGAATAAATATACAATTATTCCAAGCGAACAAGCAAACAAGCAAAGTAAGACATAAAGGCAAACAAAAAGGCAAACGGAAAGAAGGCAAATAAAATGGCAAATATTTTTGTATTTTTTGAAAATATTTTAGAATTGGGGGAGAGTAAAACGAGAGGCAAATGGCAAATAAAGTAAATGCAAGAGATGGGAGTTTATGATAGGTACTTGGTAGGCTTGATGTAGATCCTCCCAGCAACGGCGCTAGAAATTCTTCCTGCCACTTCTTGAGCTTGCGTTGGTTTTTCCCTTGAAGAGGAAAGGGTGATGCAGCAAAGTAGAGATACGTTCCCTTAGTTAAGAACCAAGGTATCAATCTAGTAGGATGACCACACAAGTCTCCAATAATAGCACCTACACAAACAAACAAATACTTGCACCCAACGCGATAAAGGGGTTGTCAATTCCTTCACAGTTACTTGCAAGGATGAGATCTGATAGTGATAGATATAAAAGATAAGTAAAAGTGCAAAATAAGATAAAAGTAAATAAATTGCAGAAAGGTATTTTTGCGTTTTATGTTTTATTGATCTGAAAATAATATTATAAAAGATAGACCAGGGGTCATAGTTTTCACTAGAGGCTTCTCTCTTGAAAGAAAGCATACGGTGGGTAAAAAATTACCATTGAGCCATTGATAGAAAAGCGAATAATTATGTAGACATCTAAGGCAATGATCATGTATATAGGCATCACGTCCGAGACAAGTAGACCGACTCCTGCCTACATCTACTATTATTACTCCACACATCGACCGCTATCGAGCATGCATCTAGTGTATTAAGTTAACAAGAATGGAGTAACACCTTAAGCAAGATGACATGATGTAGAGGGATAGATCCAATCAATATGAATAAATCTCATCTTTTTATCCTTAATGGCAATAATACAAATACGTGTCATGTCCCCTTCTGTCACTGGGATTGAGCACTACAATATTGAACCCATTACAAAGCACATCTCCCATTGCAAAAAAAATCAATCTAGTTGGCCAAACCAAATCAATAGATCGGAGAGAAATACAAAGCTATATAAATCATGCATAAAAGTGTTCGGAGAAGACTCAAATAATATTCGTAGATAATCTGAACATAAACCCACAATTCATCGGATCTCAACAAACGCGCCGCAAAAGGAGATTACATCGAATAGATCTCCAAGAACATCGAGGAGAACATTGTATTGAAGATCAAAGATAGAGAAGAAGCCATATAGCTACTAGCTATAGACCCCTCGGTCTGTTGTAAACTACTCACACATCATCAGAAGGGCAGCAAGGTTGATATAGAAGCCCTCCGTGATCAAATCCCCCTCCGGCAAAGTACCGGAAAAGGCCCCAAGATGGGATCTCACGAGAAGAGAAGCTTGCAGTGGCGAAAAAGTATTTTTGGTGTGCCCTTAGAAGTAAGAATAGGGTTGGAAGTGCCACAAGGGGCCCACAAGCTTGGGGGAGCGCCCTCCGAGCTTGTGGCCATCTCATGGACCTTCTGGCCTCCTCCCGAGGCTTCCTGGGTTTCTTGTTGTCCAAGAAAAATCATCAAAAAGTTTCGTTTCATTTGGACTCCGTTTGGTATTGATTTTCTGTAAAGGAAAAAACAGCAACTAGTGTTGGGCACTAGGTTAATAGGTTAGTCCCAAAAATGATATAAAATAGCATAATAATGCATATAAAACATCCAAGATTGACAATATAATAGCATGGAACAATCAAAAAATATAGATACGTTGGAGACGTATCACTTATCTTCTCTATGACCAATCTTTGGATAACTACTTGAAAAGCACCTTGGTCAACACATAATCTTCTTCTAATAACCTTGAAACCAAGAAATCTTCTTCAAGCAAAGCCTATCGACAAACCCTTCAAATACAACTCAAGGTAACCATTAGTCCATAGGGATTTTCATCAATCACCAAAACCACACGTGAGGGCACCATCCTCTTTTAGCAGCGCATCTGGATCTCGTTTGAGCAACTCGCCCTTTGTGTTGTCGGCCATGGCTTTCCCTGTTGGCGGCACGACCCATGGTGGTGTGGGGGCGATGCGGACTACCTCCGTCTATTTCCTGGTGGTGAGGCCCTATCGCAGTGGTGCATTGGGTCGACGGCCGCAGAGGGTGTTCCAGACCGCCCCTGGACTCTGGCTTCGGTTGGATCCACTTGCCCAGACTCGACGGTTCAAGTAGGCAAGACCTTCCTTCACGGATTGCCCTTGTGGTTGATCCATCTGGGCGCTCGACAATTAGATCCGTGGCGTGTGTTGTCTCCGAGCGGGCGCGAGTTGCAAGGATTGGGTTTCAGTGGGAGTCGGAGTTGCGTTAGCACGGCAGCGGGGCGGTTGGTTGCGTGCTTGCGGCTCATCACCATGTACGGTGGGTGAGGTTGGATCTCTAGAGCAACTAGAGCGGCGGCTTCAGATGGTGGGCAAGGCGATGCATTTGCGGCGCGTGCCGTCTTGCGGGTGCCAGTGTGTTACCATGGCCGTGTGGGCAGTGATGTGGCTCACACGGGAGGCGTCCGACGTGCGGTGGTGGTCATCATGTCCACCTCTGTCCGGTCCTTGGTGACGTATGATTCTCTCCCCGTCTTGCTGTGGCTGATGGACTTGGGTTCTAGGGTTCCTGTCCTGAGTGAAAACTCTGCCTGATTATATCGGTGCCGGTGAAGGCGACGGTCTTAAGCACCGCTCCCCTTTCTGGAGGCGTCATCGTAGGTATATCCTCCACCCTAAGCTCTGGGTGAAAACCCTTGGTCCGGCGTTTGCCAGACTGGGCGGTGGGGGCCTTGCGACATCGTTCCCCCCTTGGAGGCTCTGTCTCGAGAGCAAAGGTCTCATTTAGCCGGTCATCGGGGTTGGGTTTCTTGGACGACAACTTCATCTTCGTGTTGATGGTTCCTTGCTTCGACGGTGGTGATCTTAAGAGGAGCAAGGTCCGACAAGGTGGTTGTACTCGGAGACCACACTTTGGGTTCTTGGCGTTAGTTTCAATCTAGGCTCTAGGGTGTTGAGCATTTCCATCGTCCGACGGTGCGGCGCCCTTCGAGCCGGGGGCTCCTTTCGGCGATGGAATTGGATGGTGTTGTTGTGCGAGTTGCCCAGACGATGGCGATGGCACGGCCTCTGTCGACGGCTGATATCCTTCTCGAGTTAGCCTCCTTCTTCGCTCCGGTCCTCTGATCATGGTTGAGGCTCCAATGCCTCATTGCTTCTGTGTCTGAGCTTTGTTGTTGGTCCTGAGCACCCTTGTATCTTGCATGTGTTTTTTTCTTCTTCTCTTTTTTCTCTTTATTGTGCAGTGTTGTGTTGGGTTGTATCGTTTGTTGTAAGGGCTTCATTAATTTAAAGCAGACGCCAACCTTCTTTTTAGAAAGAAAAAAAAGAAACAGGAACGAACGAGCGAGGACGAAATAGATCAAGCTCGTCGGGTACTCGGGTTGGGTCGAGCAAGGTTAATAGAAGATTAGAAAAAAAAAATGCAAAAATGCCGCCGTGGTATCCATGCCATTTCTTTGTTTATTGAGAAAACAAAGTATAATGTGTGGGCAAACGATTAAGCGCCCAACAAATATCGGGCAAATGACCAAACACCCCCGGTATCATGTGAAGCAATTTGTGAGGCATCCTCTGAAAATCTACCGCACATGGATCATGGTCATCCGCAGAGAAATCAATCAATATTCTTGTCAAATGCTCGCCCTCCAACGACGATGATCCGGCCGGCCGGTGCATCCCCCTAGCCGGTGCCGGTGACTTGCACCTGCACGCGTGACGCAGTTTACCATCCCAACCAAACCAAGCAGCCACACAAGAAACACAGTGCCGTCCCTTTCCCCATGTCACTGTCACTCTCACTCGAGCCACGGAAACCGCAGCAGCAAACGGCCGCCAGCCACACACACCTCCGGTATCAATCAGGCGCTCAGTCAGTCCATGGGGCCCCTCCATGGATCTCCACGGTGAAGGTGATGATGACATCACCGTCGCCCCCCGGCCTCTAAACCAGCGCCCTCTGTACACCGGATAAGGCCCGAGAGAGATCCCCTGCACCCGCAGCATCCCAAGCATCACTTCATTACTCTCCATCATTCATCGCCAGCTTCCTTCCTCCTCGCTTCCTTCCTCGCATAGAAAACCCAAGCCGCTTTGCTCCGCTGGTCCCCTCCTCCCTTGCCCAGCTCTTCTTCAGCCGCTTGATCAAGCCACTGGTCAGTGCCTGGCTTCTCGTTCTCGCACGGCCGCTGCCGCATCCATCCATGGAGGCCGAGGACGGCAAGCCCGCCGCCGGGTACCGGCACGGGCCGCCATGGGTGTTCAAGGGCAGGCAAGTGCCTCCTCTTCTTTTTTCTCCCATTCACCATGGGTAGTGTAGGTGGAGCTGGGCGCGGGCGACTGACTCTTTTGGTGTGCGTGTGCGTTGCAGCGCATTGTACCAGCTGCATTTGGTGAAGGCGGCGACGGCGCGGGCGTTCGTGCCCAAGGAGCTGCGCCTGGTGGAGGCCTTCGGCTACACGCTCGGCGGCATGTTCCTGGCGC
The DNA here is from genome assembly GCA_021437245.1 of Aegilops speltoides. Lineage (NCBI taxonomy): Eukaryota > Viridiplantae > Streptophyta > Magnoliopsida > Poales > Poaceae > Aegilops > Aegilops speltoides. The sequence continues at coordinate 263,717,990 of CM038141.1, forward strand.
GCTACCACGACAGCCCCGCCGGCCAGTTCGACGAGGTCATCATCATCTCCATCCCCTCCCTGCTGCCCCGTTTTCCCGTACGTTTTTCTGACGAGCTTTGCTTGGCAGCTCGTGGTGATCGCCGGCATTGTGTGGAACCCGCCGACTTCTTGCGCGTGAGTTGCTCTTCCTCCTCTTTTGTCCTAGTTTAATCGCTTCTAATTCCACTAGTGAGTGATTGCCTGCTTGGGGAACGCAAATAGAATCGATCAACTGGCACAACTTGCATTACAAAACAAGCGAAAATCAATCTGGAGCCTTTCACTTCATTGTAAACAACGCCCACTTGATCAGTTCACTGTACTTGAGCCTCCACTTGTGTTAAACCAGCAACCATTAATTATCTCATCCGCTCGCTGTGCTTGCTCCCTCTGGCATGGACAACCGCGCTGCCTATCTGTAATCCATTTGGACTAACCCTCTGACTTACCCGAGCGACGCCTAGGATAACTTGCTTAATCAGTCATGCCATCTATCCTCTTCAGTTTTTCTTTTCATTAAGAAAGAAAGCGGTCGTAGTTGTGCACTCTGCTGATATGCTGTCCGAACCTGTGTCACAGTTGGGCTGCCCGGGTGCTAGTAAACAGCGCTGAAGCCTGCCGGCATGGACGCAAGGTGCCAAACTGCCAACAGTGTCCATCTATGATTCCTTCCCGGTTCAGGCCAATTCTTCTCTGCTGCTACTATTTCCCTAATCAATGTCACTGTCGCTAATGCAGGAAGTAGGGCTTCCAAGCCATGTCGCGGCATTCTCACAGGTACACATAGCACTTTTAATTACCATTAGCTTTTACAAATGTTTAACAGATTTGTAACATGAACTTTGGTCACTTGGAGGATAGGCCGAAGCTTCTGCGCTCAGAAATAAACCAAACAACTTCCTCAACATTCTCGGAATGGGTTCAGGCTTCTCCAGGCAAGAGAATTACCGCAGGGTCGAGATCAAGGAGGCCTCGGGATCGTCATCAAGGCATCTGTGCAACATCAGCCTGCCGCTGAACGGTAATTTATAACTTGTTCTATGTTAAATGCGTCAACTCTTATGATCTACTCCTCTTTTTACTGGAATGATTTTGAAGTCTGAATGGCTACTTTACTGGAATGCATCTTACAAGGTCAAGTTACAGGCCTTATATCGTACAACATGTCTTCAGAATTTTAACTCTAAAAATCTCTGAATTTCTTTTGGGGACTTCACCTTTTTAATTCAGTGCCATGTTTCACTCACTAATTATGCAGAAGCGGCAAGAGGATCACATAAACGCAACAAGTGGATGGGTCCGGCAATCAAAATGTCACTCCCAAGCTTCAGGTTGGTTTTTTAGATCCAGAGTGGTTCCTTCCATGGCTCAAAACAAAACCTGAACTGAACTTGTGCTGTGGATTTCAGCGGCCAGACAGAGGACCATCCTGAGCTTCTCAAGTACTCCTGCAAAGTAGAGTGCAGGTGGTTGCACTCCCAAATTCTCAGCATATGCCCTCAGATGCACATTGCTCTTTTTTTTATGTGCCTTTCTAACCATGTGTGTGTGTGTGTTCTCTTGCATAGGGTGCGGCCGGTGAGCCCAGCTAAGATCTGGAGCCCTAAAACCGGTGAACCAGAGGAGTGTTCTGACGGCAGGAACAGCAGCAGCGGATCATCCGATTCAGACGCGCAAAGGCAAAGCCTCCTGGTGTTGCTATCCAGGCCCATCTTGGCTCTGGAGTTCAGCTCCCTGCGGATGCACGTTGACGCTCCCAAAGTTGTTGCTCCACACCCCAAGAAGAAGGAAGTCACATACTCCAGCAGCACCTGAATCTCATATGTCAGACCATGGTTCAGAGTTCTGATCTGACCAGTAGACTTGGGCACCATTCATCGATCTGTTGTTCTTTCATTTGTTCATAGGTTGCAAGTAAGACTATGCAGCTGGATACTATGAAGCCTGCTTGCTGAATTTATTCATAGATTGGTTTATATGAGAAACAGAAACAGGGGATACTTTTATCAGAACATTTGCAGTTACTAGTACAAAATATGCGCGAGTTAGTAGGTATACACGAAAAGCAACTGTTCCAGAATTAGATTAGCATATGGTCTTCAAATTTCAGAATAACAGAGTCACTCATGTACCCAACGTCCAATCCTAACAACTACAGTAAGTGTCAGACTCTGACCTAAAATACAGCTACTCCTGAATCGGCTTAATCCCATTTCGTTGCTGCTACGCTGAGATCAGTGGTCAAAGTAGGAGAGGAGGCTGTCGATGTCGTCGAAGCCGGCAATGTGAGGCAGATCCATGGCGATGCAGGGAAGGTCCGGCTCCATGAGCCCCAGGGGGAGCGGAGACATGGGGCAGCAGTCGACGTCCATCTCCTCACTGGTTTCATCACCGGGCGGTGGCGGCGTCCGCGGTTCCATCTTCACAGGCCCGCTGACCGGGACCGCCGCGATCGGCTCCTCGTTCGCGGCGGCGGCGGGCAGCGGTGGCGGTTGGGCACGCGCTTGCACCGGGGAGCCGGCCGAGACGGCGCCGGCGTGGCTCGAGGAGGATCCTGCCGTTGCGCTCGCTTCGTTGTGCACCACCAGCGGGAGGTGCCCCGCCGTGGTGGCGCTGTCCTCCTCGTTGTACACGACCAGCGGGAGGTGCCCCGCCGTGGTGGCGCTGTCCTCCTCGTTGTACACGACCAGCGGGAGGTCCCGCGCCGTGCCGCTGGTGCTCTCCTCGTCGTAGACGACCAGCGCGAGGTCCAGGCTCGTGGCGTCGGACGACGTGCTCGTGCCGCCGGTGCGGCGGCGGCGGCGGCTCCTCGCCTTGCGGGGGAACCGCTTCTTGAGCGTGCTGTTCCAGTAGTTCTTGATGGCGAGGTCCGTCCTCCCGGGGAGCTCGGCGGCGATGACGGACCAGCTGTTCGATCAAATGCCAACAGGATCAGGTCAGTGAACCAGCGATGGAATGCAACAACACTCAGCTACTCAGCAAGCAAATTGATCTGACCGATAAAACAGCACACTAATCGGTGCACATTTCATCTGATCATCAATCCATCGAGATGCTTAGCTCTGATTAGCGCTGGAAAAGCAAAGCAGTAGAGATGGGTTGGGTGCGAGGCTCACTCACCAGCTTCCTTTCTTTCTGTACATCTCGCAGATGATCCTGTCCTCGGCCGGCGTGAAGTTGCCGTGTTTCAGCCCCGGACGGAGGTAGTTCAGCCACCTTGAACGGCAGCTCCGGCCGCAGCGCCGAAGCCCTGAAATCCACCAAGAAACTTCTCAGTAGTGATGATTCAGACACTGCCCGAGTGATATATAAATTTTCTTATGTGATGCTTTGATATGATCATGTCAGGAAAAATGAGAGAGCAAATTAATCGTCTTGGCCTACTACAGTACACATTATTGGTTTTTCCGAAGGAATCAGTTGCAGACCAGCTCCTGACTGAAATATTGCTAGTATGAAAATCGGTAAGAAACTTTTCAAGTAATAATTGTCTGGGGCTTGATCAAATTAATACTGAGATCATAAAAGTTGCACAAATCTCCGTAGTCTTAACTGCACATGCATAAGGAATTGCAATAAAAAGCAGTGTTGCGTGCCTTGTGTACTTCTATTAAGCTAACAACACAGTAAGAAACAACATAAATCATTTGCAAGAAAACAAACTACATACAATGTTAGTACAGTACATTTCAGTGACGCTTTCTGCTTAGATTGATTTATCGGCATCATCAAGAAGTGAAACAGATATGGATGCACACAAGGGCAGGTGTGGAGAAGAAATCAAACCTAAAGTATTGGATAACCACTGCCAGCTACAGCCAATGCCATACTTCTCAATGTGGTTTTTGATCAGATTGTCTTCTTCCTTGGACCACTTGCCCTTCTTCATGCCCCCTTTCATTGGACAGGGTTTTTTCTTGTCGCCAGGAGGGGCTCAGGATTTCAAATGAAAGGCACAGGGACTTAACTTGTATAAATACCAGTACTCTTGTACTCAGAAATACCAAATGTGTGATGGATGAGTATTTGTTTATATTTACCACGTGGTAATATCTGTACCCATTCTTGTTTTATTGGTTTGTCTTGTGTTAAAACCAACTATTCCCCGTTCTCCAAAGAGAGAGAGAGAGAGAGAGAAGAAAAGGGGGTGAACGAAAGATGAAAGGTAAAGTGGGAAAAAAAAACTCCTGATTCCGCCGCATGATGAGACTGTAGAACTAAAAAAGGTAAAAAAGATAAATACGTGTGGCATCAGGTGTTAAGTTTGGTGTTAAGTAAATTCTTCTTGTTTTTTGCCAGGGCAGTGTGAGGTTGGGTACATATGGTGTGAGGTTGGTTAAATGCCTGCAGTGAATAAAATTCTCACCGCAGTAGTTTGAACTGTCAAAAATAAAATTCTCCGTTGGTCTCCTCTCTTACGGTGAATTTAGTTACCTCTGTGAGCTCTCCGTTGCACTTGAGAAAGAGCCCTAGAATTCGGGATGCCTTGTGACATGGACTGGAGAAAGTGTGGAGATGCTCAATTTGAAGTGAAGCGATGCCTTTCAGCTCGTACATTTCATCTTTCCTTTTTTTCCTTTTTCTGGTAAGATTTCAGAATATTTAGCTGCATCGTAGATTGGCAAAAGTGTGGAGATGCCCAAACTGAAGTGATGCATAAAGTCTTATCTTGTTAAAAAGATGAAATGTTCCCAAGGTATTCCACCAGCCCCACAAGATAATCCACGGTGCAACAGTAGAACCTTGTTAACATCCCCGGTGGAGGTTTGTAATTGTTTGGAGTACGCTTGAAATTATAATTAGTTGATCTTTCTCGTTTTCAGCTCGGATCATGGTTGTTCAAGTGAGAGCAGGCGGGCAGCTGGCTCCATCAGTCATCAAACTTCTCTACAAGGACTACTTCAAACCGAACCCAACATATCACGTGGATTTTTTCGACGTCAATTTGGATTAGTAAACATTTGTTCTTGCGCATAGTTAATGCCACGGAAGAATATCATCCTTACTTCAAGCTGAGGAATTCTCGTTGCAGACAACTGTCATTCTCTTCTATGCAGAATTGCACGACTGCTCTTAGGATATTTGCATATAGTAAAGCCGCATTGTTGATGCTGAAATCCAAATTGAGGAAAGCGCATGCGTTGAGGCCATCGCGAAGGTGTTTGGACCAGTTGAAGACAAACTGTAGTGTTGTATTTCCTTTTAGCAACCCATGGTGAAGTTTTCAAAGTTAGAAGACAGGTTTTTATAGAGAAGGGTGTTTTGGCTCCCAGGCTCAGATGAATCCATTAGTGAACAAAAAATCATTAAAAAAATAGATAAATTCAAAAAATCCAAAAATAATAATGGAGAATGATGACTGGGTGTGTCATGTCCTACCAAATTTCAGAGCATTTGAATGTCCGAATAGCTCTCAGCAAAAAAGTCAAAATTGAGGTCTGTGAATTTTTTTACTGTTTGAATCCGATCTTGTCTTTTTTGTTGAGAGCTACTTAGATGTCCAAATGCTTTGAAATTTGCACGCACCTCATGCACTAAAATGTCTTCGACGCAAAAAAATTAGATTTTTTTAAAAAATTCTAGTATTTGTTTTATTTTTTTTATTTTTTTTTGCGGGTAAAAAAAGGGTATTTGTTTTATATTTATTGTTCACCGAGTGCCGATGAGCCCGTGCTCAGAAATGGATATTCGCATTTTTTAGGCTGACTTAGAAAACAGTTTTTTAGGGGTAAGCCAAGACTTAGAAAACAGTTTTTTTTAGACAATTCTTAGAAGACAGTTGAATGAAAGAAAAAGCAGAGAGAGAAAAATGGGTCAGGCCAACTAGAGCGTCGGGCATCTACAACGCAGGCTCTGGACGGGCGCTAGGGTCCCAATCCTGGCCGTTTCGTCCAATTCCTGGTGGATACCAGGATTTTGGCTTGCGCCGGCGCAACTCCAGTCATCGGGCGTCTGTCTTTTTTTTTTCTGCGTGAGTTTGTTTCAGAGGAGCCGGGCGCTATCATGGGCGCTAAAAAATAGCTGGAAAATCTCGTGGCCTCAACTGTTGGTACATGCATAGCATCGAGCATAGGAGACACGGACTCTTACACGGGTGCTAAACATAAAATCCTTTTTTTTATTTTCTTTTGCGCCTATAAAAAATCCTTTTTTTTTATTTTCACATACGCTTTTGAGTCGCATAGCGCGTGAAACAGGAGCATCTTGCTGACGGTTGTATGTCAAAACAAATCAAACAGAATACTCCCTGAAAAGGTTAGCAAAAGAACCGTAAGCACGGGAATTGGCTGCCAAATTTGGCCGATCATAAGGTAAGAAGGATGCAAGTCCTACCTGACACGGCATTATACATATAACTATATACGTGACCGTGCCTAATCACACACTGAAGCTGACGAACGGGAAACGGTTTCTAACTGTCTTCGACCGGCAGAAGGATTGCACGGGCAAACGAGCGTGGATTATCTTGCCCGCCAGCAAAATGGAGTATCGTGTTTACTTTTAGTTTGGGCGCGATATGGAAGGACCTTCGTGGAGTGTGCCAAATTCTCCGAGGGATCAGGCTGGCCATAGTGGGGTAATATAACTAGTAGTATTTGGGACTCGCAAATATGTTTATGTGGCAGACAATTAAAAAAGAGAGAGTAGTAGTAACATAGGTAGATAACGTAACATAATAAATGTTATGCTACTATGTTTCATGCATAGCAATAAATAAGACCATCTATGATACTACTTTATGATACTATGTACTATAGATGTAGTATCATACACTATTATCATATGCATGGCCAGCCTCAAACATGTTTCAGCCCCTCGTCGGACAGACTAGTTCGCGGTCCTATAGTAGATGTTTTTTTTTCGAGGGTACGCAAATTGCGTACCTTAGCTTTATAGAAGGAGAGAAATAAGACATACAACAACATCTACCACTCGCTGTGAACAACGAAGGCCACCAACTCCACAACCGGTACGTACAAGGTCAATCAAACACAGGAACACACCTACGAGACAAAAAGCCTACCCAACACCGAGCCCCTCGCCGCGTCTCGGCCGACACTGAAGAACTCCGAAGAACAGCAACTCCAGCTTCCTTGGAATAGCCAGCGACGACCGTACATGGCGCTGGAGGAGAAAGATCCGGGCAGCGGTGAGCACCGGAGGAGCGCATCATGGGACCTCGAGTCTCCCAGCACAATGCTCCCAACAGAGTAACAACCTCAAAGACGTTGCCATCATGCCGATCCTACGAATCAAGGCTTTCGCCCCGGAGACAGTTGCCGATACGAGGTCGCGAGGAAGATGGCGTTGCACTCAGCGAAGCCTCCAGGAAGGTGAATGACACCCGCAGGTGCCATCAACGCCGGTCCGGCCACAACCGAACATGATTTTCATCCGTAGCGCTGCACATCTCCACGTCTGCAAGATCCCAGCCAGTCCCGATCAGATGCCTCGCACCGCCGTCACCGCGACAACTTGCCATCGAAGCCCCCCTCACTGCCGAGGGAACACGCCTAAAGCCATCACCTGCAACCCCGACTAGGAGACGCAACAACCACCTAGCGGTGCAAAGCAGTTCCGCCACGGTGGCCTTCACCCGCGCCAGGGACTGCCACAAGAATGAATCCGACCTGCACCTCCGACCACACTCCGGTACCCACACCGCCGAGGCATCGTCGCACGCCTCACACAAGAAGAACGGACGCCCACGCCCGCCAAGACCCTTCTGGCGAGCCTCGCGGCCGCCGCCGCCCACAGCTGCGCTTCGCCACCGCCAAGGCAATGCCGCGCACCACCTACACCCTCCATCCAGCTCGCGCCCACGCAAGGGTCCAGAGACAACCGCCGCACTCCCTGCCGTGAGCACCCGCCGGCCATCACCGAAGACGCACCAGATCCGCCACTCGCTGCTCGCCAAGACTCCATCTTGACTGAGCCATTGCAGCGCCGCCGCCACCGGTCTGGCCATGGACTCGCATCGCTGCCTCCAACCTGCGCCACTGGCTCCGACGCTCGCCAACCAACTGCAACCTGCACCTGCCCGGCCCGTCGCTCCACTGGGCCTCCTGCCGAGCTCCGGCCACCAGCCTCTCCACCGACGCGCGCAGATCAAGCCGACCTTAGCCCCGTCTGGAGGAGAGCGCCACACCGCCACCGGCCCACTCACTCCTCCTCGAAGCGCCGCCACCGTCCAGCCGCCACGCCGCGACCTGCCTGCGTGCCCTGCTCGACGCGCCGGCCTCCGAGATCCGCCATCTGACGAAGAAGAACCCCGTCGCGGCCCCCCTTCAGGAGATGGCAGAGGAGATCCCGTTGCCGCCGACACCGCGCGGGCTTTGCCCGGCGGCGGCAGGGGAGGGAAGGAGGGTGGAGGTTGTGGGCGGCGGCTAGGGTTCGAGCGCCCGGGCCGCCCGCGGGGGGCGACACGGGGCCGAGCGAGTACTTTGGTGGAAATAAGAAGCTGTGTTCTCACCGGCGAGGAAGAGGAGCACTCTCGCTGAATGTCCAGCACGGTAGCCAACCGCACCCACCCGCCCTATAGTAGATGTTTGAAAATGGAGTGAAACGAGACAAGGGGATAAGGCAAGAAGGCACATTTTTCAATTCAAACCGGGGGTCCGGCCGTGGAGGATAAGGAGAGCAACATGTTTCCAAAAGCAGCCGCATGCAGTGATGCAGCTGGTGAGTCTAGAAAGATCCTGTGACTTGTCGACCGTCTTCGTGTCCGCCTTTAAGCTGCTCTAGTATCTATCCACAATTATCAGGCCCTAATCATATCAGTCATCAATGTCTCTTACGAGAATAGTCCACCGCCGTCCCATAAATTATTCGAGGGGAAATTGCTATTTGCTACGCTCATCTATGGGTTTGTAGCTTTGCATAATCGTCACTTTTTATTGAACGGATAAACACATGAACATGTGTACGTTTGTACTTGTAAAGTGTTTTTTTCGGGGGGTACTTGTAAAGTGTTTTGTGCTGCCTATCTGCATTTGATACTGAAAAACTAGTTGGTACTTTTTCTTCATAAATAAAACTAAATGATATTATGCATGTTGTTGCAAAAATTTGTTGCTATACTATATTTTAACTAAGTTGGAACATGAACATTATAAAGGTAAAATATATTTGTGAAATATAGGAGCATCTACCGCCGGGCGCCTCAAACCCGCCATATACGCCCGGGCGGGCCGCCCGGTCACTCCGGTCACGTTTCTTCGACCCAGATGGGCTCTTTAAACGGGCCTCAAACGCCTGGGATGACCGGCACCCCTCATATCCAGCCCAAATATGGGGCGGATATGGGGGCGCCCGGGCAGGCCCGCCACGTCGGACCCGACAGCCCGACTCTACCCCAAATTCATCAAACCCTTCCTCCTCCTTCCGATGTCCTCCAACCTTTCCCGGGCCGGGACCCTCGCTGTCCTCCACCCTTGCTCCCAATCCTCACCTCCGGTCCCGATCCATCACTGGAGATGTCGTTCAGCCCGACCCACACTGCCGCGACAAAGAGCAGTCCGCCTCGTCCGTCGGCGGCGTCAATTCGTCGGCTGCGACTTGCAAGGCGGAGAACGTTGCCCGCAAGTTGCGGCGATGCCGGCAGCGAGAGAGGGAGGCGGCGGCGGCGCAGGGAGGTTCAGACGTGGTGGAGCAGTTGTCTCCTCCCCCACGCCCGGATCCCCGCACCCCTTTCCTCCGTGCGTCGACGCGGATTACACCGTCCGACCCCCTTGGGACAGAGGATGATTCGACCGCCGGCTTGGCCATTTCGGAGAGCTTTCCACCCACGCAGATGCCAGCGGTCGACGTGTGTTACTCGTCGCAGCTCGTTCGGGCACGGATGAGCACGGGCACCGGAAGTGCCCGGGTTGCCCTCGACTTGTTCGACAGAATGACCTAACAAGAGTCGGTGCGTTTTCTTTGCTCCCGTCCGATCAGATTTTAGCATAGACCACTAGTTCATTTCGCACATGATGAATGCTTGCAAACCATAATCATGTAGGAGGCGTTCTTGTCGAACATGATCAATGACAGTGAAGATCCGACCGAAATGGAGTATGAATTGGAGACCATGTGACAGCCTAGATTTGCCTTCTCTCTTTTTCCGAACTTCCTGCTGCCTTTGCTCTGGATTTGGAGTTTTGAATCAATTCAAATGGACTTGAACACTTGGGCCTACCCTTGATTTGCACCCAAGTGACCCATCCACCCCTAGCTCAATTTTATTTCTCTGAAAAACTCCAAAAATAACCCAAGGAATATTTTTCATAAAAGAAAAATATTCATTTTCTTCTCTGAAAATCACTTTTGAGAAGTATGCTCCAAAGCAACCGTCACTTTTATTGCTCCTAAAATCCTGAGAAAATTCACAAATATTCTTTGAACCCTAGGGCATCTCCCTGAGCAAAAATATTGCATAACTTTTTGGAATATTTTTGCTACAGAAAATCATTTCTGTTCTGGACACATTAGCCACTTTACACAGCAAGTATAATTTTCCTTGATCCTTTGGGGCTGATCTTTTCTGAGCTTCATTACCTTCCTAAGAGAATGCTAAACCCCAAAGCACAGCCCTTAATTTTTACTAGATCTCTCACAGTTAATCTCACAAGTTTCTGTCCAGAAACTTGCCAGGAAGAAGCCCACTCTCACAACTCACCTGTGACCCATCCAAACACATAGAACAACCAAAGCCACTAAGGACTACACGCCAGACATGAAGTTTGCGCTTAGCTCAGCGTGAGGTCAAAGTTTACGCAGTGACCGCGTTCGTCCAGGGGTGTTGGCATGCGTCCAGCGTGCTCTGTGACGCGCCCGCGTCTCTGTTGAGCGCGTGCTAGTTTCCCCAGCCTCCGTACTTTGCCAAACCACGCCACCATCCTCGTCTTCACCCCCTTAACTCCGCCGTGGCGCTCGCCGACGCCGGAGCTGGCCACAGCGAGCACGGGCACGGCGCGACAAAGCCAATAGTGTGCCCGTGCCCCTGTGCTTTTCGCGTACCTGTCTCCTGTGCTCGGCTCCGCTCGTCCACAGTTCCCGCGTGAGCCACGACGCCTTTTCCCCCTCTCACTGGTGCCATTCATCGCCTGGAGCCCTTTCAAAGAACTCCGGCGAGCCCTCGATCCCCGCCTCGGCCTCGCCTATAAATAGAGCTCTCCCGAGCTCATTTCTCCTCACAACTGCTCTCACACAACCACCACGACACCGTAGGTAGCCGCAGCCTGGCCGGGCAGGCCTCTAGCCGCCGTCCCCGACGCCGAGCTCACCGGCGATCCCCTTCCTCTACCCCTCCACCTCGAAAGCCGCTCGAGCTCAACTGACTCCTCCGGCGCGTCTCTGGTGAACCTCTGGTGCATGCTGGTGTTGTTGGAGTTGCTGGACCGGCCTTGCCTCGCCGTTATCGCCAACTCCGACGAGCTTCGCCAGCTGCAGCCGCTGGAGACGACCGCACCAACCTCGTCCGACCACCGTTAGCCAAGCCAAGAGTACGTGCAGGTGCACAAGAACCTCCGCTACCCATCCCCCCTCTCAAATTGGTAGCCGAGCTCTCCTCGCCGGAGAGAGCTCCGATGACTCGCCGCCCTCCCCTGTTTCTCTCTCTCTCCCTTCCAAACTGACAACAGGGGCCCACTGTCAGCCACTCAGCCGTGCCTAAAGTGGTATAAGTGGTGGTGCCCCGCGGGTTTACGCCTTCGATGTCACCCCCCGGTTTTTCTTTTAATTCAAATTTAAATCAAATTTTGACCAGAACTTTGACTAGCTGTAACTCCTAAACCACTAGTCCAAATGAGTTGATTCTTTTTGCATTGTGTTCTTACTAGAAAACCCTAGTAGCACACCCAAGATGAGATTTTTCTCTACTATCTAGATTTTTTGGTAATTTTCAGAAGCGTTTTTGATATGTTCTTTTTGTCATTTGATTTATTTTCAGAAGGTGAAGCTTTTCTTGAAGTCTTCCAAGAGGAGTGTGAAGCTCCTCTGAACTAAGGCAAGCCACACAACCATTTTCATGGTGTGTTTGCAATATTCATGAATTTCCAACTTGAATATATGATGTTTCTTGCATGTAGTTATTAAATGAAAAATGCTTATGTTAGTTATTTTGTCACGGGCAAGATGCTTAGTTTACAGAAGTTAGTGCTTGAAGTAAATGAGGTATAGTATAAGTAGATGGACTATGTGATCTTGTTATGACTATGGTATGATGAGCATCGGTATTATTTTCGTTTATGCATGATGAGTTTTATATGGAAAATAAGAAACTAAAAATGATGAGTATAAATAACCAGTGAAAAAGATCAACAAAGTTGAGTGATGATTTGTGCAAGTAGAACTGTTTGATGAGTTGATCTGTTATTTTCAAGTGATATGAGATGCATGTCATATGGTTGCATGAGCATGGCATTTGGTGACTCGAGCATTTTATTTCAAGTTAAACCTGATGATAATTGAACTTGAACACAAAGTTGATCGGGTCATGGTGCCACTGAATCGGGCTGACAAGTGAAACCACATTTGCCTTGGTATGGGAAGGCCGTTAGTCGGTCCGTTGTCATGTCGCTTGTCGGTGCCTCCGACGAGGGAAGGTTGTGACCGTGCATTACCCTGGCTCGGTAAGCAGACATAACCTTGTGTGTCCGTTGTTGTTATGGTACCTTGTCCCCGTTTGGGACTGTTTATTTGCCATGACGGTGGTCATTTTGCCTTTGGTTGGCACGGGGCCACCCATCACTTAGCCCAATGGGGAGTTGGTTGGAGTGGCCGAAAGAGTGTCATGGCAATGGGGGAGTTCTGTCGGAATGTCATTGGTCCACCCGAATGGGAGTGCGAGGCCATGGGTTCCGTGGTGTGGGTACAGTGTGCTACCTCTACAGAGTGTATTAAATCTATCAATAGCCGCGCCCATGGATAAGGGCCCAATTCGTAAGTAAGTCACACCATGGATCAACTTTTATAAAGAAATCTTGCATACTAAGTTATTTGCATTGCACTAGTTGAATTATGATGATGTCAGTGAGACTGACCGTTGTGGTTCCGTTTGTGATCCGTGAATGATCATCGTTTTGTTACAAGGTAACCCGTTGAACCAAATATGGTTCTGTTTGTGATCCATAATGATCACCGTTTGGTTGTGAGGCAACCCGTTGGTAAGAGAGTCCGAGAGACTCGGTGCACAAGATTGGATGCATGGCACGAGAAGCATGTTGTATTTTGCATTTAACTTGATTAAATGTCATGATATTGTTTGTCATTATGTTTCTGCTTGTTGTGAGCTTGCAAGTACATTCAATGTACTGACCTAGTGTGTAATGCAAATTTCAGGAAAGACTAACTGGATCGGAGTGCTGCCGTGTCTAGATCGTGTCCACATCGGTGTCCCTATGCTATGGAGTCCCGCTTCGTCATTGTTCCGCTGCCATGTAGTTATTGTGATCGAGGCCCCTTTATGTTCACTATATGTACATATTGTGCAGCTGCACCGAGTGTGCCGCTTGGCCTCGCTACTTAATGTACTATTGCACTATGCTTCCGCTAGTATCAATAAAGCGGGTTTTTTTTCTGTACCAAGATGTTGTGTATTACCAGAAGACGTGATCTCTGGGTTGGCAATGCAGGGTAAACTGGTTGCTCTGAGCCAGGGTGCCACATCCAACCACTGCATTTGAAGTTGGGACAACATTAGATCCCAATCTGAGTAAGAAGAAGAAGAAGAAGAAGAAGAAGAAGAATACCAAGACGCCGAAGTCAAGGGGTCCGGCATTCTCAAGATTTGAGGACATCTAGTTGGTCAAAACTTGGTTGGCCACAACAATATGGATCCAATATGCGGCACCAAGCAAAAGGGGAACACCTATTAGACGAAGATTTGGAAGGAGTATCACGAGCAAAAGGAGTATGTGGAGCCGCATCCTATCATGACCACCCACAATGTGGCATCTCTCCAACATCGTTGGGGATCATTCAAGGGGAAGTGAACAAGTACGTCGGCTGCTACTCACAAGTGACCAAACACCCTCAAAGTGGGATGGGAGTCACAACTCATGTAAGCTCGATTGCCTCATCTTGTCGTCCATTGCATATGCTTCTTGTATTTGCATTCTCGTGCTCATACATATGTTGTTTGCTAGTCAACGGTGGCGGACACTTTGTATCACGAGGTGGAGAAGAAGCCATTTGCTTTTAGCCACTGTTTGGTCATATTGAATGGCAAGCCGAAGTGGAACCAACTTGTGGCCAACCTCAAGTCCGGCAAGAAAAGGAATGATGGCTTAAGCTTGAACCAATCAATTGGGTTGGACGATGAAGAGGATGATTTTGTCGTGATGAACGGAAAAGCCATCGTGCCAAAGGACAACCACCAAGTCATGGGAAACAAGTGGGAGAAGGCACATACGCCCGTGATGCCGTGGATAGCAAAATGTCATCCACATGTACGAGCATTTTTTCGGTGAAGGAGAACAAGAAGGAGGAGAGGTACAAGCTCATGTTGGATGCGCAAAAGGAAAGAGTGGGACCGAAAGAGGGCGGAGAAGAAGCTCGAAATTGAGAGAGAGAGAGAGAGAGAGAGAGAGAGAGAGAGAGAGAATCGAGTTGGAGAAGCAACAAGCGGCGATCAAATGGGAACTCGAGAAGGCCAAGACATTTGGGGACATAGAGCTTCAGAAGGAGAGGTTGCAACTCGCACGGGACGCGGAAGATGCGAGGATCATGTTGGCGGACGAGACTCTCTTGGATGAGCATGCAGAGAAGTGGCTTGCAGACAAGAAGATGGAGATCAACGACCGTAGTGTTGGGAATCGTTGCATGCAAAACAAAAAAAATCTACGCACATGCAATGAGCTATCCAAGGAGATGCATAGCAACGAGGGGAAGAGTGTGTCTACGTATCCTCATAGACCATAAGCGGAAGCGTTTAACAACGTGGTTGATGTAGTCGAACTTCTTCTAGCTCTGATCGATCAAGTACCGAACGTACGACACCTTCGAGTTCTGCACACGTTTAGCTCGGTGGCGTCCCTCGCCTTCTTGATCCAGCAAGACATCGGGGTAGTAGATGAGTTCCGTCAGCACGACGACATGGTGACGATGATGGTGAAGTGATCCTTGCAGGGATTCGCTAAGCACTACGAAAATATGACCGAGGGTGTAAACGGTGGAGGGGGCGCCGCACACGGCTAGGCAATTGTCTGCTCGTGCTAGGCGCCCCCCTCCCACATATATATAGGTGGGGAAGAGGAGGGAGCAGCCAAGAGGGCACCCAGAGTAGGCCGAATCCTACTTGGGGTCCTCCCAAGTGGCGCTCCCCCTGCCATATTTGTCGGAGGGGGAAGGAATGAGGGGGGAGAGAGAAGGAAGTGGGAATCATATTCCACACTTGCCTTTCCTCCTTCCCCTTTCCTTCTCCACCAGTCCCGGCCCATATGTGGGGTGCACCAGCCCCTTGTGGCTGGTGTGTTTCCCCTCTTGGCCCATAAGGCCCATATCTTTTGCCAGGGGTGCTCGGAACCCCTTTCGGTGACCCGATATGTACCCGGTACCCTTCGGAACACTTCCGGTGTCCGAATACCATCGTCCTATATATCAATCTTTACCTATCAACCATTTCGATACTCCTCGTCATGTCCGTGATCTCATCTGGGACTCCAAACAATATTCGGTCACCAAATCACATAACTCATATAATACAATATCGTCATCGAACGTTAAGCATGCGGACCCTATGGGTTCGAGAACTATGTAGACATGACCGAGACACCTCTCCCGTCAATAACAATAGCGGAACCTTGATGCCCACATTGGCTCCTGCATATTCTATGAAGAACTTTATCGGTCGAACCGTTATGACAACATACGTAATTTCCTTTGTCCATCAATATGTTACTTGCCCGAGATTCGATCGTCGGTATCTTCATACCTAGTTCAATCTCGTTACCGGCAAGTCTCTTTACTCGTTTCGTAATACATCACCTCATGACTAACTCCTTAGTCATTTGCTTGCAAGCTTATGATGTGTATTACCGACAGGGCCCAGAGATACCTCTTCGATACTCGGAGTGACAAATCCTAATGTCGATCTATGCCAACTCAAATCAACGACTTCGGAGATACCTATAGAGCATCTTTATAATCACCTAGATACGTTGTGATATTTGATAGCTGATACGTCCATTTTGCATCATGCTTTTATATCGATATTTATTGCATTATGGGCTGTTATTACACGTTATGTCACAATACTTATGCCTATTCTCTCTTATTTTAGAAGGTTTACATGAAGAGGGAGAATGCCGGCAGCTGGAATTCTGGGATGGAAAAGGAGCAAATAATAGAGACCTATTCTGCACAGCTCCAAAAGTCCTGAAACTTCACGGAAGTTATTTTTGGAATTAATAAAAAATACTGAGCGGAGAAAGTACCAGAAGGGGCCCACACCCTGGCCACGAGGGTGGGGGGCGCGCCCTACCCCCCTGAGTGCGCTCCCCTGCCTCATGGGCCCCCTTGCAGTCCTTCGGTGGCCATCTTCTGCTATATGAAGTCTTTTACCCTGGAAAAAAATTCATAAGCAACCTTTCGGGACGAGACACTCCCACCACGAGGCGGAACCTTGGCGGAACCAATCTAGGGCTCCGGTGGAGCTGTTCTGTCGAGGAACCATCCCTTCGGGAGGGGGAAATCATCACCATTGATCCTCTCATCAGGAGGGGGTCAATCTCCATCAACATCTTCACCAGCACCATCTCCTCTCAAACCCTAGTTCATCTCTTGTATCTGATCTTTGTCTCAAAGCCTCAGATTGGTACCTGTGGGTTGCTAGTAGTGTTGATTACTCCTTGTAGTTGATGCTAGTTGGTTTATTTGGTGGAAGATCATCTGTTCAGATCCTATATGCATATTAATACCCCTCTAATTATGAACATGAATATGATTTGTGAGTAGTTACGTTTGTTCCTGAGGACATGGGAGAAGTCTTGCTATAAGTAGTCATGTGAATTTGGTATTCGTTCGATATTTTGATGAGATGTATGTTGTCTTTCCTCTAGTGGTGTTATGTGAACGTCGACTACATGACACTTCACCATTATTTGGGCCTAGAGGAGGCATTGGGAAGTAATAAATAAATGATGGGTTGCTAGAGTGACAGAAGCTTAAACCCTAGTTTATGAGTTGCTTTGTAAGGGGCTAATTTGGATCCATATGTTTCATGCTATGGTTAGGTTTACCTTAATACTTCTTTTGTACTTGTGGATGCTTGCAATAGGGGTTAATCATAAGTGGGTTGCTTGTCCAAGAAAGGGCAGTACCCAAGCACCGGTCCACCCACATACCAAATTATCAAAGTAACGAACGCGAATCATATGAGCGTGATGAAAACTATCTTGACGATAATTCCCATGTGTCCTCGAGAGCTTTTTTCCTTCATATAAGAATTTGTCCAGGCTTGTCCTTTGCTACAAAAAGGATTGGGCCACCTTGATGCACCTTATTTAGTTTTGTTACTTGTTACCCGTTACAAATTACCTTATCACAAAACTATCTGTTACCGATAATTTCAGTGCTTGCAGAGAATACCTTACTGAAAACCGCTTGTCATTTTCTTCTGCTCCTCATTGGGTTCGACACTCTTACTTATCGAAAGGACTACGATAGATCCCCTACACTTGTGGGTCATCAAGACTCTTTTCTGGCGCTGTTGCCGGGGAGTGAAGCGCCTTTGGTAAGTGGAACTTGGTAAGGAAAAATTTATATAGTGTGCTGAAATTTACTGTCACTTGTTACTTTGGAAAGTAATCCTTTGAGGGGTTTGTTCGGGGTATCTTCACCCTGACCAGTAGAGCAAAGAGTTGCTCCTCAACCTACTGAACCTACTGATAATGTTTACTTTGAAATTCCTTGGGTATGATAGAGAGACTGCTAGCTAATCCTTTTACAGGAGATGGAACATTGCATCCCGATTTGCACCTAATATATGTGGATGAAGTTTGTGGATTATTTAAGCTTGTAGGTATGCCCGAGGATGTTATCAAGAAGAAGGTCTTCCCTTTATCTTTGAAGGGAAAGGCATTGACATGGTTTAGGCTATGTGATGATATTGGATCATGGAACTACAACCGATTGAAATTGGAATTTCATCAGAAGTTTTATCCCATGCATCTTGTTCATCGTGATCGTAATTATACATATAGTTTTTGGCCTCGTGAAGGAGAAAGCATCGCTCAAGCTTGGGGGAGGCTTAAGTCAATGTTATATTCATGCCCCAATCATGAGCTCTTAAGAGAAATTATTATTCAAAAAAGATTTATGCTCGGCTTTCTCTCAACAATCGCTCCATGGTCGATATTTCTTGTACTGGTTCTTTTATGATGAAGACTATTGAATTCAGATAGGATTTATTGGAAAGAATTAAACGCAACTCTGAAGATTGGGACCTCAACGAAGGTAAGGAGTCAGGTATAACACCTAAGTTTGACTGTGTTAAATCTTTTATGGATACCGATGCTTTTCGTGAATTTAGCACTAAATACGGACTTGACTCTGAGATTGTAGCTTCTTTCTGTGAATCATTTGCTACTCATGTTGCTCTCCCTAAGGAGAAGTGGTTTAAATATAATCCTCCCATTGAAGTAAAAGTAGCTGCACCTATTAAAGTTGAAGAAAAGACTATCACTTATAATGATCCTATTGTTCCTACTACTTATATTGAGAAAGCACCTTTCCCTGTTAGGATAAAGGATCATGCTAAAGCTTCAACTGTGGTTCGTAAGAGTAATACTAGAACACCTGCACCACCTGAGCAAATTAAAGTTGAACCTAGTATTGCTCTGGTTAAAGATCTCTTGGCTGATAATATTGATGGGCATGTTATTTAATTTTGTGATGAAGCTGCTAGAATTGCTAGACCCGATACTAAAAATAAACATAGACTTGTTGTAGGCATGCCTGTTATTTCTGTTAAAATAGGAGATCATTGTTATCATGGCTTATGTGATATGGGTGCTAGTGCAAGTGCAATACCTCATTCCTTATACAAAGAAATTATGCATGATATAGCACCTGCTGAGATAGAAGAAATTGATGTTACAATTAATAAGCTTGCCAATAGAGATACTATTTCACCGGTTGGGATTGTTAGAGATGTTGAAGTCTTGTGTGGGAAAGTTAAATATCCTGCTGATTTTCTTGTTCTTGGTTCCCCACAAGATAGCTTTTGTCCCATCATATTTGGTAGACCCTTCTTGAATATTGTTAATGCTAGGATAGACTGCAAAAAGGATGTTGTTACCATTGGTTTGGGGGATATGTCTCATGAGTTTAACTTTGCTAAATTTCGTAGACAACCCCATGATAAAGAATTGCCTAGTAAGGATGAAATTATTGGTCTTGCTTCTATTGCCGTGCCTCCTAATGATCCTTTAGAACAATATTTGTTAGACCATGAAAATGATATGTTTATGAATGAAAGAAGGGAGATAGATGAAATATTCTTTAAACAGGGACCTATTTTGAAACACAACTTGCCTGTTGAAATTCTAGGGGATCCTCCACCACCCAAGGGTGATCCCGTGTTTGAGTTTAAACCACTACCAGATACTCTTAAATATGCTTATCTTGATGAAAATAAGATATATCCTGTTATTATTAGTGCTAACCTTTCAGAACAGGAAGAGGAGAAATTATTGAAAACTCTAAAGAAGCACCATGCTGCTATTGGATATACTCTTGATGATCTTAAGGGCATTAGTCCCACTCTATGCCAACACAAAATAAAATTGAAGAAATACGCCAAACCAGTGTTGATCACCAACGGCGGTTAAATCCTAAGATGAAAGAAGTGGTAAGAAAAGAAATACTAAAGCTCCTAGAGGCAGGTATAATTTATGCCGTTGCTGATAGTCAGTGGGTAAGTCCTATCCATTGTTTCCCTAAGAAGGGAGGTATTACTGTCGTTCCTAATGGTAAAGATGAATTGATCCCGCAAAGAATTGTTACAGGTTATAGGATGGTAACTGATTTCCACAAATTAAATAAAGCTACTAAAAAGGATCATTACCCTTTGCCTTTTATTGATCAAATGCTAGAAAGATTATCCAAACATATACATTTTTGCTTTCTAGATGGTTACTCTAGTTTCTCTCAAATACCTGTGTCAAAAGAGGATCAAGAAAAGACTACTTTTACTTGCCCTTTCGGTACTTTTGCTTATAGACGTATGCCTTTTGGTTTATGTAATGCACCTGCTACCTTTCAAAGATGCATGATGGCTATATTCTCTGACTTTTGTGAAAAGATTGTTGAGGTTTTCATGGATGATTTCTCTGTTTATGGATCTTCTTTTGATGATTGCTTGAGCAACCTTGATCGAGTTTTGCAGAGATGTGAAGAAACTAGTCTTGTCTTGAATTGAGAAGTGCCACTTTATGGTTAATGAAGGCATTGTCTTGGGGCATAAAATTTCTGAAATAGGTATTGAAGTTGATAAAGCTAAAGTTGATCCTATTGAAAAGATGCCATGTCCCAAGGACATTCAAGGTATAATAAGTTTCCTTGGTCATGCTGGTTTTTATAGGAGGTTTATTAAGGACTTCTCTAAAATATCTAGGCCTCTGACTAATCTCTTACAAAAAGATATTCCTTTTCTCTTCGATGATGATTGTGTAGAAGCATTTGAAATACTGAAGAAAACTTTGATTTCTGCACCTATTGTTCAACCACATGATTGGAATTTACCCTTTGAAATTATGTGTGATGCTAGTGATTATGCCGTAGGTGCTGTTCTAGGACAAAGAGTTGATAAGAAACTAAATGTTATTCAATATGCTAGTAAAACTCTAGACAGTGCCCAGAGAAATTATGCTACTACTGACAAAGAATTTTTAGCAGTTGTATTTGCTTGTGATAAGTTTAGACCTTATATCGTTGACTCTAAAGTAACTGTTCACACTGATTATGCTGCTATTAAATATCTTATGGAAAAGAAAGATGCTAAACCTAGACTTATTAGATGGGTTCTCCTACTACAAGAATTTGATTTGCATATTATTGATAGAAAGGGAGCTGAGAACCCCGTTGCAGACAACTTGTCTAGGTTAGAGAATGTTCTTGATGACCCACTACCTATTGATGATAGCTTTCCTAATGAACAATTATCTGTCATAAATGCTTCTTGTACTTCTCCATGATATGCTGATTATGCTAATTACATTGTTGCTAAATTTATACCACCTAGTTTCACATACCAGCAAAAGAAAAAGTTTTTCTATGATTTAAGACATTACTTCTAGGATGACCCACACCTTTATAAAGAAGGAGTAGATGGTGTTATTAGACGTGTGTACCTGAGCATGAACAGGAACAGATCCTACGCAAGTGTCACTCCGAGGCTTATGGAGGACACCACGCCGGAGATAGAACTACACATAAGGTATTGCAATCCGGTTTCTATTGGCCTACTCTCTTCAAAGATGCGCGTAAGTTTGTCTTGTCTTGTGATGAATGTCAAAGAATTGGTAATATTAGTAGACGTCAAGAAATTCTTATGAATTATTCACTTGTTATTGAACCATTTGATGTTTGGGTCTTTGATTATATGGGACCGTTTCCTTCCTCTAATGGGTATACACATATTTTAGTTGCTGTTGATTATGTTACTAAGTGGGTAGAAGCTATTCCAACTAGTAGTGCTGATCATAACACCTCTATTAAGATGCTTAAAGAAGTTATTTTTCCAAGGTTTGGAGTCCCTAGATACCTAATGACTGATGGTGGTTCACATTTTATTCATGGTGCCTTTCGTAAAATGCTTGCTAAGTATGATGTTAATCATAGAATTAAATCTCCATATATCACCCACACTAGTGGCCAAGTAGAACTGAGTAACAGAGAGCTTAAATTGATTTTGCAAAAGACTGTTAATAGATCTAGAAAGAATTGGTCCAAGAAACTTGATGATGCATTATGGGCTTATAGGACTGCATATAAAAATCCTATGGGTATGTCTCCATATAAAATGGTTTATGGAAAAGCATGTCACTTACCTCTCGAACGGGAACATAAGGCATATTTGGCCATTAAAGAGCTCAATTATGATTTCAAACTTGCCGGTGATAAGAGGTTATTTGACATTAGCTCACGTGATGTATGGAGAGCCCAAGCCTATGAGAATGCCAAACTGTTTAAACAAAAAGTTAAAAGATGGCATGACAAAATGATACAAAAGGGTGAGTTTAATGTAGGTGATTATGTGTTGCTTTTCAACTCTCGTTTAAGATTTTTTGCAGGAAAACTCCTCTCTAAATGGTAAGGTCCATACATTATCGAGGAGGTCTATCGTTCCGGTGCCATAAAAATCAACAACTTCGAAGGCACAAATCCGAAGGTGGTGAACGATTAAAGAATCAAACATTATATCTCAGGTAATCCAATAAATGTTGAAACTAATGTTATTGAAACCGTAACCCCAGAGGGATACATAAGGGACACCTTCCAGAATGTTTCAGACCCCAAAAAGGAATAGGTGTGTGGTACGGTAAGTAAACCGACTCCAGAACAGTTCTAATAGCAATTTTTCTCCGTTTTGGAATATTTAAGAAAATAGGAAAATAAGAAGTAGTACGGGAAGGACACGAGGCATCCACGAGGGTGGAGGGTGCGCCCCCTGCCTCGTGGGCACCTCGTGTGTTCTCCGGACTCCGTTTTCTTGCGCGATACTTCTTTTAGTCGGTAAAAATTCATTATATAATCTCCCAAAGGATTTGACCACCGTATCACGCAAATATCCTCTATTTTTGTTTCGAGCTGTTTTTCTGCAGATCTAGATCACCATGACGTCTTCAAGCGTCCCAAGGACAAGTTTTTCGAGAAGGCCATCAACCCCTACCTCACGGAGGTGCTGAAACACCCTCAAACCATTGAGATGCGTGAGGGGGTGCTGCATATCCGCGATGTTGAGGGACCAAGGAGGACCAGGAAGCGTGGAGACAAGACTCGAAGCAATGGAACAACAAGTTTTCAAGTGCCAAGGGATGGTGGAACGCGGACTCAACGCCAACCACATGATGATCGCGGAGTTCACCAACAACCAGAAGCTGGACGCCAAGAACATTGGGGAGGCCATCTTCAAGCTTCATGAGAAAATCGAGCACCTCCAAGCCCAGATCTATGACCTGCAAAACCAGAACTGTGAGTATGAATATAGATTCAAGAGGATGAGTTTGGATATAGAATTAAGGATCCCGGAGACTCGATCATCCTTCTATAATGGTGAGCCTATGCCTTGGAAGATGGACGACAAGCTTACATCATCAACAACTCCATCATCACCACCTCCGAAGGAGACATAAACACATGGGCATGGGCACTCCCATTGGCAATTGCCAAGCTTGGGGGAGGTGCCCTGGTATCGTATCACCATCACACTCCTATCTTTACCTTTTTTTAGTTTGATCCTTTTAGTAATATCTTGACCTGGTAGACTAAAGTTTTGGTATGATTTAGTTTTGAGTTTTGCTTTATGATCTTTCTATGTAATCGAGTATGTGAGCTATATATAATAAAGATTAGTGTTGAGTCAAGGGCTTTTCTATCTTGCTATGATCTTGAGGGAATAAGAAAAAGAAAGAATAAAAAGAAATAAAGAGATCATATTGGTCTTATGGAGAGTAATGCCTTCACATATTGAGAGTATGATGAATAAAAGTTGTTGAGAGTTGGCAAACATAGTTTTGGTCATCGTTGCAATTAATAGGAAGTAATAAAGAAAGAGAAGTTTTCACATATAAATATACTATCTTGGACATCTTTTATGATTGTGAGCACTCATTAAATATGACATGCTAAAGAGTTGATGTTAGACAAGGAAGACAACGTAATGGGTTATGTTATCTTATATCCGAAATAAAGTATATTGTCATGGATCATCCAACATGTTGAGCTTGCCTTTCCCCCTCATTCTAGTCAAATTCTTTGCACCAAGTAGAGATACTACTTGTGCTTCCGAATATCCTTAAACCCAGTTTTGCCATGAGAGTCCACCATATCTACCTATGGATTGAGTAAGATCCTTCAAGTAAGTTGTCATGTTGCATGCAATAAAAATTGCTCTCTAAATATGTATGACTTATTAGTGTGGAGAAAATAATCTTTATACGATCTTTTGATATGGAAGCAATAAAAGCGACAGACTGCATAATAAAGGTCCATATCACAAGTGGCAATATAAAGTGACATTCTTTCGCATTAAGATTTTGTTCATCCAACCATAAAAGCACATGACAACCTCTGCTTGCCTCTGCAAAGTGCCTATCTTTTATTCTTGTCTTATACATTATGCAAGAGTCATGGTGATCTTCACCTTTCCTTTTTTACATTTTATCCTTTGGCAAGCACCTTGTGTTGGAAAGATCCTGATGTATATATCCAATTGGATGTAAGTTAGCATGAACTATTATTGTTGACATTACCCTTGAGGTAAAAGGTTGGGAGGCAACACTATAAGCCCCTATCTTTCTCTGTGTCCGATTAAAACTTCATACCCATAAGTATCGCGTGAGTGTTGACAATTGTGAAAGACTAAATGATAGTTCAGTATGTGGACTTTCTGAAAAGCTCTTGTATTGACTCTTTCCGATGTTATGATAAACTGCAATTGCTTCAATGACTGAGGTTATAGTTTGTTAGCTTTCAATGAAGTTTCTGATTCATACTTGATGTTGTGGATAGATTATTACTTGAGACTAAGAAATCATATGACAATATATATATATATATATTGCTGTTATAAGAATGATCATGATGCCCTCATGTCCGTATTTTGTTTTATCGACACCTCTATCTCTAAACAGGTGGACATATTTTTCGATTTCGGCTTCCGTTTGAGGACAAGCGAGGTCTAAGCTTGGGGGAGTTGATACGTCCATTTTGCATCATGCTTTTATATTGATATTTATTGCATTATGGGCTATTATTACACGTTATGTCACAATACTTATGCCTGTTCTCTATTATTTTACAAGGTTTACATGAAGAGGGAGAATGTCGGCAACTGGAATTCTAGGCTGGAAAAGGAGCAAATATTAGAGACCTATTCTGCACAGCTCCAAAAGTCCTAAAACTTCACGGAAGTTATTTTTGGAATTAATAAAAAATACTGAGCAAAGAAAGTACCAGAGGGGGGCCACACCCTAGCCACGAGGGTGGGGGGCGTGCCCTACCCCCTGGGCGCGGCCCCTGCCTCGTGGCCCCCCTGGCAGTCCGCCGCTGGCCATCTTCTGCTATATGAAGTCTTTTACCCTGGAAAAAAATTCATAAGCAACCTTTCGGGACGCAACACTCCCGCCACGAGGCGGAACCTTGGCGGAACCAATCTAGGGCTCCGGCGGAGCTGTTCTGCCGGGGAAACATCCCTCCGGGAGGGGGAAATCACCACCATCGTCATCACCATCGATCCTCTCATCGGGAGGGGGTCAATCTCCATCAACATCTTCACCAGCACCATCTCCTCTCAAACCCTAGTTCATCTCTTGTATCCGATCTTTGTCTCAAAGCCTCAGATTGGTACCTGTGGGTTGCTAGTAGTGTTGATTACTCCTTGTAGTTGATGCTAGTTGGTTTATTCGATGGATGATCATATGTTCAGATCCTATATGCATATTAATACCCCTCTGATTATGAACATGTGAGTAGTTACGTTTGTTCCTGAGGACATGGGAGAAGTCTTGCTATAAGTAGTCATGTGAATTTGGTATTTGTTCGATATTTTGATGAGATGTATGTTTTCTTTCCTCTACTGGTGTTATGTGAACGTCGACTACATGACACTTCACCATTGTTTGGACCTAGAGGAAGGCATTGGGAAGTAATAAGTAGATGATGGGTTGCTAGAGTGATAGAAGCTTAAACCCTAGTTTATGAGTTGCTTCGTAAGGGGCTGATTTGAATCCATATGTTTAATGCTATGGTTAGGTTTACCTTAATACTTCTTTTGTACTTGCGGATGCTTGCAATAGGGGTTAATCATAAGTGGGATTCTTGTCCAAGAAAGGGCAGTACCCAAGCACCGGTCCACCCACATACCAAATTATCAAAGTAACGAACGCAAATCATATGAGCGTGATGAAAACTAGCTTGACGATAATTCCCATGTGTCCTCGGGAGCTTTTTTCCTTCATATAAGATTTTTTACAGGCTTATCCTTTGCTACAAAAAGGATTGGGCCACCTTGATGCACCTTATTTAGTTTTGTTACTTGTTACCCGTTACAAATTACCTTATCACAAAACTATCTGTTACCGATAATTTCAGTGCTTGCAGAGAATACCTTACTGAAAACCGCTTGTCATTTTCTTCTGCTCCTCATTGGGTTCGACACTCTTACTTATCGAAAGGACTACGATAGATCCCCTACACTTGTGGGTCATCAAGACTCTTTTCTGGCGCTGTTGCCGGGGAGTGAAGCGCCTTTGGTAAGTGGAACTTGGTAAGGAAAAATTTATATAGTGTGCTGAAATTTACTGTCACTTGTTACTTTGGAAAGTAATCCTTTGAGGGGTTTGTTCGGGTATCTTCACCTGACCATGAGAGCAAAAGTTGCTCCTCAACCTACTGAACCTCTGATAATGTTTACTTTGAAATTCCTTCGTATGATAGAGAGATCGCTAGCTAATCCTTTTACAGAGATGGAACATTGCATCCCGATTTGCACCTAATATATGTGGATGAAGTTTGTGGATTATTTAAGCTTGTAGGTATGCCCGAGGATGTTATCAAGAAGAAGGTCTTCCCTTTATCTTTGAAGGGAAAGGCATTGACATGGTTTAGGCTATGTGATGATATGGGATCATGGAACTACAACCGATTGAAATTGGAATTTCATCAGAAGTTTTATCCCATGCATCTTGTTCATCGTGATCGTAATTATACATATAGTTTTTGGCCTCGTGAAGGAGAAAGCATCGCTCAAGCTTGGGGGAGGCTTAAGTCAATGTTATTTACTTTTTTTACTTGTTACCCGTTACAAATTACCTTATCACAACACTATCTGTTACCAATAATTTCAGTGCTTGCAGATAATACCTTACTGAAACCGCTTGTCATTTCTTCTGCTCCTCGTTGGGTTCGACACTCTTACTCATCGAAAGAAATGATAGATCCCCTACACTTGTGGGTCATCAATAGGACACCAGGTATTCCTCCGGTATCCGGGAGTTGCATAATTTCATAGTCGAAGGAATGTATTTGACATGAAGAAAGCAATACCAATAAACTGAACGATCATTATCCTAAGCTAACGGATGGGTCTTGTCCATCACACCATTCTCCTAATGAATGCAATCCCATTATCAAATGACAACACATGTCTATGGTTAGGAAACCTTAACCATCTTTGATCAACGAGCTAGTCTAGTAGAGGCATACTAGGGACACGGTATTAGTTTATGTATTCACACATGTATTTAAGTTTCCAATCAATACAATTCTAGCATGAATAATAAACCTTTCCTATGAATAAGGAAATATAAAATAAGAACTTTATTATTGCCTCTAGGGCATATTTCCTTTAGTCTCCCACTTGCACTAGAGTAAATAATCTAGTTCACATCGCCATGTGATTAACACCCATCGTTCACATCATCATGCGACCAACACCCAAAGAGTTTACTAGAGTCAATAATCTAGTTCACATCGCCATGTGACTAACACCCAAAGGGTACTAAGGTGTGATCATGTTTTTCTTGTGAGAGAAGTTTAGTCAATGGGTCTGACATATTCAGATCCGAATGTATTTTGCAAATTTCTATGTCCACAATGTTCTGCATGAGCTACTCTAGCTAATTGCTCCCACTTTCAATATGTGTCCAGATTAAGACTCAGAGTCATCTGAATTGGTGTTAAAGCTTGCATCGACGTAACCCTTTACGATGAACTCTTTTTCACCTCCATTACCGAGAAATATTTCCTTAGTCCTCTTAGGTAGCTAAGGATCCTTTTGACCGCTATTAAGTGATCTACTCCTGGATCACAATTGTACCCCCTTGCCAAACTCATAGCAAGGTACACAATAGGTCTAGTACATAGCATGGCATACTTTATAGAACCTATGGCTGGGGCATAGGGAATGACTTTCATTCTCTCTATATCTTCTGTCGTGGTCGGGCTTTGAGTCTTACTCAACTTCACACCTTGCAATACAGGCAAGAACCCTTTCTTTGACTTATCTATTTTGAACTTTTCGTCAAGGTATGTGCTTTGTGAAAGTCCTATTAAGCGTTTTGATCTATCTCTATAGATCTTGATGTTGGGAAACGTAGCATGCAATTTCAAAAAAATTCCTATGTTCACGCAAGATCTATCTAGGAGATGCATAGCAACAAAGGGGAAGAGTGTGTCCACGTACCCTCATAGACCGAAAGCGGAAGCGTTTGCCAATGCGGTTAATGTAGTCGAACTTCTTCTTATTCCGACCAATCAAGTATCGAACGTACGACACCTCTGAGTTCTGCACACATTCATCCCGATGATGTCCCTTGAATTCTTGATCTAGCAGAGTGTCGAGGAAGTAGAAGAGTTCTGTCAACACAACAACATGGTGACGGTGATGGTGAAGTTATCCATGCAGGGCTTCGCCTAAGCACTACGCGAATATGACAGGAGGCGTAAACTGTGGAGGGGGACGCCACACATGGCTAACAATCGTTGGTGTGTCTTCTAGTGGTGCCCCCCTTCATATATATACCGGAGGGGGAAGGGAGAGCCCTAACTAGGAGGAATCCTACTTGGGCGCCTCCCAATTCGGCCTCCCCCCTTACCATATCCACCGGAGGGGGAAGGAAGGAGGAGAGAAGGGAGGGGAGACCGGATCCCTCCCCTTCCTTTCTCCCTTCTCCTCTTTCCTTCCCACTTATTTCGGCCTATATGGGGCGCACTAGACCCTTAGGGGCTGGCTGTCCCCTTCTTGGCCCATTAGGCCCATGTAGTTGCCGGGGGGAAGCCCAGAACCCCTTCCGGTGACCCAATATGTACCCGGTACCCCTTGAACACTTCTGGTGTCCGAATATCATCGTCCAGTATATGAATCTTTACCTCTCGACCATTTTGAGACTCCTCGTCATGTCCATGATCTCATCCGGGACTATGAACAACATTCGGTCACCAAATCACTTAACTCATATAATACAAAATCGTCATCGAACGTTAAGCGTGCGGACCCTGCAGGTTCGAGAACTATGTAGACATGACCGAGACACCTCTCTGGTCAATAACCAATAACGGAACCTAGATACTCATATTGGCTCCCACATATTCTACGAAGATCTTTATCGGCCGAACCATTATGACAACATACGTTATTCCCTTTGTCATCGGTATGTTACTTGCCCGAGATTTGATCGTTGGTATCTTCATACCTAGTTCAATCTCGTTACCGGCAAGTCTCTTTACTCGTTCCATAATGCATCATCTTGCAACTAACTCATTAGTCACTTTGCTTGCAAGGCTTCTTATGATGTGCAATACCGAGAGGGCCCAGAGATACCTCTCCGATACTCGGAGTGGCAAATCCTAATCTTGATCTATGTCAACCCAACAAACACCTTTGGAGATACCTGTAGAGCAACTTTATAATCACCCAGTTACGTTGTGACATTTGATAGCACACAAGGCAGTCCTCCGGTATCCGGGAGTTGCATAATCTCATAGTCGAAGGAATATGTATTTGACATGAAGAAAGCAATAGCAATAAAATTGAACGATCATAATGCTAAGCTAACGAATGGGTCTTGTCCATCACATCATTCTCCTAATGATGTGATATCATTTATCAAATGACAACACATGTTCATGGTTAGGAAACTTAACCATCTTTGATTAATGAGCTAGTCTAGTAGAGCCTTACTAGGGACATAGTGTTGTGTCTATGTATCCACACATGTATCAAGTTTCCGGTTAATACAATTCTAGCATGAATAATAAACATTTATCATGAAATAAGGAAATATAAAATAACAACTTTATTATTTCCTCTAGGGCATATTTCCTTCAGTTCCCACTTGCACTAGAGTCAATAATCTAGTTCACATCACCATGTGATTTAACACCAATAGTTCAGATCTTTATGTGATTAACACCCATAGTTCACATCACCATGTGACCAACACCCAAAGGGTTTACTAGAGTCAATAATCCAGTTCACATCGCTATGTGATTTACATCCAAAGAGTACTTAGGTGTGATCTTGTTTTGCTTGTGAGAGAGGTTTAGTCAACGGATCTTCCACATTCAGATCCATATGTATTTCACAAATTTCTATGTCTACAATTCTCTGCATGGAGCTACTCTAGCTAATTGCTCCCACTTTCATTATGTATACAGATTGAGACCCAGAGTCATCTGAATTGGTGCAAAAGCTTGCATCAATGTAACTCTTTACGACGAATTCTTTATCATCTCCATAACTGAGAAACATTTCCTTAGTTCTCTAAGGATAGTTTTGACTGTTGTCTAGTGATCTACTTCTAGATCACTATTGTATCCCCTTGCCAAACTCATGGAAAGCTACGTGCACAGCACAACATACTTTATAGAACCTATGGCTGAGGCATAGGGAATGACTTCCATTCTCTCTCTCTATCTTCTGTCGTGGTTAGGATTTTAGTCTTACTCAACTTCACACCTTTCAACACAGGCAAGAACCCTTTCTTTGACTGATCCATTTTGAAGTTCTTCAAAATCTTGTCAAGGTATGTGCTTTGTGAAAGTCCTATTAAACATCTTGATCTATCCCTATAGATCATGATGCCCAATATGTAAGTAGCTTCACCAAGGTCTTTCATTGAAAAACTTTTATTCAAGTATCCTTTTATGCTATCCAGAAATTCTATATCATTTCCAATCAACAATATGTCATCCACATATAATATTAGAAATGCTATAGAGCTCCCACTCACTTTCTTGTAAATACAGGCTTCTCCGAAAGTCTGTATAAAACCATATGCTTTGATCACCTCATCAAAGCGTATATTCCAACTCCGAGATGCTTGCACCAGTCCATAAATGGATTGCTGGAGCTTGCACACTTTGTTAGCACCTTTAGGATCTACAAAACCTTCTGGTTGTATCATATACAACTCTTCTTTAAGAAATCCATTAAGGAATGCAGTTTTGATGTCCATTTGCCAAATTTCATAATTTATAAAATGCGGCAATTGCTAACATGATTCAAACAGACTTAAGCATCATTACGGGTGAGAAAACTCATCGTAGTCAACTCCTTGAACTTGTTGAAAACCTTTTGCGACAAGTCGAGCTTTATAGACAATAACATTACCATCAGTGTCAGTCTTCTTCTTGAAGATCCATTTATTCTCTATGGATTGCCGATCATCGGGCAAATCCACCAAAGTCCATACTTTGTTCTCATACATGGATCCTATCTCAGATTGTGTGGCCTCAAACCATCATCGAAATCTGGGCTCATCATAGCTTCTTCTTAGTTTGTATGTTTGCCTTGTTCTAATAACAGGACTTCCAGGACAAGATCACCGTACTACTCTGGTGTGGATCATGTTCTGGTTGACCTACGAGGTTATGTAGTAACTTGATCTAAAGTTTCATGATCATCATCATTAGCTTCCTCTAAAGTTTGTGTTGGCATCACGTGAATAGTTTTCTCTGATGTAATACTTTCCAATTCGAGAGATGGTACAATTACCTCATCAAGTTCTACTTTCCTCCCACTCACTTCTTTCGAGAGAAACTCCTTCTCTAGAAAGGACTGATTCTTAGCAACAAAGATTTTTGCCTTCGAATCTGTGGTAGAAGGATACCCAATCATTTCTTTCGGGTATCCTACGAAGACGCACTTCTCTGCTTTGGGTTCGGGCTTATCCGGTTGAAGCCTTTTGACATGAGCGTCGCATCTCCAAACTTTTAAGAAATGATAGCTTAGATTTCTTGCCAAACCATAGTTCATACGGTGTCATCTCAACAGATTTAGACGGTGCCCTATTTAATGTGAATGCAGCTGTCTCTAATGCATAACCCCAAAACAATAGTGGTAAATCAGTAAAAGACATCATAGAACACACCTTATCTAATAAAGTACGGTTACGACATTCGGACGCACCATTACGCTGTTGTGTTCCAGGTGGCGTGAGTTGTGAAACAATTCCACATTATTTTAAAGTGAAGGCCAAACTCATAACTCAAATATTCAACTCCGCGATTAGATCATAGAAACTTTATTTTCTTGTTATGATGATTCTCCACTTCACTCTGAAATTCTTTGAACTTTTCAAATGTTTTAGACTTGTGTTTCATTAAGTAGATATACCCATATCTACTCAAATGATCTGTGAAGGTCAGAAAATAACGATACCCTGTCGATGTCAAAACCGGTAGATCTCGGGTAGGGGGGCCCAAGGTGTGTGTCTAAGTATCAATGGTAACAAGGGACAATGGGACACAATGTTTTCCCAGGTTCGGGCCCTCTTAAAGGAGGTAAAACCCTACGTCTTGCTTGATTGTATTCGATGAGTATAGGGGTTACAAGATTTGATCTACCTTGAGATCATAATGGCTAAACCGTAGTTGTCTAGCTTATGATTATTCTTATAGCCTCTACAGACTAAACCCTTTGGTTTATAGATACACCGGAGGG
Source organism: Aegilops speltoides (assembly GCA_021437245.1). Lineage (NCBI taxonomy): Eukaryota > Viridiplantae > Streptophyta > Magnoliopsida > Poales > Poaceae > Aegilops > Aegilops speltoides. Next base: position 263,750,660 of record CM038141.1, read on the forward strand.
GCCTAGGGTTGTACAGAGTCGGTTTACAAGGGAAGGAAATAGTATATTCGGACACCAATCTTGCCACCCACACATATAGGAGTCCTACCCGAACGCGGGGGATGGTCTTCTTCTTTATCTTCACGGCCCATCAGTCTAGCCCATATCGAATAGGCCGGACACCCGATGACCCCCGAATCCAGGACTCCCTCAGTAGCCCCTGAACCAGTCTTCGATGACGATGTGTTCGGCACGCGGATTGTCTTCGCCATTGAAGTTGGGTTCCTTCTCCTAAATATTTAAGTTAGCTTCCCTTATAAAGGAATTGTGGCCGGCTCTGCATAATTAACACAATGCTTAGCCACAAAGGCAAGATGTCAAAACAAGAACATTGTCTTTTACTGACAACTTTTTTAGGCGAAGCGTCACACTTGACTCTCCACTATTTCGAAACATTTTCACGCCTCCCGTTTCGGGTTTCGAGGTCGAACCTCCATTGGCACGTCTTGTCAAAACAGAGATCATGCCCACTCAATACAAGATTCCCATCATTTTGGTTTGGGTAACCCAACCGCGCCTTACATCTCATTGGGAACAGGCAAGGTTTATGGCTCGAGAGGGGGGCGGTTGGCATTTTCACCGTCTATAAGAGGATAAAGATCCCTCCTTTCTTCCCCACGCCTTCCTCTAGCTTCTGCCTTCCAACCTCCAAGCTCCAGCACCCAAAAACTCTGATCTTTCCCGCTGCCACCACCCTCCCCAGTCATGGCCGGGTCTGGCTCTAAGGGAAAATGGGAGGCCTCCTCTATTACTGACAAGGACATCAAGGCTCTCCGGAGTGCACGCTATCTGGCCGCAGATATCATGCACAGGCTCCCCTACAAGGATCAGGTCGTCCCCACTCTGGGGCCCGGTGAGAGGGTTGTGTTCATCCCCCATTTCCTCAGAGGGCTAGGATTTCCCCTCCACCCCTGCGTACGGGGCCTCATGTTCTACTATGGGTTAGATTTCCATGATCTAGCCCCAAATTCCTTCCTCCACATATCGGCGTTCATTGTCTTGTGTGAGGATCTACTCTGCATCCCGCCACACTTCGGCCTATGGCTCAAGGTGTTCAATCTGAAGCCTAAGGTGGTCTACGGACAGCACACGGCCTGTGGCGGGGCCATGGTAAGCAAGTTCCCCAATGCCATCTAGCCCATAGGGGCATTTGTTGGGACTGTCAAGGTGTGGCACCAGGAGTGGTTCTACATCACCGAACCCCGCGACGCCAACGGGGCGGCCACTACTGACTTCAGATCCATACCCCCCCACGAGACTCACCTCATGGAACGCTAAGGGACTTGACTGGGGGTCCCAAACAGAGGTGAAGATGTTGCAGAAACGCATCTCCAATGTGTTGGGTTCAAACACTGGTCTCACAAACATGATTCAAGTGATGCTCTTCCGCCGGATCCTTCCTTGCCAACTCTGGGTCTCCCCCATGTGGGAGTTTCATCCGGAGGGCCACGAACCTTGAAGCGCTTCTTCGGCACCACGCACGAAGACATATGGAAGTTGCTCTTCAAGGCCCAAAAAAGTTGGCCGATGAAGACCGAGGACATCAGACACGACATTGAGAATCTGCCCTCAGAGGTGAGCATAATTTTTCCGAAGACCTATCCGGTCGATGTTTTAATTATAATAGAGATTATATCGCCTGTCTTCCATGTAGGGCTGGACGGCAAAGGCGGAGCGGATCAATTGTCCGGCACCGCTGCCTGAGGACCCGGCCACACCCCAGTTAACGGAGATGATGGTCCCGGCGCCTTACCAGGCGTCGGAGAAGAAGGCCAAGAAGAAGGTCAAAGAGGCCAAGGGAGGCCCCCGCCGCAAAGGTCCCTTGGGCACCGTCTCCGGAGAGACCGAAGTCCTCTCCTCCCCAAGAGGAAGAGGAGGAGGAGGAGGAGGAGGAGGTGGAAAGCGACTCCCCTCATAAGGGGAGGAGGAAGAAGAGAACGGCCTCCGAAGACCCGAAGGGGGAGGTGCCAAAAAGAGGGAAGCTGGCCCTCATGGACAGTTCGGACTCAGAGTCCGAACAAGTTCCCAAGAGACCAGGGTGAAGCTCATGGCCGAATCATAAGTATTCATAAACTTATTGTTCATCTCCAGTCTTCATGCTTCCGTTATGTAAGTTGTTTTGTTATTTTCCTTTCAACCCTTCCCGCGAGGTTCCGCATACTCCATTATCATAGGGGAACTCTTTGCCGCCTGAGCAGGAGGAGAGTGATACGCCACCGCGAGCCCCCTCGCCTATCGCCATGGAGGACACCGAAGTGTCATCCCGAAGGACTTCTCCTAGACGAGGAGGGGCAGATGAGGCCATCGAGAAAGCATATGAGGTTAACACCTCGGTCGCCAAAGACCTGGGGGAGGCGACCCCCATGACAACCGATGGTGGGGAGCCCCAACAAACCGGCCCCCCGCCAAACACCATTCCGGAGACCAACGTGGCTCTGACATTGGATAAGCGGCCCCCTTCGAAAGAGGGGGGAGTATGTCACACCTTGATTTTCATGCCACAACACTTAAGCTAATGAATCATGATAAAATGTGTTTTGACAAAAACTTTTGAGTGTTTTGGACCTTGCCTTGATTGGATTTTGTTTGTTGTTTGCAAGTGCTCTAAAAATAAAATAAATCCTCCAACTCTTATACTCCTCCTTGATCCAAAAACCTTTCCCAATGATCATGCCATGTGTATAGAACAATATAGTATTTTCTTACAAAAATAATTTGGCCAAAAAGTATTTTCAAAAATTAGTTTTCCAAAAACCCCCGAATTGAGGTTTGCACTGCAAGTACTTAATTAAGGGCAGTAAAAATCTTTCCAAAAATACTATTAGATATAGGATACCCAGAAACCACAAAATATAATTTTAAAAGTTATTTTCCTATTTTATTTAAAAGATTTTTCTTAAGGCCAGAAATGGTCTTTAATAGGTTAAAATTATTTTAATGCTTTAAAAATATTTTGGAAAAATCTAGGGAAACTCAGTGGACATATATTGTCCATATATAAGAGTTTCAACACATGGTAATGTTCAAAATATTGGTCAAATCCCTCAAAAACCCTTTCTGGATATTTCAAGCTTTTGAAATATTTACAAAGGTAATATTCTCCAAAAATTCCAAGAAAATTCTAGCATGTCACATGTGACATATTAGATGATCTTGCCAAGTGTCATGTCATGGAGAATAGTATAACCCCATGAAACCCTCTCAAAACCCCTTCTGTCCATTTTCAAGTTTGAGCAACTTTACATTGCCAAACATGTCCAAATGCTCTCAAACTTGGTTCCCATTCTCAAATGGTGTAATAATGCATCTATACCAAATGGCACAAGTTGGAGAGAATTTTATCTTGATCAAAGTACCCCAATACCCTCTCTGACCAGAATCAAATTTGAACAAGTTTGTACTGCCAACTTTTTCTCCTTGACCCCAACTTTTGTGAGCATGTTCACATGACCAAATGAGGTCACTACACCAAGTGGTGCATCAAGGAGAATAGATTTGCATGACTAAATCTTGGCAAAGCCATTTCTGCTGATTTCTAGGGTTTACCAAAGTTGCATTGGCTACTTTGCCCAAATGAGCTCAAACTTGGTGGAACACCCTACTTCCATGTGCCATTCCATCCTGTTAATTCTCATGGCAAGTGGAATTAATTTTCTTGCCCAAACCAACAACAAACACCTTCTGCCATTTTCCCAAAATCATCATTTTGACCACTTCCACTCTTCTCCATGACCACAACTTTTTACCACAGCTCCTCCTAGTCTTCTCCTATCTCCAGTAACTCTTCCCTGGCCTCAGCTCAATGATTGAGGGGTGAAACACCCCCATTTACCCCTCTGGATAGCACCTCCCTCTCTCTTTCTCACCTCCCTCCTCACTCCATTGGTTCCACAAGGCATCCAAGGCTTCCCCTGCTATCCTAATACCTCCACAGCACTCTCGGACACAAGTGGCGCGCCCTCCCCTTTCTTAATGCCATGGCATGCCAAAGCGTGCTCAGGCGTGCTACAGTGCGCCCTAGCACTGTAGCCGCTCTCTGCCCGAGCCACCGGACCACCTAGGGCCTCCCCCTCGTGTCCCCCGAGGTCACCTCGACATTTGCAACACACTACGCTGTCGTCCCCCTCCTCTCTCTCCCTCCCTCTCCGGCTCTCCTCGCGTGCGGATAGAGCGTCGCCCGAGCGCGCCAGTCGCTGGCCACGGCGGGGACCCGCTTTGCCGCGTTTCCCGCTCCCTCTCTTCTCCCCCTGGGTGTAGTCCACGCCCACAAACGCCCCAGACACGTGCCCACGAGCTCCCGTGGCCTCCAGCGATGGCTACGGCCTCGCCGGCGCATGGGCCGTTGTGCACCTCGCCCCCTCCTATTTGAGGCCGCCCCCGAGCCCCCTCTCTGCTCCATTTGCTCTCTCTCTCTCTCTCCCGAACACCACCCAGGCCAACCCATCCTTCCTCCCGTGCCCTACATCCTTCTGCATGGCCGGAGCCTTGCCGTCGGCCTCCGCCTAAATCCGCACCTATCTCTCCTCCTCCTTCCCTCTGGACCGCACTAGAGCGTCACCACCATCACCGTGAGCCCCTCCCGTGCTTCTCCCCCTCCTCCCTGTGGCCGTAGCGCCGTAACCACCGCCGCCGACGACCTCCTCCACCGCGGCCAACACCGTGCTCGACCCTGAGCTCCTCGGCGGTCGTGCCACCCATGGATGGGCGCGGCATCGCCTCCTGAGTGCGCCGGTGGGCGGAGCATCACCGAGACGCCTCAGAGCGCCGGGCGACGGTGTCGGCGCCTCCTCATCTCTGTCGCACCAGCTGGAGGTGGAGGACGAACCTGACATGCAGGCCCCGCTCGTCAGTGGCCTAGCCACGGGGCCACGCTGGCAAGTGGAGGCGTATTCGCTTTCTCCCGCGTCCCCAGCAAGGCGTATTTCAGAAGCCGCCTCGGCGTGGCCCTCACAGCGCGTGCAGCCGAGCCATTGGCCGCCCATCGCCTATCTCTCGCCCTGCATGCATGATAAGGTTAAGCCTTTTTCCTTTTTTCTTTTTCATGTCAACTTCAAAAATCCATAAATAATTCAACAGAGCTCAAAATCCAATGATTCAAATTTCTAGTAGTTTCTAAAATCATTCCCTATCACATGGTGCTATTTGCACATTTTTCCATAATCATTTCCTTCACAAATATGTATCGAATCCCATTTTCTATTTACGTGATGAACTTTAGAAAATCACAGAGAGCCCATTTTGATCCAAATTCCATGATTCAAAATCCTAGATGTCTATAAGTTCAAAACTTAGTTTTTGAACATTTTTGCTAATACTTTCTGTATCACCTCAAATAATGGTCTATTTCTTTATATATAGCCAACTTTGCAAATTCATAGGAAAATCATCTCAACTCCAAATCGAGTGAAACCAATTCCTAGATGCTTCTAAAATCATCCTTTGTTAAATGGGTGCCTTTGCTCAGTTTTCAAAAATATATTTCTGTACACTTCTTGCAAACCCATTAATCCCTTGATTCCATCATATTGAAATGTTCAGAGATGTCCATTGATCAAATCCCAATGAAACCACTTTGGTCACTCCTCATATGACCAGAGGTATCCTAGAAAAGTCCAACTCACATTTTTAGAGCACTTTTATTTCCTGCCTTGTTGTGTTGCTTATTGTGTTTGTTTCCGACGTTAGTTGACGGAGTAGACGGGGTACTTGGAGAAGGACCAGAAGATTTCAAGACTCTGATGAACCAGGCAAGCAGCCCTTTGACCATGTCTATGAAACCCTTTTTATGCATGTCATATAGCACCATATTGTTGTTGCAACGGAATCATGATGAGGTGGTAACCACTTGATGGTTTGCCACCGTACTTTCTCATTGATACTTGCATTGTGCATGACCCTACCTTCTTATGAGGGTTATGCCGGTGGGAGTAGATAGGATGCTAAGGTAGTGCTACGCAAAAAGGGACGGGTATATGCATGGTGAAGGAGGCAAAGTATTTTCAAAAGACTTTTTGAAAACCCGTCGGGTGCCACTTATGCCCGAGGGAGATGATGAAAGGGTAACCACTTGATGACGAAGTGGTGTACCGAGGCAAGTGTGTGTGTTGTTTTCGAAAACGGATTAGATTTAAGATTTGTCGACTGTCCCAACCTTACATGCGCAACCACTCTACCCTTATATGGGAAAGGGCATTATTGATTACCTAGACCGATACTAGCTTGGAGCCCGCATTACTAGTGACGGGAGAGTTGTTGGTGCGCTCTCTCGGGACGGGGTCGTGCCAGGTAGGGCGGCCAAGAACATATTTATGGGGCACCGGACACACCGTTGGTACCCGTGCGGATGTGATGAATATCGGAGCGATGCTCCACAATTTTAAGATGTGAAATGTTAGGCACGGGGGTTACTACCAATCAAGTGGACTCCATGTTAGTGTCGTCTAGGGAAAGGTAGTGATCAGGTGCTTACCCCGGGTACTTGAGGTACCGCGGGTCGTGGATGACACGGAAGTTCCCAGGATCTTGTGGGTACAGTGTGCAACCTCTGCAGAGTGTAAAACTATTCGAATAGCCGTGTCCACGGTCAAGGACAGTTGGGCGGTGCTTCTTAAACTACGTCCAGAGTTTCACAACTGTGGGTGTGTGTGTTGATAAAATGAATTGGGTCAAGTCAAGGGACTTGACATGTTTGAGATGGGTTGGTGCCCACTCTATTTATGTTGGGTTGGTGCCCACTCTATTTATGTTGATATCTGTAACCTGTCCTCATGGTTACTTGAATTCTCTTGATGCATGTCTTACAAGTTGTTGAACATGTCATTGCACTCAAAACCAGCCTTCTGCAAAAAAAATTACCTATATCATGCATTGTTACATCTTGAACCAAAACATGGGTTGCTTGCGAGTACATTCAAAGTACTCATTGGCTTGCCACTAGTTATTTAATTGACCAGGCATGGAAGAACAGGATGTGATGAAGAACACTTGATGATTTAACATGCGAGCTAGGACGCTTCCCAGTCAGAATGCCTGTAGGGTTAAGGCAGATGGCATGGGTCCAAGTTATCGACGAAGATTTCCGCTGCGATGTTATACTCAAGACTCGACCATAATGGTCCTACTTGTGTAATATGGTATGTATGGATGTAAGACTCCTGTTATTCAGCTTCTGTGTGTTCAGTGAGCATTGATCTCTGGGATCACTGTACACGTGCATTCGGTGATCACGACTTATGAGTCGGGGTCCCCACAGAGTAGCAGCTCCATCAGCAGCCTCCGTTAATCTGAAGGCGCCTCATGCTCTGGAGGAAGCACTACAAAGTGCTTCCGTCGTGGAGGAGCACCGCACCATGATGGGTGCGGTTATGGAAAAGGTTCAGTCTGCTAAGAGCGGACTGAACGAAGCCTTCTGCAGCCTACTGACAGGCTTTAAGGTATGCGACGTAATGTTCTAAAAACTTTTCATAAGAAAGGATAAACCTGTATATAGACAGTAGCCCCTGAGGCTCTATCTAGTTTAGAAAAATGGATAGAGGATCCATATAATAATCTGGCTAATGACATATTGTGCCACCTTTATAACAGGTCTCCATGTTGGCGGCTACCGCCCATGCCGCAGAGGTTTCCGAACTCAATCGTAAGCTTTGAGTGGCCGATGAGCAGCTCGACCACATCAACAGGCGGTTCAAGGAAACGCAAGGTATGCGGACAATGTTAAAAAGGAGTTTATTTTTATATCAGAGGTGATATGTATATTGAGTGGTTAACTCATGTAATTCTTTGATTATGATCATAGGTGGTGCAGCCGAGGTCGAGACCCTCAAGGGCGCCCTTGCCCAAGCCAAGAAGGAGGTAGAGGCGAATAAGCCAGCCGCTGACAAAGCGGCTGTAGAGAGGCCGAGCAAACTGCCCGCCACCAACATGAAGCTTGGGTGGCCGAGGTCGAGCAGGAGCTGAAGGATGCCATCCGCAAATGCGAGATCTTGGAGCAGAAGACGTCGGACCAGTTGTCCGAGCTTGCCAAGGCTCTCCACGATTCCAAAGAGGCGCGGATCAAGTCCCGGAATGCTCGCAAGGAGACCCACCAGGCAAGACAGATAGTGGCTGGTAAGGCCTTGCTTTTGCAGAGTAGCTTTGGAGGTAAGAGGAATATCTTGCTTACCTGAGTTTGGAGTTCTCCAGGCGCATTTGCGGATCTTCCAAGGAGCATCGTCGATGCCGCGCAGTTTTTCCAAGCCCAGGAGGGGAATTCGAATGAGAAGCTATTTTGGTCACAATATCTTGCGTCGGAGCATCCGACGCCTCTAAACGACCAGCTGAAGCAGCTGCCTGAGCTGCATAGGGCGGCCGTCTTGGCCATGAAGGATCTAATAGTCCAACTTTGGCCAGTCGAGCCTATTCCTAGCAGCTACTTTGGCCTAATAAAGCGGCTTGTCAATGCGCGGCTGCGGATTGATGCTGTAAAGCATTCTGTCTGCATAGAGGGTGCGCAGATGGCCTTCGCCCGCGTCAAGATGCAGTGGGCAAAGATGAAGGCCAATGAAGTGGTGACCGCATGTCTGCCCAAAGGCAAAGATCATCGGAAGCCGGAGAGGTACTTCGACGACGTCCTAGAAGGGGACCGAGTAGTAGAGGGCCAATGTTCAAATGACATAATGTACGATTCACTGTGTTCGGGTTGTAAAAACCATGTTATGAACTCGTGCTATGAGATATCTATGCTTGCGCCCTTTGTTAATTTTTCCTCCTGTGCGTCTGTTTATTGTTATATTTCTGAAAGTTGCCTGTCGTCGGCTTTAGCCCCCATGTAGATGCTATAGGGTGTTCTACATAACGCGTGACCACTCTTTATCCAACGTCTTAGTCCGTAGAGGAGGTGTCAGTGGGGTGAACCGGGCAATCAGACTATGCGGCTTTGTTACCTTCCCTTACCCATAGGAGTTTTAAATGTGGAGCTAAGTACTAGCCCCTAGTGCGTGTGCGGCTATCCGGACTGCGGTGCTTTTCCCACGTGGCTGGACGAAGACCAGCCCCTCGTATAACATGGGGTGAATCGCTAACAATTTGTAGCAAAATACCATGTCACCGGATCGCCGACCAGCTCTCGCGTATCATGACAGTCAGTTTTCGGCTCTCCCTATTGAGGTACTTAACCGGACGAACCAGAAATACAATCGCAGTAGTTCTTCCTTTACTACCTTAGCCGAACAGGTGGAACGTAAGGTGGTAAGCACAAGAGCCGGGCAACCCAACTATGGACCAAAGACATGATTCGGAGCCGATGCATATAATGTAATATCCGGGACGCCGAAGAGTTCCCTATAGGTGTTCGGACTTAAATTGTGCAGGGCCGAATACAACCCCCTGTGTTAAGGCCGGACTAAAGCACGTATGGCAGTCTGAAGTAGGGAGGGAATACAGATGATAATATAAAATGAATAAGTGCCAAACAAAAGTGGTGATCAACTGCTTCCTTTATACCCTGATTAATACGCCGAGACCTGTTGTTACAGATAATGCCATGAATATCATGGCCATGTTACATGCCTAAGGTTTACACGAGGGAAAGGTTTACACAAGGCCTAAAAGTAATGGTTTAAAGATCCCAGTGGTGCCCTGCCGCACGTCTGCGCCATTTCTCCTTGGTGGGGAATACTTTGAGAGGAGGAGTTGATGGTCATCTGCAAAAAGGAGGGACCTAGAGAGGAGCCCCCGTACAACCGTGGCTCAGGTCAGTTCTTTAGCGAACCTGTAGTGGAAGAATATTTCAGGTCCGAATAGGGTCAAGCCATACTATAGACCTTTCTGTAGTGTGCCTCCTGTGCTGCCCAAGGTATTTTAAGTGTGTAATTATGTACGCACGGTACGTATGCCGCAACCTTATGAGGCATAGGCGGAGGCTAAACTGCTATTCAAGCTCCGGATCCATCGAGCTATCGCACTGTGATGCAGATCGGACTCTGATGTCTGCTAGAACTACGTCGGTATTTCCCCAAAGAGGAAGGGATGATAGAGTATAACAACGGTAGGTATTTCCCTCAGTGCTGAGACCAAGGTTATAGAACCAGTAGGAGAACCTCCTCATATTGCCCCTTAGTTGGTGCTTTATAAGATAAGGTGGAGACTCAAATTCAAAATAAAAATTGCATAATTAAAAGAAAGGCCCTTCACGGAGGGAACTAGGGATTTGTAGAGGTGCCAGAGCTCAAAGCTTAAATGAGAGATAAAAACATTTTTGAGAGGCATACTTTTCCACCAACGAAAACGACTTAGAGCTACCAACACTTTACATGCTAGATACATCATAGGCGGTTCCCAAACAGAAAATAAAGTTTATTCCTTTTTCCACCATTACTTTCACTTTCCATGGCTAGCCAAACCCACGGTCTCCCTCCATACCAACACTTTCCAAGTTATTATTTGACAACATAAAGTAAATTCATTTTTTCATTTTGGGACTGGGCATCCCTAATACCTTTGCCATACTCTCGTGCAATGACAAGTGAATAAATTCTCGTCATGAGAATAACACATCTAGCATGGAAAATATTGGCCACCCTTCACCGCCTCGCGAGCGGTAGAGCACACAAAAGAGAAATTTATTTTTAAATTAGAGATGGAACATGCAAATTTGCTTAGAACGGCATGGAAATACCGCATATAGGTAGGTATAGTGGACTCATATGGCAAAACTGGTTTAAAGGGTTTTGGATGCACAAGTAGTGATCATACTTAGTGCAAAATGAAGGCTAGCAAAAAGATTGAGAAGCGACCAACCAAAAAGCAAAAAATCTCATACCCAAGCATTAAGCATAAGTAACACCGAATAATGCACCATGAGTAGGATATAAATTTCGTTGCATAACTATTGACTTTTGTGCTTGCATAGGGGATCACAAACCTTAACATCAATATTCCTACCAAAGCACAATTACTCATCAACATGACTCACATACCATATCATCATATGTCAAAACCATTACTAAGAATAAAGTTTATTTTGTGCAATGATCTTCATGAAAGTTTTTATTATATCCTCCTTGGATATCTAGCACTTTGGGACTATTTTCATATATTGCTTTTGCTAAGCTCAAACAAATATAAGCGAAGAACATGAGCATAATTTTTTCTTTCTCTCAAAATAATATAAGTGAAGCAAGAGAGAATTTCTGAAAATTTTACTAACTCCCAAATAAATCTAAGTGAAGCATGAGAGCATTTCTTTCAAAAATAACAAAGCACACCATGCTAAAAAAGATATAAGCGAAGCACTAGAGCAAATCCATGGCTCTAAAAATTTAAGTGAAGCATAGGAGCAAGCATAGCATAATTTTGGCTCTCTCAAAAAGGTGTGTACTGCAAGGATTCAACACTTAAAACACAAAGCAAAACAAGCAAATACTCATATTATACAAGACGCCCCAAGCAAAACTCATAATATGTGACGAATAAAAATATAGCTTCAAGTAAAATACCGATGGTTATTAGAAGAAAGCGGGGTTGCCGCTCGGGGGCATACCCAAGCTTAGTTGCTTGCTACTTCTTGAATATTATCTTGGGGTGCCTCAGGCATCCCCAAGCTTAGCCTTTTGCTAATCCTTATTTCTTCATCAGTCGTAAGATCACCCAAAACTTGAAAACTTCAATCACACAAAAACTCAACAAAACCTTCGTGAGATCCGTTAGTATAAGAAAGCAAACCACTACTGTAAGTACTGTTGCAAACCTATTATTTTTTGTTTTTTTATTATATCTACTGTATTACAATTTTTATATGGCAAAAACTCATCAAAGAAAACCGTAGAATCATCAAAACAAGCACACAACGCAAAGAAAACAGAATCTGTCAAAAACAGAACAGACTGTAGAAATCTGGATATTCCGAATACTTCTGTAACTCCAAAAATCTTGAAAAATTAGGAAAACATGAGTAATTTGTATATTAATCTTGTTCAGAAAGAATCAACCCAGAATCACTTTTCCGTGATTTATGAAAACTATTTTCGTGAGTGCATAAGTTTCTGTTTTTGAGCAAGATCAAATCAACCCAAAGGCCTTACTTGGAACAAACACTAACTAAAACACAAAAAACACAATCATAATAGTAGAATAATTGTGCTAACACACAAGAACAGAAAGCAAAAAGCAAAAATAAATTTTATTCATTCGGTTGCCTTCCAACAAGCGCTATCGTTTCACGCCCCTAGCTAGGCATAACACGTAGGATCTAAGTTTTGTTATCTTTGTCCTTCAATTCTTTGATCGAACACTTGGGGTTTTCCAAGGATTTTTCATATAAATTCTCAACGACAATACTTCTATGCACAAGATTGAAAAAATTATTTCCGCAAAAAGGGTCTCTTATGACTTCAATAAAGTTGGGATGGATACTAATCATCTTAAGATCTCCTTTATCATTGCTAGAAGTTGCACCTTTGTTTTTAGTGACTTGAGTAGCATTACTAATTTTCACGGAAGTTTTAGTGGAATCCAAAGCCGTACCTAGATTAGAAAAAAATTCTTCTAGTTTATCAATCCTAGACGGGCTCTCTTCGATTCTTTCATGAATTACAGTTCCCTTTTCTTTTAACAACTTTAAAACGTCTCCCGCTTTTGACCCAATTTTAGTAGCATAACTTTGCATCTTTCTATCCAAGTTTTCAATATGTTCTGCGGTAAGTATTTTCTTTTCAATAACATCTAGTATTTCCATAATATGCTCGAGAGTAAATATTGTTTCATTGATCACGAGTGGTGGTGAACCCACTAAATTTCCCAAAGCGTTAAAAGCATCAAGAGAAGGACACATCAACAAATTCCCACCGGTAATCATATCAAGGACGAATCTATACCAAGTGGTAATGCCCACATAAAAACAACAAAGAAGAACAATAGTAGATTGCTTACGGATAGATTTATTATGAGCATTACAAATCCCATATCAAGCAACTTTTAAATTCTCTCCCCCCACCCTTTGTTTGAAGTTGAGAACTTTGTTCTCGGGGGTGCACGCAATAGAGGAAGAAATATCAATAACGACAAAAAGTGATCACAAGATTGCACACAAAAACAGATCTAACGAGAAAACGACTAACGAAAAAGAGGGTGAATAAAATGGCAAATTTTTGTGAAGTAGGGGAGAGGAAAATGAGAGGCAAATGGCAAATGTAAATTGTGAGGAGATGACATTTGTGATTAGGAACCTAGTTGCTGTTTAAGATCCTCCCCGACAACGGCGCCAGAAATTCCTTTTGATGTCTGTTGGAACTACGTTGGTATTTCACCAGAGAGGAAGGGATGATGCAGTATAGCGACGGTAGGTATTTCCCTCAGTGATGAGACCAAGGTTATCGAACCAGTAGGAGAACCTCCTCACATCACGTAAACAACACCTGCACACAAATAACAAATACTCACAACCCGGCGTGTTAAAGGGGTTGTCAGTCCCTTTCAGGTACGGTGCCTCAAGATAGGAAAATAAAGTGAGATAAAAGTGGTAGATAGAATAAATAGATCGCGGAACAAATAAATTGTAGCAAGGTATTTCTGTATTTTTGGTTTAATAGATCTGAAAATAAATGCAAAGAAAAAATAGATTGCAAAGGCAAATATGATGGAAAGAGACCCGGGGGCCGTAGGTTTCACTAGTGGCTTCTCTCGAGAAAAATAGCAAACGGTGGGAAAACAATTACTGTTGGGCAATTGTTAGAACTTCAAATAATCATGATGATATCCAGGCATTGATCATTATATAGGCATCACGTCCAAGATTAGTAGACCGACTCCTGCCTGCATCTACTACTATTACTCCACACATCGACCGCTATCCAGTATACATCTAGTGTATTAAGTTCATGGAGAAACGAAGTAATGCAATAAGAATGATGACATGATATAGACAAGATCTATTTATGTAGAAATAGACTCCATCTTGTTATCCTTAATAGCAACAATACATACGTATCGTTTCCCTTTCTGTCACTGGGATCAAGCACTGTAAGATCGAACCCATCACAAAGCACCTCTTCCCATTGCAAGATAAAAGATCAAGTTGGCCAAACAAAACCCAAATATCGGAGAAGAAATACGAGGCTATAAGCAATCATGCATATAAGAGATCAAAGAAGACTCAAATAACTTTCATGGATAAAAATATAGATCTGATCATAAACTCAAAGTTCATCGGATCCCAACAAACACACCGCAAAAAGACTTGCATCTTATGGATCTCCAAGAGACCATTGTATTGATAATAGAGAGAGAGAGAGAGAGAGAGAGAGAGAGAGAGAGAGAGGAAGCCATCAAGCTACTAACTACCGACCCGTAGGTCTACAAATAACTACTCACGCATCATCGGAGAGGCACCAATGGAAGTGCTGAACCCCTCTATGATGGTGTCTAGATTGGACCTGGTGTTTTTGGAATCTGCGGTGGCTGGAATTGATTTTCGTCGACTCCCCTAGGGTTTCTAGAATATTGGAGTATTTATAGAGCAAAAAGGCGGTCAGGGGGCACCCGAGCTAGGCACAACCCACCTGGGCGCGCCCTGGTGGGTTGTGCTCCCCTCGGAGCACCCCCCCAGGTGCTGCCCTAGCCCACTGGATGTCTTCTGGCCCAAAAAAATCCTCAAAAAGTTTTGCTGCGTATGGACTCTGTTTGGTATTGATTTCCTGCGATGTAAAAAATATGTAGAAAACAGCAACTGGCACTGGGCACTATGTCAATTGGTTAGTAAAAAAATGGTAGAAAATGACTATAAAATGATTGTAAAACATCCAAGAATGATAATATAACAACATGGAACAATCAAAAATTATAGATACGTTGGAGACGTATCAGACTCTCTTAGCAATGTCATGGGTCTTGATGACAGATAAGTTGTTCGGCTTGATGAGGTTGCTCTGTACCTCGGCTGCGATGGCTGCGGTGTGCTCCTCAGTACAGAGGGAGAGCTCAATGTTTCCATTTACTGTGATGACGCCATGCAGTTAAGGCATTTTGAGCTTCAAGTAAGCATAGTGCGGGACTGCATTAAAGTGGGCGAAAGTTGTTCGTCCAAGCAATGCTGATAACCACTGCGAAAAGGGACGATGTCAAAGATCAATTCTTCGATTCGGAAGTTGTCTGGAGAGCTGAAAACTACTTCCAGTGTTAAGGAGCCCGTGTAGCAAGCGTCCACGCCAGGTATCACTCATTTAAAGGTAGTGTTACTAGGCTTAATTCTTGACGGGTCGATACCCATTTTACGGACAGTATCTTGATAGATCAAGTTGAGGCTGCTGCCGCCATCCATTACGACTCTAGTGAGATGGTATCCATCGATGTTAGGATCAAGTACCAGGGCAGTCGAACCTCTATGATGGATACTTGTTGGGTAGTCCCTGCGACCAAAGGTGATCGGACAAGCCGACCATGGGTTGAATTTTGGGGCGACAGGCTCTATGGTGTAAACGTCCCTTAGTGCGCGCTTGCGCTTCCTCTTGGGGATGTGGGTGACATAGATCATGTTCACCATTTGGCTGACGGGGCTGCTACCTCTTGAGCACTGTGTTGGATTTCCCCGAAGAGGAGAGGATGATGCAGAAAAGTAGCGTAAGTATTTCCCTCAGTTTTTGAGAACCAAGGTATCAATCCAGTAGGAGACCACGCACAAGTCCCTCGTACCTACACAGAACGATAGCTACTCGCAACCAACGCGATTACGGGTTGTCAATCCCTTCATGGTCACTTACGAGGGTGAGATCTGATAGAGATGATAAATAATATTTTTGGTATTTTTGATAGATAGATGCAAAGTAAAAAGTAAAAGGCAAAGTAAAAACAAAGCAAATAGATAAAGTGATAGAGATTGATATGATGAGAATAGACCCGGGGGCCATAGGTTTCACTAGTGGCTTCTCTCAGGAGCATAGATATTCTACGGTGGGTGAACAAATTACTGTTGAGCAATTGACAGAATTGAGCATAGTTATGAGCATATCTAGGCAATGATCATGTATATAGGCATCACGTCCGAGACAAGTAGATCGAAACGATTCTGCGTCTACTACTATTACTCCACTCATCGACCGCTATCCAGCATGCATCTAGAGTATTAAGTTAAAAACAGAGTAACGCCTTAAGCAAGATGACATGATGTAGAGGGATAAATTCATGCAATATGATAAAAACCCATCTTGTTATCCTCGATGGCAACAATACAATACGTGCCTTGCAACCCTTTCTGTCACTGGGTAAGGACACCGCAAGATTGAACCCAAAGCTAAACACTTCTCCCATTGCAAGAACTACCAATCTAGTTGGCCAAACCAAAAAGGATAATTCGAAGAAACTTGCAAAGATAACTCAATCATACATAAAAGAATTCAGAGAAGAATCAAATATTTTCCATAGATAATACTAGATCATAAACCCACAATTCATCGGTCTCAACAAACACACCGCAAAAATAAGATTACATCGAATAGATCTCCACAAGATAGGGGGAGAACTTTGTATTGAGATCCAAAAAGAGAGAAGAAGCCATCTAGCTACTAGCTATGGACCCGAAGGTCTGAAGTAAACTACTCACACTTCATCGGAGGGGATATAGTGTTGATGTAGAAGCCCTCCATGGTGGATGCCCCCTCTGGCAGAGCTCCAGAACAGGCCCCAAGATGGGATCTCGTGGATACAGAAGGTTGCAGTAGTGGAATTAGGTTTTTGGCTCCTGTTCTGATCGTTCGGGGATATGTAGGTATATATAGGAGGAAGGAGTACATCGGTAGAGCGTGAGGGGGCCCACGAGGTAGGGGGCGTGCCCAGGGGGGCGCCCTCCACCCTCGTGACCGCTTCTGGCACTTCTTGGAGTAGGGTTCAAGTCTCCTGGATCACGTTCGGTGAGAAAATCACGTTCCCGAAGGTTTCATTCCGTTTGGACTCCGTTTGATATTCTGTTTCTTCGAAACACTGAAATAGGCAAAAAAAATAGCAATTCTGGGCTGGGCCTCCGATTAATAGGTTAGTCCCAAAAATAATATAAAAGTGGAAAATAAAGACCAATATAGTCCAAAACAGTAGATAAAGTAGCATGGAGCAATCAAAAACTATAGATACGTTGGAGACGTATCAGGCATCCCCAAGCTTAATTCCTGCTCGTCCTCGAGTAGGTAAATGATAAAAAAAGAATTTTTGATGCGGAGTGATACTTTGGCATTATTTTAATGTAAATCTTCTTAATTGTGATATGAATATTCAGATCCGAAAGATTCAAGACAAAAGTTCATATTGACATAAAAAATAATAATACTTCAAGCATACTAATCAAAGCAATCATGTCTTCTCAAAATAACATGGCCAAAGGAAGTTATCCCTACAAAATCATATAGTATGGCTATGCTCCATCTTCCCCACATAAAATATTTAAATCATGCACAACCCCGATGACAAGCGAAGCAATTGTTTCATACTTATGACATTCTCAAAACTTTTTCAATCTTCACGCAATACATGAGCGTGAGCCATGGATATAGCACAATAGGTGGAATAGAAGGGTGGTTGTGGAGAAGACAAAAAGAGGGAAGATAGTCTCACATCAACTAGGCGTATCAATGGGCTATGGAGATGCCCATCAATAGATATCAATGTGAGTGAGTAGGGATTGCCATGCAACGGATGCACTAGAGCTATACGTATATGAAAGCTCTACAAAAGAAACTAAGTGGGTGTGCATCCAACTCGCTTGCTCACGAAGACCTAGGGAATTTTGAGGAGGCCCATCATTGGAATATACAAGCCAAATTCTATAATGAAAACTTCCCACTAGTATATGAAAGTGACAAAACGAGAGACTCTCTATCATGAAGATCTTAGTGCTACTTTGAAGCACAAGTGTGGTAAAAGGATAGTAGCATTGTCCCTCCTCTCTTTTTCTCTCATCATTTTTTATTTGGGCCTTTCTCTTTTTTTGGCCTCTTTATTTATTTATTTTTTCGTCCGGAGTCTCATCCTGACTTATGGGGGAATCATAGTCTCCATCATCCTTTCCTCACTTGGGACAATGCTCTAATAATGATGATCATCACACTTTTATTTTTCTTACAACTCAACAATTACAACTCGATACTTAGAACAAAGTATGACTCTATATGAATGCCTCCGGCGGTGTACCGGGATATGCAATGAATCATGAGTGACATGTATGAAAGAATTATGAACGGTGGCTTTGCCACAAATACGATGTCAACTACACGATCATGCTATCAATATGACAATGATGGAGCGTGTCATAATAAACGGAATGGTGGAAAGTTGCATGGCAATATATCTTGGAATGGCTGTGGAAATGCCATGATAGGTAGGTATGGTGGCTATTTTGAGGAAGGTATATGGTGGGTGTATGATAGCGGCGAAAAGTGCACAGTATTAGAGAGGCTAGCAAAGGTGGAAGGATGGGAAAAGTGCGTATAATCCATGGACTCAACATTAGTAACAAAGAACTCATATACTTGTTGCAAAAATCTAGAAGTTATCAAAGCAAAGTATTACGTGCATGCTCCTAGGGGGATAGATTGGTAGGAAAATACCATCACTCGTCCCCGACCGCCACTCATAAGGAAGACACTCAATAAATAAATCATGCTCCGAGTTCATCACATAACGGTTCACCATACGTGCATGCTACGGGAATCACAAACTTAAACACAAGTATTCTTTGAATTCATAACTACTTAACTAGCATGACTCTAATATCACCATCTTCATATCTCAAAACAATTATCAAGCATCAAACTTATCTTAGTATTCAACGCACTCAAAAGAAAGTTTCACATATCTTGAACACCAAGTATATTAACATTAAGCGAATTACCATGCTATTAACGACTCTCAAAATAATCTAAGTGAAGCATGAGAGATCAATATTTTATTTAAAACAAATCCACCACCATGCTCTAAAAGGTATAAGTGAAGCACTAGAGCAAAAATTATTATGCTCAAAAGATATAAGTGAAGCACATAGAGTATTCTAACAAATTACAAATCATGTATAGCTCTCTCAAAAGGTGTGTACAGCAAGGATGATTGTGGTAAACTAACAAGCAAAGACGCAAATAATACAAGACGCTCCAAGCAAAACACATATCATGTGGTGAATAAAAATATAGGTCCAAGTAAATTACTGATGGAAGTGGACGAAAGAGGGGATGCCTTCCGGGGCATCCCCAACCTTTGACTTTTTGGTGTCCTTGGATTATCTTGGGGGTGCCATGGGCATCCCAAATCTTAGGCTCTTGCCACTCCTTGTTCCATAATCCATCAAAAGAATTTAGCCAAAACTTGAAAACTTCACAACACAAAACTCAACAGAAATCTCGTGAGCTCCATTAGAGAAAGAAAACAAAGAACTACTTAAGGTACTGTAATGAACTCATTATTTATTTATATTGGTATTGAACCTACTGTATTCCAACTTCTCTATGGATTATAAACTATTTTACTAGCCATAGATTCATCAAAATAAGCAAACAACACCCGTAAAACAGAATCTGTCAAAAACAGAAAAGTCTGTAGCAATCTGTAACTAACGCAAACTTCTGGAAATCTACAAATTCTACCAAAATAGGAAGTCCTGGAAAATTTATTTATTGAATAGCAGAAAAAAGAATCAACGCAAAATCACGTTCCTGTGATTTAACAAAATTATATTCGTGCGCGCAAAATTTCTGTTTTTCAGTAGAATCAAATCAACTATCATCGTAGGTTATCCTATAGGTTCTACTTGGCACAAACAGTAATTAAAATATAAAACCACATCCAAACAGAAGGTAGATGGATTATTTATTCCTAAACAGAAGCAAAAACAAAAAACACAAAATAAAATTGGGTTGCCTCCCAACAAGCGCTATCGTTTAACGCCCCTAGCTAGGCATAAAAGCAAGGATAGATCTAGGTATTGCCATCTTTGGTAGGCAATCCATAAGTGGCTCTCATGATAGATTCGTATGCTAATTTTATTTTCTTTCTAGGGAAGTATTCCATGCCCTTCTTTAAGTGAAATTGGAATCTAATATTCCCTTCCTTCATATCAATAATTGCACCAATCGTTCTAAGGAAAGGTCTACCAAGAATAATAGGACATGAAGGATTGCAATCTATATCAAGAACGATAAAATCTACAGGCACATAATTCCTATTTGCAACAATAATAACATCATTAATTCTTCCCATAGGTTTTTTAATAGTGGAATCCGCAAGATGCAAGTTTACAGAGCAATCATCAAAATCACAGAAATCTAGCAAATCACACAAAGCTTTGGGAATAGTAGAGACACTAGCACCCAAATCACACAAAGCATGAAACTCATAATCTTTAATTTTATTTTTAATAGTAGGTTCCCACTCATCATAGAGTTTTCTAGGGATAGAAACTTTCAACTCAAGTTTTTCATCATAAGATTGCATCAAGGCATCAACAATGTGTTCGGTAAAGGCCTTATTTTGACTATAAGCATGAGGAGAATCTAGCACGGATTGCAACAAGGAAATACGACCAATCAAAGAGCAATTTTCATAATTAAATTCCTTGAGATCCAAAATAGTGGGTTTAGCAACATCTCAATTTTTATTTCTTTCAATCCCACTTTCATCAAATTCATCATCAAGATCTAGAAACTCCGAATTCTTAGAATGCCTTCTAGGTAAAGGAAGATCATATTTAGTTTCATCAAGATTCATATTGCAAAACAAAGATTTGATAGGGGACACATTAGTAACTTTTAGATCTTCATCTTGATTTTCATAGGAATTGGAAGAACACGCTTTAATAAAGGCATCTTTGGAAGCACGCATTCTAGCAGTTCTTTCCTTGCACTCATCAATGGAAATTCTCATGGCTTTGAGAGACTCATTGATATCATGCTTAGGGGGAATAGATCTAAGCTTTAAAGAATCAATCTCAAGAGAAATTCTATCAACGTCCTAGCCAAATCATCAACTTTAAGCAATTTCTCTTCAAGTAAAGCATTAAAATTCTTTTGCGAATTCATAAACTCTTTAACACTACTCTCAAATTCAGAGGGCATCTTATTAAAATTTCCATAAGAGTTGTTGTAGGAATTTCCATAATTGTTAGAAGGATTACTAGGATAAGGCCTAGGATTAAAATTCCCTCTATACGCGTTGTTTCCAAAACTATTCCTACCAACAAAATTCACATCCATAGATTCATTATTATTCTCAAGCAAAGTAGACAAAGGCATATCATTGGGATCAAGAGGAGTATTTTTAGGAGCAAACATCTTCATAAGTTCATCCATCTTTTCACTCAAAACATTGATTTCTTCTATAGCATGCACTTTTTTACTAGAAGATCTTTCGGTGTGCCATTGAGAATAATTAGCCATAATATTATCAAGCAATTTGGTAGCATCTCCTAATGTAATTTCCACAAACGTGCCTCCCGCGGCCGAATCTAAAAGATTTCTAGAAGCAAAATTCAATCCGGCATAAAATTTTTTGTATGATCATCCATAAATTCAAACCATGAATAGGGCAATTGCGAAGCATCAATTTCATTCTTTCCCAAGATTGGGCAACATGCTCATGATCAAGTTGTTTAAAATTCATGATATCGTTCCTAAGAGTGATAATCTTAGCGGGAGGAAAATACTTAGAGATAAAAGCATCTTTGCACTTGTTCCAAGAATCAATACTATTTTTAGGAAAAAATGAAAGCCAAACTTTAGCACGATCTCTAAGTGAAAACGGAAATAACTTCAATTTGACAATATTGTTATCCATATCTTTCTTCTTTTGCATATCACACAAATCAACAAAATTGTTTAGATGAGTAGCGGCATCTTCACTAGGAAGGCCGGCGAATTGATCTGTCATAACAAGATTCAGCAAAGCGGTATTGATTTCACAAGACTCATCATTATTAAGAGGAGCAATCGGAGTACTAAGGAAATCATTATTATTGGTATTCGAGAAATCACACAATTTGGTATTATCTTGCGCCATGGCAACAAGTAATCCAACACACAAGCAAATAGAAAGGCAACGGGAAAAAGGCAAACGGGAAAGAGAGGAGGAGATTGGGAAAGAGAGGGCAAATAAAACGGCAAGGGTGAAGTGGGGGAGAGGAAAACGAGAGGCAAATCGCAAATAATGTAATGCGAGAGATAGGGATTGTGATGGGTACTTGGTATTGTTGACTTGATTGCGTGAGCCTCCCCGGCAACGGCGCTAGAAATTCTTCTTGCTACCTCTTGAGCACTGCGTTGGATTTCCCCGAAGAGGAGAGGATGATGCAGAAAAGTAGCGTAAGTATTTCCCTCAGATTTTGAGAACCAAGGTATCAATCCAGTAGGAGACCACGCACAAGTCCCTCGTACCTACACAAAATGATAGCTACTCGCAACCAACGCGATTAGGGGTTGCCAATCCCTTCACGGTCACTTACGAGGGTGAGATCTGATAGAGATGATAAATAATATTTTTGGTATTTTTGATAGATAGATGCAAAGTAAAAAGTAAGAGGCAAAGTAAAAACAAAGCAAATAAATAAAGTGATAGAGATTGATATGATGAGAATAGACCCGGGGCCATAGGTTTCACTAGTGGCTTCTCTCAAGAGCATAGATATTCTACGGTGGGTGAACAAATTATCGTTGAGCAATTGATGAATTGAGCATAGTTATGAGCATATCTAGGCAATGATCATGTATATAGGCATCACGTCCGAGACAAGTAGATCGAAACAATTCGCATCTACTACTATTACTCCACTCATCGACCGCTATCCAACATGCATCTAGAGTATTAAGTTAAAAACAGAGTAACACCTTAAGCAAGATGACATGATGTAGAGGGATAAATTCATGCAATATGATAAAAACCCCATCTTGTTATCCTCGATGGCAACAATACAATACGTGCCTTGCAACCCTTTATGTCACTGGGTAAGGACACCGCAAGATTGAACCCAAAGCTAAGCACTTCTCCCATTACAAGAACTACCAATCTAGTTGGCCAAACCAAAAAGGATAATTCGAAGAGACTTGCAAAGATAACTCAAGCATACATAAAAGCATTCAGAGAAGAATCAAATATTTTCCATAGATAATACTGGATCATAAACCCACAATTCATCGGTCTCAACAAACACACTGCAAAAAGAAGATTACATCAAATAGATCTCCACAAGAGAGGGGGAGAACTTTGTATTGAGATCCAAAAAGAGAGAAGAAGCCATCTAGCTACTAGCTATGGACCCGAAGGTCTGAAGTAAACTACTCACACTTCATCGGAGGGGCTATGGTATTGATGTAGAAGCCCTCCGTGGTGGATGCCCCTCCGTGAGCTCAAACAGCCCCAAGATGGGATCTCGTGGATCTGAGAAGGTTGCGGCGGTGGAATTAGGTTTTGGCTCTGCTCGATTGTTCGGGGATACGTAGGTATATATAGGAGGAAGGAGTACGTCGGTGGAGCGTCAGGGGGCCCACGAGGTAGGGGGCGCGCCCAGGGGAGGGGCACCCTCCACCCTCGTGACCGCCTCTGGCACTTCTTGGAGTAGGGTCAAAGTCTCCAGGATCACGTTCGATGAGAAAATCACGTTCCCGAAGGTTTCATTCCGTTTGGACTCCGTTTGATATTCTGTTTCTTCGAAACACTGAAATATGCAAAAAACAACAATTCTGGGCTGGGGCCTCCGGTTAATAGGTTAGTCCCAAAAATAATATAGAAGTGGAAAGTAAAGCCCAATATAGTCCAAAACAGTAGATAAAGTAGCATGGAGCAATCAAAAATTATAGATACGTTGGAGACGTATCAGGGGCTCATCATCATCCTTGCTTGGAGGTCCTTTCCCCTTATGTTCAGTATTTAATTTACTGGCCTGCTTGAAAACCCAACAATTTCTATTTGTGTGATTGGCAGGTTTGTTAGGGGTGCCATGAATTTGGCAAGGCCTCTCGAGTATTTTGTCCAAGTTGGATGGACCGTCTTTGTTTCCTTTGAAAGGCTTCTTTCGCTGACCGGGTTTGGAACCACCGAATCCTGCATTTACTGTTGTATCATTTGTTTCGTCGTTATTACTCTGATGCTTGTTTTTGTTGTGTCGTGGTCTACCGTTGCCATCCCTAGCCTGAGAAGTGTCGGGTCGCTGGAACTGTTGCTTCTACGAGCCAACCAGCTATCTTCGCCCGCACAGAAGCGGGTCATGAGTGCAGTAAGAGCTGCCATGGTCTTTGGTTTTGCCTGCCCAAGGTGTCAGCGAGCCATTCTTCACAGACGTTGTGTTTGAATGTCGCTAAGGCTTCGGCGTCTGGACAGTCCATGATTTGGTTCTTCATAATTAGGAACAGATTCCAAAGTTTACGAGCTGACTCTCCGGGTTGCTGGAATATGTGACTTAGGTCATCAGCATCCGGCGACCGGACATAAGTGCCCTAAAAGTTGGCCCGAAAAGCGTCTTCCAAGTCTTCCCAGCTTCCGATGGAGTTCTCTGGAAGCTGTTCAACCAGTGTCGTGCTAGTCCTTTCAGCTATAGAGGGAGGTATTTAATGGCGTGGAGGTCGTCTCCTTGAGCCATGTGAATGTGGAGAAGAAAATCTTCAATCCATACGGCAGGATCCGTCGTTCCATCATACTGCTCGATGTTCACGGGTTTAAACCCTTCCGAAAATTGTTGCTGCATTTCCTCATCGGTAAAGCACATAGGGTGTGCGGCACATCTATACCAGGCAACATCGCGATGGAATTCAGATGACATCTGTGTTCAATGCTGACCCCGAACTTGATTATGCTCATTGTGCCAGGCTTGATGCTTGTCATCTTATGCTGGGGCACGTCCTCTTGATCCATAGATCGATCTAGTCTGGCCGGCTTTATTGGCCAGGTCCTGACACAAGTCGTACATGTAGCCTGGCACCGTTGTCTCCTTGCCTCTACGGCGAGGGGGTGCAAGCTGATGTTCGGCGTGATTAGTCGTTTTTTCCCGTCCACGTGGTGGTCGGTCTGGTTGATCAGCATAATTGTATTTTGACGGTATTGGATCAAGGGCTTTGTCTTCGAATTATGGTAGTAGCCTGCGTTTGGGTAACTCTTTACTGGTCTCTCGAAACCGTATTCTTCGGCAGCTTGGACTTTGGTCCATCTGTCGTTGAGCGTATCTTGTTCGGCTTGAAGCTGCTGCTATTTCTTTTTCAGGCTCCGCGCGGTGGCAATAAGTTGTCTCTTGAAGCGTTCTTGTTCGAGGGGTTCCTCTGGGATGATAAAATCGTCGTCACCAAGGCAAACATCCTCTTCGGAGACAGGTAAGTAGTTACTATGTTCTGAATCCTTGTGATTAGTGTGTTCGGGGCTGTATTGGCCCTCCTCCCTTTCATCATGCTAGGACGCGGGTTCGACGGGGTGGTCGGGGGTCCTCGGCATTGTCCAGAGTGTCATTATCTCCGGTGCTGGTATTACTTTCCCTTGCCCGACGCGATCGTGAGCGGCGCCGCTGATGCCGGCACTTTGGTGGTTCATCGACGGGCTTGTCCTTGTCTGGATCTTGAGTACCATCGTCATCCTTCTTCTCAGGTGTATCCACCATATATACGTCGTAGGTAGAAGTGGTCGTCCAACGCCCGGTAATAGGCGGGTTTTGACCTGGTTCAGTGTCGACATCATCATCCATGCCATCGACGTCTTCGGAGGCATAGTTTAGCATGTCGACTAAATCCTCGACAGTGGCTATTAAGTGGGTGGTGGGTGGGATGTAAAATTCCCTGCTCTCAGCCTCTAGCCTGAGATGGGTGCAGTTCGGAGGTGATACTTCTGTGATGGCGAGAGATTGTATTAGGTCCAGCATTTCATTTAAGAGCGAAAGCTAGATAGGAGTGTGCGGATCAGCGGAACCAGGCTCGGTGGTAACCACTAGATCGAGCCCGATGGACGCAGACCTTGTTAGTTCGGAGTTATCGTCCAGAGGCGAGTCCGGCTTCCTGATGATGGGGAGAGTCCCATTTGACTTTGGGTTCATAGATGACATGGTCGCATTTGGGTTTCCGGTTGAGAGCTCCGTGACAGGAGAGAGTCCAACGGGGTTAATCCTCCCGTCTTCGGACAACGTGGTCTGCCTCGGATCTAGGGTAGAGGCAGGTATGAGCATCGACCCGTGGACGGGATCTGATAGTGGATCTGAAGGACCTTCTTCGTAAGGGTGGAGAGCAGCGACCGAGGCATCGAACCCCTCAAAGATCAGGTCTCCTTAGATATCGGTAACGTAATTCAAACTTCCAAACCTGATCTGGTGACCAGGGGCGTAGCTGTCGACCTGCTCAAGGTGACCAGTCGAGTTGGCATGTAGCACTAAGCCGCCGAACACAAAGAGTTGACCGGGGAGAAAGGTCTCCTTGGAAACAGCATCATCATTGATGACGATTCGAGCCATCAATTCCTCTGTTAACAATAGTGCGGAGCTCTCAATGAAAGCACCCAATGTCGGTGTCAAGACCGGCAGATATCGTGTAGGAGGGCCCAAGCTATGCGTCTAAGGATCAATGGTAACAAGGGACAATGGGACACAATGTTTACCTAGGTTCGGGCCCTCTTAAAGGAGGTAAAACCCTACGTTGTGCATGATTGTATTCGATGAGTATAGGGGTTACAAGAGTTGATCTACCTCGAGATTGTAATGGCTAAACCCTAGCTGTCTAGCCTATGATTATTGTGATAGCCTCTACGGACTAAACCCTTCGGTTTATATATACACCGGAAGGGCCTAGGGTTGTACATAGTTGGTTTACAAGGGAAGGGAGTAGTATATCCGGACACCAATCTTGCCGCACACGCATATAGGAGTCCTACCCGAACACGGGGGATGGTCTTCTTCTTTATCTTCACGGCTCATCAGTCCGGCCCATATCGAATAGGCCGGGCGCCCGAGGACCCCCGAATCCAGGACTCCCTCATACCCGCCGCGTGCCTCAACACTCATCAGACCACATACATCGGTATGTATTATTTCCAATAAGTCATTGACTCGCTCCATTGTTCCGAAGAACAGAGTTTTAGTCATCTTGCCCATGAGGCATGGTTTGCAAGTATCAAATGATTCCAAAATTCCATCTGCATGGAGTTTCTTCATGCGCTTTGAACCAATATGACAGATGTCTACTATGCAGCCTTCTTCTTGTAGACTCATGTTGGGCCTCCAAGCGCAGAGTTATGTAGGACAATAGCAAATTTCCCTCAAGTGGATGACCTAAAGTTTATCAATCCATGGGAGGCGTAGGTTGAAGATGTTCTCTCTCAAACAACCCTACAACCAAATAGCAAAGAGTCTCTTGTGTCCCCAACACACCCAATACAATGGTAAATTGTATAGGTGCACTACTTTGCCGAAGAGATGGTGATACAAGTGTAATATGGATGGTAGATATAGGTTTTTGTAATATGAAAATACAAAAACAGCAAGGTAGCAAGTGGTAAAAGTGAGCAAAAACGGTATTGCAATGCTTGGAAACAAGGCCTAGGGTTCATACTTTCAGTACTGCAAGTTCTCCCAACAATGATAACATAATTAGATCATATGGCAATCCCTCAACATGCAACAAAGAATCACAACAAAGTTTCTATCGAAGAACGTCAGATGAAAATGTGCATTAACCCCTATGCATAGACTACCCCAATGTCACCTCGAGAATCCGCGAGTTGAGTGCCAAAACATACATCAAGTGAATCAATAGAACATCCCATTGTCACCACAGATATTCCATCGCAAGACATACATCAATTGTTCTCAAATCCAATACTCAATCCAACATAACGAAACTGCAAAGAGCAAGACTCAATTCATCACAAGAAGGTAGAGGGGGAGAAACACCATACGATTCAACTATAGTAACAAAGCTCATTGTACATCAAGATCGTGCCAAATCAAGAACAGGAGAGAGAGAGAGAGAGAGAGAGAGAGAGATCAAACATGTAGCTACTGGTACATACCCTCAGCCCCGAGGGTGAACTACTCCCTCCTCGTCATGGAGACCGCCGGGATGATGAAGATGGCCACCAGTGATGGTTTCCCGGCCCCTTCGGCAGGGTGCCAGAATAAGGTCCCGATTTTTTTGGTGGCTACAGAGGCTTGCGGCGGCGGAACTCCCTATCTTGGTTTATTTCTGGGGGATTTGGTATTTATAAGAATTTTTGGCATCGTGGGCAAGTCAGGGGGGTCCACGAGGCAACCACAAGGGTGGGGCGCGCCCAGGGGGTAGGGCGCGCCCTCTATCCTTGTGGTGGCCTTGGGACTCTTCTGGTCCGTCTCCGATGCTCTGTGGGCTTCTTCTGATCCATAAAAAATCACCGTAAATTTTTAGCTCGTTTGGACTCCGTTTGATATTCCTTTTCTGCGAAACTCAAAAACAAGGAAAAAAGCAGAAACCGACTCTGGCTCTAGGTTAATAGGTTAGTCCCAAAAAATCATATAAAATAGCATATAAATGCATATAAAACATCCAAGATGGTTAATATAATAGCATGGAACAATAAAAAAATTTAGATACGTTGGAGACGTTTCAAGCATCCCCAAGCTTAATTCCTACTCGTCCTCGAGTAGGTAAATGATAAAAACAAAAAAAATGTGGAATGCTACCTAACATATTTATCCATCTATTTTTTCTTTATTGTGGCAAGAATATTCAAATACATAAGTTTCAAAACAAAAGTTTAATATTGACATAAACACAATAATATTTCAAGCATACTAACAAGGCAATTATGTCTTCTCAAAATAACATGGCCAAAGAAATTTATCCCTACAAAATCATATAGTCTGGCTATGCTCCATCCTCATCACACAAAATATTCAAATCATGCACAACCCCGATGACAAGCCAAGCAATTGTTTCATACTTTTGATGTTCTTAAACTTTTTCAACTTTCACGCAATACAGGAGCATGAGCCATGGACGTAGCACTATAGGTGGAATAGAATATGGTGGTTGTGGAGAAGACAAAAAGAAGGAGATAGTCTCACACCCACTAGGCGTATCAACGGGCTATGGAGATGCCCATCAATAGATATCGATGTGAGTGAGTAGGGATTACCATGCAACGGATGCACTAGAGCTATAAGTTTATGAAAGCTCAAAAAGAAACTAAGTGGGTGTGCATCCAACTTGCTTGCTCACGAAGACCTAGGGCAATTTGAGGAAGCCCATCATTGGAATATACAAGCCATGTTCTATAATGAAAAATTCCCACTAGTATACGAAAGTGACAACATAGGAGACTCTCTATCATGAAGATCATGGTGCTACTTTGAAGCACAAGTGTGGAAAAGGATAGTAGCATTGCCCCTTCTATCTTTCTCTCTCATTTTCAATTTTTTTGGGGCTCTTTGGCCTCTTTTTTTCTTCTTCTTTTTTCTTTTCTTCTTTTTTATTATTTTTCTTCCAGAGTCTCATCCCGACTTGTGGGGGAATCATAGTCTCCATCATCCTTTCCTCACATGGGACAATGCTCTAATAATGAAGATCATCACACTTTTATTTACTTACAACTCAAGAATTACAACTTGATACTTAGAACAAAATATGACTCTATATAAACCTGAGAATAGTTTGACATCCAAACTAAACCCAGCCCAAACCATATGACTACACCTCCAGCAAGCAAACCAAACCAAACAAAATAATTAAGCTAGCATCCAAACCAGACCAAACTACATGCGTTTTCCACCCAGACCAATCCAAACCATATGGCATTTATTGATTTAACCCATAGTTTCAATCCATGGACAAGGAATAAGAGTAGCAGCCCAGTTTTATTGGGAAAAGGATAGATTGCTGACTAGCTAAGTAGCCATTGGATGTTACAACATGGGGTCTAGAATGAATTATTACACAGAATGGATGTGATAATGGAATTTTACATAGTTGATGGATGTTAACTCAGTTACAGAATGAATTTTGCATATTTGCTGGACTTGTTCTCCCTTTTCTGAATGATTTCTTCTACCCCGACTTTCTTCTTGATACCTGAGTGTATTAGCAAGTACATCAGAATGATATGAGTTAAAACTCCTAGAATTTCACTTCCAGAATGTATTTCACTTCCAGAATATGCATCCTTTTTGGAGGGTTCAGATGGTAACATATTTATTCACGGTCAAGTCAGCTGTTGAATAAAAAGAAAGCAAATATACCAATATCACCGGATACACAAATAATTCTGAAATTGCCCCTAAATAAGTGAACATCATTTTCTATGTATCAAAAATATCTGAAAGTACATTAGTTGGCATATTTGCGGCAAGGTAATCTCTATTGCTCTGACCTCCGGTTAGTGAGGATAAAAAGCCAGAAATCTTAAATCAAAGCTAAGTGATAGTGTTTTTGAAGAATAGAAGAGCAAATAGATGACCCATGCATCATGTCCACTACGATAGGTGAGAAAGTAACAGACCTCTACGAACTAACTTCTGGGGCTTTGGCATGTATGCACATTTTCTAACTGTGATTGTGATTCCACCAATACAAGCAAATCAAATATGTTGGCCAGAAAACTAATCGTGCATGTGCCCATAGCACTCCAAACATAGTGAATCGTCGAATAGATGGACACTTCTAGTTTTAGCAGTAGATAGGTACAAAATACACCAAAAGTTCTGATGAAAGTGCCTCAATGCACAGTCCTAAGTTCCAAGAAATGAAATTCTGGGAGTTTTAACACATATTCAGAACCGTTCTGGCAACAAGAAAGGTATTGTATTTACAACTATGACATGATACGGTCTAAAAGTGAATCTATGCAAATGTCCATATATTTTACTTACCAATTTGTTAACATAAGACTTTTTCTCCATTAGGCTGTCCCACTTGGGCCTGCACTTTCAAAATACATGTTAAGCAACATAAAGCTTTCTCAGTCTAGTAAAGAAGTTTCCAAACCAAACTGGGAAAATAATATCATACCTTCATTATTTGGAATTTTGATAAGCCAATATTTTCCGCAAACTAAAGCCTCAAGTGTTTCGGGCGTAATCGAGCATAGGGAATCTCCTAAAGTCCTTTCGCTGCAACTGAATGTTGATTCAGATGACACAGTGCTAAGAGGTATTGCAAGGAAATCACGAGCCATGGTTGAGAGCACGGGATATTTTTCAGCATGTGTTTTCCACCATATCAAAATATCAAAACTTCCCCCGGAGTTGTCGAAAGTTTCCTCCAAATAAATGTCCATCTTAGACTTTGGTTGCATG
Source organism: Aegilops speltoides (assembly GCA_021437245.1). Lineage (NCBI taxonomy): Eukaryota > Viridiplantae > Streptophyta > Magnoliopsida > Poales > Poaceae > Aegilops > Aegilops speltoides. The sequence goes on from CM038141.1 coordinate 263,781,924, forward strand.
TAGGACCTCCTTCTTGACTTGTATTGAGAAAACTCTTCTTCCAGCCTCCTTTTGCCAAGAACTGGTGATCCTATATTGGCACTGACTTGCCGAGATACCGAGTGCTCGGTGGTTCTTCTGGCTTCCTCGTATTTCTCATAGTATGACCTCATCATGTCTTTTACACCTTCTAGAAACTTCTCAATATCATCCACGTTTTCACAATACTTTTCAAAGAAGAATTCCAAGAAGTCAGAATTATTGGTTGGATCTAACACTGTTGCGATGACAACTGCAACATTCAGTTTTGACTCTTTACAGTATTTATCAAACTTTTGGCCCATAGCATAAACAAGGTTTGACATAGTGCCACTAGTGCTCCACTGAGGGTCCCTTAGCGCGTGGCGGATGCACAACACCATGTGCAAAAAAAATATGGGTTGTTGGTGTTCTATCGGCTGACACTAACTTTGTCGCTTCTTCAAAAGCTTTCATAAATGCGCACATTACTTCAACATTAGTCCACTTCACATCGTCCGGTGCTATTTCACCATTTCCACTTACCTAATTGTTGAGGGCTCCCATGTATTCATAGCTTCTCCAATCATTAGATATGTAGAGTTCCAACGGTTTGGAATATCAAGATTGATGCCACCAGCCTTTTCAAGAAGATCCAAATTTGTGGCGATCGCATTGAAGGATCGAATTCTTGATGGCGAAGAAGCGATATGCCTTAAAAGTTCATGGATTTTTTCTATGGTCTTGTGCACATATCTTGTTCCATCTTGAACTAAGATATTAAGGATGTGTGTCGAACACCTTACATGAAAATCCACACCACCAAACAACATGCCATGGCCTTGATGTTGCACAAATGAGTCAACTGTCGATTTGTTGTTTGCTGCATTGTCCAAGGTCAAAGTAAACAATTTCCTTTTGATGCCCCATTCATTTAAACACTTGCACAAAGTCTCTTCAATGTATGCACTTGTGTGTGGATACTTGACTTGTTTTAAGGATATGACCTTCTTCTTTAGGTTGAAATTGCCATCAATGTAGTGAGTGGTAACACACATATAGCCTAGTTCCTGTATAGAGGTCCACATGTCCGAGGTCAAGCAAACACGGGAATCAAAAGACTCGAACTCAATGCATCGTTGATCCTTCATTTGCTCATATGCATCCACACAGTCGTTGCGAATAGTGTGGCGCCAAATGACTTTAAAGGTCAGCTTCATCGAGTCCATCCACTCTTCAAAGTAAGGATCATAAAACTTCTTGAATGCAACCTCGGTGTGGATGCAATATTTGATCATGAGCTGACGGCTTCTCTGAGGATCGAAAACAAACCCCACATCTGATGGTTTTTTCTTAATTGTTGCAAGAAACCTATTTCTGGACTCATCATCGATTTTGGGGCATGACTCATCAATGTGGTTTCTAAGGCTGCTCGTCCCAGACTTGCATGCTAATTTCATGGAACAATACTTACACACAGCCTTCGGGACATTGTCCACCTCTAACAAATCTGGCTCATAGTATTCTGAGACTTTAGCCCACCTACTATGTGGTGTTTGCAACAACTCATCAGCTGATTCACCAATACCAGAGCTGTCCGACACATTCCCAGACATGGTTCAAGCCTGTTTATCACACCAATCAAACACCTCATGTCCTGCCTTCCTTCTATCCCAAATCACAACACCTTCAAAGTATGAAAAGCTTAATATGAAGAGAACAAGAATGATGAAACCTGCATGTGACAAACATAATAAAAGGTTTAGAACAATATGACCCCTCAATTAAGAATAATATGTAAGAACTAAAACTGTTGTATGCCCCCAATAATAACAGTTGCACAGATGCAAAAATAGTTCAATAATAACCAAATATGCTTGCACTCATAAACAGAACAACTTATATTGTTCTGAAACTTAGCTTGTAGTTATCCTTGGCCACAACTGTGTCATTTAGAAAGACCATGCTAACAGAAAAAATTAAATCATGTATGATATAATTTTCCTCTTAAAACATCAAATGTGTTCTTCACCGAACCTGAACGCTCCATGTAAAAAAATTGACTGAACCTGAACCTAAAATGTGCATAGGTACTTAACAGGAGCATCATAATCGGACCTAAAATGCAAAGAAAAATATTTTTTTTCTTAATCACTCTAAAAATGAAGATGTAGCATGCACACGTGTGGGTACTGTCTCTGATTCAGAATTTTATGTTCAGAGAGATCCTACACTGTAGTTTTTCCTTCCCATTTTGTCAACTTCAAAATCTAGCTAATATATCTTGTCAGGTTCTCTAGGAGCCCATAAATCAATAGGCAAGCAATAGAAAGAAGTTGTTCATAATGAATGATGTTAGCATGTGATTAGTTTGCATCAGAATTTTTTTATTAAAGAATTCCTTCTTTGATGATTTATAATGGGAAACATGGCATAACAATGGGAAACGGTGCGGCGAAGTGCGCATTTTCTTCTAGTATTATCAAAATGCTACATATTGTAAAAAACTGATAATTTGATTATATTTGCAATTGCAAGTATAAAAATTGATAGTGGTCACATAAAACAATCTTTGAGAAATAGCAGCAACAACCTAGGAAGAGAAATTAAAATGAATAAACAGTAAGGAATATACCTCAAGTGTAACAGCATGATCCATTATGTGTGGCCTTGCTGCAGTATAGTCCATAGGTGAATCAACCTTCTCTGGCATTAGTTTCTCATCCCAAGTGATAAAATAGAGGTCACCGTCCAAATAGCCCCCGGAGCATTCATTTGGACGAGGCCTGATTAACATTAAAGATTAAAGTCTATATGGATGAGGCCTATTAAACATCAAAGATTAATTGAAGGAGAAAGCAAGCAGTGGCAACATCCATCAGTAGGTAGAGATGCAAGTATATAACTGAACTAGCTAGCTAACCAAAAAAAATTTAGTTGCATGTCTGTAGTGCCACTACTATCTATATTCATAACTTAACCAAAGAGACACTGTTAAAGAAAAATCAATCAATAACCTTCGCATTTGGCGAGGTCCATTGCGCTGCAGGAGTCACAACAACCTAGGCTCAATTCTTCACTGAACCTGAACGCTCTATGTAACTATGTTTCTTTCAGGACAAAGAATCACTTACCCTCAGCTGGGAACTTTTATGTATGCTCTCCCTCTTGTTCCTTTGTTGCACCACTCACATCCTACCACGGCTCCATACTTTCAGGATGAGCGGTCATGGGCAACGGCCTCTTGATCGGCAGCGTCTCACCCTCACCTGCAAAGATGGGTGGGGTTCAGATACAGAGAGAGAGGGGGGTAGAGGGGGGAGAATGCCTGTGATGCACTGACCCGCCGAGTTCCAGCCAGTGGCAATGGCAGCGGCAACCGGCGAGTGACCGGCGGCCAAGCTCCAGCCAGGAAGGGGAAGACGGTGATCCACTGGCCTGGACAAATGGTATCAGAGGGATGGGAAGGCCGCGACCAAGCTCTAGTCGGGCGACAGCGGCGGTGAAAGATCCCGGTTTGGCGGTGGTGGAGGCGCTCCTCGCTAGGTCAGGCTGCGTGTGTTGATTTGGTCATCGATCCGGTTTCAGACTACAGGTCGAAACGGTCTAAGGCCAGTTGGTTCCTGTCCATACCGATCCAACCTAGTCCAACAATTGTTAAAGCCCAGACCAAATTAAATTGATTTACAGACTTAGCCCATTTCGCCCAATCCAAAAGCAGCCCGATACGAAAACTGACTGAAACTCTGGTTTCAGTCCAAACCGTTCCCAACGTTAACTCTATATGAATGCCTCCGGCGGTGTACCAGGATGTGCAATGACTCAAGAGTGACATGTATAAAAACTATGAATGGTGGCTTTGACACAAATACTATGCAACTACATGATCATGCAAAGCAATATGACAATGATGAAGCGTGTCATAATAAATGAAACGGTGGGAAGTTGCATGGAAATATCTCTCGGAATGGCTATGGAAATGCCATAATAGGTAGATATGGTGCCTGTTTTGAGGAAGGTATATGGTGGGTGCATGGTACTGGCGAAAGTTGCGCGGTACTAGAGAGGCTAGCAATGGTGGAAGGGTGAGAGTGCGTATAATCCATGGACTCACATTAGTCATAAAGAACTCACATACTTATTGCAAAAATCTATTAGTCATTGAAACAAACTACGATGCGTATGCTCCTAGGGGGATAGATTGCTAGGAAAAGACCATCGCTCATCGCCGACCGTCATTCATAAGGAAGACAATAAAAAAATAAATCATGCTCCGACTTCATAACATAACGGTTCACCATACGTGCATGCTACGGGAATCACAATTATCTACAATCCACAATTACTCACTAGCATGATTCTAATATCACCATCCTCATATCTCAAAACAATCATAAGGAATCAAACTTCTCATAGTTTTCAATGCACTTTATATGAAAGTTATTATTATATCCCTCTTGGATGCCCATCATATTGGGACTAAATTCATAACCAAAGCAAATTACCATGCTGTTTAAGACTCCCAAAATAATATAAGTGAAGCATGAGAGTTCATCAATCTCTTCAAAATAAAACCACCGTCGTACTCTAAAAATATATAAGTGAAGCACTGGAGCAAATGACAAACTATTCCAAAAGATATAAGTGAAGATCAATGAATAGTCAAATAATTATGTGACTATGTGAAGACTGTCTAACATTTAAGAATTTCAGATCTTGGGATATTATTTAAATAGCAAGCAAATACTAATAAAATTACATTGCAAGGATAGCACATATCATGTGAAGAAGCAAAACTTAGGCTCGACAAAAACTCACCGATAGTTGTTGAATAAGAAAGGTGGCATGCCAACCAGGGCATCCCCAAGCTTATATGCTTGAGACTTCTTGAAATATTAACTAGGGATGCCTTGAGCATCCCAAGCTTGAGCTTTTGTGTCTCCTTAATTCCTCCGATATCACGGTTCTCTAATCTTAAAAACTTCATCCACACAAAACTCAACAAGAACTCGTGAGATAAGTTAGTATAAATCCATGCAAAATCTTCTCATTCTCTACTGTAGAAAATCATTGAAATTATTATTTTATATTGCCTACTAAATGCCTCTGCATATATAATACTCCTATCCTCAAATATAATCATTGAACAAGCAAACATATGCAAACAATGCAAACATAACAACAATCTGCCAAAAATAGAATAGTCTGTAAAGAGTGCAAGAGGAATCATACTTCCCTAACTCCAAAAAATTCTGAAAAATTACTACACTGTAGAATTTTTTTTATTACTCATTGTGTAAAAATTTCAAGATTTTATCATGATCTTACTATTCACCAATATTCAAAACATAACAGCAAACTTTCTGTTTTCAAACAGCAACATATAGACTTGTAAAATAAGCATGGTAAAGGCTATAATTGACCTTTTTATTGAACTAAAAGATATAAAACATGTCTCTGAATGGCAGTAAGCAAAAATAAACAAAAGAAAATGATGCTCCAAGCAAAACACATATCATGTGGTGAATAAAAATGTAGCCTCAAGTAAGGTTACCGATGAACATAGACGAAAGAGGGGATGCCATCCGGGGCATCCCCAAGCTTAGGCTCTTGGTTGTCCTTGAATATTGCCTTGGGGTGCCTTGGGCATCCCCAACCTTAGGCTCTTTCCACTCCATATTCCTTAGTCCATTAAAACTTTACCCAAAACATGAAAACTTCACAAGACAAAACTCGACAGAAAACTCGTAAGCTCCATTAGTATAAGAAAATAAATCACCACTTAGGTACTGTTGTGAACTCATTCTAAATATATATTGGTGTTGTATCTACTATATTCCAACTTCTCCATGGTTCATACCCTCCGATACTACTCATAGATTCATCAAAAATAAGCAAACAATACATAGAAAGCAGATTCTGTCAAAAACAAAGCAGTCTGTAGTAATCTGGAAACTTTCCATACTTATGTAACTCAAAAAATTCTGAAGCATTAGGACAATCTAGGCAATTTGTATATCAATCATGTGTAAAAAATTCATATCAAAAGCACATTTCAGTGAATTTTCAAAATTCTTGGACTAAGAGCAAAAGTTTCTTGTTGCAAAGAATCAAGTCAACTATTATCCACACTATTCAAAAGGCTTTACTTGGCACTTTATTGAAACAAAAGCTATAAAACATGATTACTACCATAGCATAATCATGTGAACACACAAAAACCGTAGGTAATGGTGTTGGGTTATCTCCCAACAAGCTCTATTCTTTAATGCCTTTCTAGCTAGGCATGATGATGTCAATGATGCTCACATAAAAGATAAGAATCGAAACACAAAGGGAGCATCATGAAGCATATAACTAACACATTTAAGTCTAACTCACTTCCTATGCATAGGGATTTTATGAGCAAACAACTTATGGGAACAAGAATCAACTAGCATAGGACGGTAAAACAAGCAAATCTTCAAGATTTTCAACACATAGAGAGGAAACATGATATTATTGCAATTCCTACAAGCATATATTCCTTGTAACATCCCAAATTTTCAATTTGGAATGTTATACATTAGATCATCATTGCAAATCATATTTTATTGCAGTTTTGGTTGATTCTAGAAATTCTAAGCAACTCAAGGACCCACAGAGAGAGTTGGGGATTTCGTTATTTTCATATTCGAGTTTTCTCAAATTTTGAAAAGACGATCATTTGGTTTTAATTATTTTTCTCTTCGAATATTTCTAATATGAAAATAAAAGAGAGGGGATAAAGAAATATTGGAGGAAAAATATTAAAATCAAATAAGAATTTTATTCTGAGTTTTATTGCTATTTTATTTGAATTAGAAAAAAATGCATTTTTCAAAATTGCATTAGAGGCCCAAATAAACGTTCACTTTGTCCGTAATATTATTAGAGGACCGTGAAAATTTATTTTAGGATTTTTGGAGTCCGCTTACTATTTCTTTCGTTTATTTTTCTGCGCGTTGAATTTTTTTAAAGTGAACCGACCTAACCGGGCTGTGTCCGGCTAGGACTCCGACCCGGCCAGGCCTTATAAGCCGGGGCCCGACCCCCGCCAGCCCCGCCCCTGAAACCGTAGCGCCGCCCGCTTGCCGCCTCCTTGGCGCCGACGCCGACGCTGCTCTCGTCCGCCGCCGCCCAGCGCCACCGGAGCCCCGCCGCCGGAGTGCCGCCGCCGCCGGATCCGACCTCATCGGAGGTATAACCACCGCCGCCGCCGGTTTTCGCGAGAAAACCATTCTATTTTTTCTTCAAAACCCTAGGTTATTTTTTTATATCATTTTTTTCTCGGTTTAGTTAAATAGCGGACGTTCGTCCGTACGTTCATTTTAATGAACGATGTCATGCGTTAGCCACAGACAGCGAACGTTCGTTCGTTAGCCTGTTCGTCAGTTTTTTCTTTTTCCAGGGTTTTTTCGCGATTATTTTTTATCGCGATTTGTGCCCTGATCTTCATTTTAGTTTATCTTTTCGCTCGTTTATCAGAATCAGGCGATTCAAGCACCTACATCTTCGTATCAAAGACCTATTTCTATTTAACCAAATTGAGCAAGATTTTGGTACTGTACAATTTGACTTTAGTCCAGATTAGTAAATGGATTGTGTTTCTTCCGCAGTTTGAGTTTCGTTGCTCCGTTCGATTTGATTCTTTTTGCAAACCGGAGTTCTTCAGTTGAACTTTCTGGTTAGATCTTCTTATTTGAGTTTTACCCATTCTTCTAGTTGAGTGCTTATTGTATGCTATTGTTTGATTGCGATAGAGTACCCGGAGTGCGAAGCATGCTACTACGAGTCTCTAGGTTTTGCGGATCATCAGCAAGGCAAGTAACACTTTGATCATACATCTTTACTACCCAGTTTTTATTGCATTAGATCAATCCCCAAACATTGCATGGTTAGGATCCGAATAACATGTGGGTTTTGGGAAGTACATGATGAGGTAGAACCTATTGCCCTGGTTATTATCAAACCTTTGGGAGTTACTTTTACGTGATGCTTATAATGCTATGCTATGCTCGTAGACGTGGTTCGGGTGTGTGTATCCATGACAAATGTGAGTACTATTAATTAATGGTTAACTTAAGGTGGCTACTTAAATACACATCTGGGTGGATTCTTAAGGCACCTTGGAGTACCTAGTGGTTGTCAGGGCACCTGGAGAATCCAGTGTTGTTCCAGGATATCCCGGAGTACCCGTGTGATCATCCTATGGTTCGCCACCTAGGCTCAAAGGGATCATAAGATTATTCATGCTAGAAACTTCCGTGTGCAGCCACAAGCCAATATGGGCTCTGGCATAGTTGAGTAAGTTGCATGAAGCTCTTGAAGAGGTAGACTAGCAGATGTAGTGGGTTGTAGGTGGTACTGTCTACCCAGAGTAGAGAGTTAATGCTTCAGAAAGACTGTGTCTCGAATCTCCGACCATGAATGTGTTCGAGTCTTGTGGGGAAAAGTGCGCAAACCTATGCAGAGTGTACAAACTAATCATGGTTAGCCGTGTCCCCGGTTATGGACATTTTGAGTATGTGGTTCTTGGATTATCATGTTGATCTCATCACTCTAAATTAATTTGATTGGGTTTAATGATGATGCTTAATTGGGATTGAGTTGGAGGAACCTTCTCAATGTTTAACAACCACCATGGTAGTTAAATAAAAGTTATTCCTTTGTTGTAGGGAAAAATTGGCTTTATGCAAAACTCTAACCGTAGAGCTTTCCACCAGCCATAAATGCATGTAGTGATTGCATTCATTCTGTTCATTACTCTATGTGTTACATTGCCAGCATATTCCATGTGCTGACCCGTTTCGGGCTGCAACATTTCATGTTGCAGACTTTTCAGACGTCGAGTAAGGTGCCATAGGTCATTGTCGTTCACTCAAATATGCCGTTGGAGTTGATGGACTCACTTTATCTTCCAAGCCTTCCGCTGTTATCGTTCTTACATGGCCTTAAGCCATATTATTGTAATAAGTTCTCTTTTGAGACATTCGATGTAATAAGTGTGTGATTGAAACTCTGTTATAAATCCTCAAGTACTGTGCATGTCAGCATTACTGATCCAGGGATGACACGGATGCACAGAGACTAGACTGTTTGAGGTCTTGTCACTACAAGATGGTATCAGAGCACACGCTGACTGTAGGACACGACCACTAAGATAAAACCATAGGTCATTTCTCTCTTCTCATTTTATGACTTCTCTCCTCCTTTCTACTCTATAGGATGGCAGATGCAAGGAACAAGTTCACACAACTAGATGAAGATACACCTTTTGGACGACACTTGAAGGAAGTTACTAGGTACCTGAACATCAGAATACCAAGCTTCACAAGGACCTACATCACCACTTTACCAGTAGAGGAGCATTGGATGATTCGAGTTCAAGTTCTAGGAAGGACGTTCATGCCAGTCACTGAGCCCATAGAGTTTTCCTTTGATGCACCAACCTGGAGTCTAGGAAAGAGCATGGCAGCCCACATCACCATGGGGCGCATTGGAGAAGTTTACCACAAGGATCTCAAGGATACTAACTACCAGATTTGTGGGCGCCGAGATGAGCAATGGGAGATGATCAGCTCCAGGAGGGATAGGTCCATTGCAACTTTCATCCAGGAGTTAAACCAGCATATTCGATGCCACGAGAACTAGATGTGCGCAGGCATGATAGATCTAAAGAAGGCAATGACCAGGATCACGAAGCTGGAGGAAGAACTCAAGTCTACACGCGATGGATATGAGGAGGAAATGACGATACTCGTGGAGAAGAATGACGATTTGACGAGGAAGCTGGGAGTATTCATGGGTGACCTCGCGCCAGGAGGAGATAACAACGATTCCAAGGACATTCACTCGGAGAACTACATCATCATCGACGACACCGGCTCAGACCCCGACGATAGCGATGATGACTATGTTGATGAAGCTGGAGCAGATATCATGGAGTCTTCCACCGATTAAAACTTCTAGACGACCCCCATATCAGTAGTAGTATTCCCCCATGTACATAGTATAGTCCGAGCACTTTTGTATCGATAGTTAGACCGCTTGTATGCCCTTTTTTGAATTGATTGAAGTGATATGTTTGTGTTTGTCTCATGTGCATATGGGTAGTGTTTTCCCTCTAGACCTCAATCTATTCTGTTTTCTCATCTTTTCTAAACCCATCGGATGCCTCCGAGACGTGACAATGGATTTGCTTTCCCGCCGGAGCTCACTCAGTTGATCCAGCAGTAGAATACCCTGATGCAACTACTAGTTCAGAATCAGAACCAGGGAAACAACAACCACAACAACCCACCACCACCACCACCTGTTGATCACTTAGCCCGTTTTCTAAGGCTGAATCTGCCGGTGTTCTCTAGTAGCACCGAGCCGATTGTTGCAGATGATTGGCTCTGCAAGATTGGCAGGGAGCTGACCACTGCAGGATGCACAAATGTGGAGAGAGTGCGTTTTGCCGCACATCAGCTAGATGGACCCATAACATCATGGTGGGAGAATTTCATATGCACTTACCCCATAGACACTGTCACATGGGACCAGCTTCAGCAGGCTTTTCGCACTGCCCATGTTTCAGCAGGAGCTATGGCCATGAAGAAGTGTGAGTTTCGCAATTTGCGCCAAGAAGGACGCATAGTGGGCCAGTATGTGGATGATTTTAGTAAGTTAGCATGTTATGCCCTGGATGACGTCGCTACAGATGCTGCTAAGCAGGAGAAGTTTCTATAAGGACTGAATGATGAGATGAGCATGCAGTTGATGGTGGAAACTTTCAACAACTACCAGGAGTTGGTAGATAGAGCTCTCATGATTGAAGGGAAGTAGCAGCAGATAGACAACCGCAAGAGGAAGTATGGACAAGGGAAGTACAACTCAGGAGCCCAAAAGAGGCCCCGTTTTACCCTGAACTCGGGAGGACACATTCATCATAACCATGGAGGCCATAATTCCAATGGAGGGAGTTCGCATAACCATAGTGGCCCCAAGAATGGGAATGGGAATGGAGGAAGCAACGGTCAGAACCATTCCAACACAGCAACGCCCGCCAAGAAAGATCTAAGTCACATTACTTGTTTCAATTGCGGGAAGAATGGACATTACGCCACGGAGTGTTATGAAGCAAAGAATGGAGATGGCAATGGAAGCTCTGGGAAGAAGCCCAACCCTTTCAACAGGGGACAAGTGAACCACGTTAGCATGGAGGAGGTTGAAGCACAACCCGATGCAGTTATAGGTAAGTTTTTGGTTAAGTCATTTACTACAATCGTTCTTTTTGATACTGGTGCATCGCATTCATACATATCAAGGGGATTTGTGGATAAGTATAACCTGACAACCCAAGCCCTTAGGTCACCCATGTTAGTAACCTCGCTAGGAGCAGAGTATGTGGCTAGCCTATGGTGTGATCGGTTACCATTAAGGATTGGTAGCTACGTGTTCTGCTCAGACCTGATAGTGTTGGAGTCACAAGGACTGGATGTAATATTAGGCATGGATTGGTTATCGAAGTATGGAGGGAACATTGACTGCGCCAATAAGTCAATTTTGCTCACCACCCCAGAAGGAAGAAGGATTAAGTATGTATCCCGGCATGTACCGAAGAGGACTCAAGTGAATTCCTTATCAGGAGTTATACAGGAGGAAGTACCAGTGGTGAAGGATTTCCCTAATGTATTTCCAGAGGAGTTGCCAGGCATGCCACCGGATAGAGACATTGAGTTTTTGATTGAGCTTTTGCTAGGCACAGGGCCAATATCTAAGAGACCATATCGGATGCCCGCAAAGGATTTGGAAGAAATTAAGAAGAAGATTAAGGAGTTACTGGATAAAGGCTATATTCGCCCAAGTTCATCACCTTGGGGATCACCAGTGCTTCTAGTGAAGAAGAAGGATGGATCGTTGAGGATGGTTGTAGCCTATCGTGGATTGAACGAAGTGATGATCAAGAACAAGTACCCACTGCCGATGATCAATGATTTGTTTGACCAGTTGCAAGGAGCTAAAGTATTTTCCAAGATCGATCTGCAATCAGGATACCATCAGCTGAAGATTTGAGAGCAGGATATACCTAAGACAGCTTTTACCACAAGGTACGGGCTATATGAGTATACCGTTATGTTATTTGGTCTGACTAACGCGCCTGCCTATTTCTTGAACATAATGAACAAGGTGTTTATGGAGTTTTTGCATAAGTTCGTCATAGTGTACGGGCTATATTTTTTTAGTTACTACCCAGTTTTTATAATTACATCTCATTTATTATTTCTTAAAGCCCATTTTCTTGTTAAGCCTAATGCATCCCTCCTAGGAAAGATTTGCAGCCCAGCAGGGTGGAGAATAACAAGTTGACCTTGCCTGGGTATTCCTAAAAAAAGTACAGCTGGGCTAGCCATTTTTAGCTTGAAAAAAATTTAATATCTGGGCTGGATATCTGGCCTAGGCTAGACGGCCACAGCCCGCCCAATTAATACCTGCAGCGATGTTTTCGTTGTTGTTCAGAGGAGAAAAATTAATATCTGGGGTAAACATCAAAAAACTCTACAGTGCTCACACCTCAAAAACACAAAAACTGCTCGAGCTGCTTGGTCCCAGCTGTCGACCGCTTCTTGTGCAATTCTCTCATTTATTGACTACTCCCTCCTTTCCGGTTTATAATGCTCAATTCAAAAATCTCACCAATCAAGGTAGATGGCGAGTGGTGGAATACTTTTTGTAGTTTGCAAAAGTACCTAATTAATGCTCTTGTTATCCTCAAAAAATTATGTTTATCAATGCATGCATACATAAAGTACATGCATTGGTCAATTTTCTCTTAATACTTGCATGCAATGATTTTATGCACCTTGGAATCTGAACATGTGATGGAAAGAAACCAAATTGAGCCTTATAAAATGGAAAAACTAAAATTTTGAGATAAGCCCTATAAACCGGAAAGGAGGGAGTACATAGGTTGACAATGGTGTGGGACCGTGATGTCAGGAAACCAGGATGAAGCAAAATAAATTATAGTTATATATATATATATATATATATATATATATATATAAATAAGGAGGCACTTGCGTACGTGAGGCTATGGACCTGGTGGGTCCCCATTGTCATCCTCTCCAAGTAAAGTCATCTCTCGCCCTTCTTCCGCCCAGCTTGGTCGCCAGCCAGCCCGCTTCCCGGTGCAGGCGATTGCTTTGCCTTCAAACGACACAAGTGACGTCCGTCCATCCATCTGCCACACACATTAATGATACGTGGTTGCCGAGGCGGCTACTCCGGCGCCACACGTCCATCCCTCCACCCGCCCACCATTGCTATATAAACTGCTGTGCCGGCCATAGCCGCAGTCATCCGCATCCGTTCCCTTTCTCTTGTCCACACCACTAATGCCCACCATGGCTTCCTCGTGCTCCAGCGCTGTTCGGGACGGGTGGACGACGGACCACAAGGAGATGGCAGCCATTGCTGCCGACCTGCTGGCCGGCAGGCAGCCGGAGGAGGACGACGTCCCAATGGAGAACATGGTAGTCGATGATCCGGCGCCAACCCCCTCCTCCGCGCCATCCTCGCCGGTGCATTGCACCATGACCATCGGCGAGGCCCGTGCCCAATATATGGACAGGGTGAGGCAGATGCGTGAGGAGCAGTTCCGGGAGGCGCAGGCTGACGCCGCCTACAACCACCATCTCCTCCAGGAGCACATGCAGGCGGAGGAGCCGATCGCCGCAGAGCGGGCAGAGCAGGAGGCGCTGCTCGACTCGTACCGCTCCGCCCGCAAGGGCTGCCTCGAGCGCTGGCGGTACCGCATGCGGGTGGTGGAGGCTGTGGCTGCCTACAAAGAGGCTATCAAAGAGGGCGATGAAGCGGGCGAGGCGCTGTTTGGAGAGACCGAGGACGAGGCAGAGGACAATGTCGGCTCCGACGAGTCCCCGCTGCACTTGCGTCGACGAGGCCCTGTTCCGCCGAGGCCCCGTGGCGCCAACAACGAGGCAGAGGACACCGCCGGCTCCGCCGAGGCCCCGCCCCGCCAACAACGAGGCAAATGACATCGCCGGCTCAGCCGAGGCCCCACCCTGCTGGCAATGTGGAGGAGGATTTCCATCACTCCGCTGAGGCGCCGCCCGCCGGCAACGAGACAGAGGACATCGCCGGCTCCGCCGAGGCCCCGCCCCGCTAGCAAACAAGGTCGCACCACAAAGAAAACGAGGAAGAGTAGAACACGGTAGGTCACCGCCGCTCGGGTCCAAGTAAGGCCACCGCTGCTACCCTCCGGTTGAAGCCAGGCTAGGCTGGTTGACGATTGACGGCCGGTTAGCTTCTTGGCGGCTACATGGAGTCGGAGAGCTGCACTGGAGAAGAACGCTGCTTCTACTTAACTGCTGGTGCAGTTGGATGACTGACACGTGGGCCCAACAGGCCACATGTTAGTTAGGCAACTGCACCTACAGTTAAGTCACTGAAGCTTCTGTTCGGCTCAGCGGGACACAGGTGGGTAGCTTCGGTTAATTAATTATACCTCCAGCGCACCCCTTTTTAGTTGAAGAATGTATGAAATGTAATGAGATCCGACATGTTTATATGAAATCCGACCGTGTATGAATGAATTTATTTCGATTAGTTCGAATTCCTGTATCACTGGCATTGGATGAACATGCAAAACAATACGTACTAGCATTATTCCCAGGGTGATCACCTCGTTTGCAGCAGTTTCACATGTACTCCCTCCGGTCATTTCTAGTCTGCATACAAGTTTTGTCTGCAGTCAAAGTATCTCTACTTTGACCAATCTTATACAAAAAAGTATGCACTTTCACAGTGTGCGAAGTAAAAAGGAACAGAAGGAGTACAAAGAGTTTGACCAGCTTTTTAGCGTTTCTATACATTGCAATCAAACACACAGGCCTGGCAATTCATAGAGAACATTCAAGACAATTGATGATTATGCATCTCAGCGACTCACATGTCAGAGGCAATATTTACTTCACAACTAAAGAATAAAGAAAAAACTGATCGACGCTGCTGACAGCAAAGGGAGTCCCATTCGAAAATATCAAACACATATCTTGCTAAAATCAATGAGCAAAATTTGACAAGGTTGTCCCATTCCAAAATATCAAATGCCTACGATTGTGGAATGGGCAGGGTTTGCCATCAGTGCTGACATTGACATGGCACCTCGTGCTAAATAAACCAGCTGTTCTTTTTGTGCAGTTCCACCAAAATCAACCAAATTTGCGCGTAGCTTGTATGATTTTGCCCTTATATGTTGCAACGCCTTGAACTTATGGGCACCTCCTTTCTTGTGGTGGAAATGAATGATTCAATGTATGCATGAACATTTTGTGCAGTTCCCGTTGAAATCAAGTTGAGCACCCCTGTTTGCACAAATACAAAAAAGTGATTAGTATAAAGCAAACTGTACTATGAATTGACAGTTTCAACATGCACATACATGGTCCATGTAGAGCACACTTTTAGAAAAATGGAACTCACCAGAAAGAATCCTAGAACAACACTGTACTCGCGCATCACAACAAAAAAATGGAGATTTGTCAGTCCTTCTGAGCTGAAGTTAGTTTGGTCTTGTGGGGAGTAATGTAACCATCCTTCAAATGCTCCTTCTGATGAGAAGATAGACAGGGCTTCTTCATCTTGGCATAATCGGAACTAGTCACTTCACGTACTCCATATTCTTCTTCAAAGGAAGATGATCCTGTTGTGCAAAGACAAGAGGACTACTAAATGCTAGCATCCCTGTTTGCTCGAAAAAAGGGAAAGGAAATATTTAAAACAGCACAGATGAAGCACTTCTCAAGGACAATACCACTTTTTCATGACAATATCTAAACAGTAGCACAACACCAATAGAGATGACAAAGCTCAATAATATGGATGAAATCAGTGGGCGAGTACCAACCTTTGTCAGGAGGCTGATTGTGTAGAGCATACAGATGAAGCACTTCTCCGGAACCATCTGTTGCTATCTATGGGAGTGGCCATGCTTACTATATACTCCTCGATTAGTTTAATATTTCCAACATCTTCTTGTGCAGTTCCACTAAAACATATGGTATCTTCAAAGAAGATCCCTGTTTGCACAAGTAGAGATAATTACGTACGGCGTCAAATCAGTGGCAAAACAATTGCTCGTTCCAGCCATAGCAATAAATTAAGATGCAAAACTATATCATTACTTGTGTCATCACAGTTCCAAAGGCTTCATTACAGCACCGGAGTTGATTTTGTTTTCTTCCGCTTGTTATTCCCTTCATCACTTGGTTCAATAACACACAAGCTTCGCCTTCAATGTAAGATTTGGCATGTCAATTAGGGAGCACAAGTATAGTACTAAACTTAATTTTCTGATGAAAGTGGCAAAATACAGGCTAGCAGTTGTGAAATATCCTTATCTTACCTCAATGGGATATTACGGTGCACATACAGACTGGAAGTCTTGTCTCCATTTGTGCAGTTCACTAAAATCAAGCAATATTATCGTACAAGTAGCAAAACATATGAAAGCACACTGCAGAATCATGTGAAAGAAGGCTAGTACTGACCTCTGTTGGAGATATGCCCTAGAGGCAATCATGTATGACGATATTTCCCATGTGTTTATGAATAAAGATAGTCCTTGTACATTATCAATGATGTGTATCAGCAAGTACGTGACTTGTTTGTGGGACTATGCATTGTATGATGACTGTCCTAAAAGCTCCCTAGTCGAAAGGGCTGTGTGGATGCGCAGCCGACTAGACTAGCATTTGACACGGTCGATGGCTTGCTCTCACTAGCCATGGAGCATTAGATGCTAACCGGATAATATGGACTTGGAAAGGTCTGGTCGGATTCGACGTAGTCGGATCCGAGTCAAGATAAGGTCCGAGTCGGACAGACCCAACTATGAGACGCAGCGATATGTCATCTGTGAGTCTCTAGTACAACATACGTTCTATGTCCTAAGACCTGAGCTGACGCATGTACTCGGGATGGTGACAGATTTGCTTTGGGCCGACCAAACGCTACTCCATGACTGGGTAGTTACAAAGGTAGATTTCGGTTTGTCCCCATCTGTGCGAGACATGGTCGAGCAAGATGGGATTTGCCCCTCCGATCAGGAGAGATATACTCTGGGCCCCTCGTGTGATCCGACCAGGATAAGCATGGCCATGCGACAAGGATTATGATATAATCCGGATTGTGGTCGGTATCACTGGAACGAGAAAGAGGTCGGGCTAGCACAAGGATGACAGTCTCGCCTTGAGTCCGACAACATATATCGTGAGGCCAAGGGAACAGAAGTATGCCACGTTGTACTGGTTCGCCTAACCAGCTTCATAGTCTGCTTGATGGTCGGCACGCCTTGCTAGAGGCCGCTACCAACCGTTCAGGTCGGAGGTGATCCGAACTGTGACCAAGCCGACTTGAACCTAAGGGGTCGCGCGCTTAAGGGAAGGAACCTACGAGGTCGGTTTGTAGGACACTGGTCGGATGTGATCCGAACTGGACTAGGAACGTGACCGAGTAGATTTTGGACTTTAGGGTCCATGCGAGGCCCAAGTGTTGAGCCTACGACGGACGCCTATATAAAGTGGAGATGCGGCACACTCATGTGGTTGATCGCTTCGATGCTGCAACTAGGGTTTGCATGTGTTGCGAATAGCCACCTCCACTCGCCGCCGACTGTGCGATCGGACCTAGCAGTCTGCCGCACGGTGTTCCTCCTGCACGTGCGGATACCGTTAGAGGCGGTGCACCTGCAACGCTCTGGCGAACTTGTACGTGGGATCGGACGACCAACTGTTCGAGGGAGATCGGACGAGGAGGAGACGATCCACGCGGACGCGCTGCCCCAACTCTTCTTCCGCTGCACGGCACTGCGCGTCTAGTGGTAACGAACTGTGATCCATATCCCGTAGCATGTTCTTGGTTGTTCTGCGTGTAGGTATCTTAATTTGCAGTCGACGCACCCTACCGTAGACCCCAACAGTGGCATCAGAGCCTCTGCTATAGGATTTGGATTCAGATCGTATGCATATTATATATGTGGAGGCGGCTGAGGGAGTCCTGGACTAGGGGGTGTCCGGATAGCCGGACTATCAATATCCGCCGGACTCCCAGACTACGAAGATAGAAGATTGAAGACTCCGGCTCGTGTCCGGAAGGTACTTTCCTTGGCGTGGAAGGCAAGCTTGGCGTCTGGATATGTAGATCTCCTACCATTGTAACGAATCTGTAACCCTAGCCTCTCCGGTGTCTATATAAACCGGAGGGCCTTAGTCCATAGGACTAACATTACATCTCAACAATCATACCATAGGCTAGCTTCTAGGGTTTAGCCTCCTTGATCTCGTGGTAGATCTACTCTTGTACTACCCATATCATCAATATTAATCAAGCGGGGCGTGGGGTTTTACCTCCATCGAGAGGGCCCAACACAGGTAAAAACATTGTGTCCCTCGTCTTTTGTTACCATCCGCCTAGACGCACAGTTCGGGACCCCCTACCCGAGATCCACCGGTTTTGACACCGACATTGGTGCTTTCATTTAGAGTTCCTTTGTGTCGTCACCGATAGGCTCGATGGCATCTTCAACCATCAACACTGTCCAGGGTAAGACTTTTCTCCCCGGACAGATCTTCGTATTCGGCGGCTTTGCACTGCGGGCCAATTCTCTTGGCCATCTGGAGCAGATCGAAAGCTAAGCCCCTGGCCGTTAGGTCAGATTCGGAAGCTTGAACTTCACGGCCGATGACCGCGGAGACTTGATCTTCGACGGACTCGAGCCACAGCCAAGCGCGCCAAGACCGTGACGATGGGCATGATTTAGCTCGCCACCGACGGTGCTTTGGAGGTCAGATTAACCCGCTCCGGCTACTAGCCCGGAGCCGATTGCCCATGACGGGGCCGGTGGATAGACGCTACAGGGGCTTCAACATCTACGGCGATGGAGCCGAATACCAATCTCGTCCCCTGCGAAACTCGTGATCCCGAGGCGCCGGACTCCTCGCCGGACTCCGAGCCTCCCGCGCCCCTGCCAATTAAACCAGATTGGGCGTCGGTTATGGAATTCACCGCCGCAGACATCTTTCAGCACTCGCCTTTTGGCGATATCCTGAATTCTCTGAAGCATCTCTCACTATCAGGAGAATCCTGGCCGGACTATGGCTAGGACAGTTGGAGTACGGACGATGAAGAAATTCAGAGCCCACCCACCACCCACTTTGTAGCCACTGTCGAGGATTTAACCAACATGCTAGACTACGACTCCGATGACATCGACGCTATGGACGATGATGCCGAGACGAACAGGAACCAGCACCCACAGGGCACTGGAAGGCCACCTCGTCATACGACATCTACATGGTGGATACCCCAAAAGAAGGGGATGGCGAAAAAGCAGCGGAGGAAGATTCTCTAAAGAAGCAACCCAAACGCCGGCGTCAGCGGCGCCGCTCTAAATCCCGCCACAACAAGAATGGAGATTCCGGCACGGGAGACAATAATACCCCAGAGAGTGCCGAAGACAAACCCCTCCAGCAAGACTCAATGCAGGAGGATGCAGAAGCAAGCCCTCACGAAAGGGCGGCAGAAGAAAAGGTCGAGGATCACAACAATATACCTCCCTCCGAAGACGAAACAAGCCCCAATGACGATGAACTCGAGGAGCCCGTCGAACAAGAGCTTTTCAAACGCAGGCTCATCGCTACAGCAAGAAGCCTGAAGAAAGAAAAACGGAAGCTCAACACAGCGGAAGACGCGCTCCGAATAAGATGGAGCAAAGTACTCAAAACCGCAGATAAACACGGCAACGGCCACCAATCGAAGAGCTACCCGAAGCGCAAGCTGCTCCCAGAATTCGACGAGGAGGCCATAAAGCCCCCACCGTCCAATGGCCCAGCCAGGTCCATCTACGGACCCAAAAAGACAGCCCCAATAAGCAAAGGAACACGTCAAGTGTCCGACGATAGCGGCACGTACAAGTACAGGGGCGCCGCACACCCACTATGCTTCACCGACGAGGTGCTGGATCATGAATTCCCAGCAGGGTTTAAACCCATAAACATAGAAGCCTATGATGGAACAATGCACTCGGACTCGGATAGAAGACTATATCTGCATATACATATGGCCGAGGAGATGATCTCCACGCCATAAAATATCTACCCTCAAGCTTAAAGGGCCAGCCGTCATTGGCTCAAAAGCCTCCCGTAAAATACTGTTGGAAGTTGGGAAGAGCTCGAGGAAGCGTTTAGAGCAAATTTTCAAGGGACTTATGTCCGCCTCCGGATGCGATGACCTAAGTCACATAACTCAACAGCCCGAGAGTCGTGGCGAAATTGCGAACAGGTTCCTTACCAAAAGAACCAAATAGTCGATTGTCCGGACGCCAAGCCTTAACAGCTTTTAAGCACAATGTCCGAGACGAATGGCTCGCCAGACACCTCGGTCAAGAGAAACCGAGGACAATGACCGCATTAACAAGCCTCATGACCTGCTTACGTAGAGGAGGATAGCTGGTCGGCAAGATGCAGACACCAATGACCCAAGTACATCCGAGATAAGAGATGGAAATGGAAAATCACGGCGCAGAAAAGAGCAGCGCCGAATAAAGAGAAAAGCCCAAAGAGCACGGCAGTCAACGCCAATTTAAAAGCTCACGGCCAAATAGAAAACTCAGCCCCTCAAGGATGACAATGACGAACCGTCTAACCTACATAAAATCTCGGGTCGGATATGCCAAATCCACAGTACCCGGAAGGCCCGCAAATCACACCCATAGGGATTGTTGGGTTTTCAAACAGTCCGCCGACTAAACGCCGAACACAAGGGGCTCGACGCGTCAGCGAAGAAGATAAACCCCACCAGGGCACCGAAAACAAAAGACTTTCCCACAAGGGGTCAAAGCAAGAACTCACTTCACGTGAGGACACGGAAAAACAGTGCGGCACTTTCTAAAAAGAGCTTCGCACGGTCCAGCCCAGCAAACCATAGAGATTGGATATCAAAACCAATCACTTTCGACCACCTGGATTATTCCAGAAGTGTTCGAAACGCGGGACGGACTCCCCTGATATTGAATCCGGTAATAGACGGACTACAATTCACAAACGTCCTAATGGACGGAGGCAGTGACTTAAACCTGCTATACTCAAACACAATCCGTCGGATGGGGATAGACCCTACCAAAATTCGACACAGCCGCACTTCCTTCAAAGGAGTTACGCCAGGCCCTTACGCCAAGTGCACAGGCTCGATATTACTAGAAGTCGTGTTCGGGTTGCCGAACAATTTTCGACGCGAAAAGTTAATTTTCCATATCATCCCATTTCAAAGTGAATATCAAGCACTGTTGGGACGTAAAGCTTTTATCCGCTTCAATGCCATACCACATTACGCGTCTCTTACACTCAAAATGCCCGGTCCCCATGGCACCATTTCAGTGCGCGGGTCATTTAAAGATCCCGGACTCGGATAGACGAATCCGGACTAAGTAGGCTAGGGGCTCCCTAGCCGCATACCCTTTCACAAGGGGCTGAGCGCACAACTAAACGCGGTTTCATATAAACTTCGCTTTAATTATTTACACTTATTCTTTTGCATATTTTTCGCACGAACTGTTTCTAAAACTAAAGTGTTCCTCTTTTTCTACAGATGAACAACGTGCGTACCCGTCCAGGATAACGGCGCAACGGAGACACAGGCGCAGACGTGCAGTAGGGACCCGTCGCAAGGATTCTTTTCAGATTAAGACCCTACGTAGACCTTTTTATTACTGTCTCTTGTTGTTAATCTCCCTCGGCTTCTTTCTATAGCCAAAGCGAGCTCGACGCTTTGGCATCGGCGCGTCGAAGACAATGCCCGCACGGACACAAGGGCTTAGGCATAATCCTGCCCGTTATCATAAAGTCCGAACACCTTCGGAGTGTTCGGCGTCTCAAGTTAGGCATTATATGCATCAGCTCGAATCACGTCTTTGGTCAAATGTTGGGTTTGCCCGGCTCCGTGTTTTGCTACCTTCGCTCAGATCACCCGCTAACGCGCACCAGAGAACTATGCGATTGTGCCCCGGTTAATTGGGCGAGCACCTCGAGAGAAAGCCAAAACTGACTGTCATGATGTAGCGAGAGTCTGGTCAGCCACTTGATCGACTATCGGAATGTTTAGAATTCCCCGCTTTGACGAAGGACCGCTTCCCGGTCAGGCACATACGCACCCCGAATCCGGAGATGTGCGGTGTCATCAGGGGCTATATCGTAGCCCCACCCTCGAGCTCCACTGGCTAAGTGAAAGAAATAAAGCATTATAGTCCGGATTGCCTCGTTCGCTACGCTACCACCTCCTTATAACAGGACCGAGACGTCGGATTAAGTGTGAAAAAGCGCCATTTTGCGAACACCCCAGCACCTTGTGCGAGGGGGCTGAAGCCAAAGACTGCATCTTTCAGGTTATACACAAGTATACTTAAACGGCCAAAAGGAGAAGTTTTACAGCTTGGAAGCACAAGTATAAACAGCATTCATACTATAATCATTGATTTACAAGGTACTGCGTTCATTTGAACGTTACATTCTTTGAGCACTGCGCCTCAACTTTACGAGCACCGCGCATGACTTCTCCGAAGTAGTGCTCGGCAGGGAGCCGGCTTTTATCCGGACCCTGGGCAGCAACGGCGGTGGCATCCATCTCCGGATAATGCACCTTCACACGAGCAAGGGCCATCCGCGCGCCCTCGATGCAGGCCGACCGCTTCATCTCCCTTATATGCGGCACCGCACCAAGGAATTGCTACAATAAGCCAAAGTAGCTTGTCGCCTTGGACCTTCCTGGCCAGACATGGGCCACGATGTCAGTCATAGCCAGTCCGGACAGTCTATTCAGTTCGGCCCATTCGGCCAACCTGTCCGTCAGAGGAAGAGCGCGATCCGGGCTGTGGAATTGAGGCCAATACAACTCTTCCGCCTCGTGATCCCCTTGGCTCCGAAAGTGCTTAACGGCATCAGCCGCACTCGCAGCCAAGTCCATGTACGGATCCTCCGAACTCCACAGCCGCTCAAATTGAGCGTACTTGGCATCCATAAACCGGCGATGCATAAGAAAAGGCTTGCCAACCACGATTTCTCCGGCTTGGTGCAGCTCCTCCTTCATAGCCCGCATTGCAGAGCGGGCATCCTTGGCTTCGGCGGTGGCCTTCTTCAGGTCTTCCCGCTCCGATAGGCGCTCCTTTTCAAGAGCCTCGCTACGGTCGGTAGCATCCTTTAATTTCTTGGCCAATTCGGCCACCTCCGCCCTGCTTAGGCAGTGCGCAGCCTTTTCGGCCTTCAACTCTTCGGCCGCCCTCGCGGCAGTCCGATCACTCCTTCGGCTTGCTCCTTAGCTTGTGCAAGCTCGGCAAAACTCTCCACAGCAGCAGCAGCATGCGTCAGATAAACAGCATATGACTTATCAGAGGAGGGCTTTAACCCACTCAATAAAGCGGCTGTGGAGAATTTATTTACCTTGCGACTCGTCAAGTCGCTGATTGACAAGTGCGATATTAGGATCTGCCACGTCCAGTTGTCGACTCGGTTAAAGAAACCGATCGATCCGCTGTTCCCGGACTATCCGCCACCTGTATCAGAACGGCGGTATTCATTACCTGAGATGTTTAGATTTTCGATCCTCGGCACGCTGTCGTCTTCGACAACCTACCGAGTCTCAGGGGCTACTATCTATACAGGGCGCATTTTTTATATGCACAAACTGTTAAAACAACAAAGGGGTGCGCTATTTTCGCATACCTCAAATCCCGCCAGCAAGCTCATGGCAGCGTCACGCAATCCGCTTTCAGCGGACGAAATCCTTCCAATCACCATACGCATTAACGCACGGTGATCTTCTGAAATGGACGCCCTCTCAAGCAAACTCTTCGCCTCCCGCGGACTCGGTGGGTGTTGAACTCTTTGGCCCCTCCGACTCGGGAACGCCCTCCGTGGCGACACTTGGGCTCGCTTTGCTTCATCAGCGGCACCGCGAAGGGCGGCGACGCTCTCCATCATCTCCGGAAGAAGGTCCCCCGAGGATGAACTCATCTGAGACGGCTGCAGATCCGAACTGCGATATAAATATTTCGGTTACCTACAGAAGCATAAACGAAGGTATTTCCTTATTAATTAATTTCCTCTTTCATACTCACGGCTCGTTGGAGGGCTGGCCCTTCGGCGATGATTGCGCGTCCGGATTCTCTCCGGACGCCGGACCCCCCGGTGAGGATTTCTTCCCACGCTTAGGGGCTTTGACCTCCGGATCTCCGGAGGTGGTCCTCTTATCCCTCTGAAGGGAGGGATCCTTGGTTCCCTCCTCTTCGGTCGCCCCTTCGGGCGAAGTATTAGCTCCTTTATCTCCCCCGTTGCCCCCTCTGTGGGCGCAACCTCCAACATTCTGACCAGCACGGGCTCCAGTGCGGTCTCTGGGAGGGGGGCCGGACACCTTATCAGCCTTGATTGTGCCACCCATTCCTGTAAAGAATAAAGGGTCAGGAGACGATCTTTGGAAAGGCATACAAACAGAATGTCCGGACTTTGAGCTATTTACCCGAGTATCCGGGCGATCGCGGCTTAGTCCAGCGTCCTCGGCCGAATCCGGACACGCCACCTGCGGTCCGAAGAACAGCTCGTACATCTCCGAGGCTGTTGCACCCATGAAATGCTGGAGGATACGAGGTCCCTCCGGATTGAACTCCCATAAACGGAGAGGGCGACGTTTGCAGGGTAGGAGGTGCCTGATTAGCATGACCTGTGTCACCTTGACCAGGTCGATCTCCCTTGTTTGGAGGTCTCGAATCCGGCTCAGAGTGCGGGCACGTCCTGGGCGGCCCCAGTTGAGCCCTTGGTTGACCCACGACATCACCGCCGTGGAGGTCCCGGCGGAAAGAGGGCGGCGGCTTTGCTTGCGCCCACAGGAGCGATGATGTAAAACCACTCCTGCTGCCATAATCCCTATTCCTCTTGGAAGGAACCTTCGAGCCACAGAGCATCGACCTTCCTGCTTATGGTCGCCCCGCCGCACTCCGCTTGACGCCCCTCGATCATCTTCGGCTCCACCTTGAATGTTTTCAGCCACAGGCCGAAGTGGGGGATGACATGGAGGAAGGCTTCGCAGACAATGATAAATGCGGAGATATGGAGGATGGACTCCGGAGCCAAGTCGTGGAAATCCAGCCCGTAGTAGAATAGGAGCCCCCTCACGAAAGGATCCGTCGGGAAGCCTAATCCCGACGGAGGTGAGATGCGAAAGACGTATTCGCCGGCTCGGGTTAGCTACGGCCTGCCTGCCACAGGGCAGGCAACCTATGTGAAACCGTGGGCGGTGCTTGGCCTCGCGCAACTTCAATATGTCCTCCTCCGTAACGGAGGAGGGCATCCACCGGGCCTGGAGGTCGGAGCCGGACATTGTTGTGGATCCGAGGTGCTCGAATCTGAAGCTCTAGGTGTTGGAACTGGGAGCAGAGGAAAGATTCGATGCAAGGTTGAAAGACAAGGAGAGGCCTTGGTCCTCTTATAAAGGGGAAATAATACCAAGGGCCGTCTCCATGACCGTTTGAGATTCCCCTCGATAGAGGCGTGGCGGCACGGAACGGTTGGGTTACCCACGCACGTATTGATGAGGATCCCGGAATAAAAGGGAACACGATCTTTGCTTCGACAGGACGTGCCAAGTAAACCGCTTCGCTAAACGTGCTGAGGCGGAATAATAAAAACGATCCAAACAAGGGCTTGGCTGCGGTGTGATGTCACGCCGCATAATACGTCAGCAGATTGAGTTAAGTGTATATTTTATTCTCTCTACGTTGGAATGTGGAATTTATTTTGCAGAGCCGGACACTATCCTGGTGTTCATTATTTTCTCCGGATTATTCAAGGAGAGGAACTCGCGTTGCAATGCCGAACTGAAGGAAATATGCCCTAGAGGCAATAATAAAGTTATTATTTATTTCCTTATTTCATGATAAATGTTTATCATTCATGCTAGAATTGTATTAACCGGAAACATGATACATGTGTGAATGCATAGACAAACAATATGTCACTAGTATGCCTCTACTAGACTAGCTTGTTAATCAAAGATGCTTATGTTTCCTAACCATGAACAAAGAGTTGTTATTTGATTAACAAGGTCACATCATTAGTTGAATGATCTGATTGACATGACCCATTCCATTAGCTTAGCACACGATCGTTTAGTATGTTGCTACTGCTTTTATCCATGACATATACATGTTCCTGTAACTATGAGATTATGCAACTCCCGTTTACCGGAGGAACACTTTGGGTGCTACCAAACGTCACAACGAATCGGGTGATTATAAAGGAGTACTACAGGTGTTTCCAAAGGCGATGTTGGGTTGGCGTATTTGAGATTAGGTTTTGTCACTCCGATTGTCGGAGAGGTATCTCTGGGCCCTCTCGGTAATACACATCATCAAGACTTGCAAGCATTACAACTAATGAGTTAGCTGTGAGATGATGTATTACGAGCGAGTAAAGAGACTTGCGGTAACGAGATTGAACTAGGTATTGATACCGACGATCGAATCTCGGGCAAGTAACATACCAATGACAAAGGAACAACGTATGTTGTTATGCGGTCTGACCGATAAAGATCTTCGTAGAATATGTAGGAGCCAATATGCGCATCCAGGTCCTGCTATTGGTTATTGACCGGAGACGTGTCTCGGTCATGTCTACATTGTTCTCGAACCGTAGGGTCCGCACGCTTAAGGTTTCGATGACGGTTATATTATGAGTTTATGTATTTTGATGTATCGAAGAAGTTCGGAGTCCCGGATGTGATCACGCACATGACGAGGAGTCTCGAAATGGTCGAGACATAAATATTGATATATTGGAAGCCTATATTTGAAGTTCGGAATGGTTCCGGGTGAAAACGGGATTTTACCGGAACACCGGGGGGTTACCGGAACCCTCCCGGGGGTTATTGGGCCTTAGTGGGCCATGAGGGAGAAGAGGAAGGGCCGGCCAGGGTAGGCCGCGCGCCCTCTCCCCCCTAGTCCGAATAAGACAAGGAAAGGGGGGCGCCGCCCCCCCTTCCCTCTTTCCCTCCCCCCAATCCTACTCCAACTAGGAAAGGGGGGGAGTCCTACTCGGTGGGAGTAGGACTCCTCCGCGCGCCTCCTCAAGGGCGGCCGCACCCCCTGCTCCTTTATATACGGGGCGGGCGGGGGCACCCTAGAACACACAAGTTGATCTACGGATCGATCCTTAGCCGTGCGGTGCCCCCTCCACCATATTCCACCTCGGTTATATCGTCATAAAGCTTAGGCGAAGCCTGCGCCGTAGAACATCAAGATCGCCACCATGCCGTCGTCTTGACGGAACTCTCCCTCCCGAGCTCTCTTGGATTGGAGCCCGAGGCGTCATCGAGCTGTCGTGTGTCAAGAACTGGGCGCCGGATAACGGCGCCGGATCGGTCGGATCGCGAGGAGAGCGTCGACTACTTCCTCTACGTTGTGATCGCTTCGCTTGGTCTCACGAGTGCGTACGAGACAACACTCTCCCCTCTTGTTGCTATGCATCACCATGATCTTGCGTGTGCGTAGGAATTTTTTTGAAATTACTACGTTCCCCAACACGAACATTATGCACGCCGGACTTATCGACATTGAAGACTGGTTCAGGGGCTATTGAGGGAGTCCTGGACTAGGGGGTGTCCGGATAGCCGGACTATCAATATCCGCCGGACTCCCAGACTACAAAGATAGAAGATTGAAGACTCCGTCTCGTGTCCGGAAGGTACTTTCCTTGGCGTGGAAGGCAAGCTTGGCGATACGGATATGTAGATCTCCTACCATTGTAACCGACTCTGTGTAACCCTACCCTCTCCGGTGTCTATATAAACCGGAGGGCCTTAGTCCCTAGGACGAACATTACATCTCAACAATCATACCATAGGCTAGCTTCTAGGGTTTAGCCTCCTTGATCTCGTGGTAGATCTACTCTTGTACTACCCATATCATCAATATTAATCAAGCAGGACGTAGGGTTTTACCTCCATCGAGAGGGCCCGAACCTGGGTAAAAACATTGTGTCCCTCGTCTCTTGTTACCATCCGCCTAGACGCACAGTTCGGGACCCCCTACCCGAGATCCGCCGGTTTTGACACCGACAACGGCTGATGAGATCTGTTGTCGTTGATAAGATCGGCTATGTGCACGGTTGTTGTGATCAACTGCACATGGGGATCATTGAGGCTATGTCTTCTGTCAATCGCGATCCATGAGGTTGTGACACGATCTACCCCTACCGGTCGGTCATCCGCCATCGGGGTTAACAGTGAAACGTAAATCCGAATCGGATTCACGATGATCGATATGATCGGTCAGATCAGAAAATTCGGAGTGAACGGAGTTCAGATTCGAACTGTGATTTCCGAAAACGTCGGGCGCTGCCCGCACCCGCGAGTGGCGCTGCCCCTTCGAACCCCGCCTGCTAACCGGCTAGCGGGACCGCCTTGTCTGTAGCGCCGTGTATTTTGTACCCGACACACAAACCGGTAGAATGCGATTCTATGCACAACTTTGTTTTGCAGGTTTGATGTGAATAGTATGGCTCATGTGTATGTGATGCATGTGTGTAATTTATACGTGGCCTGCGTGTCATGTTTGTCAGCCGGCAGGAGCCAAAGTGTTGTCATTATATTGTATAACGACCTGCGTGTCGACTTGTGACACTATGTAAAATTCATTACTAGTTGTAGTAGTTGGATTATAGAGATCAGGTTGGTGGCTTGGCGTCCCAGCGTGACAAACAAGATGGAGTTCGTAGATGGTCATCAGAGTTGGAGCCGACCTGGAAGAACGTCCATGAAGGAGCCATACTATTTCACAATATGTGTTTATTTGTGATTGTTGTGCTTCCTTGGTTCTATGCATGTTAAAATGGTGGAATGATCCCTCATGAATATCAAGTGAATTGCCATCCCCGATGTTGCACCTTCGCACGTCAAGTACGCCTAGTAGTGGGCTCATAAAATTGGGGTGCTGCTGGGTGTCCTTGAACTGAAGGGTTAGTGGTTTGACACGGACATGCACCGCATCGAGTTAACTTGACAAGGCTATCAAAACGGTTTTGGGCCTTGTGGCAAAGAAGGTTGGGAGCCGGGTATGAGATACCTTCCCGATCGGCGAGAGTCGATAGAGATACGATTAGCAAGGAGTTGCTTACGGATAGGTATGCGTTGGCTAGCAGTGATGCTAAAGCTCACTAGTCGCATGCGCTAGTCGGATCTGAATCACCGAGAGTTTGCGGAGGATGCCAACTTCGGTGGGAGTATTTACTTTTAGGCTAGAATTACTCTCGTAAACACATCGCTTAGTGATTGCATATTTTCTGTTGTAGATCAATGGCACCACCTGCTCAACCCAACTTTGCATTGAAATCAATTCTGGAAAAGGATAAACTGAATGGAACAAACTTTACCACCTAGTATAGAAATCTAAGAATTGTTCTCAAGCATGATAAAAAGGAACATGTTCTAGAGGATCCACTTCCAGAGGAACCTCCCAATAATGCTAATGCCAAAACTAAGAATGCCTACCAGAAACTCGTTGATGAATCAACGGAGATCAGCTGTCTGATGCTGGCTTGTATGGAGCCCGATTTGCAACAGCATTTCAAAAATGTTGAGGCTTACGATATGATCGAGAGTCTCAAGAGCATGTTTCAGACACAGGCTAGGACCGAAAGGTTCAACGTCTGGCGATCCTTGATGGATTGCAAGCTGAAGGAAGGTGATCCACTGAGCCCACATGCGATCAAGATGATTGGGTATGTGCAAGCTTTGGATCGTTTGGGCTTCCTGCTCTTGGATGAGCTGGCTACTGATGTTGTTCTGGGTTCTCTTCCGCCCAGCAATGGGACGTTCATCTCGAACTATCATATGCATGGCATGGATAAGAAGCTCACTGAATTGCATGGGATGCTCAATGGCAGAGGAGGATATTAAGAAAGGCACGCATCAAGTGTTGATGGTGCAGAAATCGGCTAAGTTCAAGAAGAGTTGGTCCAAGAAAAAAGCTAAGGCAAAGGGCACGGAGACGGTAACCTCTGCCGCTGTGTTGAAGTCTGGACCGGACTCGAAGACCGTTTGCTTTCACTGCAAGGAGACCGGTCACTGGAAGAGGAACTGTAGGAAGTGGCTTGCAGAGCATGGCAGGAAGGCCGGAAATGCTTCTTCAGGCAAAGGTACACTTGTTGCATATGTTATAGACATTTACCTTGCTGACATACCTAGTAGCTCTTGGGTATTTGATACCGGATCGGTTGTTCATATTTGCAACTCGATGCAGGGGCTGGCAAGAACTAGGCGTGTGGCACAAGGGGAGATTGACATCAGGGTCGGCAACAAAGCAAGAGTTGCTGCGTTGGAAGTCGGCACGATGCAACTCCACTTCATACGGATTCATAATGGAATTGAATAATTTTATTACATTCCCGCACTTAGTCGAACATTATTTCGCCTCATGTTTGATGAGTCAAGGTTATGAATTCAATTTAAAGGACAATGGTTGTTCGATATTTTTGAATGGTATGTTCCACGGCTATGCACCCATTGTTGATGGGCTATTTATATTGAATCTAGAACAGGAACCGGTCTATAACGTGAATGTCAAGAGGCATAAGCCTAATGAGATAAATCCAACATACTTCTGGCATTGCCGGCTTAGACACATTAGTCTGAAACGCATGAAGAAGCACCATGATGATAGGCTCCTAACTTCGTCCGACTTCGGGTGGTTCGAGACATGTGAATCATGCTTGCTCGGCAAGATGACTAAGTCTCCTTTCGCAAAGAGTTGTGAGAGGGCGTCCGAGCTATTGGAACTTATACATAGTGATGTGTGTGGTCCAATGAGCACAACTGCCAGAGGTGGCTATCAGTACTTCGTGACTTTTACCGACGACTTGAGTAGATATGGATATATCTATTTGATGAGGCACAAGTCGGAAACTTTTGAAAAGTTCAAAGAGTTTCAGAACGAGGTTGAGAATCAACTCGACAAGACTATAAAGCTTCTACGTTCTGATCGTGGAGGTGAGTACATGAGCCAGGAGTTTGACGATCATCTGAAAAGTCGAGGTATAGTACCTCAGCTCACACCTCCAGGTACGCCACAGAGAAACGGCGTGTCAAAACGGAGGAATAGGACCTTGTTGGACATGGTCTGGTCAATGATGAGCAAATCGGATTTACCCTTGTCATTCTGGGGATACGCCCTAGAAACAGCAGCTTTCACACTTAATAGGGTACCATCAAAATCCGTAGACAAGACACCACATGAGATGTGGACCGGGAAGAGCCCCAATTTGTCTTTTCTAAAGATCTGGGGTTGTGAAGCATTTTTCAAGCGACTTATGTCAGACAAGCTTACACCTAAATCGGATAAATGCATATTCGTGGGATATCCGAGGGAAACCTTGGGATATAGCTTTTACAACCGGGAAGAGAACAAAGTGTTTGTTGCTCGGAACGGGGTTTTCCTTGAGAAAGAGTTTCTCAGTCAGGAGGCCAGTGGGAGGACGGTTCGACTCGAAGAAATTCTAGGAGCACTCGGGGACGGCTTGGCTAGTGATGAGATCATACCAGAGTCAGTCAGGGAACCTGTAGTGGAAGCGGCACCAGAACCACGGAGGTCGGAAAGATTGCGCAAAGTGCGTGATGTATTGTTGCTAGAAAGCGACGAGCCGGCCACATATGCAGAAGCGATGGTGAGCCCAGATTCCGAGGCAGGGCTGGAGGCCATGAGATCCGAGTTAAAGTCCATGGATGAGAATCAAGTATGGGACTTGGTTGATCCGCCACCTGGCGTAACTGCCATTGGTTGCAAAAGGGTCTTTCAGAAGAAAACCGATGTGGATGGAAATGTTCAGATCCACAAAGCTCGGCTTGTCGCTAAAGGTTATGGACAAGTTCAAGGAATTGACTACGACGAGGCTTACTCGCCGATAGCGATGCTGAAGTCGGTGAGGATCATACTAGCTATAGCTGCATATTTCGATTACGAGATATGGCAGATGGATGTTAAAACGGCTTTCCTTCACGAAAATTTAACCGAGGATGTGTATATGATACAACCCGAGGGTTTTATCAATCCGACTAGCACTAGTAAGGTATGCAAGCTCAAGAGATCCATTTATGGGTTGCATCTCGGAGTTGGAACATTCGTTTTGATGAGGTTGTCACTGGTCTCGGTTTCATCAAAAGCAAAGAGGACTCTTGTTTATACAAGAAGTTAAGTGGGAGCTCGATAGTGTTTTTGATCTTGTATGTGGATGACATACTGCTGATCGAAAATGATGTTTCGATGTTGAACTCGGTCAAGGGATCATTGAATGACAAGTTTTCGATGAAAGACCTTGGTGAGGCAGTGTATATTTTAGGTATCAAGATCTATAGAGATAGATCGAGGAGGCTGCTCGGCTTAAGCCAGAGCACGTACATGATAAAGTGTTGAAGCGGTTCAACATGAGTGAGGCAAAGAAAGGGTTCTTGCCACTCTCACATGGTATAAGGCTAAGCGAGACTCGGAGTCCTTCGACATCTGATGAGCGAAGCAGGATGAGTAGGATTCTGTATGCCTCGGCAATCGGATCCATCATGTATGCCATGATATGTACAAGGCCTGATGTTGCTTTCGCAATAAGCCTAACAAGTAGATACCAGGCCAACCCAGGTGAGAGTCACTGGGCAGCGGTAAAGACTATTTTGAAGTACCTAAAAAGGACTAAAGAGATGTTCCTAGTTTATGGAGGTCAGGAAGAGCTCATCGTAAGGGGTTACGCCGATGCTAGTTTCCAAACCGGCAGAGATGATTGTCGATCACAGTCCGGATTCGTATGCGTCTGAGCGGAGGGCATGCCTCGATGAGTTCCAAGCAGGATACAATGGCCGATTCTACCACAGAAGCCGAATACATTGCGGCTTGTGAAGCTGCAAAAGAAGGTGTTTGGATCCGGCATTTTCTGGATGATCTTGGTATTTTCCCAGCCTCGGTGAAACCGTTGGACCTTTATTGTGATAATTCTAGTGCCATCGCACAAGCCAAGGAGCCGAGGAATCACCACAAGGTCAGACACATAGACCGGAAATATCACCTAATACGAAAGATCGTAAAGAATGGTGATGTAGAGTTATGCAAAATTCACACGGATGCAAATGTTACAGATCCGTTGACTAAGCCGCTTCCACAACCCAAGCATGAGGGGCACGTTAGAGCTATGGGCATTCGATGTCTATTTGATTGACTCTAGTACAAGTGGGAGACTGTTGGAGATATGCTCTAGAGGCAATCATGTATGATGATATTTCCTATGTGTTTATGAATAAAGATAGTCCTTGGACATTATCAATGATGTGTATCAGCAAGAACGTGACTTGTTTGTGGGACTTTGCATTGTATGATGACTGTCCTAAAAGGTCCCTAGTTGAAAGGGTTGTGTGGACGCGCAGCCAACTAGACTAGCATATGACACGGTCGATGGCTTGGTCTCACTAGCCATGGAGAATTGGATGCTAACCGGATAATATGGACTTGGAAAGGTCTGGTCGGATTCGACGTAGTCGGATCCGAGTTGAGATAAGGTCCGAGTCGGACAGACCCAACTATGGGACGCAACGATATGTCATCTGTGAGTCTCTAGGACAACATACGTTCTATGTCCTAAGACCTGAGCTGACGCATGTACTCGGGATGGTGACAAACTTGCTTTGGGCCGACCAAACGCTACTCCGTGACTGGGTAGTTACAAAGGTAGGTTTCGGGTTTGTCCAGTCCCATGCTGCGAGACATGGTCGAGCAAGATGGGATTTGCCCCTCCGATCAGGAGAGATATACTCTGGGCCCCTCGTGTGATCCGACCAGGATAAGCATGGCCATGCGACAAGGATTATGAGATAATCCGGATTGTGGTCGGTATCACTGGAACAAGAAAGAGGTCGGGCTAGCACAAGGATGACAGTCTCGCCTTGAGTCCGACAACATATATCGTGAGGCAAAGGGAACAGAAGTGTGACACGTTGTACAGGTTCGCCTAACCAGCTTCATAGTCTGCTTGATGGTCGGCACGCCTTGCTAGAGGCCGCTACCAACCGTGCAGGTCGGAGGTGATCCGAACTGTGACCAAGCCGACTTCAACCTAAGGGGTCGCGCGCTTAAGGGAAGGAACCTACGAGGTCGGTTTGTAGGACACTGATCGGATGTGATCCGAACTGGACTAGGAACGTGACCGAGTAGACTTTGGGATTTAGGGTCCATGTGAGGCCCAAGTGTTGAGCCTACGACGGACGCCTATATAAAGTGGAGGTGCGGCACACTCATGTGGTTGATCGCTTCGGCGCTGCGACTAGGGTTTGCATGGGTTGCGAATAGCCACCTCCACTCGCCGCCGACTGTGCGATCGGACCTAGCAGTCCGCCACACGGTGTTCCTCCTGCACGCGCGGATACCGTTAGAGGCGGTGCACCTGCGCCGCTCTGGCGAACTTGTACGTGGGATCGGACGACCGACTGTTCGAGGGAGATCGGACGAGGAGGAGACGATCCACACGGACGCGCTACCCCAACTCTTCTTCCGCTGCACGGCACTACGCGTCTAGTGGTAACGAACTGTGATCCATCTCCCGTAGCATGTTCTTGGTTGTTCTGCGTGTAGGAATCTTAATTTGCAGTCGACGCACCCTACCGTAGACCCCAACAACCTCTCATAATGCGAAATTCAAACAATTCACAAGAAGAAGATCTGAACCAAATTCGCCTTAACGGATAGGAAGTAAGATCTCCTCTTGTGCAGTTCCACTAAGATCAAGCAATCAAGCAATGTTGTCGGTGTGACATTTTGGTTGAACTGCACAAAACACTCTTAAAACAAAAGTGTTTTGTGCAGTGCAACAAAAAGCCACAATGGCAACAAGGTGAAGTAGATAACCCTGTGAGGTGCAAAGGAAACAATTAGTGGTCAATAACGGTGGATGACACAGAAGCCAACAAAAATAAGCATCTATCTTATCTAAATGGGAAAGAAAGCAAGACAGTAGCATTTCTCAAATGGTGGCATTGATTAATATTAACATAGAGATTATATTAACAATAAAATTCATTAAACATGTAATTTGCTTTTAAGCGTGGCATTGCATCAATTTTCCAGTGACATTATTAGAGGTGTTTGTTTACAGGGACATTTTGGTGTAGGGACTAAAAAACTCCGTGTCAGTCCCATCTAAACCAAACAGGAGGGACTTTTAGGGACTAAAAGTGGGCACTTGGGACTAAAGAAAGAAGACCCCGAGGGAGTCTTTTTGGGACTTTTTCCAAGAGTTGCCCCTGCCACGCATCGCACCTTGTTTCTATTAGTTCATTACTAGGGGTAACATGGTCTTTTAGCATGTCATTTAATAACCTCTAGTCCATGTTTAGTCCCTAGAACCAAGCAGGTAGGGACTAGGGAGTTTTTAACCAAACAGGGCCTTAGATTAACAACAGCTAATGAGTTGCACGAGACAAGGGCCTTTTGAGCACCATGTGCATCTACCGATGTACTATGGTCATGCACAGTCTGTTGCAACAAAGAACAAACAACCAAGGAGCATATTTGTGCTGGTCCCAGTTTTGTTATCTTTAGACACCTTTCCCTATGTGAGCACAGCAAACCTAGTCCTGCTCAAACTCTACAGCCTTGTCCCATGCTTTCCTTTTTGAACTAGTATTTTTGCCCCTTCCTGTCCTCTTTGAACCACGTCCTAGATTTATGCGATACAACTTTCCCCACTACTTTCCCCCATTCCTTTCCTCTTTGAACCACGTCCTAGATTCATGCTATACAACTTTCCCCCTTCATTTCCTCTTTGAACCACGTCCTAGATTCATGCTATATACAACTTTTCCCACTACTTTCCCCCACTCCTTTCCTCTTTGAACCACGTCGTAGATTCATGGTATACATGCAGCTAGAGCAATGCATGTGGAGTAAGTAAAATATACCTTAAGGTTCTTGGGGCGTGGTTTAGTGGGCGACGGGACGGCGTCGAAGAAGAAGGGGTCGGAGGCCCTCCCGCACCACCACTGGGTGGAAAGTGAACAGCTGCGCCGGTAGTGGATTCCCTCCCTCGCCGACGGCGACAGCGTTAAGCCTCCTTCCCTTCCCGGCGGACGGATCCTGTCGGCTCTTTGAGCAGCAGTGAGGGGAGAGAGAGGCCAACAAAGTCTTGTTTAGATCTGGAGAGGGCGAGAGAGTGTTAAGAGAGCAACTACAAGCACTGAGGCTCCAGCGGGAGAGGGCGAGAGAGTGTGAAGAGAGCAACTACAAGCACTGAGGCTCCAGCGTGCATATATATACTGGAGAGAGAGTGTGAAGCGTGCTAACCCTAGAAAACATTTTGACCAGTCAAAGAATCCTCCTAGCAAAAATTATGCTCAAGTGTAGTTATCGAACCCGAGACCTCAAGTTTGATGAGCGAACAGGCTAACCAGCTACACAACCCTCCCGTTATGTTCAACGAGAGGAAAATAACCTTTTATACATTCCTGCATTCGTGTGACAAGCATGCCGTGTTTTTTTATGTGTGTGGGAGTCATTGGGATTTCAAACATAATCGTGTCATGTGGCTTTGGTGGTAAGACTATCCACGGTGGTGCAGAAATAATGCAGCCTTAGTCACCTTACCTCTCTCCACGTAGTACGTTGGGTCCCACTAGTCAGAGGGTGAAACGAACAAATTATTAAGAAAAATTAAA
The DNA here is from genome assembly GCA_021437245.1 of Aegilops speltoides. Lineage (NCBI taxonomy): Eukaryota > Viridiplantae > Streptophyta > Magnoliopsida > Poales > Poaceae > Aegilops > Aegilops speltoides. Next base: position 263,818,722 of record CM038141.1, read on the forward strand.
AGCGTCGGCGGTGTATCTTACCTCACACATCTCGTTACTGCTCGGGAACACTATCCAATTGATCCCTCTGTTCGCTCACGTACTATTTTAAGTGAATCCTTATTATAACATGCACGCAAATTTTGGGCACTTGTATTCGACTTAAGTCAGTGTGCCACCATATCTCGTATACTTACTACTCCCTCCGTCTAGGTGTAATAAGTCACGTTAGAAGGTGCAATGGGACCAAGGTGCGTGCGTGTGCGTGTGTGTGTTTAATAGCATGTGTGTGTTAGAGAGTGCGACAGATCGACCTACTCCTACAGAGAGATGGTGTGTAGTGTAGGATTTTAGCCGCGAGATTTGGTGCATCCTCTCGTTTCCGGGCGTGTCCGTAGGGACATCTTGGACAGCTGCCACGCCCGCCTCTGACCAGCCTGGCCCACCCAAAGCCCCTCCATCGCTGCCTTCCCTTGAAAGCAGTCAGCGCTGCTCCAAAGAATCGGTGCCGCATTCATGCCCGGGCAGAGTGGACGTGACCTCTCACTGGCGCAAGAGTGATGGTTGCTTCGTCCATCCAACTTACTGCTGGGTCTATGTGATTTGATGGTGCATTGGTCTTTATTACTGAGGTGGTAGGACTGCTGTATGTCCCACGCTTTCGGCGAAAGGAGGTACTACTACTACTAGATTACAATTTTACTACTACTAGATTACAATTTTCTCCATTCTTACAGCGGAGGAGTGCAAGAGCAGTGAAAACATGCAGGCTCAATGATTACTTGGCCCACCTCACACTATCACCGTGCGACACCTAACTCTTTACATAGAACTCCCTCTATTCCTAAATATTACTAGATGAGTCCCCACGCGTTGCCGCGGAACAGCGGTATATCTCTCTGCGCAAAATCATCGATTTCATAGAACTAAAAAAACTCTATAACCGCATGACAAATGTGGTAGCCAAACTAAATAAACTCCCATCATCATTTAGATCATCCCACGCAAGGAAAAAAGATCAACCAACTCCTACTGCATAATGGGATTATATTTTTCTTTTTGACATGTTAATGGGACTTAAAAGCTCACTTACATGCATGCTACGGTGCATGCTTGCATGCGAACATGTTGATGTGATTTAAAATCCACTCACATGCATGTGCCACGGTATTTCTGCATGCTTGCATGTGGCTTAGTGCGGAGCCTCTCAACGTCTAGATCAGACGGCTATTATGGACTGATTTACTTCATCTAAAAGCTACATCAATTTTGATGATGTGGCTCAAGGAGAGGATAGAGAATTCCTAGTAGTGGGGGCTAGCTATTACTAGTAGATAAGTCTTTGTAGAGATTCCACTAGGTGAACTACATACGGAACAAAATGAATGAATCTACACTTAAAATGCATCTATATACATCCGCATGTGGTTCATGGTGAAATCTCTACAAAGACTTATATTTAGGAACGGAGGAAGTACTAGTATAGTACTACGTGCTATAATTTATCGACGAGATAAATTTGTACAATGCTATGAAGCTTCCAGCTCTTGTTACATGTATCTTGCCTCCAAGGTTGCCCGTTGCAACATTTCATCAAATACAAAGGAGACTAACATGCATGCTATTTCATCTCAATGATTGACATATCATAGCAAACATGTACTCCCTCCGTTCCAAAATAAGTGTCTCAACTTTGTGCAAACTTTAGTACAAAGTTGTACTACTACTAAAGTTGACACTTATTTTGGAACAGAGGCAGCTAAAGAAAAAAACAATCCATGCAGTCCCTAGCCCTTGAACCGTGAACCCTGACCAGGCTTCAATTTGCTGGCAACGTTCGAGCTTCCTAATAAATGAAGTTTGCAACCTTTTGACCATCGGATCATTTTGTGCAGTTTCACCAAAATCGAGATGAGCATCCCTGTGGCAAAGAAATTGAAGAAGCGTGATTAGAATAAGATTATTGGGACTAGTTGATGAGACATAAACTCATCACAAATACAGTACGTAGAAGCCAGTAGAGGTATCAGGTATGTGCGGGGCAAAGAAGTAGAGAAATATCCACAGGGAGTGATGTGGGCAGCTGGAGCAGTGGTGCAAGCCGGCTGTAAAGGGAGTTGTACCTGAGGGACGTAGCTCAACCTTGAGGAGGGCGGCGGGAGGCGGCAACTGCCCACGTCGCGGCAGTGAGCAAGGGACGAAGGAAACCTCACTGGCTTTGTGAGAGAGAACAGCGGGGACCCCTGATCGGGACGTGCCGACAGTGGGTTTTCGCCGTCGGTGACGGCCACCGCATCTACACTAAGCATCCACCCCTTCCCCAAGCGGACGTGATCCGCCGGGATGTTAGAGATGTGGCCACAGTCATTTTGTGCGAGAGAGTGTGAAGAGAGCAACCCCAGCAAGCAACCATGTAGGCTGGCCCGTCCTGACTATGTATATAGTGGAGCGGTTTCCTTTTCTCTCCATATGAACCTATCATATTGCGTACATGCCACTGAAGAAAAAAACTTTATTTATAAATGACGCGGCACCTACTACTCGTTCTCCTATAACCTTGCGCTTGGCATCTCCAAAATATTAACTTTGCGATTGGCTCCTCGCCTCTTCGGGAAGTCGAGCAATAATGGTAGTGCAGTATATATCATTCTAGCTATATGATACCGAATGAATTTTTGCACGTCCACCACGTGGGCGAGGGTCGAGGGGCGAGGGAGAGTGCTACTACCTCCATCCTGGTTTATATGTCCCTTTTATAGTTTGTGCCAAATTTTGACTAAAGATTTAACTAACAAAATGTTAATGCATGTCAAGAACAATTATCTCAATGGATTCCTATTTGAACATAGTTTTCAAAAATATAATGTTTGGTGACATGCGTGAACATTTTCTTAGTTTAATCTATGGTCAAAATTTGGCACGAAATACAATGGGGACCAATAAGCCCGGACAGAGGTAGTAGTACATATGGAGCAAAATGAGTGAATCTAGACTCTAAAATACGTCTATATACATCAGTGTTTGGAGTATGTACTAGTAGTTCATATTGAAATCTACTAAAGGACATATATATTCCAAACAATATGATATAATCTGTATAACCAAGGTAGTAGGGACGAGGAGTAAACGGAGGGAGTAGTAAATTTTTCTCCTCGTCCTATGAGCCATCGCGCGCATGGGCGAGGGAGCGGGCGTAAGGCGGAGCAAGACTCACCTCATCCTGTGAGCCACCGCGCCTGTGGGTGGGGGAGACGGCGTACTAAGCAAGCTTCTCCTTGTTCTGCGAGTTGACGGACAAATCAAAAGTACTCCAGTGTATAGAGCCTTGCCTCTAAGGTAGGCCCCACATGGTTTGCCTCTTTTTTTTAATTTAACATAACGCGTCAAGTCACAATTTGTTTGTACACCCGTGGTAGACGATCCTCCCTCCACCAAGTGGACAACCAGTACACATGCCAAATTACCATGTGGGCTGCCTTTTTCATACAGAAATGAGCTCCACCGTGTACCCGCGCATGCACCTCTTCTCTTCGTGCACGTCCCCCACCTACGTGGGTGTGTGTGAGAGATACAAACCGCGTTTGTGAGTGTTTTTTGTTTTGGGGTGGGGGTGGGGGTGGGGTGGGGATTGATTTCGTGAATTATTTGTGGGAATATGTGTCGATGACATCTCAAACAAAATTTTGCATGCAATGTGTGTGAAATGGAGGCCTATCCATATCATACATAGAGAGTCGGGCAATCCACGAGAATAGAGGGCGGGGTCATAGCTATCGATAGAGTCGAAGAGAGGATCAAGTGGGTGGGTGCAAGATCGATGAAGAGAGCCATCGAAATTGTGTGTGTGTGCAAGTCAAAGATATAGCGCGACTAGCCTACCGGAACGTTAGAGGGCACATGTCAAGTTTGTGTGTGGTAGGGAGACATGACTAGAGCGCTCGATGTATCAGTGTGTGGGGGGGAGGGGTGGGGGAGGGGTAGGCAGAGGCCTAACTATAGAGGTAGAATGACTCGTATATGTGTTGAGAAGGAGAGCCAGCTATGTCTTGAGGGAGATCGGTCGACATCTATACATAACTGAAGGATGGGAAATATGATGGGACAGAGAGAGAGAGGAGAGAGAGAGGGAGGGAGAGGGAGGGAGAGGGGTAGAGTGCTGGATGGGTGATGGAGTTGCTTCTCGGAGATGTTGGGAGAGGCCTACTAGACAAACTGAGGGTGGAACTGCAATGTTATCAATAAGAGTGGGGATGTGTTTCTGTGTGTGCTTGTGCGTGATAGATCTGTCGGGACGCATCCATGGATGATGAAGGGGAACCATGTGTTTGGTAATCAAACCTAACTAGATCGGTAGATCAATTGTTGTTTGTCGGAGGAAGGGAGAGACACAACTAATGAGGTAGATCGATCGACGTGTGGGTAAAAACGAGTTATAAGGACCTACCTAGCTATATGTATAGCGAGAGATCGGTCAGTGTACGTCCATTTGTTAGAGGCAAATAAGGCCAAGCGAGACGGATAGACAGAGAGAATGGAGCTAGGAGGTGGTACGAGAGGCCCAACTACTAGCTAGATAGGGGGAGGAGTGTGTGGTTGTGAGATCGATGAAAAGAGGGGCGAGAGTTTACACGTGTGTCTGACCGTATGAGAGACACGATGCAAGGACACATAAAGGAGGAGATTGAAGGTGTGTGTGTATGTTGTAGGCAGGCATCGCTGGAGAGGTTTATCGATCGGTGTGTGTCGTAAAGGAGTTGTGGAGACTCTGGGAGAACGACCTAAAGAAAAAAATGAATGTGCCCGGTGGATAGAATGCCGAGGGAGGGGGAGGGCGAGGAGGGCGTGTGCATGCACGAGAGAAAGTTAGTGGTAGCTACAAAGGTTAGAGTATTGCATGGGTGTAAGAGACTAACAAAGATCATAATTTGGTATGAAAGCGGATTCATATATTTGAATAGGAGATCATAGTGTTTTAAACATTGCATGCATGAATATAGCGGTGATACACGTGCTGTGCACATGTTATACCGTAATGTGATAATGCATGACGTTTGCAACTCAGAGCTAAATGCCGAAGAATCTAGACCATACTATACATCAAACAATCTCACATTTTATTTGAATTTGTGATAGTGTGTGGCGTTTGCAGCTTACAACTAAATATCGAGCAATCTAAACAATACTATATATCGAACATTCTCACATTTATTTGAATTTGTGGTAATGTGTGGTGTTTGCAACTCACATCTAAATACTTGTAGGTGTAGGGGGCGGGGCACCATACGTAATGTGATAAACACATTATACATATGAGACATGGTTTAGATTATGAAGATCTAGCTAGAGCTAGAAATGTAATGTGATTTGAAATCAAAATAAAGTGGATTCAAAAAATCTAGTTCGAGTTCATATAGTACACATAGTTCATATGTAACTCGAGACTAATCATGTGGTGTGCTGTGAAGATAATACACAAACGATGGTTTAACTTGACAATAATGATGATTGTAGATCTTATTAAAACAGAGAAACGAATTCAAATGCTTTGACTTCACAACAATCATTACTGTAGATCTTATTCAAATTTAGTTCATATTGAAGCGGTAGTATATACGTTTGGAATGCACTAAAACATTCATTTGAGTAGTAGGTTGCATGCATTATACACGTAGCGAAATATTTTAATTGAACATAACATGAATTCAAAGTTTTGAATGACAAAGTTTTGAATGACATTTGTAGTGCGCATTGATTTGGTACAATACACGTTAGGCTTGTCCGGAAATTTCAACCTGCGCCTTGTTAGCCTGAAATATTTAAGATATATCTTTGTCTCGTTGTGCTTCGACAACTCCCTCCATCTCAACCCGCGCCTTGCTATTCCGAAATTACAACGCGCGCGAAAACTCCCACCTCCTGTGAAATCTCGACACGCGAAATGCCCATGGCACCCCTCAACCGAATGAACCGCCTCAAATCGGTGGGGGCTACTTTCATAACTTACCCCATATTTCGGACAAGCGCGTCTCTAAGCCTTGGTTCCCCACTGCCATCCCATCCGCCCACCCGTTCGTACACCGAGGCCACAAAAACCCACGACGAAACCCCACACCCTGCTCCGTCCGCCACCCAGCTGAAGCCTCTTCCCCGACGACGTCGTCCACAGCAACACCTCGACGTCCCTCATCCACCGTACCGGATGAGGATCCATCGTCGATCTCATCGTCCCGCCGGTTTAGCCACCCCGTCCTCCACCTCCAAGGAGCTGCCCCGACGTTCCCCTCGTCTTTCGTGCCACCTCCATTTCCACAGCGCCGTCTTCACCTGCACCACCGGAAGAGCATCATCATCACCGTTTCCTCGGATGAAGCTGCGGCCTAATCGGTGCCACCAAAGAGGTTGTACACTAATCGCCGCATATTCTTCTTGATTCGATCTCACGGTGCTGCCGGCGCTTGGTCCCGAGCCGACACGGCACGGCTCCATCCACGGCGGCGTTGCCGGCCACTTCCTCCACGGTGTCGCTCCCTCGGCGGCGACGTCCACATCAGTAGGAGTTGCTGCTGCTTTAGCTATCGCTCGCGCTGCTGCTCTGCTCTTGCTCTCGGTCCCCTGCCTGGTCTGCTCTTGCTATTGCGCTTGCTCGCCCTGCTGCTCTCGCTCTTGCTCTTGCTTGCGATGCTGGTCCGATTTGGCTACACTTCAGTCGACTGAATCAACTTTTGGGTCAGTCGATTTTCAAGGGGTGGGCTCGCCGGGGTGAAGGAAGAACCAGCCGCGGCAGGGAGGGGGGCTCGCCGGAGAGGTACCCCACTATCTATCTTAGGGTTCAGGATGGAGGCGGTGGTCGCCGGCGGTGGCGGGGCGTTGGCGGGGCGGTGGCGTGGGGATCGCCTGAGAAAAAGCTCGGCACGGGGGGCCTAGAGGGATGGCCAGGCGGCGGCGGACTGAGGCGGGCGGGCGGCGCACCAACCGTGCATGGGCGGCGGGGCTGCTGTTTGGCCGGTGGTGGCTGGCGGCTCAGGGGGGTGGAGGTTGAAGATGAACCACAGGCACTTGATTTCATATCCAATGGTTGCAAAATCGACTGACCAGAGATGAAAAAGTCTGTCAACCGACATGTAGCCTCAACTTGCTAGTGCGTTCAGTTTTGACAGCAAAGTTTCAACAGCAAAATTCAGTTTCGACAGTTAAGTTCAGTTTCGACAATTAAGTTCAGTTTTGACAGTTAAGTTCAGAGATGAGCGGCTGATGTATTTTACATCTAGCACTTTGTGGTTATGTATTTTACGTCATGTATTGGAGATGCTATTAGAATTCCACTCAGGTTAACGTTGTTCGTTGTCTCTCTTGTCCTGCTTCAGCCTCGGCGTCGTACAACTCACCGGAGGTGCTCCAACGACGAAACCCTCCATCACAACGGAGTAGTACCTCAGGCTCCATCTCCAGACGCCTAAGATCTTCTTCCCCTCCTCCGACAACAATGTCAGCCGGAGCATCCTCACTGACCAACCCAATCACGCTGAGATCGACATAGCTTTGCCAAAGAGGTTGTACACTTGTTGCATCTCTTTTTTACTCTACATGTTATATATATTGTTCACTGAGCACACGGATTTGTTCCTTTAGTGTCTCCTTGAAAGAAAAAACGTAGGAATTTTAATTTTCACTTGTCCTCCTTTTCAAATTCCTGTTCATGAAGCACAAGACTAAGAGATAGTAGCATAATAGCATTATAACCGTACATTTTCTTGTGGTTTGACTTAATCTCACCATGCTTATTTGCATCCTATGATCTTCCAATTGTTGTGAATCAAACACCCAGTTAGCGTAAATCCTGTGTTTTAAATTCTCTGTTTTGCACGTGCATTCCTATCCTATTCCTGTCTATTTCCTATCCCTGCATTGTTGGAATCATCCAATTCAAATGAGCCCTTACAGAATTACTTCTCTTACAGATAGTTGTCAAAAAAAACCTTGTGTGGTTTGTCCCGCTCCTGCTGCGCCGTCGTCCACCCTAGCTCAGCTGATCCAACGACAGAAGGGTCCAGAACAGCAGGGATCCGGCCTCCAGACTGTCTTTCGCCGCCTCAGATCTTCTTCCCTGCCGCTGGCAGCCATGAAAACTGCATTACCATCGTCAACCGAGCATATGACCTCGAGGACTACACGGGTACGCAAGAGAGGTCGCACTCTTTCGTGTCTGCTTACATTATGCATCGCTTAATATTACATGCTACTTTATCGTCATGTTCACGGATTAGACTCTGAGTCAGCTCCAAACTAATGGTCAAACTTGAGTTTTTAAATGGTTGTAGGGTACATATCGGGTCCGCTATCAATAGTATCTATCTACTATCTGGTTAATCTCCGGTGTCTACTATGAGTTTCATGTTGGGTGGGAAACAAACAGTAAAGAAGTCATTATCTGTATTTTTTAACTGAAGCCATTATCTGCCTGCTATTATTGGTTTTGGGTCTATCCACAGGTTGCTACCATCACTCTGGATTTCTGCATGCACTCCTTACATAATCTCACTATGTTTTATTCCTATGCATGACAGTTATTGTAAACAATGGAACTGAATATGTAGAGCAAAAGAGACGAGCCTTGCATGGCAATAAAATTTCATGCAGACGTCGCTCCATGGTAGGCGCAAAGGCAGCCCCCCTCCACGCATTTTGGATTGTAATCGAGAGGAAGATATCTGTTCTGAGGGGGATTCAGAAGGAGAAGACAACTCCTATTTACCCCCTGAGGTCTTCGCTCTAACTTGGCATGCTGATGTTGGTTATATCATGCATATGGTGTCTTGCATTGCTTACTTTATACATCAAACATGTCATCTGCTTAGTTTAGACATCCTTTGTGCGAATGCCATATGTTTAATTTATTCATCGTTTATGTGAATTATGCAACGCCATCTTGTTTAGCCAGGCATCATATATGTGAATTTTGCAATGCCATCCTGCTTAGCCAGTCATCTTATATGTAAATTATATCAGGCCATCTTATATTTGTCAACAATGTTAGTACATTCAACTGCTCTTCGTGTGCATTGGCCATTTGACACGGTGATGGAAAATTCTGGAGTGGAAACAAGGTCTTCAGAGCAGACTATGCTATCTGACGAAGCGCATATCTCGCTGGTTACGGATAGCTCCTCAGAAGAGGATTCAGAGACAGATGACCAGTCCTATTCCCCCCCCCCGAGGTGTATGCTCTAACTTGGCAGGGTTATGTTGCTCATATCGTGCGTATGGTATCTCGCATTGCTATGTCATTTGATTAGTTTAGACATGCTTTGTGTGAATGCCACTGCTCAAAGGTGTCTAATTACCATATATGTGAATTATGCATTGCCATCTTGTTGCAAGACATTATATATGTGAATTATACAATGCTATCTTGTTGCAAAGGCATTATATATGTGAATTATGCAATGCCATGATGTTTAGCCAATCATCATATATGTGAATTATATCATGCTATCATTTTTTTGTATTACGTGTTCCATTTGTCGACAACGTTTGTATATTCAACTACTCTTCCTGTGCATCAACCATTTGAAGCGGTGATGGAAGCATCTGGAGTGAAAACAAGGTATTCAAAGCAGACAATGCTACCTGCTGAAGTAGACATCTTGTTGGTTACAGAGAGCTCCTCAGAGGAGGATTCAGAGACTGATGACCAGTCCTATTCCCCCCCTGAGGTCTATGCTCAAACTTGGCAGGGTTATATTACCCATGTCATGCATGTTGTCGTGCATTGCTTAGTTTTTACATCATATATGGATTGCCATTTGCTTACTTGCTTACTATATAAATCATATATTTGAATTATATCATGCCATCATGTTTACATAGTACATACACATCATCTATCTGAATTATGGCATGGCAACCCATTTAATAAAGACATCATATAGTTATATCATCTCATCCTGTTTAGTGTTTACAGTCATCATATTTTGAATTATGGCATTCTATCCGTGAATGTATGTGAATTATGGCATGCCAACCTATTTAATAAACACATTATATAGTTATGTCATGTCATCCTGTTTACATAATCTCATATTTTGAACTATGTCTTTCCATCATTTTTAGTTAGCCATCATAATGTGAAATTGTGTCATGCTATCCTGTTTAGTTAGCCATCATATATGTGAAATTGTGTCATGCTATCCTGTTTGGTTAGAAAACATAAATATGAATTATTTCATGCCCTATTTTATTCCCCACTATCCATTGCACCTGTCTATCATACGATGTCTATACTTTCAATTACTTTTCTTGTTTATCAGCCATTTTAATTGGAGAGCGTGATGGCAGTATCAAAGGGAGCAACTACACGGTCTTCAGAAAAGATAGTGCTACCAGTTGATGCAGATAGAACCACAGTTGTACTTGCCCAAGGACCAAATCCACCACACATAACCCAGACTCTCGCAGATTGTACCCCTACCCAGTTGGACAGAGAACCAGCTACACCCCTTCTAACCCCAACCCCGGCAGATAGTAACCCAGTTCTAGTTGACACAACACCGTCTCCACCATAGAGCACCCAAACACGAGCAGTTAGTAAGGGAACTGCAGTGCCCAAAGCACGAGGACCACCACTCCGAATCCCAACTCAACGCTTAAAGGAGAAGAAGATTTGTTCTTAGGTCGGGTTCTGTAGCTATGATTCATACTCCTTTGCTCTTGCATTACTGTATTTACTCATACCAACTATTTTCAAATTTGCAGGATGGAATTGAAACTCCAATGGTGCAACAGGTATGTTTTAAACCTGTTTCTTTAACTGGTTTGCTGTTGTAACCTGCTCTATGTTGATTTCAGTTTCAATTGAATAAACAGTTATGTTCTCATGTCATGCACATTACAAGTGTTGTTATTGCTCTATAGTTACCGACACTTATATTCTATCTATTCTGCTTTGTCTTGAGCAAATATTATTTGAACTGTGTCTCTATCTTGATTTGGCAACAAAAACTAGAATGATATAGACCATAAAGTGACCATGGTACATAGATATATGTTTATTTCATGCTGTTATCCTGTCCACTTTATACTGAACTCATTTACCAAAATGAGTTTCATATACAACATGGTAAACATGTGATGTGCCTGCTTGTTTCTCTTTTAGAATGCGGACAAAATATTGGAGAACAGTACCGCATTATCCAATGGTAAAGGAAGTAATGCAGATAAGGTTCAAGATAGTGAGACATCCTTGTTGGTCTCCAATAAAGCTGATAAAAACTATCTTGACGACAGTGAGGGAACCCAAAAGTCCTGTCTTGATGTAGTGTTCGAGTTATTGCCCACTACTGCTGGCACAAGCTCTTCGAACTTGTTGCCTGAATCAGTTCGTCTTCTTGAGTCTCAACTTCAAGTTGAAAGACATCGATCGAGATGTCTTTGACGAAAGTGAATGACCGAGGAAGTCCTGCGAATTCAGATGCATATTTTACGGTGCAACAACAATAGTTGGAGGATTTAAGCGCCAAACAAGAGAAAGTTAATAAGCTTGCTAAGCATCTTGCCAGCATTATGGGTACCCAGGATATTGTTTCTTGAGATCTTCTGAAGTGGTTTCAGTTCTGGATTTGTTTTATTGTGGCGTTTATTTGTGCTGGTCGCCAACTTTGACAACCAGTGTATATGATATGCTGCTTTGTTCCCTATATTTGCACTGGTGGCGAACTTTGATGCCCAGTGGATGTAATATGTGTAATAGCCGTGATAGCCTAGCGTTAGTTGCTTGCTTATTTATTTCCTTGTTGTCTTGTTTATTTGTTTGCTTGTAGTCATTGCAGTTCTTTTTCCGCGGTTTGCTAGTGGATGCAATAACCTATTTTTTAAAAGTAGGCCACAATAACCATGAGCTAATATTTACTGTAGTGACACTGGGCCTCCTACGGACCGTAGAAACAGTGGGCCTTCTATGGGCCGTAGAAACAATGGGCCTCCTACGGGCCGTAGAAACAATGGGCCTTCTGCGGGCAGTATCATCAATGGGCCTTATACGGGCCGTATGACCGATTGGCCAAACATGGGCCAAACAGACCACATTATGGCCGTAAACGAGCTAGAGTTGGAATTGTTTGTTCATGGGCTGACCATAACGGGCCATCGTTAATAGGCCATATTTGATGACGCTATGAAAACGGCCCAACATATTAACGGACCACAAACGGGCCGACTGTAACCACGGGCTGAATTTGGCCCACAAGCGAAAAATGCGATGTGGACCATAAGTAAGCGAATGCTGGAAATGAGCCCAAGAATAAATGGGCTCTGAGAAGGCCGAAAGATAACATGGGCTGGAAACGGCCCAACGGAATAACGGGCCGTTAATGGGTATAAAGTGATACACTATTCATTACGGGCCAGTTTCACCACCGGCCGTTAATGGGTGTAACGTGATACACTATTCATTACGGGCCAGTTTTACCATAGGCTGTTAATAGGCCAAGAGTTACATAGGGCCTCATATGGGCTGAAAGACGTCATGGGCCATACATGCGCCAGAAGTGAAAATGGGCTGGAATCATATTGGATGGCCCAGATGACGCTACTGGGCCTAATTCGGATAGGGCGTAACGGGCCTTGGGTTAGCGGGCTGTAAATGGGCTATATGCGAACAGGCCGTTAACAGGCTTTCCATGGGTCGGCCCGCCACCTTTTGACCAAGTCAAACGGGTCGGCCTTTTCACAGGAATGGGCCTTTGTTGGGCCGTGCCACGTGTCGACGTATCATAGGCGCCTTCCGTCCAATGAGTGGATGACATCTGTCCCAACAATGAGCTGACACGTGTTTCTTCCAGCCAATGATGATTTTACACGTGGAAAATCTCCATTGGTCGGGGCTGTTAACGGGTTATCGGATGCAAAACCCGACCTGATAGCTTAACGGCGTTCCGTTATGGTGGATGCCACGTGTCGATCACCCTTGACAAAAGCACTTCTGACACGCGATTTATCATCATGGAAGTGGACACTTCCGTGATGATAATTTTGGTAATGTCATGGAACACTTCTACGACAGCACAGGTATGACTATCTTGATTCTGTCATAAAATCGTCATGGATGTACATGCATGACAAAAATGCGACCTACTATGACAAACACGTATCATCACGGAAGTGTATTTTTTTGTAGTGACTATGGGTGGAATAGAATATGATGATGGAGGTTGTGTGGAGAAGACAAAAAAGGAGAAAGTCTCACATTGACGAAGCTAATCAACGGGCTATGGAGATGCCCATCAATTGATGTCAATGCGAGAAGTAGGGATTGCCATGCAACGGATGCACTAGAGCTATAAATGTATGAGATCTCAACAAAAGAAACTAAGTGGGTGTGCATCCAACTTGCTTGCTCACGAAGACCTAGGGTATTTTGAGGAAGCCCATCATTGGAATATACAAGCCAAGTTCTATAATGAAAAATTCCCACTAGTATATGAAAGTGACAACATAGGAGACTCTCTATCATGAAGATCATGGTGCTACTTTGAAGCACAAGTGTGGAAAAAGGATAGTAACATTGTCCCTTCTCTCTTTTTCTCTCTCTTTTTTTTATTTTGGTGGGCTTCTTTGGCCTCTTTTTTTGGACTTCTTTGGCCTCTTTTATTTTTCATGAAGTTTGAAGTCTCATCCCGACTTGTGGGGGAATCATAGTCTCCATCATCCTTTCCTCACTTGGGACAATGCTCTAATAATGAAGATCATCACACTTTTACTTATTTACAACTCAAGAATTACAACTCAATACTTAGAACAAAATATGACTCTATGTGAATGCCTCCGGTGGTGTACCGGGATATTCAATGAATCAAGAGCGACATATATGAAAGAACTATAAAGGTGGCTTTGCCACAAATACGATATCAACTACATGATCATGCAAAAGCAATATGACAATGATGGAGCGTGTCATAATAAACGGAATGGTGGAAAGTTGCATGGCAATATATCTCGGAATGGCTATGGAAATGCCATAATAGGTAGGTATGGTGGCTGTTTTGAGGAAGATATAAGGAGGTTTATGTGTGATGGAGCGTATCGTATCACGGGGTTTGGATGCGCCGGTGAAGTTTGCACCAACTCTCAAGGTGAGAAAGGGCAATGCACGGTACCGTAGAGGCTAGCAATAATGGAAGGGTAAGAGTGCGTATAATCCATGGACTCACATTAGTCATAAAGAACTCATATACTTATTGCAAAAATTTATTAGCCCTCGAAGCAAAGTACTACTACGCATGCTCCTAGGGGAAGGGTTGGTAGGAGTTAACCATCGCGCGATCCTGACCTCCACTCATAAGGGAGGCAATCAAAGAACACCCCATGCTTCAAATTTGTCACACAACGTTCACCATACGTGCATGCTATGGGACTTGCCAACTTTAACACAAGTATTTCTCAATTTCATAATTACCCAATTAGCATGATTCTAACATTACCACCTCTATATCTCAAAACAATTATCAAGTATCAAACTTCTCATAGTATTCAATGAACTTTATATGAAAGTTTTTATTATAACCAACTCGGATGCCCATCATATTAGGACAGATTTTATAACCAAAGCAAATTACCATGTTGTAAACGACTCTCAAAAGAATATAAGTGAGGCAAGAGAGTTCATTAATTTCTTCAAAATAAAACCACCGCCGTGCTCTAAGAAGATATGAGTGAAGCACTAGAGCAAATGATAAACTACTCCAAAAGTGATAAGTGAAGATCAATGAGTAGTCAAATATTTGTGCAACTATGTGAAAACTCTCTAACATTTAAGAATTTCAGATCTTGGTATTTTATTCAAATAGCAAACAAAACAAAACAAAATGACATTTCAAGGATAGCACACATCATGTGAAGAAGAAAAAACTTGGGTTCAACCGATACTAACCGATAATTGTTGAAGAAGAAAGGTGGGATGCCTACCGGGGCATCCCCAAGCTTTGATGCTTGAGACTTCTTGAAATATTATCTTGGGCTGCCTTGGGCATCCCCAAGATTGAGCTTTTGTGTCTCCTTAACTCCCTTTATATCTCGGTTTCCTAAATCTCGAAAGCTTCATCCACACCAAACTCAACAAGAACTCGTGAGATAAGTTAGTATAAACCAATGCAAAAACCATATAATTTTCTACTGTAACAATTCACAAAAATTATTATTCAACATTGCATACTAAATGTCTCTACATATTTAATACTACTATCCTCAAATAGAATCATTAAACAAGCAAACATATGCAAACAATGCAAACAGCAATCTGCCAAAACAGTACAGTCTGTAAAGAATGCAAGATTCACCATACTTCCCTAACTCCAAAAATTATGAAAGTCTACCACAGTGTAGAAGATTTATCAAATCTCAATATGCAAAAAATTTCAACATTATATCATTTTATCACTTTTCTAGGGAATTTTTGCAACAGCGGTAAACTTTCTGTTTTGAAACAGCAACATGTATACTTGCAAAATAAGCATGGTAAAGGCTATCCTTGACATTTTTATTGAAAATATAGATGAAAACATTATTATAAATAACATCAATCAAATACTAACAAAATAAAATGACGCTCCAAGTAAAACACATATCATGTGGTGAATAAAAATATAGCTCCAAGTAAAGTTACCAATGAATGAATACGAAAGAGGGGATGCCATCCGGGGCATCCCCAAGCTTAGGCCCTTGGTTGTCCTAGAATATTACCTTGGGGTGCCTTGGGCATCCCAAAGCTGAGGCTCTTTCCACTCCTTATTCCATACTCCATCGAATCTTTACCCAAAACTTGAAAACTTCACAACACAAAACTCAACAGAAAACTCGTAAGCTCCGTTAGTATAAGAAAATAAATCACCACTTAGGTACTGTTGTGAACTCATTCTAAATTCATATTGGTGTAATATCTACTGTATTCCAACTTCTCTATGGTTCATACCCTCCGATACTACTCATAGATTCATCAAAATAAGCAAACAATACATAGAAAACAGAATCTGTCAAAAACAGAACAGTCTGTAGTAATCTGTAACTCTCGAACACTTCTGCAACTCCAAAAATTCTACAAAATTAGGAAAATCTGAGAAATTTGTATAACAATACATATCAGAAATAATCATATCAAAAGCACCTTTCTGTGAATTATCAAAACTAATTTACTGGGTGCAAAAGTTTCTGATTTTCAGCTGGATCAACACAACTACCACCGTAAGCTATCCTAAAGGTCTTACTTGGCACTTTATTGAAACAAAAGCTATAAAACATGATTACTACAGTAGCACAATCATGTGAACATACAAAAACAGTAAAGCTAAATATTGGGTTGTTTCTCAACAAGCGCTTTTCTTTAATGCCTTTCTAGCTAGGCATGATGATGACAATGATGCTCACATAAAAGATAAGAATTGAAACATAAAGAGAGCAGCATGAAGAATATGACTTAGCACATTTAAGTCTAACCCACTTTCTATGCATAGGGATTTTGTGAGCAAACAACTTATGGGAACAATAATCAACTAGCATAGGAAGATAGCTTCAAGAGTTTCAACACATAGAGAGGAAACTTGATATTATTGCAATTCCTACAAGCATATGTTCCTCCCTCGTAATAATTTTCAGTAGCATCATGAATGAATTAAACAATATAACCAGCACATAAAGCATTCTTTTCATGATCTACTTGCATAGAAATTTTATTACTCTCCACATAAGCATATTTATTCTCATCAATAGTAGTGGGCGCAAACTCAACAAAATTTCATCGTTATCATTGTTCTTTATAGCATACATGTCATCACAGTAATCATCATAGATAGGAACTTTATTCTCATAATCAATTGGAACCACTTCCGAAATAGTGGATTCATCCTTAAATAAAGTCTTGAACTCTCCAAATCCACTTTCATCAATATAATCATCATAAATAGGAGGCATGCTTTCATCATAATAAATTTTCTCATCAAAACTTGGGGGACTAAACATATCATCTTCATCAAACATAGCATCCCCAAGCTTGTGGCTTTGCATATCATTAGCATCATGGGTATTCAAAGAATTCATACTAACAACATTGCAATCATGCTCATCATTCAAAGATTTAGTGCCAAACATTTTAATGCATTCTTCCTCTAGCGATTGAGCACAATTATTGGATCCTTTTTTTCATGGAAGACATTAAAAAAATGAAGCATATGAGGCACCCTCAATTCCATTTTTTGTAATTTCTTTTATAAACTAAACTAGTGATAAAACAAGAAACTAAAAGATTCGATTGCAAGATCTGAAGATATACCTTCAAGCACTCACCTCCCCGGCAACGGCGACAGAAAAGAGCTTAGTTGATGGGTGTTAGTGCTGCTTACCTAGCCTCCATGGCAACGACGCCAGAAAAGAGCTTGATGTCTACTTGTCAGAGTAATGGGCCATGGGTAGGCTGACCCAGGACCCAAGATCTTTCAAGACATCGGGGCAGGCCGTGCCCCTCAGGCCGAGTCCCAGCTGGCGACCTTCGAGAAGGCCGAGTCCCAGCGGGCGACCTTCGTGAAGGCCGAGTCCCAGCTGGCGACCTTCGAGAAGGCCGAGTCCCAGCAGGCGACCTTCGAAGAAGCAAAGCCCTCAGATGGCGACTCTGGAACAAGCCGACTCCGGGCTTGCGACCTCTCAAGGGGCCGACTATGAGAGTCGGCCCGCGACCTTTCACGAAGACCGATCGAGGTACAGCCCGTCGTGGCTGTCCCCTCGGACCACGGGAAGAAGGCATGGCTCTGATGAGCGCGTCACCGGAGATCTCCGGTGGTAGCGGCATCTGTGCCATGCCTCCTCGACCTCACCCACAATACACGAGGCTTTGTGCCTGATGGCGGCGTAGTACGGCCCGAGATCGCCGGGCCCCTCGTCGGTGAGATAGCGGAAGGCGGCGGAGAGTCCGAAGACGGCCCTCGGAGTCGGCCTCCCAGTCGGCCGCCTCTTGGCGAGGCCCCACAAGCCATAAACCAGATTGGACGGGGAGTGGCAATGCAGTGATCACTGACGGTGGCCACTGTTCCCGACCCCATGACCGAGCTGCGTCATCGAGCGCCGCCGCCTGATGTTACTGCATCGCGGGGCCCGCCAATCAGCGGGCCCGAAGCCGGCAGGAGGGCGGCTGAAGAGGCCCGACGATCGGGGCCACGCCCAGTCAGATTATCATTGTACCCCCGGGGGGTAGACCTATATAAACCCCCCGGGGCACCCATGCAAAGGTTTCGGCCCTGATAGGTTTTAGACACATAGCGCGAAGGGAAAAGGGCTAGCCTTGCCCCTTCCTGCCTCCACACAGCTCGAGGAGCACCATTGTACTATCACCCCATAGTGATCATGCGGAGACCCATGAGCAGCGATGGGGTGTTATCTCCTGGAGAGCCCCGGCTGGGTAAGATTCGCGGCGTGCATGTCTTCGCCTCATCCGTTTCGAGCACGGCGACGTTCTACTCGCCCCCACCATGATAAGCCACCCGTTGGCATATGTCGCATCAACCCCGACATTTGGCGCCCACCGTGGGGCGAGGTGCACCGTCGTCCGGAGATCTGTTCGGGCGGAACCCTCTTCCTCCTGGCGGCGCAGCCAGCCCGGCTTCGCCAGATGGAGTTCAGCATCGGCGGCGCGCGGCACCAAAAATCGCTGCGCGCAGCGGCGGCCTCGCCGAACTCATCGGCGAGGTGCGCCTCTCCGACGAACCCGTGCCAAGCGCAGGCGCGGGTGGCCCCGAGAACCTTCTCGCGGGCCTCCTCGACCAACTTCACGTCGCCGGCGAGCCCGCCGTAGACTTGGAGTCCGTAGGCTCCTCCGACCCGATGCTGGTCGACTCCGACGCCGTATCACTTGATACCTTCCCCACCAACGTGGTGGTTTACGACGAGCCGCTTCCGTACGAGGAGAGCAACGGAAGCGCCGTCACGGAGGTGCTCGTCGCCGCCACGGCGAGCACTCCGTAACGCCCCAGACCCGCTGCTGCGTCTGCGAGACCTGTCGCGCCCCTCGAGGACGCGGGCGAAGATCTTGAAGAGCGCCGCCTTCAGCTCATTGAAGGCGCCAAGAAGTTGGCAAGCATGAGGCGCTTGTCCGAAGCATATCAGCGCGAGATGGACCGCGCTGTGGGCGGCTCGCCGGCTCCGACTGGGCCGAGCCGTGTCGGCGTGGTCAGAGAGCGCGGCGCGGCCATCGCCGATCTGTTGGGCGGCGCCCGTGTCGCCACCCTGCGAGAGAACATCCGCGCCGCCCAGCGGCGATCAAGAGCGAGAACCTCGGCGGTGAAAAGCGCCGTGTGATGACGGGCGAGTCCAGCAGCTCCTCGGCGCGTTGCTGCGCGAACGCGGCAGCGGCGCGGCCGACGCCGCAGCAGCAACAGAAGAATGACGACTTACCCCCTCGCCGAGATCAAGGCGCGACCTCCCGGACGCCGACTGGCGGAGTCCGCGGGAGGAGAGAAGGAGCCGGCTGCGAGCCACAGCCGGACTCGCATCTCCATCGAGCGCGACCAAGATGGCCGCCCCAGAGCGGTGGAGCGGCGGGATGATTATCTGCCTCCCCGCCCGAAGAACGGCGAGTCTCCCGCCGCTGTTGAGCATCCGACTCTCGAGATCGCCTCGGCCGCCGAGAGAGTCGGAGAAACGACGCCCGCCACCGGATCGACCGACTCCACAGATCCCTGGCGCTGGAAGAAGAAGACGAGCTGGGTCCGCCTTGCTTCGGGCCCCGCATCAGAGACAAGCCCTTCCCCAAAGGGTTCACGCTCCCTCGAGATACGCCCAAGTACACCGGCTCCGTGAAGCCGGAGGATTGGTTGATAGACTACTCCACAGCCATCAATATCGCCAACGGCAACAAGCGAAGTCGCCGTGAAGTCGTTCCCCTCATGCTCCGTGGCACGGCCGGGCGTGGCTGAACAGCTGAAGCCCCGCAGCATCAACAGCTGGGTCGACTTCACGAAGCCTTCATTCGCAACTTCACCAGCCGCATACAGCGACCTCCCAAGCTGCGCCACTCTCCTTGTGCGTGCAAGGCCACGAGGAATCGACGCGCGACTATCTCACGCTACCGGGCGAAGCTCAAAACTCCTGAGGCGTGCGAGGTGCAGGCCATAGAGTACTTTACGGCCGGGTGCCGAGAGGCACCCTCCTCAAGCACAAGCTCCTCTCGATGAGCCCGAAACCCTCGGCAATTGCTGATCATAGCGCACAAATGCGCCACAACCGACTCCTCTATGAAGACGGAGATCCAAGTCAGCGCGGCCGGCAAGGTGACTCCCAGGCTCCCGAGCGCCGGCCGGAGACGCCAGCCGGCAGCA
The DNA here is from genome assembly GCA_021437245.1 of Aegilops speltoides. Classification (NCBI taxonomy): domain Eukaryota; kingdom Viridiplantae; phylum Streptophyta; class Magnoliopsida; order Poales; family Poaceae; genus Aegilops; species Aegilops speltoides. Next base: position 263,839,049 of record CM038141.1, read on the forward strand.
ACAGAACGACAACAAGCGCCAAAGCCCCCAGCCGACTTCCAGCAATCGGCAGGTCCAACGATGAAGATCGGCAGCCGGAGGGCAGCCTCCGGCCAAGCGGCAGAAGGGCGGCAAGTCCAATTGGTTGCCGGCTTTCTCTTATGAGCAGACTCTGGATGGTCCTTGCAAGTTTCACAGCGGCGCGAAGCCGTCAAACCATACCACCAGAAAGTGCCACTGGCTCATCAGGATCGCCAAGGGAGACGGCCTCGCCCCTCCGCCGCCTGCAGGACCGCCGCCGCCTCCACCGCCTCCGTAGCCGGCGGCTCGGCCAGTCGGCGCGGTCCAAGACGAGTTCCCAGAAGAGCACGGGGCATACGTAGTGTTCACCACCGGTAGATGATCGGCGCGGCAGCGCCAACAAAGAAGAAGAAGTCAGCGCAGATGGCAGCGAAGCCCCGAGTTCATGCATTGGTCCGAAAGCCTATCACCGAGTCGGGCAGATCACCCAGAGGTGATGCCGAGTCCGGGCTCTTACGCCTTGGTTCTCGGAGCAACCTTGGCCACTGACAAGCGGGCCGCCCGTTTCTCGCGGGTCTTGATAGATGGAGGCAGCAGCATAAACATCCTGTACAAGGATACCATGGAGAAGCTCGGAATCAGGCGGAGGCAGCTGCAGAGCAGCCGCACCGTGTTCCATGGGATTGTACCCGGCCTCTCCTGTTCGCCGATTGGCAAGATCCTGATAGACGTCCTCTTCGGAGACAAAGATCACTTCCGCCGAGAGCCGATCTGGTTCGAGGTGGTGGATTTGGAGAGCCCGTACCACGCGCTGCTAGGTCGGCCAGCCCTGGCCAAATTCATGGCGGTTCCCCACTACGCCTACCTCAAGATGAAGATGCCGACCTCCAAGGGATCTGACCGTTGCGGCGACTACAAGAAGTCGTCGCTTGCGCGCGCCGAGAGCGATCGGCTGGCGAGTCTCTGTGATCGCGGCGGAAGCGGCTCCTTGATCGCGTCGTGGCGATGGCTGGGAAGCAGCCGAGATGTCGCCCGACCCCAAGGAATCGGGCGGAAGGATCGTTCAAGCCGCTAAAAAACCAAGAAGATACCCTTGGACCGGAGCACCCAGAGAGGTTGTCATGGGCACCGCCTCGGCAAAGAAATAGGAAGGCGAGCTCGTCGATTTCCTCCGTGAGAATCGGGACATCTTTGCATGGTCCCCAAGGACATGCTAGGTGTACCGACGGAATCGCCGAGCACAAGCTACATGTCGGGCGGATGTGAAGCGGTCGAGGCAGCCCTTGTGCCGCTGTCGAGAAGAGAAGAGAAGAGTAGTGGGAGAAGAGATAGCCCGGCTCGGGCGCGGCTTCATCATGGAGGTGTTTTTCCGGAGTGGTTGGCTAACCCGTACTAGTCTTTGAAGAAGAACAAGCGATGGCGGATGTGCATCGACTACACCAGCCTCAACAAAGCCTGCCGAAGGACCCGTTTGCTCGCCAAGGATTGATCGGTGATAGACTCCACGGCCGGATGCGAGCTGTTGAGCTTCTTGGATGCATACTCAGGGTATCACCAGATCAAGCTGAATCCGGCGGACAGACTGAAGACCGCATTCATCACGCCGTTTGGAGCCTTCTGCTACCTGGCGATGACGTTCGGCTTAAGGAATGCTGGTGCCACCTTTCAGCGTTGCATGCAGAAATGCCTCCTCAAGCAACTCGGCAGAAATGCCCATGTTTATGTGGATGATGTGGTGGTGAAGACGGAGAAGCGTGGGACGCTGCTAGAGGATCTTAAAGAGACCTTTGAGAATCTGCGCCGATTCCAGATCAAGCTCAACCCAGAGAAATGCGTGTTCGGAGTCCCAGCCGGCCAGCTCCTTGGTTTTCTGGTCTCCGAACGCGGCATAGAGTGCAACCCTGTGAAGATCAAGGCCATTGAGAGGATGGAGGTACCCAGCCGACTGTTGGATGTGCAGAAGTTCACCGGCTGCTTGGCTTCCATAAGCCGATTCATCAGTCGGCTGGGCGAGAAAGCTCTGCCATTGTATCAACTGATGAAGAAGACCACTTTTTTCGAGTGGAACCACAAGGCAGATGAGGCATTTCTCCAACTGAAGAAGATGCTGGCGACTCCCCCTGTGTTGGCGGCTCCGACTCCCAAAGAGCCCATGCTCTTGTACATCGCCGCCACCAGCCGGGTAGTCAGCACAGTTATAGTAGTCGAGCGCAAGGAGGAAGGCAAGGCGCTCCGGTCCGAAGACCAGATATTACTGGCGAGGTACTGTCGACCTCCAAGCAGAACTACCCTCACTACCAGAAGATGTGCTACGGCGTGCATTTTGCCGCCAAGAAGCTGAAGCCCTACTTTCAAGAGCATCCAATCACTGTGGTTTGCACCGCCCCACTCGCCGAGATCATCGGAAGTCGAGATGCTTCCGGCCGAGTGGCCAAGTGGGCTATCGATCTAGCTCCCTACACGATCTACTACCAACCTCGCACCGCCATCAAGTCGCAGGCGCTAGCCGACTTCCTCGTCGACTGGGCCGAGACTCAGTACTTGCCGCCTGCTCCCGACTCTACTCATTGGCGACTGCACTTCGACGGCTCCAAGATGCGCTCCGGCCTCGGAGCCGGCGTCGTCCTCACCTCCCCCAAGGGCGACAAGCTCAGATACGTGCTGCAAATCCACTTCGCCGCCTCCAACAACGTCGCTGAATATGAAGCGCTCATCCACGGGCTCCGGCTTGCCAAGGAACTCGGCATTCGCCGGATCCTGTGCTATGGCGACTCCGACTTGGTGGTGCAGCAGTCATCCGGCGACTGGGACGCCAAGGACGCAAACATGGCAAGCTACCGCTTCTTGGTGCAGCAGCTCAGCGGATATTTTGAAGGATGCGAATTCCTCCACGTACCAAGAAACGACAACGATCAAGCAGATGCATTGGCGCGAGTCGGCTCCACTCGCCAGGCGATACCTTCTGGCGTCGCCCTTCAGCGCCTCCTCAAGCCGTCTATCAAGCCCTCACTGGAATCCGACTCCATTTTCGTACCGGCTCCCCTAGAGATCGTCGGATCCGACTCCAAGACCCCAGCAAGCGACCTCAAGAAAGCCACAGTCAGCCCGGGGATGCGCCCGGTCGGCCGGGGATGCGCCCGATCGGCCGGGGGCGGCGCCCGGTCGGCCCGGGGACTGCGCCAGTCGGCCCAGAGATTCCCTCAATTCAGCAAGCGGCAGCAGAATCCAACCCGCCGCCTCCCAGCCCAGCCACCCTTGTCCAAGTCGCTGTGGTGGCAATCGAAGAGATAGCAGCACCTTCATGGGCGCAGCCCATCCTCAAGTTCCTAGTCAACAAGGAGTTGCCTTCAGATGAGACTCTGGCTCGGCAAGTACAACGCCGAGCGGCAGCTTACACCATAGTCAACAGAGAGTTAGTCAGACACAGCGTCACTGGTGTCCACCAGCGCTGCGTAGAATCAGAGCAAGGCCAGGCGATCCTCAAAGACATCCATCGTATGCAGTGTGGTCACCATGCGGCCTCGAGGGCGCTCGTGGCCAAAGCCTTTCGGCACGGCTTCTTTTGGCCGACTGCCCTAGAAGAAGCTAAAGAACTAGTCAAGAAGTGCAAGGGGTGCCAGGTGTTCCGCTCCAAGCCCCTTCAGCCGGCTTCTGCACTGAAGACAATCCCCATCGCCTGGCCCTTCGCAGTTTGGGGCTTGGACATGGTGGGACCTTTCAAGACGGCCCGAGGCGGCCTGACTCATTTGCTCGTCGAAGTGGACAAGTTCACCAAGTGGGTAGAAGCAAAGCCCATCAAGAAATTAAATGGGCCCACAGCAGTGACCTTCATTGCCAACATCATGGTGCGGTACGGCATACCGCACAGCATCATCACAGACAACGGCACCAATTTCGCCAAAGGCGCCTTGGCTCGTTTTTGCGCGACGCAGGGCATCCGACTGGACCTAGCGTCTGTTGCCCATCCGCAGTCAAACGGCCAGGTGGAACGGACCAACGGCCTCATCCTATCCGGCATCAAGCCTCGATTGGTCGAACCACTCGAGCGCTCGGCCGGCTGTTGGGTGGAAGAGCTGCCTTCCGTCCTATGGAGTCTGCGCACGACACCGAACAGATCAACCGGCTTCACGCCATTCTTCCTCGTCTACGGTGCCGAAGCCGTCATCCCGACGGATATACAATTCGACTCTCCGCGAGTCTCTATGTACACCGAAGAGGAGGCCGAAGAAGCACGCCAAGACGGCGTCGACCTGCTGGAAGAGGGCCGGCTGTTGGCACTCAGCCGGTCCAGCATCTACCAGCAGAGTCTGCGGCGATACTACAACCGCAAGGTCAAGCCAAGATCATTCTGTAGGATCGAAAGTATGTCTAGAGGGGGTGATTAGACTACTTGACAATTTAAAAGTTTAGCCTTTTGATTAGGACAAGTTATTAGCAAGTTCACAATGATGATCAAGTCAAGTATCACCCTACACATGCAATTCTAGAGTAATGGCAGCGGAAAGTAAATTGCACATGTAGTAAAGGAGAGGTGGAGAAGAGCAAACGCAAGTTGGTGACACGGAGATTTTTCTCGTGGTTCCGATAGGTGGTGCTATCGTCAATCCACGTTGATGGAGACTTCAACCCACGGAGGGTAACGGCTGCGAGAGTCCACGGAGGCTCCACCCACGAAGGGTCCACGAAGAAGCAACCTTGTCTATGCCATCATGGCTTCGCCCACGGAGGACTAGCCTTACTCGGGGTAGATCTTCACGAAGTAAGCGATCTCCTTGCCCTTACAAACTTCTTGGTTCAACTCCACATCTCGTGGAGGCTCCCAAGTGACACCTAACCAATCTAGGAGGCACCACCCTCCAAAAGGTAATAGATGGTGTTGGTGATGATGAACTCCTTGCTCTTGTGCTTCAAATGATAATCTCCCCAACACTCAACTCTCCTCACTGACTTGGCTGTGGTGGAAGAAAGGATTGAGTGGAAAGCAACTTGGGAAGGCTAGAAATCAAGTTTCATATGGTGGGAGTGGAGCAACTTGATCTCAACACAAGGGTAGGTAGTTTTCTTCTTAGAAATGTAAGGTAGGAGTGGTAGTTCTTTCTGATGGCTCTCTCCACGAATGAAGAGGAGGTGGAGGGGTATTTATAGCCTCCACACAAAATCCGACCGTTACACACATTTGGCCAATCTCGGTCAGACTGAAGTTGACAACTCAGTGAGACCGAAAGTTCAAATCTTGTGAACATTGGGATTTTCGGTGGGACCGAAAATACAATCTCGGTGGGTCCGATTCTTCCAAAGACTAGGGTTTGCCAATCTCGGTGGGACCGACTTTATCATCTCGGTGACACCGATATGATGATGAAGATTCTGAAGCTTGGCAACACTAGTTTCGTGAGACCGAGTTTGGAATCGGAAAATCCGAAATATCTAGGGTTTGGGTATATGGTGAGGTGGTTCATCTCGGTGTGGTGAGTTTATGGAATCGGTGGGACCGAGAATACTTATGAGTATATGTTGGAATGAAAGATTGCGATAGTTTGGGAGATAGATCACTAAGCACTTTGAGCAACGGATCATTATCATAACCTCATCCCTTTTAATAGTATTGGCTTTCCTATAGACTCAATGTGATCTTGGATCACTAAACCAAAAATGGAGTCTTGAGCTTTTGCCAATGCTTTCCTTAGCATTTTGAGGGTCCACATCTTGAGTCATTGCCATACCCATATCCTTGAACTTTCGAAATATTCTCAAGAAGTTATTAGTTCAATGATATATATGTTGTTATTAATTACCAAAACCACCCGGGATTAGTTGCACTTTCAATCTCCCCTTTTGGTAATTGATGACAACATATAGATCAAAGCTTCGACAAATGATATAATCAATGAATAATATAAATAAGCTTTGAGAAGTATGTGATAAGCAAGAGCTCCCCTAAATTTGTGCATTATTTAAGATTTGCGTTTGAATGCAAATGCACAATCGATCGAGGATCATGGGTCACTCTTCCATGTCACATACATCTTGGTGGAGCGCACAAAATGATAAGAATGAATAACATGCACCCAATCACCAAGACATGAGTAAATGATCATACAAGATATGAATGGCATAAGATAAGCATTAAGCACACATTAAGGCATAGTATGATCAAGCACTCATCAAAGTAGAAACAAGCGTAGTATCAAACACACGAAATGTCTCGAAAATCTCAAAAGTATCTCAAAGAAAATGCAAGCGAAAGAGCAAAACCGAGCACTCTCTCTCGAAGTCCTATGATCTATACAATTTCTCCCCTTTGGCAACAAGTTACCAAAAGTTCGAAAGGTATAGAGCTAAACGTCACTAGGGACTCTGCTGGCGGCTCTATGCAGGTTGATGGAGTGGAGATAGCTGCATCTGCAAAGGCTTCTGAAGTCTGTGGAGCTGGAGGAGTGGACACTTGGAGCTGGAGCTGGGCCCGATGGAGCTGTGGGAGGTCTTGACTTTGTAGTCTGGTGTCATCCTTTGGGATAGCAGGTGATCTGGGTTTTGTGGGAACCGGAGCAGCTGCTCATAGTCATCTGGACTAGATCATCTTCCATCTCCTTCATGAGCTCTGCCTTCTCCCTCTTGGCTTCCTCGATATCTGCCTCAAGCTTGTTGTGATGACTTGCACTTGATCGACTTGACATCGAGCATGGAACTTGTCTTCAACTATCCTCTCAAGACTCTCCCGAGGCGCACTATCTTTGGCAGGCGTAGTTCAATCCTCTGGTAGCTTCAAGGAGCTGCTCTCCAACGCTCTTGGGTTTAGCTGCTTGCTCTTCTTGCTTCCTTCTCAGCTTTAGCTTGTTTGGCAGCTTCAGACTTAGCTTGACCTTCAGCAGGCGTGGGATCATCCTCGGTCATCACAACTTCATTGTCCTCATGTTCAGGCTGCGGTGGCAAGTGGGGTCTATCCAACAAGTAGGTGCCCGTGCCAAACTTGGCATTGATAAGCAACTGAATGTGCGGGGCAAACCCACATGACCTCTTCTGGTCTGCTGCAGTCCTCTTGATAGTCTCAACTATCAGGTCCATCACCTTGAAAGGTGCCTTCTGATCTAGAATATGCAGCATGTTGATAGAATAGCCTCTTATCATGCGATGATCTCCAGACTTGGGCATCAAGGTATGCCTCAGAATTGTGTTTGTGGTAGAGAGACCTGCCTGAAGATGATACACTGAACCGAGCTTCCAGATCTCAACATCCTTGGCTGGTACCTCATTGTACATGTTCCTCATAGACTCATGGTTTTTCTTGGGAATTCCATAGACATCAACATCATCATCTCTTTGCACTTTGGAGCATTCAGCAGTGCAGCCCACTCTTCAACAGTTGAAGAGAATCTCTGACCTTCAGTCATCCATACAATCCTGCCATCTGGATAGAAGTGTGCTATGGCATAGAATTGCATGATCATCTCATCATTCCAGTCATCGGTTTCGACCAGCGAACTCAAAGACACCACATGCGGTGAAGCTCTCATGCACATGTGGGAAGTAGTCTCTGTGCTCTTCACTTTGTCAATATATTCCCGATCAACATATCTAGTGTCAAGAACAATGGGCTTCTTGTCCATGAGCACATCTCATAGAAATCTTGTTGCTCTCGGTGTGGAACCTTGGATCAATAGCAGTCCTTCTCCACAGTGGCATATGGATCAGCTTGTCTCCATAGCACGAGACCTTTGTCCTTTCTTTCCTTCATGTTTTCAGCTCGAGGATGAGCATCATTGTGGGTGGCGGTTTACATCGAGTTTGACAATACATGTGCCTCATCATCTGAATCATTGGTGGCACATTGTCCTTCTTCTTCTCTGAAGCGGGAATGTTTCTCACTGTTTTCTTGGGCTTGGCGGCGAGGCTTGGCTTGAGCTGCCTTTCTTTGGAGCTGATAGCTTAGACTTTGTAGGTGCTCCCTTACGATGGCATCTCCCATCAACTTAGGCTTCTGAGGAGGCTGAGGTGCTTCCTCATCAGAATCATCATCAGCTGCTTCATCATGCACAATCCTCTTCCTCTTGGAAGTTTTCTTCACCTTGCTTGAGGTTTCTTCTTCCATGCTCAACTTCTTAGCAACTGTGGACTTCTTCACTTTGCTGGTGCCTTTCTTGGTTTGTTGCCCTTGATGCTCTTTGGCAACCACTTTCCTCTTAGGCTTAGATGTGATCTCTTCCTCAGCAATAAAGTCAGAATCCTCTTCATCGAATTTCTCTTCTTCACGGCCAGGTGGCGGCGGGAGGCAAACCACTTGGTGTGCTCCTCTCACCATCATCGGAAAAACTGCTGGCTTCAGGACTAGTGCACCGCCTCTGGAATCTCAACTGGTGATTCGGACTGTTCGCTGTCACGGCATCGACATGGTGACAACTTTGTGAATAGATAAGATATAGGCGAGAATAGAAGAGTTATCACAAACTGCAGAAGATTTTGCAAAAGAATGAGTTCAAATTTCAGTTTTAGGTTTTCACGAGAATGCATTTCGGTCGACCGAGTCTAAAATTCGTGAATCCGAAGTGTCTAAACAGAACCATTCACACCACTTTCGGTTGGACGAAATGGGTTTCAGTCTAGCCGAGAACACTAGGGTTTCACTAAATCCTCATTTCGGTCTTACCGATTTGCACAACTTCGGTTGGACGAAAAGTGCGATCTAATGGCGGAGGCCAAATCGGTCGATCCGAGAATGTAGAATCGGTCACACCGAGATGTGTTCGTGAAACCTAACCTAAAACTTTTACTCGAATTTCGTTCTAAGAACTAATCTGCTGGATAGGAAGATCTCAATCGTGGCAAGAAGCTAGGCAAACCAATCGTGTATTGAATCGGAGGTTGAAACACGAGAGGGATCGAAACTCACCCTAACTTGGTGGAGTTTCTCTCTGGCTGCAACGGCGGAGAGATTGACCGTTGACGGCGACGGAGACTGCGGCGAGGGCGCCTGAAGCGGCAACGGAGGCGATCCGGAGACCACGGCGGCGGCGGCGAAGGGTTTGAGGCGGCGTTTTGAAGAAAGAATCAGCGCGCTGCCCTCGGTATATATACCCTTCACTGTTGGTGGGACCGAGTTGTAAAACTTCGGTGGCACCGAGATGGTTAACGCAAGCAATTACACACTTGATCACGCCGAAATTTGTAACTTCGGTTTCACCGAGGTGAAAACCTAGATCAATCCAAGTGATTTGGTCTGTCCGATTTTGAGTAGGTTGGTCGACCGAAAATACTTAGAAGGTTTTGGAAGTTAAGTTTTTGACGGATCGGTGGCTCAAGTGCTCCTCACTCGGTGGGTCCGAAAAGACTTGTCCAAAGTTTGTGATATAAGCATGAATAGAGTTTGAGACAAGAAAGCATAGATAGCTAGGGGAGGAACTTAGGCATTCTTGTCCATCCATTTGGTCAAAAAGAAATCCAAAAGACCAAAGCAACAAATGGATGTCCTTGAATGGATAAAATCATGCATCCAACATGCTCACACAATAAGATAGCAAATGAAATATGTGTCAAACATGCACAAACAAAACACTAGCTACTATCACACAATTTGTCGATGACTAGGTCATCTATATATGAGTATATTGACTTAGGAGTCAAATGAGAACATTTGATCATAGGTCATACTCATCGTTTAAGCACAAGTGGGGTTACCACTTTTACATAAAGCATTAATGTGTTCACATCATTTGAAGATGCTTTAGCTCAAATCTTTAGAGCAAAGCTCCCCCTTGATGTGAGAACCCTTTTAAAGGGTCAAACTAACCTTGGGTTGTCGTAGAAGACTTCATGTAGATGTTGAAGATGTGGATGCTCAATGTTGATGAAGATCATCAAGAGTTGGGAGCAATCCTTTGGATTCGGGCACTTTCAATACCTACATGGGTTAGTCCCACAAGGAACAAACAAGGATATCCATGGACATAGATTGAAGTACACAATAGATGATGTCCATGAAAGCAATGATTACCTTGTCCCTTGACTTACCAACAAGAGGGTTTGTGACTCCATGAACTAGTGCAAGATGTGGAAGTTGATTGCACAAGTTCTTGCCAAAATGAATGTGAGTGAAGTATGTTGGCGGAGTCACCCTCAAGAACTCTCTAGTTCTTCTTCTTCGGGATCCACATCATCTTGATGGGAATCCTTGGGGTAGTAGTTGAGCTTGACGAAGTAGAACTTGAAGTTTCCTTGGGAACCCACTTGACCATGGCTTTAGGTGCTTCAATGAATGCATCAATCTCCTCTTGAAGCTTGTCCTTGCCTTTTAGCTTGTGGTCTTGTGGTGGAAGGTCATCTTGAGCTTGTTCCACATTGGAAGAAGTAGGATCATACTTCTCCTTTTGAGAAACAAACTTTGGAGTGGGATATTGACCTTCTTCCCATTCAACACCCTCGGCGTTGAACTTTCGCTCAAAACCAATTCCTTGATTCTTCCGGTGCCTTCCTTGCTTGCGAACAATTTCCTCAAAGTTCTTGCTTCCGGCAAGGCTTTTCTAGACACCTTTCTCTATAATCCCTTTCAATAAACTATTTTCTTGCTCAAGTGTAACTTGGCTTGAAACATTGTTAGTGGAATCAACAGAATTGCTAGAAGCAACAATATTGGATTTAGCATGGTTATTGTTACTACTAGATGAAGAATTTTTCTTATGCTTGTCATGCTTAGTTTTAATAGGTGGCAAGAAATTAGACAAGAGAAGTCGTTTGGCAAGATATGAAGAACTCTTCTTTCGAAGATCGTCATTGATAGCTTTTAGGAGCTCATGTTCTTGCTCTAGATTGAGCTTCTCGAAGCGTAGCTTCTCATGAGATCTTAGGAGCTCTCTATGATCTTCTTGAGTTGTTTCATGAGCTAACTTAAGAGTGTTTAGTTCTTTAGTTAGACGCTCAATCTCCTTCATAGCATTGTCATTCGACTCTTCTCGACTATAAAGACTACTAGCATGTTCATCATTACTAGGCTCACTAGATTTGTCATGTAAGAGCTCATCTTCACCAAGCAAGTCAACACAAATAATGCCCCATCTTGGCGGGGTTATGTCCAAGAATATGCATTTTCATTTTATGCTTCCAACTAGCAAAATTTGAACCATCAAAGTAAGGACCTCTCTGAAAATTACCCTCACTAGGCGCCATACTCTCCTAGGTTGTGAAACCAAGCTTATGGAGTCAATGCAATGGAAACCAATCCAATGGAGACCAAAGCTCGATACCACTTGTAGGATCGAAAGTATGTCTAGAGGGGGTGATTAGACTACTTGACAATTTAAAAGTTTAGCCTTTTGATTAGGACAAGTTATTAGCAAGTTCACAATGATGATCAAGTCAAGTATCACCCTACACATGCAATTCTAGAGTAATGGCAGCGGAAAGTAAATTGCACATGTAGTAAAGGAGAGGTGGAGAAGAGCAAGCGCAAGTTGGTGACACGGAGATTTTTCTCGTGGTTCCGATAGGTGGTGCTATCGTCAATCCACGTTGATGGAGACTTCAACCCACGGAGGGTAGCGGCTGCGAGAGTCCACGGAGGGCTCCACCCACGAAGGGTCCACGAAGAAGCAACCTTGTCTATGCCATCATGGCTTCGCCCACGGAGGACTAGCCTTACTCGGGGTAGATCTTCACGAGTAGGCGATCTCCTTGCCCTTACAAACTTCTTGGTTCAACTCCACATCTCGTGGAGGCTCCCAAGCGACACCTAACCAATCTAGGAGGCACCACCCTCCAAAAGGTAATAGATGGTGTTGGTGATGATGAACTCCTTGCTCTTGTGCTTCAAATGATAATCTCCCCAACACTCAACTCTCCTCACTGATTTGGCTGTGCTGGAAGAAAGGATTGAGTGGAAAGCAACTTGGGAAGGCTAGAAATCAAGTTTCATATGGTGGGAGTGGAGCAACTTGATCTCAACACAAGGGTAGGTAGTTTTCTTCTCAGAAATGTAAGGTAGGAGTGGTAGTTCTTTCTGATGGCTCTCTCCACGAATGAAGAGGAGGTGGAGGGGTATTTATAGCCTCCACACAAAATCCAACCGTTACACACATTTGACCAATCTCGGTCAGACCGAAAGTTCAAATCTTGTGAACGTTGGGATTTTCGGTGGGACCGAAAATACAATCTCGATGAGTCCGATTCTTCCAAAGACTAGGGTTTGCCAATCTCGGTGGGACCAACTTTATCATCTCGGTGACACCGATATGATGACAGAAGGTTACAGAAGCTTGGCAACACTAGTTTCGGTGAGACCGAGTTTGGAATCGGAAAATCCGAAATATCTAGGGTTTGGGTATATGGCTGAGGTGGTTCATCTCGGTGTGGCTGAGTTTATGGAATCGGTGGGACCGAGATTACTTATGAGTATATGTTGGAATGAAAGATTGCTGATAGTTTGGGAGATAGATCACTAAGCACTTTGAGCAACGGATCATTATCATAACCTCATCCCTTTTAATAGTATTGGCTTTCCTATAGACTCAATGTGATCTTGGATCACTAAACCAAAAAATGGAGTCTTGAGCTTTTGCCAATGCTTTCCTTAGCATTTTGAGGGATCCACATCTTCAGTCATTGCCATACCCATATCACTGAACTTTCTGAAATATTCTCAAGAAGTTATTAGTTCAATGATATATATGTTGTTATTAATTACCAAAACCACCCGGGGATTAGTTGCACTTTCACATTCCAAGAGGGCGACCTTGTGCTCCGGCTGATTCAGAGAACAGCCGGCCAGCACAAGTTGTCGGTGCCTTGGGAGGGTCCCTTCATCATCAGCAAGGTGCTAGGGAACGATGCCTACTACTTGATCGACGCTCAGAAGCCTCGAGCACGCAAGAGGGACGACTCTGGCAAAGAAACAGGCGCCAGGAACATAAATCTTCTTCGAAGATTTTACAGTTGATGCAGTATGTATCACGCTACCGCCCTTTGTATTAAGTACTAAGACCTTAGGCCCCCCGAGACGAGCTCGGGGACTGCCTTTTTGACTATCTGTATGATATGGATCTCGCTTCCGAAATGCTTCCTCCTTTTTATCATCTTACCGTGCGCACGGGTCCGACTAGTCGGCCCGGGGACTCGCCGCCTTGTGCTATGAAATGCTCCCTGAGGTCAGACAAGTAATGTGTTGCGCTCAAAGCCGTCTCCTACGGAGAGCCGCAGCTCGCAGAGCGACTGACGGTAAACGGGGAGATGGAAAGAGCGAACGCACACATGAAAAAACGGCTAAGGACTTAAGAGCTACGCATAGCCCAAGCCGGCTCCCAGCTTCCCCTACTGAGCCGACTCACGAGCGACGCATCAAGCGGTGAGCAGGACGAAGGCGAGCCCCGATGCTCAAGATCTGCTCGTCAACGGTTCGGGGGGCGTTGGCGGCGATCACTTCGCCCTGCGCCCTCCGCTCCTCCCGATCCGCCTCGATGGCCGGAGGGACGGCCTGGGAGTGGCCGGGGAAGAAGTCTGCCAAAGACAAGAAAAGGAAATAGTCAGAAAAACCAGAAGACAGTTTGACACAAAGACGAAGGACCAAAGAAGAGAGGCCGAGTTACCATCGACGATGTCCTCGAGCACGTGATAGCCGGAGGTCAGCATCGCTTCACGGTCGGTCCAGGCGGCCCGCTCCATCGCGAACTCGGCTAGAAGGGCCTCCTCCCGCGACTTGGCGTCCTCCTGTGCCTTCCGAAGCAGGTCCTTCTGCTCGGCCAGCTGCGTCGCCAGAAGGTCGCGCTCTTGGACGAGCTTGTCGCACTCCTCCTCCTTAGCGCGACGGGCGGCATTGGCCTCATCCAGCTGCCCTTGAAGGGCGGCATTGGCGTCTGAAGCCCAAAGAAAGATAAAGCATCGTCAACAAGGAAGGTCGCCGGGGAGATCCGGCCCGACTGCTCAGCAGTCGGCCCGAATCTCGGGGACTACAGCCCGCGGGCGCGCCAGCGCGCCCCCGCGGAGAAGAAAGAAGGAAGGTCGCCAGAGAGATCCGGCCCGACTGCTCAGCAGTCGGCCCGAATCTCGGGGACTACAGCCCGCGGGTGCGCCAGCGCGCCCCCGCGAAGAAGGAAGAATCCGCTCACCTCGACTCTCCGCCAGATCGGCAGTCCGCTTCCTCAGCTCCTCAACGTTGCGGTTGAAGGCGGTAGCGCGGAGGTTGTGATACTCCTGCAAGGCCGGCAAAGCAAAGTCAGCCTTCGGAGCTCGCTAGAAGGAGTTCCGAGCCGCCTGCTCAGCAGCCGACTCCGAACTCGGGGACTACACCCAGTGGGTGCGCTGGCGCGCCCCCACAGAAAAAGACAAGAGAACGAAAAAGGAAAAACAAAGCGTGCGGACGGAGGCTGCATGGCGGATCGTCTGGTGTAGAGTTGGAGGGCTTCGCCTTCTTTGCGCAACTTGGACTGAACGTCCAGAAGCGCCTGGTTCAGCGGGCCGGTGCCGCCTTCGCGCACCCAGCCGGTGGGCGCGGCACTGGAGGCCTCGGCGTCGAGTTCGCCATCTTGGCGGCGTCGATATCGAAGCTTCGCGGCGCGGAGCTCGTCCTCTCGACCCGGCGGCGTGTCGGCACGGCGACCTGGAGAAGCAGCTGCGCGTCGGCGTCGTCCGCAGTCGGCGGATCCTGCGGGTCCACTGGCTGCTTGCCGTGCGGCCTCGGAGACGGAGGCGGCGGAGGTGGCGGAGGCGGCGCGCGGGTGTCCGAGCCCGATGCGTCGCCACCTTCCTCTGCGAGAGGGTTGGCGGTGCCGACCTCCCCGGTCTGCCCCGTGAATTCAGGGGGCGGCGGCGCTGACGACAGCGGAGGGACGAGCATCGCCGCGCGGCGACGAACGGCCGCCTCAGCATCCCGTTTTGCCGCGGCCGCGGCCGCGGCCACGGCCTCATCCAGATGCCGCTGGGCGGTGGCGGCCGCCTTCTCGGCCTGCGCCCTCTCCAGACGCTCGGCCTCCTCCTCCGCGCACTTCTCCTGCGCGTTCCGCGCCGTTGCCTCTCGGAGGTCGGCGGCGGGATCAACCCGCCGCGTGTTGGAGGACGTCGCCCCCGACCCCATGACGGAGGGCGCGGCGACTCTCTCAAGGGAGAGGGGGGCGCTGGAGAAGAAAGGGGGGGAGAGTCAGAAAGATTCAAGCAAAGTCAGGAAAGAAACAAAGAGTAAAGGACTTACGAAGAAACAAGCGGCGGCCTCTTCACTTCCTTCCGGAAGCGGTTGGCTTTCGCGGCCGCCTCTTCCCGCTTGGTCGCGGCGGCGGTTCCCTTGGGCCTCTTCGACCTGCCGCCGGGAGCACTCGGTCCGGCGTGACGCCTCTTTGCGCCGGCCTGGATGGAGGGGCCGGCTCTTGGCTGGCGGCGTGGGACGACTTCCGCGTCGACGTCGCCCTCGGGCCAGTCGGCGAAGGTCGTAGACGGTCTGAGGCCGCCGTCCTCTTCCTCTCCGCCGCCTTCGGCGTCGGCCTCCAGCGCCACGGCCCCCAAGTCGGGGTCGTCGATGTCCCTGAACTCGCGGTCAGGGACGTATTCGCGCGGCTCTCTCAGGGCGCCGGCAGCGGGCGCCGTGAGGGGATTCTGCTCAAGAACACCAACAAGATCAGAGCTCGAAGTCGGATACAAGCGAGATCGAAGTACAGACGGAAAAACTTACCACTGGCGGAGGGTTGTCGCGCGAGTACGGCTCCTTGCCGAACTGCCACTCGTCGGTGAACTTGCAGTGGGCGATGAGGTTCACCATGTTCGCCACTTCTCCACGCGGCATGTCCTTGTTGCACAGCCGGCTTGGGTCGTGCCGGCCACTCATCTGACAGATGAGGTGGGGCCGGCATTGGAGCGGAAGTACCCGGCGCGCCACGAAGGCGGCCAGGAGATCGGAGGCGACGAGCCCCTCCGACTGCGTCATGACTCGGAGGCGCGCCACGGCGCCGACTCCGGAGGGCGAAAGCGACTTCGAGCGATGTGACCAGCTAGGCGGCCGGCCAGTCAGCGGCTCGGGGTCGAAGGGCGGCAAGTTGACCCAGTCGCCGTCGGTGGCGACGTTCTTCACGTAGAAGTACGTCTTCTGCCACATCTTCACCGACTTCACCAGCGGGATGGGCGGAAAGGGGTTGTCGGCCGTCGTGCGCCGTGACGCGATGAACGTGCCGCACTGCGCCGGCGTGCCGGCAGCCTGAGTGCCGAGCTTCGAAGAGAAGAACTCCCCCCACAGCTCGAGGGTGGGGAGAACGCCGATGTAGCCCTCGCACAGGGTGGCGAAGGCGGAGAGAAGCACCACCGCGTTGGGGGTGAGGTGGTGCAGCTGCAAGTTGTACAGCTCAAGGAACGAGCGGAGGAACCCGCTTCGCCGGAGCCCCATCCAGCGCATGAGTGCGGCGGAAGATGACCCGCTTCGCCCGCCCGCCTCCGGCCGGCGCGGGCCGGATTTCTCCCGCCGGCGCAGGGCGGGCCTGCACCAAATCCGCGCTCGGGAGGCGGCGGGTCCGGCGAAGGAACTCGATGTCCTCCGCATCCACGTCTGAGCCGTCCCACTCGCCGGAGCGCGAGGCGGGGGGCGCGGCGGAGGAAGAACTCATCGTCGGCGAGGAAGAAGAAGGCGACGGAGCGAGGCGAAGGAAGAAGAAGGCGACGGAGCGAGGCGAAGGAAGAAGAAGGGCGAAGAGCGGGGGAGGGAGTGCGCGTGCTGTGCCGCCGCTCCCCCTCAGCCTATTTATAGCCCCGTGGGCTGAGAAGCCGAGGGGGCGACGTGGGGATTAACTGCGCCCACGACCCCACGACGCCCCACGATTAAACCCCCACGAAGTTACTGCCCGCAGTAACCACGTGGGGATGCCAACCGCCCTCGGCCGCAGCGGATCCGCTCGGGAGCCGAGGCGCGGTAATGGCGGGCCCCACCTGGCGGCCCGTCCCGTCACGCGCGTGGGCAGGCAGGCTATCGCCTCCACGTGGGGTCGCGCGATAGGACCGTCTCGCAGATGGCAGGTGGCGTAGCCGATACGACGTTGGTTTCCCGCCGCAGCTCGCGAGCGGCGGCCCCCAACGGGGCCAGGCCGGCTCCGGCGAGGCGGCAAGACGCGCGGCCGAGTCTCGGTCGGCACCGCGAGATCGAATCGCCGAAGCCCCACGAGGCGGCGCCGCCGGCTTCGCCAGCCGGGGACTCTGTCGAGTAATGGGCCATGGGTAGGCTTACCCAGACCCAAGATCTTCAAGACATCGGGCAGGCCGTGCCCCTCGGGCCAAGTCCCACCGCGACCTTCGAGAAGGCCGAGTCCCAGTGGGCGACCTTCGTGAAGGTCGAGTCCCAGTGGCGACCTTCGAGAAGGCCGAGTCCCAAAGAAGCGACCTTCGAAGAAGCAGAGCCCTCAGATGGCGACTCTGGAACAAGCCGACTCCGGGCTTGCGACCTCTCAAGGGGCCGACTATGAGAGTCGGCCCGCGACCTTTCATGAAGACCGATGCGAGGTACAGCCCCGTCGTGGCTGTCCCCTCGGACCACGGAAGAAGGCATGGCTCAGATGAGCGCGTCACGGGAGATCTCCGGTGAGGCGCGGCACTGTTGCCATGCCTCCCTTGACCTCAGCCACAGTACACGAGGCACTGTGCCCACGATGGCGGCGAGTACGGCCCAGAGATCGCCGGGCCCCCCGTCAGTGAGATAGCGGAAGACGGCCGGAGAGTCCGAAGACGGCCCTACGGGAGTCGGCCTCCCCAGAGTCGGCCGCCTCTTGGCCAGGGCCCCACAAGCCATAAACCAGATTGGACGGGGAGTGGCGACAATGATCACCTGACAGGCGGCGGCACTGTTCCCACGACCCCATGACCGAGCCTGCGTCATCAGGAGCGCCAGCCAAGTGTTACACTGTCCGCTGGGCCCGCCAGATCCATGAGCCCCGAAGCCGCGCAGGAGGGCGGTACCAAGAGAGATCGACGATCGGGGCCACGCCCAGTCAGATTACCATTGTACCCCCGGGGGGTAGGCCTATATAAACCCCCCAAGGCACCCATGCAAAGGGTTCGGCCCTGATAGGTTTTAGACACATAGCGCGAAGGGAAAAGGGCTAGCCTTGCCCCTTCCTGCCTCCACACAGCTCGAGGAGCACCATTGTACTATCACCCCATAGTGATCATGCGGAGACCCCGCAGAGCAGCAGTAGGGGTGTTATCTCCACGGAGAGCCCCGAAGCTGGGTAAGATTCGCCGGCGTGCATGTCTTCGCCTCATCCCGTTTCCAGGCACCGGCGACGTTCTACTCGCCCCCACCATGATAAGCCACCCGTTGGCATATGTCGCATCCAACCCCCGACACTACTACGCAACCTTCTTCTTGTAGACATTGTTGGGCCTCCAAGTGCAGAGGTTTGTAGGACAGTAGAAAATTTCCCTCAAGTGGATGACATAAGGTTTATCAATTCGTGGGAGGCGTAGGATGAAGATGATCTCTCTCAAACAACCTTGCATCCAAATAACAAAGAGTCTCTTGTGTCCCCAACACACCCAATACAATGGTAAATTGTATAGGTGCACTAGTTCGGCGAAGAGATGGTGATACAAGTGCAATATGGATGGTAGATATAGGTGTTTGTAATCTAAAATTATAAAAACAGCAAGGTAACTAATGATAAAAGTGACCACAAACGTTATTGAAATGCTAGGAAACAAGGCCTAGGTTCATACTTTCACTAGTGCAAGTTCTCAACAATAATAACATAATTGGATCATATAACTATGCCTCAACATGCAACAAAGAGTCACCCAAAATCACTAATGGCGGAGAACAAACGAAGAGATTATTGTAGGGTACGAAACCACCTCAAAGTTATTCTTTCCGATCAATCCATTGGGCTAGCCCTAGAGTTCGTAGTAAAATAACTCCTTAAGACACACATCAATCAAAACCCTAATATCACCTGGATACTCCAATGTCACCTCAAGTATCCGTGGGTATGATTATACGATATGCACCACACAATCTCAGATTCATCTATTCAACCAACACAAAGTACTTCAAAGAGTGCCCCAAAGTTTCTACCGTAGAGTCAAGACAAAAGCGTGTGCCAACCCCTATGCATAAGTTCATTGAACCCGCAAGTTGATCACCAAAACATACATCAAGTAGATCACTTGAATATCCCATTGTCACCACAGATAAGCACAACAAGACATGCATCAAGTGTTCTCAAATCCTTAAAGACTCAATCCGACAAGACAACTTCAAGGGGAAAAATCAATCCATCACAAGAGAGTAGAGGGGGATAAACATCATAAGATCCAACTATAATAGCAAAGCTCGTGATACATCAAGATCGTGCCAAATCAAGAACACGAGAGAGAGAGAGAGAGATCAAACACATAGCTACTGGTACATACCCTCAGCCCCGAGGGTGAACTACTCCCTCCTCGTCACGGAGAGCGCAGGGATGATGAAGATGGCTACCGGTGAGGGATCCCCCCTCCAGCAGGGTGCCGGAACAGGGTGCCGATTGGTTTTTGATGGCTACAGAGGCTTGCGGCGGCGGAACTCCCGATCTATGGTGCTCCTGGAGGTTTTCGGGGTATATGGAAATATATATATATAGGCGAAAAAGTCGGTCAGGGGAGCCACGAGGGCCCCACGAGGGTTGGGGCGTGCCCTGGACCCTCGTGGCTTCCTGGAAGCTTCCCTGACGTCTACTGCAAGTCCCCTGGATTGCGTTTGTGTCAAAAATAACTCTCCCGAAGGTTTCATTCCGTTTGGACTCCGTTTGATATTTCTTTTCTTTGAAACACTGAAATAGGCAAAAAAAACATCAATTTGGGCTGGGCCTCCGGTTAATAGGTTAGTCCCAAAAATAATATAAAAGTGTATAGTAAAGCCCATTAAACATCCAAAACAGGTAATATAATAGCATGGAACAAACAAAAATTATAGATACATTGGAGACATATCACCCATCATATTAGGACTAAATTCATAACCAAAGAAAATTACCATGCTGTTTAAGACTCTCAAAATAATATAAGTGAAGCATGAGAGTTCATCTATTTCTTCAAGATAAAACCACCATTGTTCTCTAAAAAGATATAAGTGAAGCACTAGAGCAAATGACAAACTACTCCAAAAGATATAAGTGAAGATCAATGAGTAGTCGAATAATTATATAACTATGTGAAGACTCTCTAACATTTAAGAATTTCAGATCTTGGTATTTTATTCAAACAACAAGCAAAACAAAATAAAACAAAATGACGCTGCAAGCAAAACACATATCATGTGGTGAATAAAAATATAGCTCCAAGTACAGGTACCGATGAACGAAGACGAAAGAGGGGATGCCATCCGGGGCATCCCCAAGCTTAGGCTCTTGGTTGTCCTTGAATATTACCTTGGTGTGCCTTGGACATCCCCAAGCTTAGGCTCTTGCCACTCCTTATTCCATAGTCCATCGACCGAAAACTTGAAAACTTCACAACACAAAACTCAACAGAAAACTCGTAAGCTTCGTTAGTATAAGAAAATAAATCACCACTTTTGGTACTATTGTTAATTCATTATTTATTCATATTGGTGTAATATTTACTGTATTCCAACTTCTCTATCGTTCATACCCTCTGATACTACTCATAGATTCATCAAAATAAGCAAACAACACATAGAAAATAGAATCTGTCAAAAACAGAACAGTCTAGTAATATGTAACTCTCTAATACTTATGTAACTCTAAAAATCCTACCAAATTAGAAAAACCTGATGAATTTGTGTAACAATCTATAGCAAGAAGAATCAGATCAAAAGCACGTTTCTGTGAATTATCAAAACTAATTTACTAGGCGCAAAAGTTTCTGATTTTCAGCAGGATCAACACAACTATCACCATAAGCTATCCTAAAGGTCTTACTTGGCACTTTACTGAAACAAAAGCTATAAAAAATGGTTACCACAGTATCATAATCATGTGGACACACAAAAACAGTAATTGTAAATATTGGGTTGTCTCCCAACAAGCGCTTTGCTTTAATGACTTTCTAGCTAGGCATGATGATGACAATGATGCTCACATAAAAAGATAAGAATTGAAACATAACGGGAGCATCATGAAGCATATGACTAGCACATTTAAGCCTAATCACTTCCTATGCATAGGTATTTTATGAGCAAACAACTTATAGGAACAATAATCAACTAGCATAAGAAGGCAAAACAAGCTTAACTTTAAAACTTTAAGCACATGGAGAGGAAACTTGATATTATTGCAATTCCTACAAGCATATATTCCTCCCTCATAATAATATTCAGTAGCATCATGAATGACTTCAACGATATAACTATCACATAAAGCATTCTTTTCATGATCTACAAGCATAGAAATTTTATTACTCTCCACATAAGCAAAATTCTTCTCATGAATAGTAGTGGGAGCAAACTCAACAAAATAACTATCATGTGAGGCATAATCCAAAGATTAAAATCAAGATGACAAGTTTCATGGTTATCATTGTTCTTTATAGCATACATGTCATCACAGTAATCATCATAGATAGGAACTTTATTCTCATAATCAATTGGAACCACTTCCGAAATAGTGGATTCATCCTTAAATAAAGTCTTGAACTCTCCAAATCCACTTTCATCAATATAATCATCATAAATAGGAGGCATGCTTTCATCATAATAAATTTGCTCATCAAAACTTGGGGGACTAAACATATCATCTTCATCAAACATAGCATCCCCAAG
The DNA here is from genome assembly GCA_021437245.1 of Aegilops speltoides. NCBI lineage: Eukaryota > Viridiplantae > Streptophyta > Magnoliopsida > Poales > Poaceae > Aegilops > Aegilops speltoides. Next base: position 263,860,749 of record CM038141.1, read on the forward strand.
CTTGTGGCTTTGCATATCATTAGCATCACGGGTATTCAAAGAATTCATACTAACAACATTGCAATCATGCTCATCATTCAAAGATTTAGTGCCAAACATTTTAATGCATTCTTCCTCTAGCGATTGAGCACAATTATCGGATCCTTATTTTCATGGAAGACATTAAAAAAATGAAGCATATGAGGCACCCTCAATTCCATTTTTTGTATTTTCTTTTATAAACTAAACTAGTGATAAAACAAGAAACTAAAAGATTCGATTGCAAGATCTGAAGATATACCTTCAAGCACTCACCTCCCTGGCAACGGCGCCAGAAAAGAGCTTAGTTGATGGGGTGTTAGTGCTGCTTACCTAGCCTCCATGGCAACGACGCCAGAAAAGAGCTTGATGTCTACTACGCAACCTTCTTCTTGTAGACGTTGTTGGGCCTCCAAGTGCAGAGGTTTGTAGGACAGTAGAAAATTTCCCTCAAGTGGATGACATAAGGTTTATCAATTCGTGGGAGGCGTAGGATGAAGATGATCTCTCTCAAACAACCTTGCATCCAAATAACAAAGAGTCTCTTGTGTCCCCAACACACCCAATACAATGGTAAATTGTATAGGTGCACTAGTTCGGCGAAGAGATGGTGATACAAGTGCAATATGGATGGTAGATATAGGTTTTTGTAATATGAAATTATAAAAACAGCAAGGCAACTAATGATAAAAGTGAGCACAAACGGTATTGCAATGCTAGGAAACAAGGCCTAAGGTTCATACTTTCACTAGTGCAAGTTCTCTCAACAATAATAACATAATTGGATCATATAACTTCCCTCAACATGCAACAAAGAGTCACTCCAAAGTCACTAATAGAGGAGAACAAATGAAGATATTATTGTAGGGTACGAAACCACCTCAAAGTTATCCTTTCTGATCGATCTATTCAAGATTTCGTAGTGAAATAACATGAAGCTATTATTTCCGTTCGATCTATCATAGAGTTCATACTACAATAACACCTTAAGACACAAATCAACCAAAACCCTAGTGTCACCTACATACTCCAATGTCACCTCAAGTATCCGTTGGCATGATTATACAATATGCATCACACAAACTCAGATTCATCTATTCAACCAACACAAAGTACTTCAAAGAGTGGCCCAAAGTTTCTACCGAAGAGTCAAGACGAAAACATGTGCCAACCCCTATGCATAAGTTCACAAGGTCACTGAACCCGCAAGTTGATCACCAAAACATACATCAAGTAGATCACGTGGATATCCCATTGTCACCACAGATAAGCACGTGCAAGACATACATCAAGTGTTCTCAAATCCTTAAAGACTCAATCCGATAAGATAACTTCAAAGGGAAAACTCAATCCATTACAAGAGAGTAGAGGGGGAGAAACAACATAAGATCCAACTATAATAGCAAAGCTCGCGATACATCAAGATCGTGCCAAATCAAGAACACGAGAGAGAGAGAGAGGGGGGGAGAGAGAGAGAGAGAGATCAAACACATAGCTACTGGTACATACCCTCAGCCCCGAGGGTGAACTACTCCCTCCTCATCATGGAGAGCGCCGGGATGATGAAGATGGCCACCGGTGAGGGATCCACCCTCCGGCAGGGTGCCGGAACAGTGTCCCGATTGGTTTTTGGTGGCTACAGAGGCTTGCAGTGGCGGAACTCCCTGTCTAGGTTATTTTCTGGAGGTTTCTGAATTTGTAGGAATTTTTGGCGTAGGTCTCACGTCAGGGGGGTCTCCGAGTCGTCCACAAGATAGGGGCCCACGCCCAGGGGGTAGGGCGCCCCCCCCCCCACACCCTCGTGGACGGCTTGGGACTCTTCTGGCCCAACTCTTTTACTCCGGCGGCTTCTTTTGGTCCATAAGAAATCATCAAAAATTGGCACGTCAATTGGACTCCGTTTGGTATTCCTTTTCTGTAGAAATCAAAAACAAGGAAAAAACAGAAACTGGCACTGGGCTCTAGGTTAATAGGTTAGCCCCAAAATCATATAAAATAGCATATAAGTGCATATAAAACATCCTAGAAGGATAATATAATAGCATGGAATAATCAAAAGTTATAGATACGTTAGAGACGTTTCAATAGCATCCCTAAGCTTGTAGTTTTGCATATCATTAGCATCATGGATATTCAAAGAATTCATACTAACAACATTGCAATCATGATCATCATTCAAATATTGCATGCCAAACATTTTATTACATTCTTCCTCTAGAAATTGAGCACAATTATCAGTATCCTTATTTTCACGAAAGACATTAAAAAGATGAAGCATATGAGGCAACCTCAATTCCATTTTTTGTAGTTTTCTTTTATGGACTAAACTAGTGATAAAACAAGAAACTAAAAGATTCAATTGAAAGATCTAAAGATATACCTTCAATCACTCACCTCCCCGGCAACAGCGCCAGAAGAGAGCTTGATGTCTACTACACAACCTTATTCTTGTAGACTCGTGTTGGGCCTCCAAGCGCAGAGTTTTGTAGGACAATAGCAAATTTCCCTCAAGTGGATGACCTAAGGTTTATCAATCCGT